>CM062805.1:505906250-506656244 GCA_031772625.1 Pinus tabuliformis
GTCTACTGTATAAATGAATACAAAACTCCACGTAGCCTGGACGGTGGAAACTAGATCCAGGGTCTTCATTTCTACTTCCCGAATTGGTACGATTCTATCCATGCGAATAAATGAGTTGATGTCGAGCATGGTAGAAACCACTTGATTACCAGTCAATGATGTAAACCGTTAACAAGTGTGAGAGAGACCACCAGTGATGTCAATGGTTCTCAAAGTACCCAGTACAATCCATGAAATGTGAATGAATGAGTTGATGTCCAACACGTCATGGAATCCTTCGATCGAAAGTCAATGATGTAAACTGTCGTCAAAGGCGAGAAACCTTCCATTGATGCATGCAGACTTCAAGGTACTGTCGATTTCTAAGTCATCTTTCTAGATAATGTGCTGATGTCGATAGAAAGCGACTCGTTGCAGGCAAGCCCACAACACGAAATCATCGTTCAAGTTGAAGAAATGTTGCTGTAAGGACTGACTCAGGGATGGTCAAATGGATGACAAGTATTTTGCATATGAATGGTTTATTTGCAGAGACCTCTTGAACACATAACGACACGACAAATGGTTTGGTGACGGTTGACCCAAAGTTAATACCCGGAAACTGTTGAAGACTTTCAAAGTGGTTTGATCAACTTTTAAGGCAAAGGATTTCCCAACCCAGGTGAACGGAAAGTGTCGTGTTCAAGAGCGGTGATAAGGTTATTCTGTAACAAAGGATAACAAATCGGTTCATTCTTCTCTCTTTTCCCCCACCATTTCTGGAAAGTACCTCTTTATTTTTTACAAGCTTGAGGAGGATAACATATGCTTGATTATAAGCTCATCCTTCGGATGAGTCCAACTTAGTTTAGATTCGGACCCTAAGAAGGAGTGGTCCGTTCCTGTTTGTAATTGAACAGGTCCTTTACTGTGAAATTTTAACGAGTCCAGTATGGGAGAAACTCGGCGTTTTTCATTTTTAGAGAGTCTGAAAAAACTAAAGAAGACTCCACGGTGAACTTTTTCGTAAATTTGTGTCTCCCAAGCCCGAAAAAGTATAAAATAATACCTGAGAGAACCGCTTGATCTCACGACCAAGGAGTACTTTCATGATTAGTGTCTCTGACCTGAAAAGTAAAAAGCGATCAAGGACACGTTGTTTTATTTCCGTATCGAGTTTGAAACGACAAAAACCCGGCAATCTTTGCCTGTTTTTACGGTCAGAAAAGAGCTATAAGGGGACCGTCTTTTAATTCCGTTTTAACGAGTGTAAAAGAAACGCTCGGCAATCTTTTCATATTTTAGGAGTCAGAAAAGAGCTTAAAAGATGACTCTGATGTTTTGGTTCGTGAAAAATGATGATTTTACTCTAAAGTCCTTTTGTCCTGCACAAAAACGACACATTACTCATACCTGTTTAAGATGGGTAAAAATACATTGAAAAATGTCCTTTCATGGTGAAAAATAAACAAACTTAGCATTCATTCATCCAAAAAACCTATAAAAAGACTTTTTACCATGTCATTTTTACCATTTTACTGCTGAGGTTGAGAAAAGGCTTTTGACAAGAAAACTTCCCGTGGACTTTGCGGAGAATCCGACCGTCAGAATCGAGCGCCGTCTCTTTCAGGTATTTCACAACATCCTCCTCTTCAATTTCATCCGTTTAAAATTCATTTTTAGGTTTTTATTTGATTTTTTTGGGGGTTAGGGTTTTAAAATGCGCTTCTCTCGGGGACGCAGGTGCCCCATGGGCGACCTACGTACCCCGACTTTTTTGTATATGGGCAAAAAGGTCGGGGTACGCAGCCCGCCTTCAGACCAGCTGCGTACCGCCGCTCTGTGTTCTGAACGCAGGGTGCGTACCCCGTGAACGCGGTTTTTTTAAACCCCAAACTCCAATTTTAAACCAACCAAATTTTATTTAATGAATTCTAACTATTGTTTTTTGGTGCGTAGGTCACTCACCATGCTGGATTGGCGTGAAAGAGAGCACGAAGACGTTGATTTGGCCGCAATAGGTCATCAACCTTCTATTGATGCGTTAAAGGCATGCGGGCTCTATAAGTACTGGGCTATACCTGGCATGAGGGCCCAGGTGCCATTCTTAGAGTGGCTGGTTGAAAGGTGGAATATTCAGGATCAATGTTTTTACATCGGAGAAAACCAGCTCGAGATAGAGTCCTCTAACATATACTTTCTCACTGGCTTGCCTAACAGGGGCGAGCAACTCTCTCTATTCGGGACTAGCCGGGTGGCCAATCCCTTGCTAGTCTCCGCTAGAGTGGTGCAACAATCAAAACCAGGAGAAGGGATAGAAATCAAATATATATCCCGACCTGAACTTATGGTAATTTCCTTTACAGTTACCAGACTCTGCGGCGCTGCCGCTTTGCACATGGCCATTGGATCCCAAATGCGGATGGCTATAGATTGCTTCCAAGGCACCATTTTCAACTGGTGCGATGCTGTGTTGGCCAATATGAAGGGCCAACTAACCAGGGAAAAGAGAGGACAACTGAAGACCTTTGGATATGGGCCTTTAGTTGTGAGCTTTGCCCTAGAGAGAGTTCCAATGCTGATCCCCCAGCATCTTACAGTTCCAGTTGGGCCTCCTCGGGAGCCTAAGTTGACGAGATGGGTTGCGGTAATGGCCCGGCATCCTGACGAGGGAGCAGCAGTTGTTCGATTTCCTGATGGTTACTTTCACTGGTTGGAGGGCCAGGTCTTTGCGATTCAGGATTTTCCGTACGCCGGAATGGATTTTCGCAATGATCTAGACATGGTTCTTCCACAGGGAGAACAATGGGATGACAGAGGTATTTCATTCTTCACAAGTTTTTAAATTATGCATTTTTTTTTGTTTTTTTTATATATCGTCTCAAAACTGACAGCACAAATTTTCAAAATGCAGATGTAGGTCCACGGCGTCCGGCCAACCTCCGGGCTTTTGAGAGGAGAGTACCATCTGTACCAGCACCAGCCCCACAGGATGCGGCCGCAGAGACCTTAGCCGAGATGGAACAGGATCTAGAGCGTCTGACGGTGGATATACCAGAGACCACTATAGATGACATTCCTATCCGACTTCAACGCTACGTGGTCGCAGTCCCAGGACCTTTCAGGAGGTTCCTGTGTAGGGTAGCGCGGGCGGTGGTCTCGTATAGAGAGCACCACCAGTGATTGGCTAGTCACTTTTGTAGACACATATGACATTTTTGGTTTTTTGTACTTATCATTTTTGCCGATCATAAGGTGTTTTTCAACCTATGATCGAAGACGATGTATATTTTTGACACACTCCTATCTATATATATCATTATTACCGGCTTATTTTGTTAAACATGTGTGATGAAATGTTTATAAATTTACATTTATGATTGTTACAAATGTCTATTTAACATTCGAGACGCCATTGCATCTGCTAATGTATTTAAAGACCTTGGAATATGCTGATATTCAATGTAATCAAATTCACGTTCCAAGAGACGCACCCTCAAAAACAATCTTAATAACACTGGATTTCTAATGGCATAGACTCTATTAAGCTGTAATACAACGAGTTCAGAATCTAACCTCACTATCAAACTCCGAATCCCAAATGAAATAGATTCAGATAATAATTCAATCACTGCACTGTATTCTGCAATGTTGTTTGTTGTTTGACCGAGGCTCACCCCATGCATAGAAACTAACTCGTTAGAGGGCGAATAGATAACCCAAGCTGTGGAAGAGATATTCCGTGTACTACGACAAGCACCATCAGCAAATCCAATGTATGTTTGGAGAGGCGTCGACATCTGCAATATCAAGAGTAAAACCAAGATAAGCCAGAATAATGACAAAAGCACACTCTTTAAACTAAGCACACAGCCTAAACTAAGCAAACATACTAGTTAAAAAGAAAATTAACCTAACTAGGACTAACTAAATCTCCATACCCACCATTTAAGCATAATACCTCTTTAGGTAAAGTCCATTTCTGGGCTTACCCAAAGAGTCCCCATCAAAATCTACCAGCTCATAGGCCCCTTTTGCCAGCTTTCGCTTGACAATGTAGGGTCCATGCCACATGGGAACGAATTTTCCAGCACTTAATTTATCGTTAGCTTGATCATATAATAACACTAGGTCTCCTTCCGAAAAATTACGAGGGGTCACGTTACGGTCATACTGAGCTTTCATCCTTTTTGCGTGAGTCTCGATTGCCAAAGCAGCGTCACGTCGAGTCTCATCTAATTTAGCTAAGTATAACAGACGCTTCTCCTCTTCGGAAGTAGCTGGGAGTAATTCGATAGCCATTTGAAGTGATGGGATTTCGCATTCAATGGGCAACACTGCTTCCAAACCATAAACTAGTTGGAAAGGAGTGAACCGTGTTGATGTTTTTACTGAGGTTCGATACGCCCAAAGCGCTGAGAATAACATGTTGTGCCAATTCGACCAATGAATACCAATGATTCGTCGGATCATGATAACAAGAAATTTTTTGATGGATTCAACCAAACCGTTTGCTTGAGGATAATAAGGAGTAGAACTATCATGGCGTAAACCAAGCTGGCTTGTAAGTTCTGTCATCATAATGTTTCGAAAATGGCGCCCATGGTCAGTGATGATTGCTTGTGGGACACCAAACCTAGCAATAATATGATTGAATACGAAAATCGCTGCTGTTTTGCCGCTTGCCTCGAATGTAGGCATCGCCTCGGCCCATTTAGTAAAATAATCAACCGCAAGGATGATATACGCATGCCCCCCGCCGAGTGAGGGTTACAAGTAATAAAATCGATACCCCATTTAGCAAAAGGACCAACGACAATTATAGGGTGGAGAGGAGCAGGTGGTGCGCGCATCTTGCGATCAAACACTTGGCAGTTGTGGCATTTTCGAACCGCAATGATACAATCTTTAAACATGGACAGCCAGAAATAGCCAGCACGCAACACCTTCTGAGCTGTGGCATACCCAGACATATGACCGCCACATGCTCCAGAATGACAGTCATTTAAAACCCTTTCTGCCTCTTCATGAGTTAAGCAACGACGAAAAACCAAGTCCGCCCCACGACGATAAAGAGTATCTCCAATAATTCTGTATTGTTGGGACTGGAATCGAATTTTCCGGCGTTCCGACTTTGAAGCTTCGGGCCGAAAGGATTGGGTTTGGAGATAGATGATTATATCCCCATACCACGGATCTAAAGTGCTGATAAGAAACAGAGATTCGTCCGCAATGGGTTCCTCTGCCACAGTTTCCGTGTCAGCACGCGGGAAGTCACACATCAATTCCGCAAAAACTAAGGATTTCTTAGACTTGGACTTCTCAAACTCCAAATTGAACTCTTGCAGGATAACAATCCATTTGGAGTACTTGCCCCCTAGCAATTGTTTTGTCAAAATGTAAATCATAGGGTTTCAATCCGAAATCACTGTAGTTTTACAGAGAAGAATGTAATGACGAAAACGCTAGACATCCTGAACAGCTGCCAGGGCCAATTTCTCCACATGCGAATATTTTAGCTCAGTGGGATTTAACGTCCTACTAAGATAATATATCACATGTTCCATTCTGAATTCATCTTCCTGAACTAAGACCATTCCAATGGTGGAGTGGGAGGCGGCAAGATACAAAAAGTAGTCCTGGTTGTAGTTGGGAGGATGCAGCAACGGTGCATGGGTTAACGCGTGCTTAAGTGCATCAAAAGATTTCTGAGCTATCTCATCCCAAGAAAATTGAGCGTTTTGTTTCAACAACCGGGTGAAACCCTTTGTAACCTCGGCGTAGTTAGGAATGAATCGACGTAAAAAGTTTTCTTTCCCCTGCAAACTTTGGAGTTGGCGCAAACTCGAAGGAGGAGGAAATTTGATGATGGCTTCGACCTTCGAGGGATCAACGCGGATACCAGCTTTTGAAACAACAAATCCTAGCAATCGTCCCACTTCTATGCAGAAGACACATTTGTGTAGGTTCAACCGAATTCGATAATGCTGACACCTCATAAAAATAGCGCATAAGTGGATAAGGTGATCAATTCGATGTAAAGAATGAGCAGGCAAATCATCGAGATACGGTTGCACACTGTGCTTGATGTCGTGAAACGCGTAAGACATTGCCCGTTGGAAAGTGGCCCCGGCATTCTTAAGTCCAAAAGGTAATTTGTAGTAAGCAAATGTTCCCCAAGGACAAATGAAAGCCGTTTTTGGTTGATCGGTAGGTAGAATATTGATTTGGTTGTAACCGGAAAAACCGTCCATAAAGGAAAATATTTCACTGCCGGCACAATCATCAATTATTTGATCGATATAGGGTGTAGGATAATTGTCTTTTGGACAAGCACGATTTATATCCCTATAGTCGATACATATTCTTATTGTTCCTTGTTTCTTGTTAACCAGAACAATATTTGATACCCAATGCGTTAACGGGATCGGATAAATGAAACCTGCTTTCAACAGCTTTTCGACTTCTGCTTTAATCGCAGCCGCTTTCCTAGGGTGTATTTGATGCAGACGTTGCCGAACGGGTTTAGCGTCCGGGTAGGTCTTGATTTCATGAACAACAATAGAGGGATCAATTCCTGGCATTTCCTCATAGGACCAGGCAAACACGTCACAGAATTCTTGAAATAGGACCTTGTATGTTTGAATTTCGTTATCTGTACATGAGGCACCTATATGAATGTTTTCAATAACTCCGGTTTTGACTGAAATGTCGATGGCAATAGTTTGGGAAATGTTTCCCAAATTCAACTCTGAATCAAGATGTTTCATGGGATTCTGAGTGTCCTTGACATATTCAGCTATAAAAATTGATGAAAAATCATTTCCAAAGTCATCAGCCTCAGGTAAAAACGAAGATCTATGATGACGATCTTCCCATGGTAGATCATCTACACTTAGGATTTCGCGAAGTTGTTCGTCAGATGACACAACTTCGGGAAACGTTATCCATTCTGAGGTTGATGTGAAAAGTGATTCCTCACGGACCACATTCATTTGGTCGAATTGGGTTGAACTAGAGTCGGAAAAAGACTGCACGGCCTCATAAGCAATTTCATATGGACTCAAAGGCATTGCATTACCGAAGGAGTCTATTTCTGATTCAGATGGGACAATCCAAGGATCATCGTAAATAATGGTGTCTGAAGTAATCATATGAATGGATGCGAATGAAGGGTCTGCATTGATGGAAGGAAAGGGAAAAGTTCCCAGTAAACCAGAATCTTTAACCAATCCTACACCAACATCCCTGTAAGGGATAGTCGTTTTACCGACATGCTGGATACTCTTTGAAGAGGCTGGGTCGGATGAAAAGTAAGCCAGCTGGTCTATCGTCACGATCTTACCATTATGTGGGAACTTTATAACTCTGAAGACCGATGACACAACCGCTGTCATAGCGTAAGACCAACTGCGACCCAAAAGAAGGTTGTAGTCTAGAGGGGCATCAACCACCTCCACATCCAGACTAACGGTTTTTCCTTCAACCCCTATAGGCAAATCCTGTAGAATGCCAATGGATGGAACCCACGGCCATCAAAGACCTTAAGAATCGTCGGGGATTGGTTTAGTGAAGGAGAACCAAGCGATCTCCAACACTGAATCGACATAATACACGTAGAAGCTCCTTCATCAATCACAGTCCGATGAATAGGCCTGTTTTTGACTATCACTGGAATTGGGAAAGCCATTTGATGAGGGAGACGCGGTGTACTATTTTCTAGATCAAAGATTATCAGGTTCGGGTCCTGAATATCAACAGCTCCTATAGCCGACAAGAGTAATTTTCGTTGTGTTGGGCATGATTGCAGCACTTCCAAAGCCGACATTGCTGAGGGTGAAACAGCTAAATCCTCAACAATGTTATAATTCTGAGCTGCTCTCGCATGTGGATTGAAAGCAGACTTTCGAAGTATACCCTTGGCGGGCGGTTTAATTATCAAGTCCGGGTTAGGTTTCTCGATCTGTAGTGGATCGGATCCGGGAGCTGAGGTTGATGGATTAGAATGAGAAGATTCTGCTTCTTTGCCATCAACAGGATTCTTACTACCATAATCTTGCGATCGAGTCACAATCCGTACATGAGACATCATCAATATGGGTTCTTCACTGGCACTCGAGGAAGAACCTATAATTTTACTCTCCTGCTTCGGAAATGGATCTTTCAAAACAGCAGGAGTTGGGGAACCCTTAACGATTTTCACAACCTCTGCCCGATGAGGGCAATCTCTTGTGAAATGATCTTCTTCACAAATTAAACAAGGATAGCGAGGTTTGCGCTTTTCGTCGTTAGATTCCGACTTCTCTTTTTTCTCCTTTGGAGCCTTGTCTGCTTTATCCTTCTTCTTGCCTTTCTTCTTACCACCGTTTTTTGATTTAGCCGTAGATGACTCTACAGCATGAATATCGGCAGTAATTTCAGGAGAAGATTCTCCTGTCGGGGAGTCCGGTAAGGTTATTATTGGAGAAGAATTCTTTGAGGATTTCTTCTTACTTTTAGTATTCACCGTACCAATCATGCCATCAGCAACATGAGACCCCGAAGGAGCAGCAACAATTTGATTCGACTTAGGAAGATCTGGGATCTTCTCGTGCAACGTACCCGACTGAGTGTAAACTAAGTCAAGGTACTGGGCTTGAGCAATGACTTGCTCCTCAGTAACCACTCCGGCCTTAGATACATCTTCAGTAATCTTCGGTAATAATGATTTTACAAACCATTCAGCTAAGATTTGGTCCGGGATAAAAACTTTCACTAAACGTCTTCGACGTCTCCATTCATGAATATGATCAGAAATATAAGTGGAGGTCGACTGTTTTAATGAAGTTAATAGCTCCGTGCCGTTATCGTATCTGACCGGCAACTGAAAATGAGTTAGGAACGAGGTAGCTAACTGGCTAAAATTGTAAAAAGAGGCCCGTGGTAACTCAATGTACCACTTGGCCGCGAGACCAATGAGCGTACGCTGAAAAAGACGTAAGCGGATCGAATCATCCGAGATAGAATTGGAAGCACACCAGAGGTGGTAAGTCATCACGTGATTGGACGGATCCTCTCCAGACTTACCTTCGAACTTGGGTATATCACTGGGAAACTTATTTGGCATTGGCGGCCAGAACGGAAGATATTGAATTGGATCGTTCGTTAGGCGCGTCAAGTCTGGTAAATCCAAAGTTGCGATAAACGGTAACTGCCGGTTAGGATCTCTAAAACTCTGGGTCACAAGACCAGTCCCAGGAGGAGGATATCCAGGATAACTAGGAACAGGAATCGCATTAGGGATATTATATCCTCCTGGAAAACGAGGATTAACCGGACC
Organism: Pinus tabuliformis; assembly: GCA_031772625.1. Lineage (NCBI taxonomy): Eukaryota > Viridiplantae > Streptophyta > Pinopsida > Pinales > Pinaceae > Pinus > Pinus tabuliformis. The sequence goes on from CM062805.1 coordinate 505,915,549, forward strand.
GTACTGGGGTTGTTGAGGTTGTTGATAAGTGTACCCAGGATACAGTTGATACTGGTAAACCGGTTGTTGGACAGCAGGACCGAATTGGTACTGTCCCTGGTACTGTTGGTGGGTAAATTGAGGTTGATTTGTTACAAAAGTACTTGAGCCAGGCTACCCTACAGGCATCTGGACCGTGGTTTGAATCGTAGATCTGGACAAAGGTAAAGATGTCTGAGGAGTGGTTGCAGAGACAGTAGAAACTGGAGCTGTCGATACTCCAGAAGTAAGTGCGGTAGATGTTGCGGTAGTTGCAGCAGCTGTTTGAGATGGAGTACTAGGTGCAATTGGCGGCTGAGTAACTACCGAAGTTTGAACATTTGACTGGACAGGTTGCGGTTGCTAGGGTGGACCAGAAACTACAGGTTGTCCAGTTTGAGGTACCAACTGTATACTTGGCTGCAACACCTGTTGACCCTGTGATGGATCCCACACTATCATTCCGGGGTATTGACCCGTAACAGGTTGAGGATACTGAGATCCATAACCGGATTGAGGATAGGATTGATAACTGAAAGGCATAGTTCCCATACCTTGAACATATGACTGACCTTGAGGTGGTTGATAACCTTGACTCGAGTATTGACCTTGAGGTTGATAACCTTGGCGTAAATACTGATACTGGGGTTGACCTTGACCTTGAGGTTGATACCCTTGAGGTTGATACCCTTGGGGTTGATACCCTTGAGGTAAATATTGATACTGAGGTTGACCCTGGGGTACATATTGAGGCTAGGGTTGACCTTGAGGCATGTATTGTACCACGGGTACATACTAACCTTGAAGCTGCCCCCCAGACACAATTTGTGTACCTTGAGGTTTCCCCCCAGGCGTTAATTGAGGCTGCCCCCCAGGCGGTAATTGACCACCTTGAGGTTGAGAAATGGGAACTGAACCTGACATCATGTAAATGTCCCCTACACCCAACGGTTTATTACCATTGTTTTCAGCTAATAACCCATGATCAATGGGTTGAGGAGATGCCCCCGCAAAGGTACCAGAAAGTGATTGATACCCGGTGGGAACAGAAGGACCGCCGTGCAAGAAAGATTCAGGAGATTGAGTGAACACGGATGACTGACCAGACATATTTACCGGGGTATAAATACCTCCATGTGGAAAAGGAGTATGAGGTGGAGAAAAACCTACCCCTGAGTTGTCTAAATAATTGGTTAACGAAAGGTACCAAGTAGTGCTTCTAGGAGGACTGTAAAAGATAGATTCACGCTCCCTTAGATCAATAGTAGGTTGATCTTCAAGGGTAGATACGCCTAATTCTTCCTCTGGAGCAAGTTCTTCAATAGCTATCAAACCAGTAGGAAGATTTTCGGTGATGACTCTTTCTACCCTAGGTGAATCTGGTACACTAGAAGTTGGAGTAACAGGTTCAGATATTTCAGGTTCTTCGCCTATATCACTAGTAGATGAAAAACTACCAGCAAGCTCAGAAACTTCAACTGCTTCAGGATTATAACCTGTCTCTAGACTTTGGTAATCTTGATGGACTACCAACGAAGACTCCCCTTCTTCTGGTGAACCTACTCTACTGCCGCTAGGAGGAGTTACAAGGACCTTTAAACCTTCGTAATGACCCGGGACGTCTTCAGGAGGTCCACCCCGTGATCTACGGAGTTTCCTCAACAAATCGGTTCCGGTAACAATCTCAGGTGACTTGCCCCGAAGTCTACGGCACTGTCTCGGTAATTCCGCCACAGCTAAAAACTTTTAACTACTACACACGAAAACAAAGTAAAATCTCAAATCAAACCACCTAAAGTCTCTAAAGAACCAAACAAATTTGAATCATACGCCTAAAGAATCTAGGGCGTCAAACCAAGCACAAACAATAGCCTTCCAGACCGAAAATGCTAGTTGGAGATGAAACCCAACATCGCTGGATTCAGTACAGAAGTGGCGGGTGGAACAGTTACCCCGGCAACCTGCTTAATGAATAGACCGGCACAAGTTCCTCCACTTTAACCGTCTCGAGTGAAGTGAACCCCCCGGAAAATCCAAGTGAGTCTAGCCGACGTCTGCTCCAGGTACAGTGGGATCTTCCCTCCACCGTCACCTCGGTAGAATCCTAAAGATAATGGTCACTAAGGTTACCAACCGCAACAAATGCACCTGTGGGAACAGTCTACACTCTGACAGCACGCAAGGGCAGAGTATCAAGCTCAATCCCCTTGCCGGTTCCTTGACAATAATCCAAGGTTTACCGACAAGTGACCCCTGGCTCCTCGACAATGGTTAATCCGAGGTTTACCGTTTGTAATACGTGCGTGTCTGGCGTCGTTCCCAACGAGGGAGGATTGATCCCCTCACTGGTTCGGACACGAGCTCGTGCTTCTCCTTTAAGAGGAGCTTTCCCAGAGTACAAATGAGACAATTGGATTTATTCTATCACAAGATAAGCTACTTGTTTGATTTTGTTGTCTTGGAGAGTTAATTACTCTCCTACTCCAAGACACTAGCCTGATCTAAATTGGTGTTTCAGAGCCCTAGTAAATAAAAGTTACTATGTTGATTTTACTTTAAGCGTTAATTTTATGGTTTTTCTTAAAGACAAAAGGTGATGGAGATGAAACTGGTGGTGTGTAGACTCGACTCGCAACCACTACAAAGATGCACCTAAGATGATTTACACTACTTTTCTTTTTCAATGAATCTCCTAACTAAGAGAGTTGGAAAATGCAAATTTTATAGAAGACAACTTTCTTAGTAAAGACAATCAAAGAAACAATTCTCTTTATCTTTTCAAAACACACAACTCATGACCACTAATTACTCTACGAAATTTCTTTTTCTCCCAAAAGTCTACAAATGCTACCAAAGCAAACTTTTTCCAAAAGAATTTTTGTGTTTTTTCTATGTTAATAAAGCATGTAAAACTATTTTATCAAATCAAATTTAACAAATCTAATACAATCAAATCAAATTCATTCAAAAACAAATCAATTTTTTTTTACCTAAAAGTAAAAATAATGAGGACAAAAGCCTACAAGGATGATTCCCGGATGTTTTACTTAGTCAAAATGCAACTAAGGATCAGTTCATGCAGAATCATAAACTAACCAAAAAACAAAATCGAAATCTTTTTGTTCTTTTTTCTCAAAAAATGGAATTCAAGGCTTTAACAAACAAACTTTTCGAGATTCGCAAAGAGAAGACACAAAGGTAGGTCTCTCACTAGGGTGACTTCTATGACAGGTCCGACTCCTAAGAGGACTGATCAAAACCAAGGAGATCCAAAGTTTGACAACCCCTAACACCAAAGTCACTACAGGACCAGTTAAAAATCAAACCCTAAGGCAAAATCCCTATGAATTCCACCAAAACCCTCGACACTAACGGGACAAGTTCAGGTGAATATCTTTGATAGTAAACTGATGGATCTGGGCAGTAAAAACAAAGTAAAAGCAAAATCAAAAAGAGCAAAAAGCAAAAATTGAAATTTTCTCAAAATTGACAGGGGTACGCAGGTCATCTGTTCACACAGGTGCGGGTACGCACTGTGCACAAAGACGCAGTGCGTACAAGTACGCACTGTGTTAAACCCAAAGACTGCGTACTGCTGGCAAGACTAAGAAAAATAAAAAACTAAATTGACTCTAAGCTAACCCACCCAAATACACAGCTAGACAACCAAAAATCAGAAAACAAGCAATTTTTCTCAGATCAAAATATCAAATCAAAAAGAACTCAAACACATTCATGGAGTCCCCAGTATGGTCGCCATTTTGTCACGCGGAAAGAGTCGTTAGTGCAGACACAACCGACCTTCCTAGAAATCCTAAGACTCTCTAATGACAAACAAGACAAATAAGAGCAATCCTTCCCTAAATATGCTTTTACAATATGAGAAATCAAGTGTTTAGATCCTACCTGTAATCCAACGCTGTTGTAGTAGTCCAGCTTCGTTGATCCGGATGAGCTCCTCCTTCCCTTCGAAACCTGCATTCACCAACAATCAAACGATTAAATAGCACCTGAATATCACATAAAATAAAACATATTTAACATGTAGACCAAGGAGTACATGAAACAACTCATTAATAACAAATTGTTGAGAAGAATGGACTAATTTGTATTAAAAGGTAACAAAAGGAACCATTACAACCTGAGCCTTGGTGTTGTGAAAGCTCCTCCCAGGGTCCACAAGAGTTCTCCCTTACTCTGATCAGCTCACCCACCTCCCAATGGAAACAAGTAAAGATGGTAATCTCTCCTCACAAGCTTCTACAAGGAAGTCCTAATTCCAGCAACATCTACCCTTAGGAATGTTCAGCTTTCAACCTCCCCTCCCTTTGGCCCAATGCCTGTATTTGTAGTGCTCTAGAGGAAGTTATTCAGGTCCACCATCAATGGGATAAGTCCCTCTTTGGATGGGATAGCTCCCCTATTGATGGGATAAGTTCCTCTTTGGTAGGAGTACATGAACCATCTGGAGGCGCTTCATACACGTCAAACATACTTCTAGAAGACTCTAGAAATGACCACAAGTAACTTTTTTGGAGTGAAACTTGCGCCTTTTGACCTTTACAGGAGTACGCACCCATCCCTTTACATACAGAGCGTACAAGTACGCAGGTTTTGTGAACTTGGGTTGCGTACCTACAGGTGAGGCTAAGAGAAACTGCGTACCAGAGATAATTGACTTTTAAATGACTTTTCTCTCTTTCTTGAAGTTTGACATGGAAAGCAGAGGCATGAGACTTGCCAAGGAGGATAGTATGACAGTGGATGGAGCCATACTAACTGCAAATAGTCATGGTGACATTTTTTAGTGTAACACAAAGTTCTTTCTCTGCTCCAGTAGTATTGGTGCACAAGAAGGATGGATCATGGCGCATGTGTCCGGATTATAGGGGGCTCAACAAGCTCACTATTAAAGATAAGTTTCCAATTCCTGTCATTGATGAATTACTGGATGAATTGCATGGATCAATTTACTTCACCAAGTTGGATCTTCGTTCAGGATATCATCAAATTAGAATGAAGACTGAAGACATTCCGAAAACAACATTTAGAACTCATGAGGGTCATTATGAATTTTTGGTCATGCCTTTTGGCCTTCCCAATGCACCCTCAACATTTCAAGGTTTGATGAATTCAATTTTCAAACCATTCCTTAGAAAATTTGTTTTAGAATTTTTTGATGATATACTAATCTACAGCAAGTCTTGGAAGGATCATGTTGAACATGTTGACAAGGTGCTACAACTATTGGAGGAGAAACAATTATATGCAAAAAGATCCAAATGTTTCTTTGGAGTACAAGAGGTGGAATATCTGGGTCATATTGTATCTCATGAAGGATTTAAGGTAGACCCTAGCAAAATTAAAGCCATTAAGGAATGGAAAGTCCCGACATCCATAAAACATCTGTGAGGATTTCTCGGGTTGACAGGGTATTATCGCAAGTTTGTTAAGAATTATGGGAGAATAGCAGCACCTCTAACAACACTATTGAAGAAAGATGAATTTTCATGGACTCCAGAAGCAACAAAGGCCTTCGAACATATTAAAGAGGTAATGTGCCAAGCACCTATCTTAGCTACACTGGACTTCACAAAAACCTCTATTGTGGAATGTGATGCTTTAGGAAATGGAATTGGTGCTGTTTTAATGCAAGATGAAAGACCCATTGATTTTGAAAGTCATCCAATCAAGGGAAAGTTTTTACACAAAGCTATTTATGAGAAGGAAATGTTGGCAATACTCCATGCACTTGAGAAATGGCGACCCTACCTAATGGGAAGACATTTCAAGGTAAAAACGGATCATGATAGCCTTAAATACTTTTTAGAACAAAGATTATCCTCTGAAGAGCAACAAAAGTGGGTCAAAAAGATGTTGGGTTATGACTTTGAAATCATCTACAAAAAAGGGAAGCAAAATGTGGTGGCAGATGCACTCTCAAGAAAGGATGAGGATGTGGAAGCATTTTTGTGCGCCATTTCTATTATCCAACCAGATTGGATAAACGAAGCAAGAGAGGAATGGAAGAACGATGAAGAAGTGTGGGCACTTATTCGAAAGTTACAACAAGATTCTAGTATGTCAGATACATTTAGCTGGCAAAATGATTCGTTATGCTACAAAGATCGCTTATACCTCTATAAGAATTCCCAGCTAAAACAAAAGATTCTTATGGAATTGCACACTTCTCCCTTAGGAGGGCACTCGGGATTTTTAAAAACTTACCACAGGGTTAAGAAGGAATTTTTTTGGATGGCCTTAAATCAGATATTCAAAAGCTTGTCGCGGAATGTTTGGTTTGCCAACAAGATAAAGTTGAAACAATTAAGACACCGGGTCTATTACAACCTTTATCCATTCCAAGCCAATGTTGGGAAGAGGTTTCAATGGATTTTATCATAGGTTTACCCAAGTCTGAGGGAAAGAGTGTCATCATGGTGGTAGTTGATAGACTTACCAAGTATGCACACTTTTTTGCATTATCACATCCATTTAAAGCCAGTATAGTTTCTACTGCATTTATGGAAACAATTCAAAAGCTACATGGAAACCCAAAGATTCTTGTAAGTGACAGAGATCCCATTTTCACTGGAAATTTTTGGACAGAATTATTTTCTTGTCTTGGTACTCAGTTAACTCATAGCTCATATTATCATCCTCAATCTGATGGGAAAACTGAGATAGTAAACAAATGTTTGGAAGGATATCTTCGTTGCTTTGTATCTGATAAACAGACACAATGGGTCAAATGGTTGCCTCTAGTTGAATGGTGGTATAACACTTCCTTCCATACAGCAACAAAAATGACCCCATTTATGGCACTTTATGGGTATCAGACACCATCCATCACATCATATTTAAGAGAAAATTCTAAGGTTCAAGCAGTGGACCATCACATCGAACATCAACAACAAGTCCTCCAACTCTTAAAGGATAACCTCGTGTTGGCATAGAATAGAATGAAACAACAGGTAGATCAACATCGCAGCAAAAGAAGTTTTGATGTAGGTGATTGGGTATTTCTACGGCTACAACCATATAAGCAAATGTCCCTCAAGCAAGCTAAGAAGGACAATAAATCATCACCAAAGTATTATGGTCCGTACAAGGTGTTGCAAAAGATTGGTACTATGGCATACAAATTCGAGCTTCCTGCAGCTTCTTGATTGCACCCAATTTTCCATGTTTCATGTTTAAATAAGGTTATAGGCGATAAGATCCCAGTTCAAACAATATTTCCAGAACTTGACGAGGAAGGAAAAATTATATTGGAACCAGAAGCAGTCATAGAAACAAGAACTCGACAACTACGAAATCGATCAATTTCAGAATATCTTATTAAGTGGAAGAACTTATTTGTTGAAGATTCCACATGGGAGGATGAGAATTTTAAACAGAAGCATCCAGAACTACTCAAGCGTTGAGGAAAACACTTTTTTGAAGGAGAGGGGCATGTTGGGTCCCTATAATACTAGTGATTACCCCATTACTATTGTAGTTGTACCCCTTATTAATATTTTTGTGCCCCTATTTGTTATTACTATGCCCCATAGAATCCCTCTATTGTTATTTTTGTGGCTTTATATTATTATTGTTAGGTCGGCTGGGTTATATTGTGACTCCTTAGACTCCTATATATAGAAATGAGGTTTTGTCATTTGAATCATCGAAGAATTGTTCATTTATGTAATGTAAAGGAGGTTGCCCCCTCGAAGAGGCTGAATTTTAATGCATTGATCTATCTTTTCTATCTTTTTCTTGAGCTGGTTTCGTAACAGTTATGAACTGTAGGGGACAAGTTTAGTCTGTGGTTGATCTAGGTTCGGATGCTCGCCTCCACGAATACCCAGAACACCTTTATCTCGTAAATCCTGTTCGCGTCTTTTAAGCCTAGAGCGAGGTGTACCTCACAGCTTCGTGCATGTCACCCTTAGTAGTGGGAAACTAGCTGTCCACCAACAGCTCCCATGAAACCAACAAGATGGATAAGAGCAACCATGCATAGTGGAAGGTCTTACCCTACTCCTAGGCCTCCCTGTAGTTTGTCAAAAATTCGTTACATAGGAATTGCGCCTAGTTGAATTGGACCCCTCTACGCATTGCTCTGCCAACGCAATCATAGATGTTGGTACTTCATCGGTGCGAAATTTCCTCATTAGCTTGCCGGCCAGCAGCTGGGTGGCTACGTGCACCCCTTGGTCTTTAATACTTGCTATTACGTACCCCCTCTTTCTCTTTTCTAGTTTATACTTGGCCTTCATAGCTTCTATGAGGGCCAAGTCGCAGCTTTTTCCTGCTATGGCTGCGGGGTCATTTCCTTTGACTAGCAGTCGATAAATTTGGTGAATTAGATCGACCGAGATGGGAATTGGCTCCTCCAACCAGAGATACCCATCATGTACCAGGCATAGCAACTGCCTGATGACAAAAATGGTGACGGGCGCGTAGTGGTAGTGGGGTATCCATCGTAGATGGAGTAACCCAGCCTTCTCCACGCCACACAACCATTTCTACTTTATTAACTTCTCTGTGGCCAACTATGGGAACTTCTCGCTGTCCGCGAGGTCCAAATATTCAAACGTCATAGTCAGTACTCATCCCAACGGCAGACCTTCAAACCTTATATCATCGGGGAGGAGCGGAGTTTGGAACGCACTCTTCGTGGCCTCCAGGTCCTTCGGTACCTTGGCTTTCCCCTTCCACGGGGGAATGTAAGGAGGTAACTTCATCGTGGAATGATTTTGGGAGAATTCCTCCATTTCATCGTCTTGTGCCTCAATTTGGGCAATCAAGGCCTACAAGTCTTCTTCCTCCTCTGCTGTTTCAATGGTGACAGCTTTTCCCTTCTCCGTCATTGATAATTTTCCAAATCTTGGGTTTCTTGGGGATACCCAGACTAGCCCCATCATTTGCTTGTATTTTTGTGGCCACGACATGCATGGTGATTTGGGAAATTCTGGCGCAGTTGCCACCTCCCCAAGCTCCTCATGGGCCATACGGGGCTCTGCGGTAACTTCGGCGAACCGCACTCTTGTTCTAGTAGCTGTCAATGTGTCTATACTTGAGGATGGTAAGAGTACGCGACGCTTAATGCTCTGTACTTGCTCAATTCTCAAACAACCAAGTGTTTCCTTAGAGCTAGCCCTAGGGTTTTTATAGTGACCTTTGAATTTGAATTTGACCCTTCCCCCCACTTCTGCATCATTAATGCCTTCTTGGTGGAAGATCATCCCAAATCTCATTCTTAATTCTTGTCTTAATTGCCCACCTCCTGCTCCTTTTTGACTTAAATTGAACCTCTTGTCATGAACAGTGACACCAACGGTCACCTTCCAGCCTACCCACGCAGCAGTGCAGCCCCTTATGCACTGCCACGACCCTTGTGATGTCCCGATCCTATGTACAACCTCTGTCTCACGCATCTTCCATATAGACTCTTTTATAGTCCCGTGCTCTCTTTCAACTACTTGGAGAACTGAGACTGTGCTTCCTACAGATAGTCAAGTGGTTGCACCACCAGTGCGAGGCTTCAATTTTCCTACTAGCCCGGGCCACAGGCACCCCTATGGTGCGCTCCCCTGTTTACTTTGTCTAGTAAGGTGCGGTCGCAGCCACGGTAGCAGGGTCACAACTTCTTCTAATGCAGTAGTATGTCTGGTTATACCCTATCTCATCGTGCTTAGTTTTTTGGTGTAGCAAGCTTGCATGACTTCGGTTTCCAATTTTTTGATTTCTTTGTCCAATGTCATGCTTTTATTTCTCAGTCGTACCCAAACTTTGTCGAGTTCACAGAGTTTCAAGTTCCCTCACCGAATGGCTTCCTGTAACTGCATAATTCTTTTACCCGGGTCCTCGCGTACTGTCCCAACTACGGGAGCTATTGTATGGGGATTATTCTCAGCTCTTATGGTTTCATCTCTTCTCTTCAGTGTTGGGGTCATGTCCGTGCTCTGGTTTTTGCTTATGGCCCTATAGGCTCATCGAACCACTTATATGCGTAGTTCCTAGTTAGTTCATTTTGCCTAGTGAACTTTGTTCATGATTCCACATAGCTTTTTGAATGCTCCGTCATGGAATATTTATGGTCTGCGTCACCGCTTCTAGTTCTGATTTTCGATCCTTAGTCTGGGATGTGCTTGCACAACACACATCTGCACCCATCGACACAGGTGGGCGTGCAAGCTGCTTCGTCTTGGCTGCCCAGCTCTCACTCGACACTTGGGGCTTCAAAAGCGTAACTGCATCCATCTCCTACATTCGTGCCAGTTTACAATGGTCTTCTGATGTGTATTCCACCATCGTGAGGGTTTTGCGCATAGCGCCCATGCTAGCGCATCGTACCACTGTTATTTTGGTACTGCATTTTCAAATTTGTTTAGGAATTCATCCATCGCTATCACCCCATCATAGGTTGGAAGTTCCATTGCTTTTTTTGTCATGCAACGCAGGGATCTAATCATCATGTTGCAAATTAGCATTTTCACTTCGTGCAACTGGTTCTGCGAGCGTTCTACTTCTTCATATGAATCCGAAGTACAAGAACTATCATGCTCTCATGAGATTCTCCCATCTGCAGTCGGGTTCACCTAATCCTGGTCTCATGCGGTTATCTGGTAAATATGGTCTAGCTCATCGTCACTTTCATCGTCGCGCACTGGTTTAGTGTAGCATGCTCCTTCGGCTGGGTCTAGCAGAACTACTACGCGTAGGGACTTTTTCTCGAATATCATCTTCTGCTTCTTCAGATTAATGACTCCATTCATATCAGTGGCCCAGTCTATTCCTAGCAACATGAGATAAGGTTTGCTGTCATCGACAATCTCTATTACTTCAAAGTCCGTCTGTGTGCTCGTGCCTTCGATATCAACTGTTACCCCTTGCAACCTCCCCATGGGAAAAATCTTTTGTTGGTTCACCATTCATAATTGAATAGGGGACCACTATAACATGGGCCTGCCCATGCGTTCCCATGTCTACTTTGGTAACACATTCGCATCCGAACCTAGGTCTAGGATTACCTGATCCATTTCATACTCACCAATCTGCGCCGTCAGTCTCATTTCCCTCCTGGTGCGCAATGTATGCTTTCCCAGTTTCCGAACTATGCACGGTTCCCCTGTTTCTGTGAACCGAGTGATCAACTCCTATAGTCCCTTAACTGCCTTATTGTCATGCAGAAGTTTCATGCATGTCTCCAAAAAGGTAGTAAGCATAGAAGGATCTATCCCAGGCTCTGGTTGATCCTTACTACCTGAAGTGGAGGCCTCTGTGAAGCTTTTCTTAGCTTCCATGAACGTCTCCTTTACGTGTTTTAAGTCAAACACAGGTTCCTTTATAGGAGCCTTGCGAACCCATGTATCTTCCTTGGACTGCTTCCCCTTATCTTCCCCTATGGTCGCACCACTTCTGAGCACCATATTCACATTTGGGTCTTCTTCGTGTGGTTCAAATCTCATCTTTTGGATATTTTGAGTCGGAGGAGGCTGGAGTACCCCTTTCTCACGCATTTGTGCGATCAATGTAGGAAAATCTACTACTTCATGATCGAACTGAGCATAGTATGAATGAGATATTCTCATTGGGTTGGTACAGTCACGGGCGTAGTGCCCTGGTCCTCCACAATTGTAACAAATTAACTGTCTACGGCCCCTACCTGGCCCCATTCCTCCTCATCCTCGAATTCGCCCTTGAAATCTAGTGTGCACCATCCCCGCCACTATGTTGAGGGCCTGCGTTTTGATCTTCATTCGATAAGCTAGGGTCCGATCCATCATTAACTTGTAGCTACGACAAGTATGCTCATCGTGGCCCACCAACCTACAGAAATTACAAAAGAGTTGCTGGGGTGCCAGTGTATACTTCTACAACAAATGACAATTATGAATCGTGTGCTTTCCTCCTATTTGACAGATTGTGCACCATAATGCAGGTGTTGCACTCGGCCCTGCCTGTGCCTTTGGCCTCAACAACATTGGCCCCCCTCCTACAAATTAGTTCACAAATACTGGACAATGATCCTTGTCATGGCCCTGGCCTTTTCATTTTATGCACCATACTTCCTCGTGTGCCTCTGGCCACGGTGCTCTATCCTGCTTCAAGCTCTGCATTTCCAGGAAGAGATTCTATAGTTGCACGTGGATTTGTTGAACTCCCAGTCCCAGATCCTATATCAGTGTCTCATGCAACCTCATCGCCATGTCTAACACTTCAGCCTGGGTAGAAAGTTTCTGTTGTGACAACACTGTCCTCAGGTGCGGTGTTAGAGATGCCACAAACCATGCATGATGCTGCACAATCGTAAGTGTCATATTAGCCTTGCGGATCGTACTCTTCAGCTGCTGATCCAGATCCCAGGGGGTCTCTCCTAGAAGCATAGCGATCTCTTTAAACTTGATGATTGAATGTGTCTCTGATTTTAACCGACGAAATTCTCTGTTCAGCGTATTCTGGATCTCTACTATTCCTACATTTGGGTGATCATTGGAGTGCTTGATATACCATGTCAATGCGTGATCATGTACCATGCTCACCAATGTAGCCTTCTTAATGTTGTCATCCGTGACCCCTTGCACTTCCCATGTTGCTCTTACCACAAACCTGAGTTGGTCCAGATCTTCATTCCCTACTCCTCTGAATACGGGTAGCTTGATTGCGCTTGCCATGCTGAATTGCGGGGGTGGTGGAGGTGGAGTGTGTGGAGATGGAAGTGTGGGAAGTGAAGTGGGTGGTGGCATGGGTGGGGGTCGTAACTGCGGAATGCTCTGCCTTATCAAACTGACCACACTTCTAGGAGAGACCCGAGTGATCTCTTCCTCTCTCTCTCTCATGAGGGTGAAATTAAGGGACTATTTCCTAATCCCTCACTACCTTTGTAGATCATTTCGCTCCACGTCGTTCCAAACATTAATGTATTTGGATAACCCTCTTTTTACATAACATCATCTTAATCCAAGTATTCCATGATTTAATGTACTTACCTTGCGGTCCCTTGAGAAAATGTCGTTCTTCTTCACTGTAGCTCACGGTTATGTCTACCGAGAACTCAATGATAAATCCCCCTATTATCTGGTTGAGCCAATGGTACACAGCTCGTGTGATCTTATCTTCTGATGCCTCTAGTTTGTGCACTAATTCTGGAGTCCACACTATCGGTTGGTTGAGCTTACACCTTCCCTGGCTGCCAGCTAACCTTGCGATCCACTCATACAGTTCATAAGGAAAGGATGCAAAGAAGATCTCGTGGATTTCCATATACATGTAGCGATCCAACCACCTTTTCTCGGATACCTGCAGAGTTTTGTTTTCCTGCGTCATGAACTCGTGAATTTTCTTGTCCAACCACTCTTTAATTTCCTTGTTTGTTGGGTTCTAATGGCAAGACGTCAGACATCCCTTAGGCAGATCCTGGTCCCGACAACAGAACCATTAGTTGGATGCATGGGGCCCTAGATTCAGTAGTGAGTTTAGCCAAACAAATCCTAGTACTACTGGCCCTTTCGGCAACAGTCCGCGGAGCGTGGGCTGAGGTTTCCCTCGAAGTAGTATGGGAGGGTACTGGAACCAGGTTTCTGCACCCTAGGGATGTCTTGATGAGGGTTTTAGAGGTTCGCGATCCTAATCTGCATGACGCACTACTCCGCGCAACTTTCTATCCTTCACAACCCGTGCACACCTTCGTATTATTCCGATCCGATCCTTACTGTGCTATTATATTAGTGCTTAACTTAGTTTGTGCGGGCCCAATATTCTTATTACTTATTCAACTTTCAGATTAGCACGCGTACTTGAAAATAATATAAATGCATAAAGAATAACCAGAACATAGAAATATAGATCTACAAGAAGATGCACAATATTTTGAATCAATCTTATCTTTATTAATACTCAAGTTCAGTTACAAACCCGAGTCCACCCTGCGCACTCAGCTACAGGGGTTTGCGCACTCAGTTGTGGACTCTACTAGGCCTCTGCGCACTCAGCTGTAGAGCCTCTACCTACTACTACGACCCAATACACTTCAGATTCACTTCTATCTTCTGACCATGCCTTCGCATCTATCTATTACTTATCCAAAACTCCCAAAAAACTGACTTTACACTCAGAGCGTCGCTCTATTTATACAATCCCATGGTCACGAACCAGGGGTAGGTCGACACACTTTATATTAAATTACATTATCTTAGGGCTGATAACCCTAGACTCTCGCGCTCCATGCTTGCATTTCGCAGGGTCTTTACATTACACTTGAAAAAAATTCGGGCCTCAAGCCACAAAAACATGCTATAGGGGGGTCTGTTGCCCAACAAGAGGTGTGGTGCGTAAAATACAAAGGTCAGGGTCATGATAAGGACCAATGCCCTGTGTTCGCAAATTACCTCATGGGAGGAGAACCAATGTCGTTAAGGCCAGGAGCGCAAGCAGGACCTAGCATAGCACCTGCTTTGTGGCGCGTGATTTGTCAAATAGGAGGAAATCATGCTATGGAAAAATGCCATTTGTTGCAGAAGTACATGCAAAATTCGCAACAGCTGTTCTGTAATTTTTGTAGATCGGTTGGACATGATGAGCGCACTTGTAGAAGCTATGAGCTGATGACGGATAGAATTCCCACCTACAGAGTTCAGGCCAAAATGCGGCCTCCAGATAAAAATGCAGGAGTGGAGCGAACCAGATTTCTGGGGCACGGACGAGGCTGAGGTGGAGGAGGACCTGGAAGAGGTCGCAGACAATTGATATGCTGCAATTGTGAAGGTTTAGGACATTATGCCTGTGGTTGTACGAATCCAATTCGCCCATCATGTTTGTATTGTACCTTGTTTGATCATGAGACAGAGGATTGTCCTACGCTGATAGCTAGGATACGCAACAAGGGAGCGCTACCACCTCCTATGACTCAGAACCTGTAGATGGTGAGGTTTGAGCCACGTGAGGAAGATCCAAATGTGAACATTTTGCTCCAAAGTGGAATCGCAACGGGAGATGATAAAGGAAAACATCATGAAGATAGTACTTGGGTTCGCAAGGATCTGACAAAAGAAGTAGAGTTTTATTTGGAGCGCGCTAAGGAAACCTTCATGGAAACTAAGAAGAGCTTTGCTGATGCCTCCACTTCAGAAAGCAAAGATAGACCAGAGCCGGACATGGACCCATCTATGATTATGACGTTCCTGGAAACGTGCATGAAGCTACTGCACAATAGTAAGGCTGTAAAAGGACTGTAGGAACTCATTAACAGATGCGCTGAGACCGTGACAAGAGAACTGCACATAGTCCAGAAGATTGGAAAACAAAAGACTAGGATAGGAAGAGAAATGAAGATAACCATGCAAATTGGAGAATATGAGATGGACCAAGTAATTCTTGATTTAGGATCGGATGCGAATGTTCTATCGAAGTAGACATGGGAGTGCATGGGGAGGCCTACGCTGCAATGGTTTCCTATTCAGCTACGATAGCGAACCAACAGAAGATAATACCTATGGGGAGATTGCAGGGAATCACTATGGATATTGAGGGAGTGAGCTCGCTAGCAGACTTTGAAGTAATAGAGATTTTTGATGACAACAATCCCTACCCCACGCTCTTAGGAAATGATTGGGCCACTAACATGAATGGGGTGATTAATCTGAAGAAGCACAAGATGATTTTTGAGAAGAATACTTTGCGCGTAGTTATACCCTTAGACCTTGTTGAGGGATCACACTACACAAATCCGGTGCGTGACTATGAAAGTGACGATGATTTGGACTGCATCTACAAAATAATCGCGCGATAGAAAGATTGGGTAAATCCCACTGCGGAGGGATGAATCTGATGGGAGCGCGAAAGCTCTTGTACTTCAAATTTTGATGAGGATATATAAAATGATATAACCGGTTACACGAGGTAACCACGCTTAAATGTAACATGATGACAAGGTCACTACACTGTGTATCAACATAAGTGAGAGATCTGCTTAGGCATGATGGTTTAGGTGAGGTAGATGCTTTCTTGTATAGATTTGAAAGGGAGGTGCTGGAAAAGCAACGTTTCCAGGCCTTGAATTGGGTACTGCGCGCTATGCCCGTAAGATGGTGGGGTATGCACAAAGTGAGATTTGAGGATTGGCACGAATGTAGGAAAATGATGTGCACACAGTTTGGGAAGCCTAGAATGCGATTGACGGATAAATGCAATGATCAGGATAAACTGCGTGCACATCTAGCCTGGTGGATGCTGACATATGGAAAACAACTTATGCGGATGAAAATGAACTTCACGTTGGGAAATACGGTCAATAAGCATGTGTTGGGAGGGAAAATGTGTGAATGGTTCCTCAAGTTGGAACAATAGAGTGTGGAGAGAACAAGCATCCATGCGGAAGCATTTAACGAGGTGTGTAGAGCACTGAACAAGGTATATAATGTGCAACGAGGTGATTGGGACCTACGTGTACCAGTAGTTTTATGGACTTATAGGTCGATGTGCAAGAAATTGACGGAATAGATGCCTTCTAGGCTAACCTATTGAGCGAACCCTGTAATGTTGATGGAGTCTATCATGCCTAGTTTGTACATAGCAGCGGCCACAGATATGATGGATCACAGAGCCTTGGAAGAAGGGATCATGTAGTTGGATGAAGAAGAATGATTGGGACTTGATGAAGACGTCTAGCAGGGTGATCTTAGGCTCCAAGAACTCATGAAGGAAAAATTTTAGTTAAGGGCGAAAAGCACCATGACAAAAGAATAAGTCAAGAAGCTTGAGGAAGGAATAAAGAAGGACTTTCTTGATAAAAGGTCGTGGTGATAAGACAAGAGGTGCATGGTTCCGTTGAAAAATCTAGGAGCTACCACTGAGAGTTGATTAGTCTAATGCCTTGGATTGGGTCGTATATTACTAAAGGGATCACCGATGGTGGCGCAATGCAAATGGTAAAGTGCACAATGTAGATAGTAAAGTTAAAAGGCACACTTTTCCCAGGAAAAGTGATTGATGGTCGGTTGAAGCCATATACAGGTGGCCCAACCACCTGAATAGCCATGTGAAGCACAGACTTAACACTCTAGGTAGCGCGGGAATATAAACTACTCTACCCGAGAGTTACGCGATGATAGGACTGCACGCAAGAGTGAAGTGTCACAAGGTCTGCGACAATGCAAGGGTAGTTGTGCTACCACGCGGGTTGGTTGGAAAGTGACCGTTATAGTCACTATTCATGATGTGATGCTTGGTTTGAGACCAAATGGAGAGGGTGACAGGAATTTAAGGTAGGTTTTATTGGCTAGATTTGGGAAAATATGTCGCCAAGGGAGCATTAATGAACTAGATTTGGGGGGAACGGTCGAATATGAATTCAAAAGGCACTATAAATTGCAAAGGGCTACCTAGCAAAAAACACTTGGCCATTCGAGAATTGAGATATTGTGCACCCAAAGATCTATGAACCCATATCTGTTTGATGTTTTGAAGTCGAAGGCATTCTTTGAGCACTTACCTGAGCTGTTGAGAGATTTGTGGAACAACAGTATGACCACACCAGAGGAAGCCATGGATATCAGCGAAATGACTGCTGAAGAGGTCGCGTAGGCCATGACTCTAGGAGATGCCCTTGAGAGCATTGGGATAGTTGTGGAAATACCTAAATCATCGTGCATGCCGAGACCCAAGAAAGATAAGAAACCCATGGTCCCGGTGTGTGTGTCCCCAAGAAACCCGCTGTGAACTAAAATGACCATGGAAGAAAAGGGAAAAGAGGTTAATTTGGAAACTGATGAAGAGGAGGAAGACCTTGAGGAAATCCTTGTCGAAGAGGAGGAGGACGAAGACATGGAGGTGGAAAAAAATGATGCAGACCCTCTAACTAAGCTACCACATATGTTCCTCCATGAAATGGAAAGGCAAGGGTGCCCAAGGACTTAGATGAGAGCAAGAGCTCTCTGCAGACTCCGCTGCTACCTAATGATATATTTTTTGAAGGAGCGCACTTGGGATGGGTGCCGAGTCTAGAGTTTGAAGACTCGGATCTCATGGAACACAAAAAATTCCCACACTTGGCAACCACACAGCTCATGAAGCCAAAGAAAAACACTGCGGCGGGAGTTAGAGAGTTGGAGCCACCCAAGTAGTTGTAGAGAAAGTAGGGTTGTTGAACCTGCTCTGGGTGCCGCATTACCATCGCACCCCAATAACTATCTTTTTCATTAGGCAGCTACTTTTCCTGGTGCATGATGGGTGTTTATGGCTGGAGGTGCTCATCCCCATCACCGACCACCTGATTCATAGAATTACTGACTCCCTTACAAGGGGGAGGACCCAATGGATATTTCGGAGGGTAAGAGCACCGACTTGGCCATTGCAGAGGCCATGAAGGAAAAATTCAAGTTGGAGAAGAAGAAGAGAGGGTACGAAATCTCCGATATCAACAATAAGGTAGTAAAAGTTGTGACTAAGATATTGGCTGGCAAGGTTATGCGAAAGTGATGCATGGATAAGGTGCTCGTGCCGGTGGTAGCACTTGCTGCATAGTGTGCAGAGGGCATCTAGTTTAACTGGTCAGAGTACTTGTGCAAGGGGTTCTTGGAGAATTTCCATGAGGCACAGGAATAGTGGAAGACCTTCCACTCTACATTGCTTCTGCTGTTCATAGTGTTGGTATCTTGGGAGTTGCTTGAGGACAGCCAGTTCCCCACAATTGCGTGGGACCTTCTGAAGGTAGCGAAGTAGACTTTGTTGTGGGCCACTAAAGACATGCAAAGGATCTGAGGCAATAAGATATTCTGGGTGTTCATGGAGATGAACATCAGAATGGGGATTAACCGCAAGCCATGGTTATTTCCCA
Organism: Pinus tabuliformis; assembly: GCA_031772625.1. Classification (NCBI taxonomy): domain Eukaryota; kingdom Viridiplantae; phylum Streptophyta; class Pinopsida; order Pinales; family Pinaceae; genus Pinus; species Pinus tabuliformis. The sequence continues at coordinate 505,934,390 of CM062805.1, forward strand.
CTGTCTATAATAGCCTACAAAGCTTTGTGGAGTTCAAGGTGGACATCAATCACATGTACATCAGGGCATGCAAGGACCCTGTGAAGAAGAGGAATGAACTATCGTACCCGACCACGGAAAATGTTATATTCATCGTGCTTGAGTCATGGCCGCCAGAGTGGTGCACTCCAGCCATCTCTACAATGGAAACAAAAAATTCTGCTGCACAACGAAAAAAGGAGGAGGCAAAACTGTGGATGGCACAATTGGTAGAGAAGAGAATAAAAGAGGCAACAACAGCTGAGTAGCAATAGGTAGTAGAGAAGAAGTGTGAGGGCCATAAGTCACCCTCACCTGAGGAAGAGCTTGAGACATAGGAAGGTGGTGCGGACCCAGAAACAACATCTAGACAGTTGAAGCACTAGTGCCCAAGAGAGCAGTTGGGGCCGCGAAAGAAGTTGAAAGCTTCTATGACTTCTTTCAACCCGATCACCCTCACTGAAGGAGATCTCCATGTTATAGGGGAGACGGTGTGTGATGTCACAGTGGAGGCCATCCAGTAGCTCACGAAGGAGAATTAGATTGTTTTGGCGGCCCTTTGGGCATAGATACAGGAGTTGCAAGTGTGCAATCCTTAAGTTAGTACTCTCTCGACTAGCCTTGTAGTAGGAACAACCGCAACTGAGGAAATGCTGCGCACCCGCATGACCAACACCATAGTGCTTCCAGAGGGGGCACTGGTTACAAAAAATGAGGCTGACAGGCCTATGGTTAGTGCATTGAAGGGAGTAGGGATAAACATGGTTGCACTCCCTCGGGAGACACTCTATGTCCTACTGGACGAAGTGACTATAGAACTGCGGGCTAGGGAGGGCCACACACTTCAGGTGTTGAGCGAGAAGAAAATTAATATGGAACAAATGAGCTAGTAGCGCAATGAGGTAGTGGCATAGAACTGAAAAATGGTGCAAGTGGTTGAGGAGGCCTGCTAGATGGTTCATGAGTTGGCCATCCTGGTGGAGGCAGCGGCAGAGGTGCGCATCCAAAGGTTAGCATCAGGGGTGCACAAGGTGTGAGAAGAGATGGCTAAGGTTCAGATGGATTTGAACCTTCAGATAGTAGAGCTGTGATTGAAGGGGCAACCTTCAACTCCTCCATAGGTGAGGGAACAACACACCAACGCCATTACATTAGGGATGGAGGAGATCATCAGTGAAGTGAAGGACTACACCAAAATGTTGGAAGAGTCATTCAAGGTCCTCACCACTCTGTAGGAGGACCGAAATATACAACGCTTAGAAAAAAAGGTGCATGAGCCACAACAAGGATATGATGATATAAAAGGGACCGTGCAAACGGTAGCCCTTACACAGAGGCTCGTGCAGATGCAATAGGCTAAAGCGCTTAAGGAGCAGGTAGATGTAGCGTGACATAAAGAAGCGGTTTTGAAGGTGCGTGTCTAGCCTTGGATCGATGAGACATTCGTCATTACAAACTTGATCGAATCCAAGCTTGCGCAGATGCAGGGAACGCAACCGCAGATACAAGGAAGCAGTTCAGATACAACAGTCTCTGAACAACGCATGCAGGAGATACAACAGGGAGTTGCTCAGTGCGCTGCTGATCTTATAACAGTTCGGGTAGAATTGGGAGGTCTCCACGTGAAGATATCCACACCTACAGAGTGACTTGAGGGTCACTCACGATGTTTGTGTTGGGGGCCTATTGGGCGCGGGATCCCCCAAGGCAAGTTGTGGGGCTTAAAGCCCAGATTTTGACCAAATCCAATGTAAAGACTCTGCGTTTTGTGGGTGTGGAGTGTGAAGATTGTAAATGAGTCATAGGGTTGTCCACCCTCATTTTTTTAATGTAATGTCAGCTTTAGAAACCTCTCCATGGTCCACAGACCATGGGATTGTATAAATAGAGCAAGGCTCTAAGTTGTAAAGAGGGAATGATAGTCATGAATGAAGGATGAAGAATTGAGTCTTATCTAAGTGTAGAATCGAGTCTTTGGGTCATAGAGTAGGAGAAGGCTCTGCAGCTGAGTGCATAGAGACCTAGTAGTTCGCAGCTGCGTGCACAGACCCCTACAACTAAGTGCGTAGGGCGGGTCGAGTCTGTAACCTTTGGAGAAGTAATAAAGAGAAGTTTTACATCATTTATGTGTATATTTTTCCTGTTTTGTGCATTGAATGTATCATATATAAATTGCATTTCTATTGTCTATATGATGCGCAAACTTATATGAATGTGTCGATAAAGTGAATATAAGATAAAGTATCTATTTACGCGAAGATAACTAACTGTTATAAGAAGATAAGTAAGATCCACAGTATAAATTGGGGAAGTAGTGCAAATCACTGCTAGAGCAGCGCAAACTCACCTCAGCCCCTAGCGAGGGTTGTGCGAAGGTGATTATAACAGACTGCGAGGGCCTCACAATTCAGGATAGTGCGCGAAATGACTGTTGGGCCGCCAAATTAGCATACATTTTCACCTTTATCCTCATTTTGTCACCTCATTTCATCACATTATCATTACATAACCCTATATTTCCATTACCATATGAGTTTATATTTTCATTTTCCAAAGTTATTAATTTCAAGTATTTAAAGTGAATTTATGATTAAAAGTTAGAAAAATAACATGTATTTGCTTATACCTAAAGGTGGAATGAGTTTGGTGACATGTGTAGGTGATTTGGAAGGTTCCAAGATACTCTTATGTGGCCTCCAAGACTCATATTCGAATTCTCTTGAAGATTTGAAGGAGATTTAGGATAGGGGTCAAGCATATCTCATGGAGGAAAATCATGGATAAAGGAATATGTGTCTCATATTGGTTGTAACCATATGAGGGATTAGTGGATCCCCATTAATGAGTTAGTTGCTTAGATTTTTGTATAAATAGGAGTAACTCCTCCATTCCAAAGAGGAGGATTCTTGGAGCATGTATCCAACTTATGATGGAATAGAATAAAGCTTCATTTTACATAAATTTCCATTATATAGTTTTAGATATAAGTTGTCTTAATGTAGTATATGGAATAATTTGTCACTTTATTCTTAGGAGAATTGAGCTCACTCTAAAAGGATCAAAGAAACATTTTATTTCATAATAGATCTTATTTCATTTAATTGCTTAGATGTTTGAGGGTTTGTTTGTGATTGATGAATGAGTTTTAAATTTAAAATCTTATCAGCATATGAGGGAACAACAAAGGGTCCAAGTTAGGCTCTCCCTCCATTTGATTTGCATAATAATTGAAATTCATTCTTTTGCTTTTAAGTTTCAATTTATTTCATTTCTTATGCTTATGAATGAATCTTAGTTTAGTTTGGATCAGCATATGAGGGGACAATCAAGGGACTAAGTTAGTCTCTCTCTCTCTATTTGAATCTAAACGACAATTAAAATTCATTCTCTTGTCTTTATTTCAAGTTTCTAGTTTTATGTAATTAATGATTTCTTTTCAATCTATAATACTATAGGGAAGGACAACCAGGACCTCCTCAATTAGGAGCCTCTTCCCTTGCATATTATATTGAATTAAAAATCATTTAGTTAGTCATAGAGTTAGTTGCCTACTCCTGCATATATTTTGCTGGCATCATCACAAGCTTACGAGTTTCCCTGGTTGATAATTTAATGAAAGCAATTTAAGCAATTAAGTTGCCCAACATTTTGGCGACATTGCCGGGGATGGTGCTAAGGGATTAGGCATTAGGAATTTAATTTAGTTCCAGTATTTTTCTTTGGAAAAGCTAACTCATGTTGAAAGGATAACTTGGTGACAGCAAGATCTTAGTAACATGGGGAAGTATACATAGGGGTTAGCTTTGAATCTCATTTTTAGCTGCATGTATAAATCATGATAAATAGGATGCATATATTTCAATCAATATTTTCATTATAAAAGTGTTAAACTAATCCATTTATGGACAGGAGATCTAGAATGATGTTCAAGCATTTGGAGGAGATTCAAGAGAATGAGGACTACATTGAAGATTGGTTTCAAAAGGTGACTAGGCCACAACATTCTTCCATTCTTCAACGAATCCTAACATTTAATCCAAATGTGCAATTGATCTCTCATATCCTTGTAGACATTCAGGTATATTTTTCAAATTTGGATGTGAGCATACTAGAGACTTTGATCCGTAAATGGCTTCACTGGAAATACTCTTACACTTGAAAATAAAAATAAAAATCTCTTTCTCAAAAGGGAGTAGGATAGAATAGGAAAATAAAACCAAGCTTGGAAAGTTTTTTAAAGTTTTTGATTTTAAAATTTGATTTCATTTATTTCTTGGAAATTTTGGTGGTGCAGTAAGAGCCACCTCATTCACTAACCATTGGCAGGAAGATCTACAATCAAAGAGATATTTGCGAAGAAGGAAAACAAGTGGAGTTTAGAGCGCTAAAATTTGAGATTTGAGATCAATTCTTCTTACTATGTTTTTCAAATTCAAAATTTCAAATGTATAAAGAATTGACAAAACTCCGAAGTATGCTCTCTTCTTGCGCCTTGTGCGACCTGGAAGATCAGAAAGGAAATTGAATAAGTTAGCTTTGCAATTTTGTAATAAAATTCATAAATCTGAAAGATGACAAAGAGATCTAAATCTACTATTAAATCTAAAATTTTATCTAATTTTGATCTCTATTTCACAATTAAATTTGTCTCAAAAAATAATAATAATAAAAATCTTTAAAAATAAAGTTTCTCTAAATCTCCAAATTGTTAATAAATTTTATTTTAACTTTATTGAAAAATACATAGTTTTACCATAAATCATAAATAAAACATAATTTTCAAAAACAAAAAGTCATATATATTAAACACAAACAATGAAAACAATTTAAAAAAATCATATAAAAACAAAACACACAAAAATCAAAACAAATAAAAATTAAAAAACATATAAATAATTAAACAAAAACAAAAAAAATCAAGCGAAACAAATCACATCATATAAAATAACATTAAACAATACATGCCCATAAAAGGCCCATGAACGAACGAATTAACGATTAATTTCGATGGCGTTTGAGAGTTTGCATAGTGATACAAAGAAACTTCAATCCAACTCAGCCATCCGCCCTCTTTTAACCTGCAACCTAAATAACAAAGATAAAAACCTGGGACACGTAAGTTAAAAAATGAAACGACATGCAGGCTTCTCCATGGCTTCGGCCCGCATCGAATCTGCAAATAAAAACCACATTCTGTCAAGCTTGCCCCAGATCAATGAACAAAAATTGGTATAAGTCCATATTCAAATATGTTGAGCAGATCCTATTTTGCAGGTAGGCAGATGAGTTTGAAACAGAACAAAATGTCTCGATTGCAAGGGACACGTGTGGTGTAAGAATCAGAAAATCAATTCGATAGGCAGATATTTTGGAATCTGACTCGCTGACTCGTTGCCATTGTGTCGAAGTGTTTGTTATTTTGTCACACAATTAAAATTTTAAAATTGAAATAAAATTTGTTTTTATATTGCTTTTCACATTATTTCATAAAAAGTAAACTGCTTGTGTGGTTTATGGGCGAAGTGTTTGGTTTGTTACTAACAAGTCATGTGTTGTGTTTTAATACCATGGAGTTCATACATTGTGATGTTGACTATTTTGGTCTAATTTTGGCTGCCATGTGGTAGTTTGTGGTTGGTTTACATGACAATCATCATTGCTCTATGTGGCATCACTTCACATTTCCTAGTGACTATCCGTCATGTCATTACTTCATCAAACATCTTCTTGTATAAAAACGATTCTGGCATAAGTATTTTTTAAACAGAATGATCATGTCTCTTTGAGTCTTGCAGGTACAGAAGCCGATGGTATCAAAAACTGAATGGAAAATATTATTCCATGACTCAACCAAAGAAGACTAACAAGATTTATTTTTAGGTGCAGGAAGGGCGCAATCCTGCAACTGAGAAACCTTATGACAAACTTCACTGTTTCACCCAAATTTCGAATAAGCACAACTTTCTAATACGACATCGGATTTCGACGATTCAAGCGTCGTTGGAAAGATCTCGGCGAGATCTACACAATGAGAAAGCTTTCAAAATAGTTTGAAACAGTTCAATAATGAAGAAATTGCTGACAAGACATAACAGGTAAAATGAGGCACTAGTTTCGAGACAAACAAAAATTCTTTTGGTTTTTCTTTCAAGAATTTGTTTCATTAGTACCAATTCTCAGTTTCTTTTTTTAAATTTCATAAATAGAGAGATTGATCACCTCTCTATGATGATAAACATACATTTCATTGCAGAAAAAGTACTAAGTTTTTGCAGGTTCGAGGAAGATAAACAAATGAGCACATGCAAACAATGTCTTTTAAAGACCCCATTTCAAGCATGAGGACATGCTTTTGGGTAAGCCAAGGGGGAGAGTGTCATTATATCCATTACTTGCAAGCCTTTCAGATGCCAGTATCTCCATTGCATCCATGCTTCTTTAGTTAATAAACATTCACCTCATTTCCCTTTACATTCGCCATTATATTTCTATTCCTTTTCAGTAAATAAAGATTTCATTGCATTCCCACTTATTTACTCAATAAATTTTCCATTCCATTTTCCTTTTCACGTTTTCAAATAAAACCTTGATCCATTGTTCATTTTTCTTCACAGTGATTTTCCTATCTCTTTCACTAACCTGTAGCCCATGAATAAAGTCATTCAGCTCCCTTACAAAGCTGAGTCACCCCATTTTCCTTTCCTTCCAAATAAACCATGCTTCAATGCAAATTTTCCATCTATGGTCCTTCAAAATCATTATTTCATACTCGTGTTAGATGATGGAGGATTCCTTAAGGCCTTCCTTCTAACAAGTCTTGACCCATCGACTTTAGCACCTTATCTGGGATAAAGAATAGAGTCATTATTAATACCTTGAGGCTTGTATGCCTTAATGACAGGCTCTCTCGCCAGCAATCATGGGAATAAACCAATGTCCCTTGATCGTTGAATCTTGCAAGTGGCTCGACATCAGCTCATATATTTGCACTTCGCAAGATGTACTTAGGTACCTTGGCACTCATTGACATTAATGGTGAGTTTGCCTCGCATTGGTTAACGACATTCATCAATGGTCGGTAATCCAATGACTTCTTTCCATGTTCGACATCGACACATTTATTCACATGGAAATAATTGTGCCACGATATGGAACGACATGAAGACTATATGGTTCAGTAGCAGATTCAACAATAATAAAGGATCCACATTTACGACTTCATCCGTCATGTATGCAATCAAGACAAAAATCACATTATTGTATTCTTCATTCCATGATTCAGCAGCAGGAGCTATACTTTTCTACATATACACAGTTTGTCCACTTAGGTAAGTAAAGGTATGTCCTTTTCTAGCTTTTTATCATACAATTCCTTTAATACTAAAATTATAATTTTTGGAAAATGTTTCACCATGTTCATTCACATTCACATTCACCATGTTCATTTCACATTCATACTCCATTATCACCTTCCATATGTCATATATGTCCTTTCTACACATATCATCCTAACCAACATACTTTCTCCAAACAATTACTATTACAATATGATTCAAACATTACATGTGTTGCAAATAATGATCGGTTGATTAAATGTTTTCAAAGTATTTTGATGCAACATAAAAACAGTGAAAGTATTGTTACACAAGAACCAATACTAATCAAATTTTGGTTGTCACACAAGAACCAACTAAAATAATATGTTGCAATCAAATGTTTTTCAAGAAAGAAGACTTTGCAAAAAGGAACAAAGTTGTCAAAAAGAAAATCATGTGAAGTTAAAAAAATCAATATCAGCCAAAGTTCATGTAAAATCAAGACAATTTAAAAGATCAAATCATGATCAATGTAATAGATTGCATGAGGACATGCAATAACTTAAGTTGGGGGGTATGTTGGGCCGCCAAATTAGCATACATTTTCACTCCATTTTCACCTTTATCCTCATTTTGTCACCTCATTTCATCACATTATCATTACATAACCCTATATTTCCATTACCATATGAGTTTATATTTTCATTTTCCAAAGTTATTAATTTCAAGTATTTAAAGTGAATTTATGATTAAAATTTAGAAAAATAACATGTATTTGCTTATACCTAAAGGTGGAATGAGTTTGGTGACATGTGTAGGTGATTTGGAAGGTTCCAAGATACTCTTATGTGGCCTCCAAGACTCAAATTCGAATTCTCTTGAAGATTTGGAGGAGATTTGAGATAGGGGTCAAGCATATCTCATGGAGGAAAATCATGGATAAAGGAATATGTGTCTCATATTGGTTGTAACCATATGAGGGATTAGTGGATCCCCATTAATGAGTTAGTTGCTTAAATTTTTGTATAAATAGGAGTAACTCCTCCATTCCAAAGAGGAGGATTCTTGGAGCATGTATCCAACTTATGATGGAATAGAATAAAGCTTCATTTTACATAAATTTCCATTATATAGTTTTAGATATAAGTTGTCTTAATGTAGTATATGGAATAATTTGTCACTTTGTTCTTAGGAGAATTGAGCTCACTCTAAAAGGATCAAAGAAAATTTTTATTTCATAATAGATCTTATTTCATTTAATTGATTAGATGTTTGAGGGTTTGTTTGTGATTGATGAATGAATTTTAAATTAAAATCTTATCAGCATATGAGGGAACAACCAAGGGTCTAAGTTAGGCTCTCCCTCTATTTGATTTGCATAATAATTGAAATTCATTCTTTTGCTTTTAAGTTTCAAGTTATTTCATTTCTTATGCTTATGAATGAATCTTAGTTTAGTTTGGATCAGCATATGAGGGGACAATCAAGGGACTAAGTTAGTCTCTCTCTCTATTTGAATCTAAACGACAATTAAAATTCATTCTCTTGTCTTTATTTCAAGTTTCTAGTTTTATGTAATTAATGATTTCTTTTCAATCTATAATACTATAGGGAAGGACAACCAGGACTCCTCAATTAGGAGCCTCTTCCCTTGCATATTATATTGAATCAAAAATCATTTAGTTAGTCATAGAGTTAGTTGCCTATTCCTGCATATATTTTGCTGGCATCATCACAAGCTTACGAGTTTCCCTGGTTGATAATTTAATGAAAGCAATTTAGGAAATTAAGTTGCCCAACAATGACCTGTGTGAAGGTGTTCAAAGTTGGACTAAACCAACCCCTCAGACATCTCAAGGGTGTGGAAACTTGGTTCCAGCATCCCCCCATACTGCTTCGGGTGAGACCTTAGTCCATGCTCTGTGAGTTGTTGCCAAAAGGGCCAATAGTGTAGGGATTTGTTTGCCTAATTAACTCCAAACTTGGGTCAGGCCCCCTCAAGCCAACATAGGACAATCACACAAATTCCCTTCCTAGTGAATAAGAAGGCCATGCAATATTTCTCAGGGAAAATCAATTTCCTCTGCAAGTTCATCTCTGACTATGCCCAAATTTCCAAACCAGTACAGGAGTTGGTGAAGAAGGACGCAGTCCACAAATGGTATAAAATGGAAAAGGGTTTGTTTTCCCATATTAAAGAGGCTATAGCAAAGGCACCCACATTATACAACCTAATAGAAATTTATATATTACGGAGCAATGGAACACATAAATATTGCAGAAATATAAACATAGAAAACACATAAAACAAGAGAGACACAGATATACATGGTTCACCAAGTTTGGGCTACGTCCACCCCGAACAGCCAGTCCTTCCTTTCTATTATCCAGCAAAATGAAGAGGCACAACCTACATCAGATCCGCTGTAATATCCTCTATTTTCTCTCACAGTCTCACCTCTATGCTTCTCACTTAGAGAATACACATCTATTACATAGCCTCAAAAATACAATGCCCTCATACAAAGAGAGGGGTTTCCTTCTAGGGCAAAAAACCCTAAGCTAAACATAAGTTCTAGCATCAGATCATCTGCCTAATGAACAGCCCAAATTGACTAGAAATTACTATACTTTTACAAGGTAATTTTACATCTGTTTTTAGCTTCGGGGGTGCTGCCCCCGAAACCCCCCGCCAAGGGGGGGCTTCCCAAAGGTCGCAACCACCCCCCCCCCCTGCAGTGAATATTTTACGGGCGGAATTTCTGACCCCATTTCGAACTGGGGTCCAATGTGGTGATACCTTTAATACAGAAGATAATCAGGATCCACACCCAACACAGTCTAGACATTCATAAATATTTCTTGCTCTACACTTTCACCTCAAACACCTCTCTTATTTATGTACTCACTCATAAGGATTAATTGAACAATGAGATACCTATTTCCTTCATGAACCATGGATTACAAGAGTATGATCTACAAATCAATCCAATTCACACTATCAAGGGCCATGGTCTCTACTAACTGGAAACAAAAGTAGTAAATGTGAAGGAGGAAGAAGAAGAGATTTCTGGATGGGAGCGAGAAATTGAGATGTATCACATTGATAAAGCATCCCCCACTACAAGCATAAACTCTTGGTACATCGATGTGCATCAATACCTTTAGCACGACATAGTTCCCTCCCATTTTTTTGCATGGTAGAAGAGGGTACTCAGGCTTAAAGAATTATCCTATTAGTTGGTGCATGGGGTGTTTTCCAGAAAGCACCACAGTGGAGTACTTCTCAAGTGTTTTGAAGCACATGATTCAGAAAAGGTATTGCATGATCTCCACGATGGACCAGTCGAGGGACACTTTGTAGAAAAAACTATAATGCATAAGGTTATGCGAGATGGCTTTTATGGGCTTACATTATTCAGAGATGCTCATGATTATTCCTATAAGTGTTTGTTCTATCAAAGGTGTGCCAACAGAAACAAGTAGTAAGTCGCCCCACTGCAGCCCATTGCAGTGGAATAACCTTTTGAACTGTGGGGCTTGGACAATATTGGGAAAAATTTCCCACACTCATCAAAGTAGCACCACTACATCCTCGCTGCCTCATATTACTTCACGTGGTGGATAGAAGCAGTTCTTCTCAAACAGGTGAATGATCAGGAGGTCATCATCATTCTGTAGTAGAAAATCATTTCCAGGTTCGACGTTCCTACTTCACTTTTTTGTACAATGCAACATATTGTTCATTGTTAAAACTCTATGATTTTGCATTAGAAAATGGTATCATATTGAAACACTCAACTAATTATTATCTGCAGTGGAATGGTCTTGCTAAATCCATGAGTAAGAATTGGATATGCATTATAAAAAAGACCATATTCTCTGAGAAGAGAAATTGACACTCTGCTTTAATAAATGCGTTATGGGCTGACCGAGCCACACTGAAACCTTCCCTAAACACCTCTCCTTACTTCTTGTTGTATAGAAAAGAATCCATCCTCCTGCCAAACATCTACTTTCCTACTCTCCAACTCTCACAAGAATCCCAAGGCAAGCCATGTAAGTTAGTTCAACATATGATGGACACCCTTCACAAGCTAGAGGAAGAAAGGTTGAAAGCTAAAGAAAAAATTTGACTTTACCAAAATCATATCAAGAAGTGGTTTGACAAGAAGTCTACAAGGAAAAACATCTTCAGTGTAGGTGACTTAGTCCTAAAGTGGGACAAATCCTGTGAGGACAAATTCAAACACAATAAGTTTCAGTACTTGTGGATTGGGCCATTCATGGTGCATGAACATATTTTCCAACACACGTATCATCTTCAATCAATGGACAGGAAGATTGAATCTCTTCCTATCAATGGCCAAGACTTGAAACATTATTTTCAATAAAAATATGGGGTTTTTCCCTACACTATGTAAATATTCTTTTCTTTTGTTGTTTGTCGTTTGTTTAAATTTTTCCCGTTATGTGAATAAGTGTTCTGCATGAATATGTTGTGGCTTCTAAGTATGTGTGTAGCTAAATTGTAAATAGGATTGTGACACTTCAACATTTGTCTAGCCTTCTATTTGTCTTCCTTGTGCTGGCTACATGTTTTGGAAAATGAAGTTCTGATGAAAAATATGATGCACCTGTAAGGAGAGTTTTGGTCCAACCATGAATCCATGTCTAGTACGGAAACCTTATTCCTATACTTGTTTTTTTTTTTTTCTCAAGATTATCCAACTAGTAGAAATAGAGAAGAGGAAAAATCTAAATGAGAAAAAATAAATTAGAGGTCTCTATATGCTTCTCTAAAGGAACAACCTCTCATGCACTCAATAAGTCAGGATCCCTCTTCTTCCCCAAAATAAATAAGTGTCGAAGCACAATTCTCTTTAAATAAATAAGTAAAGGTGAAAGAAGAGAAATGCTTCCTACGTAGAGAGGTGAAGCAAGCAACTACACTAGGGTAGTGTCCAGGCTTGGTGGTAGTGGAGAAATGTTTGTGTTCCTACATGGATCCATTGGGGTAATGTCCAGGCTTGATGGTAGTGGAGCAACACTAGAGATGAAAAATTATACTCTGAAAATCTTAAGGTCCCGGGCTACACTACCCTTTCCAACTCGAAACATTGAGATTATGTTAATGTTATGCTATGTTCAACTAGGAAGTTATACATGGGGCCATGTCTGTTCGTGGGGTAAGTGGTAAGGCCAAAGTAATCTACATGATGAATCAATACTCCATGAAGAACCAAGGCCTTGCATAGAAGAAGTTAACCAAGATAGATAAGCTGGAGTTAAACCAGTGTGTCTCCAAGTGTTGTAGTTGCTGCAACACCCTCCAAAATTTTATCTCACACTTAATTTTGGAGCCTTCCTTGGTCTTTTACATTGTTTACGAAAACACTAGAGCTCAATTCATGAACTTTCTTGCAGTGCTTTGGTCCCTTTTGCATGTTGTATTCACTGTCGTCTTTCGACATGTTTGGTTGTTGTCCAAACTTTGCGAGCCTATTCTAATGGTTTTGAAGGTTGGTATTTGTGTATATGAGTTTTCCAAACCATGTAAACATATGTCGAATCCATAAACAAAGTCTTGAGCATTGTCGCACAAGAGTTGTCACGGTCGTCCTAAAGCCTATTTTAAGTGTCACACTTATCATATTTTATCGTGAGGCAGTCACACTAAGGGAAATGATTTGTTCATTGCTAAGTGTGTGATCACTGTCAAGGTTTATCACAGTTCATTGTCAATCCCACACTTAGACATTTTTGGAAAATATTCCCAACCAAGAAACTTAGCTTCATCGGGTCCCAACTAAGCTATGCACTGCGTAGTCTCAACCCTCTAAGTTGTGAAATTGATACTAGGAACTACACAATGTGAATTCCATTTCTCCCAGGGTTGCTGCGCTACGCAATTCTTGTGCTCGACTCCCGACCTTGACCCCCAGAATTGGGCAGTTATTTTTCCCAACGTTCCTTGAACTGCGCACTTCACATATTCAACCCTCAATATTTTCCCATGGATACTACAACTGTACAATGTGCAGAATTCAAGCCTCCCTTGACATCCAAAACTATACATTTGGATTTCCCAGTGTCCTTTCCTTCAACCAGACCCTTGTTTTCCAATTGATTTCTTCACATCATGAATGAATTGCTGGAACAGGTACACTATCATGTCATGGAAAGATTATGGAGAAGGAGAAGAAGGAGAGAAACGTGCATAAAGACTCTCTTGTAGCTGAACTTACAAGTTGATTAATCAAGAGAAATCAAAGGGACACAAGTTTTCGACTACCATCCAAGACTAAAGATCATTGAATATTCTGCATCACCAAGCCATGCAGAGGTGAAGAGTAATCCTATCCAAGAAGACATCCAACCATTAGAAGCAACAGTGACTTTCCATTGCCAAATCATCGAGCAGTCCATGTCATTAGTGTCATGTCATATCATGCCATGAGTGGTCATATGCCACATCACTATTGTGGACCATGTATATTGTATTCAAATGTATTGTAAAGTGGAATTCCAAATGACACACATGATGTAAAGATTCATGTAAGTTGAAAATTCATAGGAAGTCAAACAATCATGAGGGTAGTCGGAGATTCGCCCTTGGTTATATATACTCCCTCATTATATGAGCAAAGGACTTTTCACCTTGGATCCTCTCGTAAGGCATTGGAGAGATCAGCTAGTTCTTTGAGGAGCAAGGAGTGGCTCTAATGTCTCACTAATGGGGCTAGCGATGTAAATTGTAAACATGAGTCGTGGAAATTTTACTTAATAATAGAAGCCTTCAAAGACTAGCACTTTCTCCATGCATGGAATATGAATGTTTGTAAAACTATTCTATGGATGTTTGTATTTCATGTTTTCTTTCACATGTGCTAAGATAGTTGAACTATTTCTGTGATTTTAGTACTTATTTTTATTGAGAATGTGTAGTAATTTTTGTTATTGTTATTCCATCCTTGTGGACTATTCTGCGGGATATTAGACATGAATTTCTTTATTCATTTGTTATAACGATCGTCCCGTCCACTATGGACTATTCCACCTGGTGTTAGATGGATATTTCTAGTTCATGTGTGTCTCTTCTTGGGTGGTACTATTACCTCTCACTTAGAGGCTCACTTTTCTCCCCCCCTAGTGGTTTAAGGGGCCTTAACCTAGGTTCATATTGTGTTGTGCACCAAAAAGACCCTTAATCACTAGCCCTTTTAGAAACGACGTGCAAGTAGATCGCAATATCACCTGAAGAACTTATGGGAGGTTGTAGAACTATGTTTCTATAGCCAGAGGGATATGCACGTTGTTGCGTCTGTGTGTTCACTTATGTCTTATATCTACCTACAAATTTTCATTCATGAATAACTTCATGTTGATGATTAATATTATAGATAATAGACATAACGTAAAAAAACATAACATGTATTCTTTAGCATGATTCAGTTAACAACATGCATAACAATATCGGTAACAACAGAGAATGAATACAGAAAGGTACAAAATACTTCACCAAAACTTCTTCTTTATTAATAACGATCTTCAATACATTCTCTTCCCTGACATGTGCACTCAGCCGCAGGTGGTCCGCACACTCAACTATAGAATTTTCAAGGCCTCTACACACTTAGCTGCGAAGCCTTCCCCAGAAATACAGACTCAAGACAAAGAATATGAACAATATATGCTTAGTTCTTCTATTTCTTTCGACAAAGTATTACATGTCCTTATTTAGGTTTCGATACTACAAAACAATTGTCCACATACTATGGATCTGATAAAACAATGACTAAAACCCAATACTTGTTAAAAATTAATGGGCTTTGACTCACCCTAAAGCCCCTAAAACAGTACTTGATGAATATAACTTCGTCGGATCCATGCGCTCCGCTACTGAAAATGCGGAGTATTTGACCCAAAACATGGACCAAGTTGGGTTGCACCTAATAGGCCCCCGACTCTCACTCATGACTCACCCCGAGTCACTTAGCTTAGGTTCCCTTGATTTTTGTTGCAATTCCGTTGTAGAATCCATTATACTACTAGACTATCTCTACCATTTGTTTCTCTTGTTTGTGTAATTCCTCCAACAATTCCTCTATTGTTGGGTTTGGATTAATGAAGAAGGTATGTTTTATTGATTATTTTGTCATCTTTTCTTTAAAGACTTATAATCCCTTTGCATTATGAACTAGGTAATTAATAAGAAAACATGGCAAAATCTATGAGAATTGTATGTAACGCAAGATAACTAATAATCGCCATTTTCTTATGCAAAAAAAGAGAAAATCGAAAGATTGTCGTCCCAAGGAAAAAGACAAAGCAGAGTTAACTGCTGTCCCTGTGGCAGGAAACCATATGCAAACACGACAATCCAAACTGAAGCATATCAACCAAGGAAAGAGATTCAATCCATTCTAGTTTTAGAACAACCTAGAATTTCTAAAACTTGATAAAGAGAAAGAACAACCTAGAATTTCTAAAACAATTGTCGTCCCAAGGAAAAAGACAAAAGCAGAGTTAACTGCTGTCCCTGTGGCAGGAAACCATATGCAAACACGACAATCCTCTGATTCTGAGGGATCAAAATCTTAACTATTTTTGCATCATTGATATCTCTGCCCGACTGCTATAAAAAGGGGCAGCACTGCTAGCCCAAGGGACAGGTTGTTGTTACTTTTATGTAATTCCTTGTTGTATTCAAAACTTTGATCATCAACTCTTGTTGAGAAGTGATCCACTATAACTCTGTTTTAATGCTTTAATATAAATTTGGTTGCTGTTCCATCTTTGATCCTGGAACAATTTCAAGCGGTGTATCCCTAGAGGCTAAGGGCCCGGCCCTGGTGGAACATTTGCTCCTGTACCATTATCTTTAGTTCGTGTATGGTTTCCATTATCAGCTTTGATCGGTAATCTGTCATGTTTTGTTATTTTATATCACAACTCTTGTTATATTTACAATATCGTTCTTTGTAACAGGAAGGTTGTATTGTTCATTCTGACTTTATAACGTATTGCTGTTCCTTTAAGTCATTAATGTAACATCATTGTTCTTTACAGAATGCTATTGCTGTTCAATTGCAGAGTAACCGAGCTATAATATTCTTAAGCTGGTATTACTGTATTCGTCTATGGTTTATACTTCATTACTATTGCTATTCAATTGACATTGCTGTTCCATTATGAATTGCGATCGCTATCCTTTATAACTGAGATCAATATTTGTGGTATCAGAGTCCGATTACTGTTTCCTTTAAAATCAGAGTGTGTTGTGCGTGTTATTCATTTCGGTATTGTATATTCACAATTGGATCTAAGCGTTGTTCTATATTTCATTGCTAATTGGTTTCCGTTCCATTTCGGTTTGTTGTCCAATTTATTCTTAGAATAAGGAGTGCTCTTTGATTCCTATAGGGTACGAATACTGCCTTCATTTTCTTAGAGAGACTAGTTGCAGTTTCATTTCCTAGTTGCTATTTCATTTATAGTTGTTGTTCCATTTCCTGTCATTTGCATTGCCATTGCATTGAATGATATGAAGCTGTAGCGAGCATTGACATTTGTTGTCTAGTTCCCAGATTAATGATTTTTTCCTTGATTGTCTTTAGTTACATCAGTTTACAGAGGGATGAGTTATTGTTACTATACCCTTGACTGATAATTTACTTAGTCTTCTGAATGCATGATTTAAGGCTTTAAAGTGCTTTATTGTAAGTAGATTTTCTTTTAAGCATCTGTTTACTCTTGTATTCTCTTGAGCACTATACTACTAGCATTACTCTGACAAATGACAGCCTCAAACTGAGTACACTCTTTGAGATAACAAATCTTTCCTGGATTGACAAGTTAATGTGAGGTAATTAGAGGTGAAAAAGACCCTTTTTACGGCTCAACATTTTGGCGCCATTTCCGGGGAAGAGTGTAGCCATTTTTTTCCTTTCCAGAGTAGTGTAAGACCCTGTTAGGAAATAACTAGGTTTTAAAAATGGAAGGTAAGAACCTGCATGTGGAGTACGTAATAGCCCTGCTCCCTTGCCCGCTTTCATGCAGATTTGTTGCTGTTTTGTTTGGGTAGAATCTAGTAGTTGATTTGTGTGCATGACTAAGTAGAAAAGGCCAGAAAAGAATCCCAAACCTCTATCCAAGCCTGATAAAGCTAAGGGGCCAGTGACCCTTGGCCGATCGACCTTTATAGACGAAATCCTTAAGAAAGCAGAATCTCAGCTTTCAGTAGGACCTAGAAAAGTTACTTCTAGACAACCTACTCATTCCCTTTAGGCCACAGGATCACCGTCTGTAGCCTTTGCTGAGGTGCATAGCCAAACCGAAGTGCAAGATTTTCAAGAAATTGAAAATTCTAGCCTAAGATCATTGTAGGAAGGGGACCTTAGCAATCTCTGTGAAGGAAGAGGAGAAACAGGAGAAGCTGAAGAACCAACATCTCCTCTTAGGATAATTCAGCCATTAAGCAGCCCAGATAAGGGAAGTGCTGCAAAAATCATTCATAACGAAGTTGAAGAACCTGAATCTCCCCAGACCTTAGGCACTCTTATCATCCCAGATAAAGGAAGCATTGTCAAGGCCATTCCCATTAGAGCCATTCCCCCTCGACAACCTAGGAATACCCTCCTAGATATCCCAGAAGGTTATTGGCATATATTTGACCAAATGGCCCAAAACCAACCAAACACCCAAACCTCTACACTGCAATACCCCATTGTGGATATTGTAGCTAATGCACCTATGAAAGAAATTCCTCTTCAGCATATCCCTACATTCCATGGCCTTACATCAGAAGATCCAGATGCATTCCTATTTGAATTCAATGTGTTGTGTAGAGGATATGACTATACCACTGATCCCCAGAAACTGAAATTATTTCCCTCTACATTGAAAGGGGCTGCTTTAGATGGTTTATGGGATTAGGTGGTGGTGTTATAAATAATTGGGATCAAATGAAAGAATCTTTTCTAAAAAAATTCAGGACTATTGTAGGTCTCAAGAATTAAAAGACGAAATATTTGAGATGGCAGCTAAACCAAATGAAACAATAGAATAGTATGTTGAACGTTTCTAGTATAATCTTCAAAGATCTCCTTATGCATCATTACCCTTACCTGATAATGTATTAAAAATAACATTAATTATGGGAATGAAGGAACAATGGATTGAGACATTAAACATTATGGGGAAGGAGAGATTTATCAGGGAAATTTTGCTGACATTATTGATTTATGTATCAGGAGCTCGAGAGGCAGCATAAGGCTAAAACCTGCAGAACATGATCAGTTTGTAAGAGATAATAGAACTTCGGTAGAAGGATTAACTCGTGCATAAATTGGAAATTTATTAGAAAATTTTAAAACTGACATATTGGGGACGCTGACAACACAACTTGATATTATGCAGGCCAAACAAAAGCAAGCAGAAGTAGATCAGAATTTGGAAATCTTTTGTCCCAGATGCAGGAAGAAACACATCCATAAGGAGTGTCCACTAGATGCAGTCCAAGTGTGCGCCATTTGTACAAAAGACCACTCCACAAAGAGCTGCCCCTCACTTCCTAGATTAAAAGCAGTATACAAGGAAGCAGAAGAAGAGCTAGAATCGGTGTATCTACTTAATCAATGCCGTCAATGGAAGCCACGAAAAATAGGTATGTTTTCAGAACTAGCTTCTTCTTTCCAACCTCCGCAATATCATGCTCAACAATATAATTCAATGTGGAAAAATCAACCTCTCTTCCCAAATTGGTCACAACAATCATTCCCTTCATCATCTCCATGGCCGAATCAAGCAAGACAACCCAATTGGCCAAATTTTCCCTATACCCCACCATATTGGCAAAACAATGTTTATCCACCACAATTGACCCCTCCTACTTCATAGAGTCAAAAATGGTAGACAAACTGGCAAAGACCGATGAATCAGCCAGTAGGAACCATCCTGTCCCTCAACGTACACTACCAGCCCTACAACAAAACCCCTAGTCTAACTTAAGGCCGCAACTCCCAGTCCAACCCAACTCTAATCCAAATAACAAACCGGTCCAATGCATTCAAATAATCGAAACACTAGAGATAGGAATTGATCTAAGGGAGTGTGATGACCTTCAATTAAGATCTGGGCGTATCATTGAAACAGAGGGAGATAAAATAGTTCAATTTGAAAATCAGTTACCTATAGAACAACCATTACAAGAAGAGGACGTGACCAGACAACAAATTCATGATCCAGCAACCACATCCTCTCCTCCATTCCTAGAATGCTTAATTATACCTTGACCTGTACAATATCCTGATTTTGACATTCTGGGAGAATTACACAACCTGTACATAAAAATTCCACTCCTCCAAGCCATTCAAGACATCCCAATATATGCAAATACTATCAAAGAATTATGTATAAAGAAACCAAGGAGGAAAATAACAAATAACCCAAAAGTCCAAGTAGTTGGCACTTTATCTGACCTATTATCAGGAAAAGAAACACCCGTTAAATACGAAGGCCCAGGAAATCCAATAGTAACTGTACAAATCTATGGTTAAACCTTCTCAAATGCCTTAGTTGATCTAGGAGTTGCAATTAACATCTTAAAAACCAATACTTGCCAAAAGCTGGGCATTACATCAGTGGAACCGAACTCCACTTTATTAGAACTGGCTAACTGATCTATAGTTAGGCTAGAAGGCACTCTCCAAGATGTTATGGTATCCGTTGACTCCTGGGAGTATCCAGCCGATTTCCTGATAATAAACCCCAAAAACCGACTTGATGGAAATCCATTGATCTTAGGCAGACCTTGGCTCACAATGCTGATGCTTATATTGGCTGCCGACAAGGCAATATGACCATTACTAGGGGGGGCAAATATTAAGAATCTAGCTTTATACCCCCCAGCGTAGCCAAGTGTCACAATAATAGAAAATAACAAGTATCCTGTATCATACCTCACCGAAAATATTAGATCTCCATTAACCATACAAGAGGCCCTTGATTTCAAAGACCAAACAGAAGATGATGCCATTAATAATTTCATTAGCTAAGCTTAACCCAGATCCCACATACAATGTCACATGATAGAAGCAACATTTGATAATGAATTAGAAGAGGACCCTCTTAAAGATACACATGATCAAACAATACCAACTACTTCTGTTTCACATAGAAAAATTGTAGAAATTGAGCCGGGAAAGACTTTAAACATCAATGTCAACCTGACTTCCGGACAGGAAAAAAAGCTCATCCAACTGTTGAGGAAATATAAAGAAGCATTTGCATGGGACTACCCTGATATGTAAGGAATCGATCCCCAGTTATGTACACACCACATTTACATAGAAAAGGATGCGAGACCTATTCGCCAACCACAAAGGAGACTTAATCCTCATCTAAAAGATGTTGTAAAAGCTGAACTTCAAAAATATTAGATGTTAACTTCATCTACCCTATCTCCGATAGTAAATGGGTCTCTCCACTTGTTGTGGTACCAAAGAAGAATGGAAAGTGGAGGATTTGTGTAGACTATAGAGAATTAAACAAAGCAACACAAAAGAACACTTTCCCCTTCCATTCATCGATCAAGTATTAGACACTCTGGCAGGAAAGAAATTCTTTTCTTTCTTAGATGGCTTCAGTGGATACAATCAGATTCAGATTGCCCCTGAAGACCAAGACAAAACCACTTTTACTTGTCCTTAGGGAACATTTGCCTACAGAGTTCTACCTTTTGGCTTATGCAATGCTCCTGCCACATTTCAAAGAGCTACCCTCAGCATTTTTTCAGATCTAATAAATGAGGGGCTCGAAGTCCACATGGATGATTTTACACCATATGGAGATGATTTTGACCCAGCATTAGACACACTGGAAAAAGTCCTGCAGCGCTGCATTGCCACCAGGCTTTGCTTAAGCCATGAAAAATGTTATATGATGATGACTGAAGGACTTATTCAAGGCCATTATATCTTAGCATCTGGCATACAAGTAGACCCAGCAAAAATTCAAATAATTTTGCTAATTCCCACTCCTACCACTCAAACAGAGGTGCACAATTTTCTTGGATTCTCTGGTTATTATAGAAGGTTTATAGAACATTTTTCACATATTGCTGCACCTCTATATGCAATGACAGGTAATGTTGACTTTCTTTGGATAGAAAAATGTGATCATGCTTTTCAGGATCTGAAGAAGCTTGTGTCCACATCTCCAGTCCTTCGAGGGCTAAATTGGGACCTGCCATTCCAAATTTCATCAGATGCCTCAGACAAAGCTATTGGAGCAGTCCTTGGGCAGGAAGAAGATAAAAAACCATATGCAATTTATTATATTAGCAAGAATTTATCCCCTGCTGAATTGAATTATACTATTACTGAAAAAGAATTTCTAGCTGTAATACATGCTGTCAATAAGTTCAGGCATAACATTACTGGATATCCTGTTATCTTGTATAAAGGTCACTCTGCCATAAAATATTTAGGAAATAAACCAATCACAAATGGTAGAGTAACTAGATGGCTGATTTTATTGTAGGAATTTGATATTACAATCAAGGACAGACCTGGAACAGAAAACCCTGTAGCCGACTTTCTCTCGCGAATGCCAAAACCAGTGGACGCAGCAACAGTTGACGATCGATTTCCAGAGGAGCATTTGTTTGCTGTCACTGTTAAAACACCCTGGTATGCTGATGTTGCGAATTACTTAGCAGTAGGTAAATTACCAAAACATCTGACCCCAGTGAAAGAAAACAGATTGTCCAGCGAAGTGCTCGATTTTCCTGGATTGGGGGCTACCTGTTCCATACAGGAGCAGATATGCACATCAGGAGATGTGTTGGCAAGGATGAATTTTTTGATATTTTGAAAGCTTGTCACGATGGACCATGTGGCGGACACTTTGCCGATCGGAGAACTGGACATAAGGTGCTGCAAACAGGGTATTATTGGCCTACGATCTTCAAATATGCAAAGAAGTTCATTCAAACCTATGACAGTTGTCAAAGAGCAGGACGCCTTGGTCAGTTCGACGAAATGCCCCTTAACCCACAACTGATTATTGAACCATTTGAGCGATGGGCACTTGATTTTGTTGGTCCTATTAACCCATCCTCGAACCAGAAAACATATATTCTGGTGGCAACAGAATATGTCACCAAATGGGTTGAAGCAGAAGCATTACCGAGAGCTACACATGATTCTATCATACAGTTCTATGGGCTTCCAAGAGACATAATTACAGACGATGGACCAGAGTTTGCTGGTAACAAGATTGCAGCAACACTTAAAAACTATCATATCCAGCATAAAATTACTACTCCATACCACCCACAGGAAAACAGTCAAGTAGAAAGCACCAACAAAATAATAGAAGAAATCTTGACAAAAACCATTGCGTCACATAGACGCGATTGGGATGCAAGACTACCAGAAGCATTGTGGGCCTACAAAACAACATGGAGAAGCACTATTGGCTATTCACCATACCAATTGTGTTTGGAAAGCAACCCATTTTTCCCATAGAATTCGAAATCCAAACACTGCAAACAGCACAAGAAATCGGCCTAGATTGAAACGAGGCACATATTAATAGATTACAGTAGATCAATGAGCTAGATGAAATCCGGCTCTCTTCCCTCCAACACACTACGTTAATCCAACAGTAGTGAGCTAAATGGAATGACACTCTCATTAAAAATAAAGTCTTCCGCGAAGGAGATTGGGCGCTCTTATACGATTCCAGGTTTCAGGATTTTCCCAGGAAACTTTAGACTCACTGGCCAGGGCCATAAGAAATCCAGAAGGTACATGATAATGGCACCCTTACTCTAGTCACTATTGACGGATCTGGACATACCTTTAAAGTAAATGGCCACTGAGTTTGATTATACCGCAAACCACTTACTCGGGAATCCTTTTACCAGCAAATTGTACAGGAGGAAGAGAAATCTTCCTCACTTTTGATTCATTAAGTGATTCACCTATTTTTACACTTTGTACATAATTTCTTTTCTTTGTTAAATCAATTTTTGTATATATTTTGTATTTGCATTTTTTTCTGTTGTTCATTTTTCAGAAGAAACAACACTGTCGTTTTTGCTGTTCCTTTTCTAAAGGGACACCATTTGTGTGCGCTTTTGTCGTTGCTGCTGTTCCTTTTCAAAAGGACAACATTTTGTTTGCTGTTCCTTTTACAAAAAGAATATCACCTTTTGTTTCAGCCGTTCCTTTTTCATTTTCATTTTTTTGTTCCTTTTTCAAAAGAATGGCATTCAAGTTTTTGTTGTTTCTTTTCCAAGGGAACAACACTTTTGATTTTTGTTGTTCCTTTTCCAAAGGAATGACATTTGAGTTTTCTACTGTTCCTTTTCCAAAGGAACAACACTTTTGATTTTTGCTGTTCCTTTTCCAAAGGAATGACATTTGAGTTTTTGCTATTCCTTTTCTAAAGGAACAACACTTTAGATTTTTGTTGTTCATTTTCCATAGGAACGACATTTGAGTTTTTTGCTGTTCCTTTTCCAAGGGAACAACATTTTTTATTTTTTCTGTTCCTTTTCCAAAGGAACAACACTTTTGCGTTTTTTTTGTTCCTTTTCCAAAGGAACAGAATTTGTGTTTTTGTTGTTCCTTTTCCAAAGGAACAACACTTTTTAGCACTTACATTTCTGTTGTTCCTTTTTCCAAAGGAACGACACTTTTGGTTTTTGTCGTTCTTTTTAGGAACATCACTTGTATTCTTTTTCCCTTCCTTTTTCAAACGAAAACATTCTCGTATTCCTTTTACTTATGCTTAAAGATACCTGCTGTTCCTCTTGTTTCAGGTCTTTTGGAGCACAACTATATACTCATGCAATGGATACAAAGCTAGAGCTTACTGAAATCAGCAATTTATATAAAATCGCTACTTTTACAAGAAATTGCTGTGAATTGACAAAGCGGAAAGAAGAAAGGACACAATTATTCATCACTTTTACTGTCATTATCCTACTAATACTGACATGATTGGTCATCTTTATCATGCTGGTTCTTTTCAAATTCCCACAATCTTCTTTGATCATTATTAAGGAATAAGAACACCGGGTTTATATTTTTCTATTGAGATGTTAAGACTTCTTCCACCATTCCTACTCTTAAGGAGGGCTGAACCACCCTTTTTGTATAAATAGGAAAGCATTTTTAAAGAAAAAGAAAAAAGAAAAAAGAAGAATGTTTTGTTTAGATGAATTTTCAAATGCAGGATAGGGGGTCTCATTAAGAGCTAGCATACCATGATCATAAGAAAGAAAGTGAAGTGGCATTCCCACTATGGCCACCACACCAAGGATATGATCCAAGAGGCATATAAAAAAAAATAAAAGAGTCCTTGGAATAAGAGGTCTCATCACGAGCTAGCCTGCCCACCTTTCACTCCTTCCTGGTGAATGGAATTATGATTTAACTGGTTGCCAAGCCAACATAATGGCCTCCATTGTGACATTGTATAACACTTCCTAAGTATACACAAAGGATCATGGTTCCATGGGTGAAATAAACAACTCTACCAAGGTTATGGACACCTGTCGGTAGCAGAGCTTTGTTAATGGTATTGAAGTCATATTCTTTATACACCAATAACAATCATTAACACCCTTCTCTGTCTTATACCTTTGTAATTCGTCAAATAAGATTATGTATATCAGTTCCCCGAACCATTAAATGCATGAAAAATCTATCATAACCAATGATGGCGGAAAAGTCGATAATGACTGCATTAGACTGGTTGTGCACATCAGTTGTCCTATCCTCCCAGCCTCACATCATATCACAACATTCTATTATTTGTTAAGCGATCCTATTATATGCCTCGATTTCGGTAACCTGCTCCTTTTGTAAATATGGAATTTCAACATACGTTGTTCCTTTATGACTCTGTACCAAGCAAGTTCGGCACGCCACTCCCTCATTTGACGGCCGAGGACGGCCTATCACATTGCAGGGGGGAGGTTGACCTCATAATTTGCTGGCATACGTGTCAGAATATTATTCGACAAACCTTTACTTGGGAATAGCTAGGCTTAACGGTATCTCATTTTTCAATTTGCATGCCTTGCTATCTCGAAGCTATTTCCACGTTATACTCTGCAACAATTAGTAAGATTTGAACGAGATTTGTTGTTTCATTATTTTCTTTGTGTTTTTGACAGTTTGAATAGCCTGTTGTTCCATTACCATCTCTGCATTTTACAGTGAGCTAAAAGGATGGGAGGAAGGTCAATTCGAAGAGAATCACAGGTATTGACTTTTTCTGATGCAGCACGGGAAATCTTGGCAAGGGCAGGATGGTTAGTCTATCTTAATCGTTTACAGGAATCCAACGAGACTGTGGCAATAGAATTCTTGTAGAACTTGCAAGAATATCACTCCACAGTAATGGGAAAACATATAGCAGTCACCGATGACGTAATTGCAGAGGTCTCGAGATTGCCAGCCACTGGACCTATGTGGACTCTAAAGAAGGAGAAACCGAGGAAGAGACTGAGCAGCTTGAGTAGGTGGAGGTGGAGACAGAGCAACGTGAAGAGAGTCCATTGCAAAATCCATTGCAAGAGGATGAGTTGGCCAAAATTCTGGCCAATATGGGTGAATATGCCCAACCTCTCAGCCCGCTAGGCCTCCAGATTGAGGAAGAACCAAAAGATCATTCTGCTCAAGATAAAAATGCACCCAAGGAATTACGCGACGAGGAAGAAAACAAAGAGAATCATTCTGTTCATGATGTAAGTATGACAAGATAAGAAAATGATGAAGATATAGAAGGGGAATAATCCGCTCCCAGCCAGACTACACGGGAAGAATTGTATGAAGAAGAAGGGGTGGACAAAGAAGTTACCCAGGAAATAACAGAGCCAGCTAGGGTTTCTACTCCTAAGAAACCTGAACAAAGCAGCGAGGAGCACCTCAAGAGGAAAACCAGGGAATTAACAAGATAACAGTCTAGGCTTGAGTAAACAAACAACTGTTCCTTCTAAGGAAATAGAAGAAATTAAACAATTACGAAAAGAACAACAAAGATTACTAAATGTGATAGCTCGACTTCGACAGCAAATCAGGGTTTTGAGAATGAGAAAGAGAGCAAAAAGGACTTCAGGGGTAAGACATGCAACCACTTTGGTGAGACCCCCCAAGAAAAAGGTTCGGAGGACCCATGTTCAGCCTGCTGTTCAAAACCCTGTCGAAGAACAGTCTGTTGTTCAAACCGCTGTTGAAGAACAGTCTGCTGTTCAAACTCTTGTTGAAGTGCTGCTGTTCAAAAGCAAAAGGAACAACATTCCACTGTTGCCCATGTTGAAGTGCAGACAGACGATATATCGGCCTGTGACAAAGAAGTTCAGACAGAGGCACAATCCTCTAAAGGAATGCAGACTATAAACACGAGGCGACGCAATATGAAGATTCAAGTAAATCTTCCGCTGGCCACTACTGCATGGGACAACGATCCAAGGACAGTAACCCTACAAGAGGGTTTGATGCAAGCTTAGAAACCAGTAGAAAAACTCACGAAACAAATGGTTTCTCGAGAAAAGTATGAAGAATTACAACAATAGCTAAGGAATGTCAATTTATCCGAAAGCCAGGCCTTTGAAGGATGGCGAAAGGAACAAGAAAAAGTCACAAAGGTAACTCATAGATTAGATGTATTTATCAGACAGATGGATACCTTATGCTCTTTGTACACTGACGTCCTAGCATGTAGAGCCCTTGCCAAGAATTATGCCTTGTTTTTAATGGAGCGATATTTGCAATTGAAAATTAAGGCCGTCAAAGCAGGAGCCCCTATACAAATTAATACCATTGATGATTTTATAAATTGTTGTAAGCACTATGGAGTAAAGGTTCAAAGACTATAGTGTGAATTCTATCTGCATAACCTCGTATTAGATCAGGAGATAGAGCAGAACCCTGGCCCTTTCGTTGGGGATATCCAATTGTAGGCATTTGTTTCATTTGGAGTTAATCAGATCAAATGGCTTAAAGCCTATAATGCCTTCCAAAGACAAGAAAATAGATTAGACTTATGGGTAAGAGCTGAGCCTAGAGATCCATTACAGTTATGGAATCAATCGGCAAGGGATAGAATACTTCTTTACCATTAAGGACCTTGCCATTGCAACTGCTAAATTTCGATATTAGACCTCTAATCCAAACATCCAACTTAGGAAACCATTTAATTACGAGAATTTTAAGTTAGCCGCTGATCGTTTGAGCCTCTATGGTGAACTTATCTTGAGGGTAGGGCCATATTGGTTAGGATATATGTTTCAGAGTCTGATTATTTGGCACCTTGCACCTGGATACCAAGCCTTGTATGATATGCCTGAGGGCCAGACATGCCATCTTTTTGAACACCTAGTTAGGCATCATG
This sequence comes from Pinus tabuliformis, assembly GCA_031772625.1. Classification (NCBI taxonomy): domain Eukaryota; kingdom Viridiplantae; phylum Streptophyta; class Pinopsida; order Pinales; family Pinaceae; genus Pinus; species Pinus tabuliformis. The sequence goes on from CM062805.1 coordinate 505,962,139, forward strand.
GCTGTAGACCACCACATGAGATTCTGTCTCCAGCTTACTCTTTCACTGCCTTACATGTCAACTACAATGTTTTCATGAGGGCATGAAAAAGAGTAAGCAGGGGGGTGTGTGGAGTACTGAAGAAGATATGTTTTATTTATTATTTTGTCATCTTTTATTTAAAGACTTATAATCCCTTTGCATTATGAACTGGGTAATTAATAAGAAAACATGGCAAAATCTATGAAAATTGTATGTAACGCAAGATAACTAATAATCGCCATTTTCTTATGCAGGAAACGGGAAAAACGAAAGATTGTCATCCCAAGGAAAAATAAAGAGCAGAGTTAACTGTTGTCCCTATGGTAGGAAACCATATGCAAACACGGTAATCCAAACTGAAGCATATCAGTCAAGGAAAGGAAAAGGAGATATTGAATCGGCGCAAGAAAATAGAGGGATAACTGGAATTAACAGTTTGGCGAATCCCTCAGGATCCTCTGATCTTGAGGGATCACAATCTTAACTATTTTTGCATCATTGATATCTCCGCTTGGATATTATAAAAAGGGGCAGCACTGCTAGCCCAAGGGATGGGTTGTTGTTACTTTTATGTAATTCCTTGTTGTATTCAAAACTTTGATCATTGACTCTCGTTGAGAAGTGATCCACTGTAACTCTGTTTTAATGCTTTAATATAAATCTGGTTGTTGTTCCGTCTTTGATCCTGGAATAATTTCAAGCAGTGTATCCCTGGAGGCTAAGGGCCCAGCCCTGGTGGAACACTTGCTCCTGTACCATTATCTTTAGTTCGTGTGTGGTTTCCATTATCAGCTTTGATCGGTAATCTGGCATGTTTTGTTATTTTATATCACAGCTCTGTTATATTTACAATATCATTCTCTGTAACAAGAAGGTCGTATTGTTCATTCTGACTTTATAACGTATTGTTGTTCCTTTAAGTCATTAATGTAACATCACTGTTCTTTACAGAATGCTATTGCTGTTCAATTGTAGAGTAACTGAGCTATAATATTCTTAAGCTGGTATTACTATATTTGTCTATGGTTTATACTTCATTACGATTGCTGTTCAATTGACATTACTGTTCCATTATGAATTGCGATTGTTATCCTTTATAACTGAGATCAATATTTGTGGTATCAGAGTCCGATTACTGTTTCCTTTAATATCAGAGCGTGTTGTGTGTGTTATTCATTTCGGTACTTTATATTCACAATTGGCTCTAAGCGTTGTTCTATATTTCATTGCTAATTGGTTTCCGTTCCATTTTTATTTGCTATCCGATTTATTCTTAGAATAAGGAGTGCTCTTTGATTCATATAGGGTACGATTACTGCCTTCATTTTCTTAGAGAGACTAGTTGCAGTTTCATTTCCTAGTGTCTGTTTCAATTATAGTTGTTGTTCCATTTCCTGTCATTTGCATTGCCATTTCATTGAACGATCTGAAGTTGTAGCGAGCATTGACATTCGTTGTCTAGTTCCCAGATTAACGATCTGTTCCTTGATTGTCTTTAGTTACATCAGTTCACAGAGGGATGAGTTATAGTTACTATACCCTTGACTGATAATTTACTTAGTCTTCTAAATGCATGATTTAAGGCTTTAAAGTGCTTTATTGTAAGTAGATTTTCTTTTAAGCATCTGTTTACTCTTGTATTCTCTTGAGCACTATACGACTAGCATTACTCTGACAAATGACAGCCTCAAACTGAGTACACTCTTTGAGATAACAAATAATTCATGGATTGACAAGTTAATGTGAGGTAATTAGAGGTGAAAAAGACCCTTTTTACGGCTGGACATTGGGCCAACATCCTTCTGCAGTATTTCTGCCTCCCTTTTCTTCAACTCTTTGAGCCTTTTTCCTAATTCTTATGATATTTTAAGGGCATCATCTTACCACAGCTCAGTCCTTTCCTGCAAAATTTTCTCCTTCCTCTGAAGATCATCTATCTACTTTTGGAGGTTCTTCCCTTCAACAATACTAGTGATTTTCTGTAAGACTGGTAGGTTCTTTACAACTACCAATATTTCATTGTTCTGCTTCTTCTTCACCTGTAATTCTTCCTCAATATTTCTGATGTTTCCTACAGTGAGGTCCAAATCTTCATTGTTTCATCCAATAATTCCCCCAACCTATCATTTTGTCGGATATACTTTTCAATGTTGCCTTTAATTGTTTATGCCTCTGCTCCTGCACTTCTAGTGGTGTGGTAGGCTACATCCTTATTTACAGCTCTGATATCTGCACTTCATACTCTTACTTATCTTCCCCAATGTATTCTTTAAATCCTTGATTGCGAGGATGAGCTGCACGACCTTCTGTGTTGGTGGTTCTTCCTCACTAATCTTCACATACAGGATTATGCTGCAACTTTCTTCAATGAATTTTTCCAACTGTTCTTATTGTTGATATGCCTCATCTCTTTTCCTAGTCACCTCCTCTAGCTTCTTCCTCAGTGTAGCATTCTCCTTTTCCGTCTACATGGTCATCACCAAGGTTCACTACTCCAACTCTTGCAGCTCATTGGAACAACTCTGACCTCCTAACTCCACTTGTTGGGTACCGAACCTCCTTCAGATATCTACCTGGTTCAAATTAAGGATATTTTCTTTTATTCTTAAAGTCTGAGTCTTCCATCTTTAGTTGGGGGATCCTCCTCAACACTTCACCCTCAAACGACACTTCCTTTGGACGCAACGAAGTGAACATGTCCAAATTTCCATCGTTGGGATCCTTAATTGGCTTGGCATTTGGTTCTCTTGGTGTCATGTAAGATGTGAGCATGATTGGAATCTCTTCACCCTCTCTCTGGATGCATTGAAATTTGGCCTCCTCTTCACTATCATTGATCTATTGAGGCGTCTTCTACTGTATCGATTTCTTTCCTTTCTGTATCGTCTTCTTCCCCTTATCTTCTTAGTTCTTTGTGTGAACTTCCATATTTGTTTTGTTCCTCAGGGATGTCTTGAGTTCCGCCTTCAAGACCTCAGTTGGTCTCTTGTCTTGCTTCTTCTATGGTTATGGTTCTATGGGTACCTTCTATCTCAGCGGCCTTTGGCACCTTGGGGACATGGGTACCTTAGCGAATTGTGCCTCCATAATACCTGCTAATCCTTTCTCTACAAATATTCCAACAAGTTCCTCAAAACTCCTTTTAGACGTACAATAGCTCTCTTCTATGCAATTTACCTCAACTTCTCCAGACAGAAAAGTGTCAAATGTGGTGTAGGATATGGTATTTATAATAAATTTTAATTCCAACCTCATGATTGCTCCAATATTTTCTCATTTAATGCAGGTATGGGGTGAGACACAACAAGATGTGCTTCATAAATGCTCTTTTCCCACGTCCATTAACAACAATTTCATTTTAATGGTACCTTTTTCCTTTCAACGATCATATTTCCAGCCAACTTTGATGAACATTCCCTCATAGCACAATCACCTTTTCTTTGTCGTAGCTCCTTCAGAGTTCATCATACTTCTGAGTATCGTGTAGTAATATTCCTTCGACAAAGTCCCTTTCTGTAGAGAAGTTTATAGTCACATGCCGAATTTCAACTGCAAGTGGCACTAAGACTTCCTTCCCTTCAATTTTTAGTGTGAAGCTCCAAGGACAAAGTCATCCCTGTATATCTTCAATCTGCTACCATTCACTCATCCCAGAATCAGCTGAAAATTCAAGTTCGTGAACTGAATTGCACTGCCATTAGAGATGTGATTGATGATATATTTTCCCCACCAATGTGTTTTAAGTTTTCCTAAGAACTTTGCCTATTTTCTGTCATATAATAATACAATATCTCCTTCCTAGAATGTATTCTTCTTGATACACTTGTCAAGTTAGGCTCTCTCCCTTACTTTCTGTACGTGCTGATTGAAACCTGCTACGAGCATGTCTTCTTCTAGAGCTAGTATCTGCGAAATTATTTCCTTCATAGTGCTAGGGTTTGCCATATCTATGACAACTACATTTCCCAAACTTGGCACAATGTATTCCATAGGCATAAATTCCTCTTGTCCATATACCAACCTAAACAGTTTCTGCCCTGTCAATTTCTTTCATGTTTTTCTATATGCCCACAACACCATTGGAATTGTTAAATCCTAGTCATATCTGTCCACATTGCATACCTTGGTCAATGAATTCTCTAGAATATTATTGAAATCTTCCACTGTTCCATTTTCTTGAGGAATAAGGAGTGCTCTTCTGGTGGTAAACCTAAAATTTGTCAGCTAGTGCTTCAATGGTTTTGTTCAAGAAATTTGTTCCTCAGACAGGCTTCACATTCAGCTTCAAAGGAATCCTCATGACTCCCAAATCTCCTAATATGCCTTTCATATTAGAAAACTTAGTAGGGAACAACTCCTGATATTCATGAAAGAGATCTGATATCTAGCTAACTATGTCTTCATCCCAATAATCTCCTATTGTTGCATACTTCGGTTCAACCTTTGACCCTATATTCACCTTCCGCATCTTCAATCGCTTCACTATATCAGGCTTCATTATATGCACCCATTATTCTTACAGAATTTCTCCACAAGCTGGTCTCTAGGATCATTTTGGCCATCATTCTTGTGTATGAGCGCCATTTCTACTTGATCAAATCTTACCCACATCAACCTTCTACATTTTTTCCAATCTGCTATATTGTTCTTATGAGTACCCCACCATCTAGTAGGAGTAGCCCTCAGTGCTTGATCCAGATTTAACAATCTCTGACATTCAGGTACCCATATTTCATAATCTGTAAAGAAAGTATTCACATCACCCAAACCATCATATAAAGGTAAATCATGTACCTTAGTTGTCATACATCACACTACTTTAGTGGTCCTTGTACATCGCCTTATAGACACTTCATGCAACATCTTCTCAAAGTTTTCAAATGCCTCTTTTGAATCTAAAGTGTGGGAACTTTCTTGTTCCCAAGTCAGTTTTCCATCTACAGTAGGGTTAATGCATTCTTCTTCTTTTGCGGTTATCTTATAATTGTTTTTGATGTCATTCATGCTATATTCTTCTCTGACAGGTTCAGTATATCTCACTCCCTTTGATGGATCTAATGGCACAATAACTCTCATATTGTTGCTTTCAAATATCATTTGCCTTTTCTTCAAGTTAATTATAGTCATGCTATCAAATGCCCAATCCAATCCAAGAAACATTGGGTAGGGATTTCTGTCATCCACAATCTCAATCACTTCGAAGTCAATGGTAGTGTGCACTCGATTAATGTCTACTGTGATAGCTGATAATCTTCCTAGAGGGACGATCTTTTTTTGATTCACCATCTTCTGCTGGATAGTTTATCATTGCAGCTTTGTCTTACCCATCAATTCCCAAGTTTTCTTCAGCAAAACATTGGCATCAGATCCTAGATTCAAGATAACTTGATCCATGTCGTATTCCCCAATCCATGTTCTAAGCCTGATTTCCTTTCCAGTCTCCTTCTTGTGTCTATGCAGATTATTCACTATGCACATCTCAATCTGTGGTACCTCCTTAGGAGAACAAGAGTTTATTAATTCTTGCAATCCCTCTACAACCTTCTAATTTCTCAATAACTTCATGCAAGTCTGTAGAAAAGTATTAAAAGTATTCGGATCCACATCTTATTTCGGTACTATCTTGCAGTTATCCTTCTGAGTTGGATGCGCAGTAGAGGTTGAGGCTCCATCATCTGTAAAGCTTCACATTGCCTCCATGAATACTTTCTTTTCCTTTAGGATATCAAATGAAGGAGCCTTTTTAGTAGTTTTCCTTACCCATCTAGCTTCAACTTCCTTTTTCCCATTGGCTTTATCATTTCCAGTTGGAGCTTCACTTCTTGCTACAATGTCATTGCACAGTTGATCCTCCCTTGGCTCATTGGTCATCATTTGGATATTTGTTGCAGGATAAAGGTTACTTTTCTCCTACATCCTCAAAATAAGGACGGGGTTGTCACACGGAATGAGTCGATCTTGCGGACAAGATTGACCTCCCTAGTACCTAATGATATCTAGTGACAAGCAAGTCAATCAAAAACTATCTTTCTCTAAATATGCAGTTTATAAACAAAGGAAAACAAGTGTTTTAGGCCTACCTTGGGTCCAATGCAATTTTGTGGAAGCCTTGCTCCTTTGATCCAAATGATCTCCCTTGTCGCGAATCTGCAAACACAAACAAGCAAACAAATTAAATAGCACCTGAAAAGCCAATATCATAAAGCATACTTATCATGATGATCAAGGAATTCATGAAACAAATGACATAAGACAATTTGTTGAGAAAAATGAATCTGATTGTATTAATTCAAATCAAAGAAGAACTTTACAACCTGTGCCTTGATGCTGTACAAGCTCCTCCCAGGGTCCAACAAGAAGTCTCCTATACTTTGACAAGTTTCACTCTCCCAATGAAGCCAAAAGGTATGTGATCTCTCCTCTCAAGCTTAACTAGGAAGTCTCAATTCCACCAGTATTTACCCTAAAAAATGTTCAGCTTCTAACCTCCCTAGCAACTAGCCCAATGCCTTAATTTATAGTGCAATGGAGGGAAGTTACTAGGTCCTCCTTCAAAGGGATAAAGCCCTCCTTCAAAGGGATAGCTCCTCTCATCAAGGGATTAGCTCCTTTTCTTTTGGGATGCATGAACCACCTGAGAGCGAAAAATCCACATCAAAATTCCTTCTAGAATCATCTAGAATTAACCCAAAGTGAGTTTTTTAGAATAAACTTGCGCATTTTTGACTTTCACAGGGGTCCGCACCCACTCCTTTAGGGACAGAGCGGGAAGGTCCGCAGGTATTGTGAACAGGGGGTGTAGGACTACAGGTAACAGTGAGAGAAAATGCAGAACCAGAGCTTTGTTGATTTTTAATGTCTTTCTCTCATTTTCAAAGCTTGACATGTAGAGCTAAGGTCTGAGACTTGATTAGGAGGACAGTATAAGTGATGATAAACCCATATTGATTGCAAATAGTCACGGTGACAATATTTTTGTGTAACAGATTGCCCCCTAAAGTGCAAAGTCTATAGTAGATGAGGATTTCATTTATCATCTAGGAAGAGTGAAGTAATTTATCATTTCGAGGATCATCTTGTGGAGAGCCTGGTTGGAACCTGTAAAAACATTCAATGCAAAACATATATATGAGATCATATCATCGCTGAGGTAGGCATTCCCATACTCAGATAAAAACTAACTAGAAAACTAACTACTTCTCTGATATAGGAATGATCTTGTAATACATCACAAGTATAGACACATGTATACACAATATGGATGCAACCATCTGTTTATGAATAGTCCACAGTATAATGAATACAAAATTCCTCGCAGCCTGGATGGCGGAAACTAGATCCAGGGTCTTCATTTCTACTTCCCGAAATAGTACGATTCTATCCATGCAAATGAATGTGTTGAAGTCGAACATGGTAGAAACCACTTGATTACCAGTTAATGATGTAAACTGTTAACAAGTGTGAGAGAAACCACCAGTAATGTCAATGGCTCTCAAAGTACTCACTAAAATCCATGAGATGTGAATAGATGTGTTGATGTCGAACATGTCAGGGATTCCTTTGATCAAAGGTCAATGATGCAACCTATCGTCGAAGGCGAGAAACCTGCCATTGAGGCATGTAGATCCCAAGGTACTGACGATTTCTAGATCATCTTTCTAGATAATGAGTTGAAGTCGATAGAAAGCAATCCGTCATAGGCAAGCCCACAACACAAAATCATAGATCAAGTTTGAAGAAATTTAGTTGCAAGGATTGACTCAGGGATGGTCAAGATGGATGACATATATTTTGCAGATGAATGGTTTATTTGCACTGACCTCTTGAACACATAATGACACAATAGATGGTTTGGTGACAATTGACCCAAAGTTAATACCCAGAAACCGGCTGAAGACTTTCAATGTGGTTTGATCAACTGTTAGGCAAAGTATTTCCCAACCCAGGTGAATAAAAGTGTCATGTTCAAGAGTGGTTACAAAGTATGACAAACAGGCTCATTTTTCTCTCCTTTCCCCCACCATTTCTGGCAAGTACCTCTTTATTTTTAACAAGCTTGAGGAGGATAACATTTTCTTGATTATAAGCTCATCCTTCGGATGAGTCCAACTTAGTTTAAATCCGAACCCTAAGAAGGAGTGGTCCATTCCTGTTTGTAATTGAACAGGTCCTTTACTGTTAAATTTTAACGAGTCTAGTATAGGAAAAACTCGGTGTTTTTCAATTTTAGAGAGTCTGAAAAAACTTAAGAAGACTCCATGGTTGACTTTTTTCGTAAATTTGTGTCTCCCAAGCCCGAAAAAGTATAAAATAATACCTGAGAGAACTGCTTGATCATTATGACCAAGGAGTACTTTTCGTAATTAGTGCCTCTGATCCGAAAAAGTAAAAAAATCGATCAATGACATGTCGTTTTATAACCAATATCGAATTTGAAACGACAAAAATCCGACAATCTTTTCATGTTTTTACGGCCAGGAAAAGAGCTGTAAGTGGACTGTATTTTTAGTTCCATTTTAACGAGTTTAAAAAGAAAAACTCGGCGATATTTTCATGTTTTAGGAGTCAGAAAAGAGCTTAAAGGTGACTCTAATGCTTTTTCGTCGAAAATGACCGATTTCGCCTGAAAAATCTGTTATCCTGAACAAAAACTCAAACATTACTCATACCTGTTTAAAATGAATAAAAATGCTGCAAAAGTTACCTTTCTAAAGTGAAAAATAAGCAAATTAACAACTCATTTATTCAAAAAACTTATAAAAAGGGCTTTCCTTTAAATTATTAGATTGGTTTGTTGACTTTGATCCCTAAGTCAAAATTAGCCGTTGGTCAAGTTAGCCGTTGGAGGCTCTGCGCAGACTATTTAACATGCAAAGCTAGATCTGTTTTTTTCAACTCGTCCTGACGATGAACCACACTGGTTGGTTCGAAACGTGTCGACATTGATTTTCTGATTGTGATTTACGCCGAAATTTCTTCTGATAAAAGGGCTTTCGTCAATTCATTTTTACCGTTTGAGATTTGGGTGAGAAAATAGAGCTTTTGGTCAGAAACTTCCTGTGAAGATTGTGGAAAATCCGTCCGTCGAAATTGAGCGCTGTCTCCTCCAGGTAATCCACATCATCCTACTCTTCAATTTCATCCATTTCAAATTGTTTTTTAGGGTTTCATTTCATTTTTTAGAGGATTTTTAGGCTAGAAACCCGCGCGCGGGAGCCTGCAGGCACAACATAGGTAGCCTACGGACCCCGAGTTTTTCGCAATGGGAAAAAATTTAGGGGTCCACACCTGCCGTGAAGGCAAGGTGCGGACCCACGCACTGTCTCTAACAGAGAGGGTGCGGTCCCCGCAGCAAGGGTTTTTATCCCTAAATTTCTCAAAATTCACCCAAAAATTTCCATTTTTTATATTCTAATTCACCTTTTTGTTGGATGTAGAGTATACATCATGCTTGATTGGCAAGAATGGGAGCATGAGGACGTAGATCTTGCCGCGATAAATCACCAACCTTTGATCGATGCGAAGGCATGCGGCTTGTACAAATTCTGGGCCATACCTGGCATGAGGGCCCAGGTGGACTTCTTGCAGTGGCTGGTAGAGAGGTGGAGCATATAGGACCAGTGCTTCTTCACTGATGGCCACCAGCTCGAAATGGAGTCGGCAAACATATACTTTTTGACTGGTTTGCATAAGAGAGGTGAACGTTTGACTCTATTCGGGACTAGGCTAGGTGGCCAGTCTGTCGATAGCCTCCGGCTAGAGTTCTGTAACAACCAGACTAGAGACAAAGGGATAGACATCAAAACCATATCCCTTCCTGAACTCATGGTAATCGCGTTTACTATTACCAGGCTTTGTGGGAGTGCAGCACTACATATAGCCACTGGTTCCCAAATGCGGATGGCAGTTGACTGCTTTCGAGGCACCATCTTCAACTAGTGCGATGCTGTGTTGGCTAATGTAAAAGGCCAACTGACTAGAGCCAAGAACGGACAACTGAAAACCTTTGGATATGGTGCTTTAGTTGTGAGCTTTGGTCTGGAGAGGGTCCCAATGTTGGTCCCACAGCACCTCACTGTTGCAGCTGGACTTCCTCGAGAGCCCAAACTGATGCGATGGGTTGCAGTTATGGCCCATCATCCTGATGAGGGGACAGAGGTTGTTCGATTCAAACCTGAGTATTTCCATTGGTTGGAAAACCAGGTTTTTGCTATTTATGAATTTCCTTATGCTGGGGTAGATTTTCGCGGTGACCCAGACATGGCTCTTCCACCAGGAGATCACTGGGATGACTCAGGTAAAATCATTTTCAAGCGATCTCCAACGCTGTATCGACATAATACACATTGAGGCTCCCTCATCAATCACAGTCCTATAAATAGGTCAGTTTTTTACTAACACTGGGATCTAGAAAGCCATTTGATGAGGTAAGCACGGTGTACTATTTTCTAGATCAAAAATTATAAGGTTCGAGTCCTGAACGTCAACAGCTCCTATAGCCGACAATAGTAATTTACGCTGTGCTGGACATGATTGCAGCACTTCCAAAGCTGACATTGCTGAAGGTGAAACAACCAAATCTTCAACAATGTTATAGTTCTGAGCCGCTCTCGCATGTGGATTGAAAGCTAACTTTCGAAGTATACCCTTGGCAGGCGGTTTGATTACTAAGTCTGGATTAGGTTTCTTGATCTGTAGCGGATCGGAACCGGGAGCTGAGGTTGATGGGTTAGAATGAGAAGATTCTGCTTCTTTACCATCAACATGACTTTTACTTTCATAATCATGCGATCGAGTCGCAATCCTAACATGGGACATCATTAGTATGGGTTCTTTGTTGGCATTTGAGGAAGAACCTATCATCTTACTATCTTGACTTGGAAAAGGATCCTTCAAAACAGCAGGCGTTTGGGAACCTTTGACAATTTTCGCAACCTCTGCTTGATGAGGGAAGTCTCTTGTAAAATGATCTTCATCACAAATGAGACAAGGATAACGAGGTTTGCATTTCTCATCATTTGACTCCGCTTTTTCTGGTTTCTCTTTTGAATTTTTATCTGTTTTATTTTTCTTCTTCCCTTTCTTCTTACCACCGGATTTTGATTTGGCTGTAGATAACTCAACAACATGAATATCGGCGGAAAGTTCCGCGGAAGAATATCCTATCGGGGAATATGGCAAGGTTATGATAGGAGAAGAATTCTTGGAAGACTTCTTCTTACTTTTGGTATTAACCGTACCAATCATACCATCAGCGGCATGAGACCCTAAAGGAGCTGCAACGATTTGATTTTGCTTAGGAAGATCAGGGATTTTCTCGTGTAACGTACCTGACTGCGTATAAACTAAGTCAAGGTACTGTGCTTGAGCAATTACTTGCTCCTCAGTAACGACTCTGGCCTTAGCTACATCCTTAGTGATCTTTGGCAATAAACATTTTACAAACTATTCGGCTAAGATCTGATCCGGAATAAAAACTTTCACTAAACACTGTCGACATCTCCATTCATGAATGTGATCTGAAATATAAGTGGATGTAGACTGCTTTAAAAAAGTTAATAATTCCGTGCCATTGTCATATCTGACTGGTACTTGAAAATGAGTTAAAAACGAAGTAGCTAGCTGACTAAAATTATAAAAAGTGGCTCGCGGTAACTCAATGTACCACTTGGCCACAAGACCAATTAGAGTGTGTTGGAAAAGCCTTAAATGGATTGAATCATCTTAAATGGAATTAGACGCACACCAGAGGTGATAATTCATCACATGGTTCGACGGGTCCTCTCCTGATTTGCCTTTAAACTTAGGAATATCACTACGCAACTTATTCGGCATTGGCAGCCAAAACATAAGATAGTTAATTGGATCATTCGTAAGGCGCGACAAGTCAGGCAAGTCCAAAGTTGCGATAAATGGTAACTGATGATTAGGGTCCCTAAAACTCTGGGTCATGAGACCAGTCCCAGGAGGAGGATATCCAGGATAACTAGGAATTGGAATTGCATTTGGGATATTATATCCTCCCGGAAAACCAAGATTAACTGGACCGTACTAGGGTTGTTGAGGTTGTTGATATGTATACCCAGGGTACGGTTGATACTGATAGATAAGTAAATTGAGGTTGACTTGTGACAACTGTACTTGAACCAAGTTGTCCTATAGGCATTTGAACCGAAGTTTGAATTGTGGATCCAGACTGAGGTAAAGATGTCTGAGGAGTTGATACAGGAACAGTAGAAACCAGAGCTGTCAATACTCCAGAAGTAGGTGGGATAGATTGAACAAATGTTGCAGCAGCCATTTGAGGCGGAGTACGAGGCGTACTAGGCCCAGGCTGAGAAACTACAGAAGGTATAGAAGTTTGAATAGTAGACTGGAAAGGTTGTTGGGGTGAACCAGAAACTAAGGGTTGTCCAGTTTGAGATGACAACTGTACATTTGGTTGCAAGACCTGTTGAGTTTGAGATGGATCCCACACTAAGTTCATTCCGGGGTATAGACCCATAACAGGTTGAGAATATTGAGGTCCATAACCGGGTTGAGGGTAGGGTTGATAATTTAGAGGTACATTTCCAGTTCCTTGAACATATGATTGACCGAAAGGTGGTTGAAAACCTTGGTTTGAGTACTGACCTTGAAGTTGATAACCCTGAGGCACGTACTAATACTGGGGTTGTCCTTGAGGTACATATTGATACTGGGGTTGACCCTGAGGTACATATTGAGTCTGGGGTTGACCTTGAGGAACATACTGTCCCGCAGGTATGTACTGTCCTTGAGGTTGCCCCCCAGGCACAAATTGGGTACCTTGAGGTTGCCCCCCAGGCAATAATTGAGGACTTTGAGGCTGCCCCCCAGGCAGTAACTGGCCACTTTGAGGTTGAGGATTAGGAATAGTACCTGACATCATGAGAATATCTTCTACACTCAACGACTTAGTTCCATTTTTTCCAGTTAATAACCCTTGTTCAATGGGTTGAGGAGATGCTCCTGAAAAGTACCAGTAAGTGACTGATACCCAGAGGGAACAGAAGGACCGCCGTACAAAAAGGATTCTGGAGATTGAGAAAACATGGACGATTGTGTTGACATATTTAACGGAGGATGGTAACCCCTAGGTGTTGGGTGATAAGGAATACGAGGTGGTGAAAAACTTAGTCCCGGGTTTTCCTAAAAATTGGTCAATGAAAGATACCAAGCCCTGCTCCTAGGTGGACTGTAAAAGATTGATTCACGCTCCCTAAGTTCTATAACAGGTTGATTTTCAGGGATAGGGATACCTTCCTCTTCCTGAGTAGCACGTTCTTCAATAGCTATTAGTCCAGAAGGAAGATTTTGGGTAATTATTCTTTCTACCCTGGGTGAACCAGAACCACTAGAAGTTGGAGAGATAAACCTCGAAGTTGGAGTAGCAGCAAATTCAGTTTCAGGTTCAGATATTTCAGGTTCCTCACCTAAATCACTAGTAGATGAAAAGCTACCAGTAACTTTAGAAACAAACATAGATTGTGGGTTGTAATCTGCTACTAAAGCTTGATAATCAGGATGTAACACCAAAGAAGACTCTCCTTCTTTAGGTGACCCAACTCTACTGTCTCTAGGGGTTACGAGGGCTCTTAACCCTTCAGGCTGGCTTGGTGAAAACTTAGGAGGTTGGCCCCGAAGTCTACAGGACTTCCTCGGTAATTCAGCCACGATTAAATACTTTAACTACTACACACGAAAACAAAGTAAAATCTCAATGAAAACCACCTAAAGCCTCTAAAGAACCAAACAAATTTGAATCACATGCCTAAAGAATCTAGGAGATCAAACCACACACAAACAGTAACTTTCTGTACTGAAAACACTAGTTGGTGATGAAATCCAACGTTGCAGAGTTCAATACAGAAATGGCGGTTGGAACAGTTACCCCGGTAACCTGCTTAATGAATAGACTGGCACAAGTTCCTCCACTAAACTGTCTCGAGTGAAGAGAATCCCCCAGAAAATCCAAGTGAGTATAGTTGACGTCTGCTCCAGGTACAGTGGGATCTTCCCTCCACCGTCACCTTAGGAAGAATCCTATAGAATATGGTCACTATGGTTACCAACGAAAACAAACATACCTAGTGGAACAGTCTACGATCTGATACACACGCAAGGGCAAAGTAACAAGCTCAATCCCCTTGAAGGCTCCTTGACATAATCTAAGGTTTACCAACAAGTGACCCCAGGCTCCTCGACAATGGTTAATCCGAGGTTTACCGTTTTTCATACGTGAATATTTGGCATCGTTCCCAATGAGGAAGGATTGATTCCCACACTGGTTCAGACACGATCTCGTGTTTCTCCTTTAAGAGGAGCTTTCCCAGAGCATAGATGTAACAATTGGATTTTTCTCCTACCGGAAGATACAACTACTTGTTTGTTTTACTGTCTTGGAGAGTTTATTACTCCCTACTCCAAGACACTAGCCTAAGCTATGTTGGTGTAATAGAGCCCTAGAAATAAAAAGATTACTAGATAGATTTTACTTTAAGCATTATTTTTATTGGTTTTTGTTTAAGTCAAGAGGTGCGGAGATGAAACTTGTGGTGTGAAGACTCGACTCGAAATCACTAGAAAATGCACTTAAGACGATAATCAATCTTTTCCCTTCAATGAATTTCTAGCTAGGAAAGAGTTTGAGAATGCAAATGCTTGTAGACACAGATATTTCTTAACAAACAAATCAAAAGAAGAGATTTTTGTCTTTTCCAATGCACTCAAAATGAGACAACTAGTTATTTTCACAAAAAATTTCCCTTTTCTTTCAAACACTCAAATACTACAAAAACAAACTTTTTCCAAAAGAGATCTTTTATTTTTATAAAACACTCAAAACTATGGAAAATTCTAATCTTGAGATCTATAAACTATAAAAAACTATTTGAAGTAAAAGCTTACAAGATGTCTTTTCATGGATGTTTTACTTAGCTATAAGCAAACTAAGGACTAATTTGTCCAGAATCTCAAATCAGTCAAAAAACAACCAATTTTTGTTTTCTTTTCTAAAAATGAAATCCAAACTTTTAACACAAGTATTTTCGAAGTTTCGCAAAGAGAAAACACAAGGTGGGTTCCTCAAAAAAGGAAAATATTGCAAATGGTCAGACTCATAAGAAGGCCAGAAAAAACCAAGGTGATCTGAGACTTCTACAGCTTCTAAGCTTTGAGCTACTACAAGACCAAAATGAAAATCAAGCCCAGTAACCAAAACTTCTAGTAATTTCACCTAAAACCCTAACACCAATGTAATTAACCTAAGGAAAATTATTGACAAGTCACATGCAGGTCTGGCAGGGGATATAAACATCTAAACAAAAACTAAGCTGACTAACAGAGAAAATCTCAAGTTTTCCAAAATTTTGACAGGGTCCGCAGGCCCGCAGTTCACACAGGTGCGGTACCACTCTGTGTGAAAAGCAAAAGTGCGGATAGGTCCGCACTGTGTTGCAAGTCAAGGGTGCGGTCCTCTCTCAAAGCTATGAAAAAAAAAATAATCCAAGATCTACTAAATCTACCAAATTCCACACACAACAAGCCAAAAACAGGAACAAAAACACAGTTTCTCAGGTCAAAGTAAAGCAAATAAAGAAATAAAGTCCCTAGTGGAGTCGCCATTTTGTCACACGGAATGATTCGATCTTGCAGACAAGATTGACCTCCCTAGTACCTAACGATATCTAGTGACAAGAAAGCCAATCAAAAACTATCTTTCTCTAAATATGCAGTTTATAAACAAAGGAAAACAAGTGTTTTAGGCCTACCTTGGGTCCAATGCAAGTTTGTGGAAGCCTCGCTCCTTTGATCCAAATGAGCTCCCTTGTCGCGAATCTGCAAACACAAACAAGAAAACAAATTAAATAGCACCTGAAAAGCCAATATCATAAAGCATACTTATCATGATGATCAAGGAATTCATGAAACAAATGACATAAGACAATTTGTTGAGAAAAATGAATTTGATTGTATTAATTCAAATCAAAGAAGAACTTTACAACGTGTGCCTTGATGCTGTACAAGCTCCCCCCAAGGTCCAACAAGAAGTCTCCTCTACTTTGACAAGTTTCACTCTCTTCCCAATGAAGCCAAAAGGTATGTGATCTCTCCTCTCAAGCTTAACTAGGAAGTCTCAATTCCACCAGTATTTACCCTCAAAAATTTTCAGCTTCTAACCTCCCTAGCAACCATCCCAATGCCTTAATTTATAGTGCAATGGAGGGAAGTTACTAGTCCTCCTTCAAAGGGATAAAGCCCTCCTTCAAAGGGATAGCTCCTCTCATCAAGAGATTAGCTCCTTCTCTTTTGGGATGCATGAACCACCTAAGAGCGAACGATCCACGTCAAAGTTCCTTCTAGAATCATCTAGAATTAACCCAAAGTGAGTTTTTTAGAATAAGCTTGCACCTTTTTTACTTTCACAGCGGTCAGCACCCACTCCTTTAGGGACAGAGCGGGCAGGTCCAGAGGTATTGTGAACAGGGGGTGTGGGACCGCAGGTAACAGTGAGAGAAAGTGCAGAACCAGAGCTTTGTTGATTTTTAATGTCTTTCTCTCATTTTCAAAGCTTGACATGAAGAGCTGAGGTCTGAGACTTGCTTAGGAGGACAATATAAGTGACGATAAACCCATATTGACTGCAAATAGTCATGGTGACGATATTTTTTTTGTAACAGGGGCATTCTTCTATCTCATGATCAAAAGACATATAGTAATTGTAGGTTGTCGTAGGGTTCTGACAGTCTCTTGTGAAGTTTCCATCTGGTCCACAGTTGTAATAGATAATCTGGTCACATCCTTGACCAACTCCTCCTCATTTAGGCTTCTTTCTTGCTCGTCCAAACATTAATCTGACTGCATTTGCAGAATCCCCTTTTCACATAATAACATTTTAATCCAGAGATTAAAATATATTAAGAACTTACCTCGTGGTCCTTTGAAAAATTTTCGTTTAGCTTCACTATAGGACACGATCACATCTATCATGAACTCAATGATAAATATTCCCAAAATCTTGTCGATCTAGAAATAACTAGCCCTAGAGATATTTTCACTGACATTCCTGAGTCATTATATCAATTCAGGATTCCACTCCTTAGGTCCTTTGTTCCTGAAACAAGTCTTATGCTCAGTCAAATTATATACCCACTCATACAATTCAATGTGGGATGAACCAAAGAAGATTTCATATTGGTCTTTGAATATATACTCTTGCAACCAATGTTCATCTGATAATTGAGGATTTCTGTTCTCTTTTTCTTTAAATTCTCTTTCTTTTTGTTCAACACACTCTTGGATATATTTCTTTGATGGATGCCAAAAAATATCCCTTAAGCAGACCCCGGTCGTGGAAACAGTACCTTTTTTTGGTTTAAGGGGGATTGATCCAAGTTCGGAGTGTGCTATGCACCAATAAAACCCTCAACCACTAGCCCTTTTGGCAATGACCTACAAGCAGATCGCAATTTCACTTGAATTGGTTATGGCAGGTTGCAGAACCAGTTTCTGCAACAAGAGGGATATGCGCTCTGTGTGTTCACTTATTTCTTATACCTTCCTGCAACTTCATGTACATGAAGAAATTCGTGCTGATAATTAATCTTATAGATTAGTACTTATCGCATAGACATAATA
Organism: Pinus tabuliformis; assembly: GCA_031772625.1. NCBI lineage: Eukaryota > Viridiplantae > Streptophyta > Pinopsida > Pinales > Pinaceae > Pinus > Pinus tabuliformis. The sequence continues at coordinate 505,979,818 of CM062805.1, forward strand.
GGAAATAGCATAACATGTATTCTTTCGTATAATTTAGTAAACAACATGCACAACGATATCAATAAAAATAGAGAATGAATACATAAAGGTACAAAATACTTCACCAAAACTTCTTATTTATTAATAAGGATCTTCAATACATGCTCTTCCCTGACCTGCGCACCCAGTTGTAGGTGTTCTGCACACTTAGCTACAAAATATTCAAGGCCTCTGTGCACTCATTTGCAGAGCGTTCCCTATAAATACAGACTCAAGACAAAGAATAAAAATAATCTATGCTTAGTTCTTCTATTACTTTCAACAAATTATTACATCTCCTTATATAGGTTTTGATACTAGAAAACAATGGTCCACATACTATGGATCCGACAAAACAATGACTTCATATCGAGGAGATCCCCTGAATTTTGGTGGGTCCATAACCATCAACATTTTTGGTGGTAGAAGGAGGGTAGGCAATAATTTATGGTTGATAAAACCACTAACAACATCATTCTATATTTTGGTCAAGGGAGAAACATTCATTGCACCTCCCCTACTCATGCTTCTGAAGTTGGTGACTCTTCTAAGCCCAAGCCTGAATGTGAAAATTTTTATGATCAGATTCAGGCCGTCCACCCTATAACTTGTCAATTTTCAAAAGTTTTTGGATTGATCTGAGTAGTAATCAGTCTTCTATATTCTTTAAAGAAGAAAAATAACACCTACATAGGGATAGTAGTTTTGACTCTTGAAGACGTGGTTCTTTCCACTTTTGAAGAATTAGCAGAATTTGTGGAAAAATGGGAAGAGCCTCCACTCTTTCACAGTGGTAATGAGACAATATTCTACTCTCGGACACAACTTTTGGCAAGATAGGTGGAGAAGAAGAAGAGGAAGAAGAGCCATCAGGTTCTAATAAAGAAGAGGAGGACAGTGAAGAAGAAGACACAACAGACAAAAATCTAGACTGGGTGACTCAGGGCCCTCTCTCACTTCTAGGTGTTCTACACAAGATGCCAAAGAATTTAGAAAATCTCTTAACAAAGTATGACCCTGATAAGACATTAAAGGTTGAAGACCATCTGGACAAATTTTACCTGCATCTGCAAACACTTGGGATACATTACGATGATGTTGCAACTAGACATTTCCCATGTACCTTGGATAGTAGAGTAGTTGTATGGTAACAAAACCTTCCTCCAAAATCCATCCAAAAATTGAGGGTGTTTTAGAAGATCTTCCTTGAAACTTTTGTTGATGATAAGATCTTTGCCATGTTATTGAAAGCGCTGGGTAATATTAAGATGCATAAAAAGGAAGAAGTGAAAGATTTCAACCAGAGGTTCAATCGAATTTTGAAAAGACATGAAACCTCATGACTCCATCGCCATAGATTCCTACACCTCTGCCTTGCAAGCAAGCATTGTGCAATTTGTGAAATTAACAACAACAAATAACACTAATAGAAAATTATGATGAGGTTATCACTGTTGCGAAGGACTTGCATGCAATTAGAGCCATCTCAAATGATGAAACAACAAAAGACTCCAAGGGCATGGGTAAGAGGTTCTTAGGCCTCTATGAGCATGGTCAAAGAGAAAGAATAATTTGATTTTGAAATCTTGATTCATATTGTCAAGTCTTTGTCTAATGAAATGGCAGAGCTCAAATGGAGGTCAAGCAAGACCACTATGAGCAACAAGCCTCCCATATTCAACTTGTTTAGAAGGATTACAACTTCTAGTAGTAACATCAACCAACCGACAAAGTCTGTGTAGAGCTTGAATTTCATGTTTAACATTGAAAAGTTGGGCACAAATCAATATTTCACATTTCATAAAGAACGTCACTTAGAGAAAAAGGTTCCCATAGTGGAATCAAGCCATGAGCATGGTTGATACACATCTTGTTGATTTGATAATTTTTGAAGAGCAGGTTGAACCTAGAGAAGAGAAGGAAGAAGCTATTACAGCCGATGAAAATCTAAGTGTTGCGCATTCAGCGAACATGTTTAACTATATACTCTCATCCCAAAAGAGTACTACCGATAGTCATCCTCTGATCGATGGTTCAGTCTAGAAGCATGCCAACCGATACAACTTGAGAAACCAAGGTTCGGCCACAACAATTGAGTTGCCGAAGTGGAAACTTAAAGAAAAATTATTAATGAAAATCAACCCATCGACTAACTCAACACATAACACTTAGAGAAATTCTAAGAAAATAGTCTCCACGAAAAATGTTTCCATCAACAGTAAGAACATAGCCATCACTCCAGAAACCACAAAGCAAGTTACATCCCTAGACTCCTCAACTATTCTTCCCATTGTGGACTACAACATAGTTGATGACATGAAGAATGTTTGTGTGAACATTTCAATATTTGAATTAACAAATATCATGAGCCAGGAGGACATCGTCTTACTAGCACTTGGTTAGAACTCTATAGGTAATGATACATCTTCAGAAAAGAGATCTGGAAAGTCTCTTGGTTCTCTCAAATCTGTCCTTAACACTTTAGCAATGGATTCAAATACACTCTTCCTAGCTTTCTTTTTAACTTTAGAAATTTTCAATTTCAATGTACATAATTTCTTGGTTGATTCTGGTGCATCGGTGAATGTAATGCCATTATCTGTTTCCAATAAAATTAATGCTAAATGGGAAAAAACAGATGCACTGATTAATCATCTTGACAGGAATCATGTCCAAGCAATTAGTGAACTCATAGATGTCACCATATGCTTATCATCTGATGTACGAGTCCACTAATGCATCAATATAGTGATTATGGATATTCAGGATGCATACTGAGTGTTGTTGAGAAGACACTGGTTTAGTAAGCTACAAGGATACTTTTCCACTGACTGGTCACATATATGTCTTTTGTATAGGGGAAAATATAATCATATCTAGGTAGAATCCGAGAGGTATATGAAACACAATTTCACTCCCTTGGACATACATAATGAACTCATGGATTTTGCAAAATTAGTTTTCGGCAATTTCTTCCTTGAAACTCAACTAAGGTGTTATCTTGCACAACCATCCCTTGTCCCACTAGATACATAGTTGGATCTCCTTCCTTGTCTAACTGGTGATAATGAACTTTTTACAGTTAGCAATAGTTGTATTAGTACTAGAGTAGTTCCTAGCCCCTGTACATATGATATTTGGACTATGTATTTCATGGTTCCAAAATGCAGGAGGGCTATGGAGTTGGTTTTGTTTTAATAGACCCGCTATAGAGAAATCATTTGATTTCTAACCGCTTGGAATTTAAGTGTACGAAAAACACTACAAAGTATATGTTGGAAATAATATTGAGAGGGGGGGTGAATTAGTATAATTAAGTCAATAATATTTCATTTCACAATTTGATTCATATATGCTACTTCAGTTAATGAAACTTGCATATATACACAACTGTATTTAAGGCAACTAGCGTATACCTTACAAACTTACAATTTAGTTAATTCATCATATGTTGATCTTTAATCTGTGCATCATAACCACATAAACAGTAACCAGGTGCAGTAAAAATAAAGTAGACAATCACACACAAGAACATAAGATATAAGGTGGAAACCCAATGTGGGTGAAAACCACCCGTTGCAATCGTCTCTATATTCTTTTAATAAGAAACCTCTTTTTACAATTTTTTTGTACTCGTGCAGTATTATACCAATACACAGGCTTCAATCTGCTGAAGGCTACAATTCTCTTGTTCTCCAGCTTCTCCTCGAAGGAAGCTACAACCCCTTAGCTCTTGTACTAGCTGATGTGTTTACTAGTACATAGGTGCTGACCTACAGAAGGCTACAACCTTCTCTTTTCTTCCAGGGACCACGTTTCATAAATTTTCAGACTGGATCCATCAACATCATCACTCAAACATCAAATATATCTGCATCAATCAATCTCCTTTGCACTAACCAAAACTGAATCACTTCTCAAAATGTTGTAACCAGAATACAGTAACAGTAACCTGAACCCAAGCTAGAACACTGCAACAACAAACAGAAGTAGCTAAAGCATAGTTTATTAGGTATACACTACTTCAATATGTCGAACCTACATACATACGCTATTTTCCGAAGGTGAACCTGCGTATACGTTGTTTGGATATGCAGAACCAACATGTATACATGCCTTTGCTAAAGTGAACCTGCATATAGATCTGTAAATGATGATTTAAACTTTACAACAATTCTAGACATCAGTTATACCCAGATCATCATATCTACAAATTACAACATGCGCAGTTATACAGATAAAAGATCAAAACCACACGAAGATACTTCTCTTCAAGCTTTAATATCTTGACCCATCAATAGAAGTTATCCTTCATCAAGCGCTCAGGTTCATCCTTGATTCAGATCCAGCTATACACCATAACCTAATAACCTATAATCTAGATCTTTCTCTTCATTAGATATTCAATTCATGAGTGCCTTCGCCTAATGATCTTCTCCTCCTTTTATAGTCTCAAGCCTTACTCAATACCATGGTCCAAAACTACTTAGAAGCAATACCTTGGACCAAATACCTGGGGTCATCACTTCGAACACGATACCTTGGACCAATACCATGGATCAACATACCATGGACCAAAACTAAGATTTCCCACATGCACGCGCCTTTCGTCGTGTGAAAGTGCATGTGTACGTTGTACGTGCCTTTTGTTCTGTGAACCTGCGTGTACACGCGACTAGGACAATGGGGAACTTGCGTATACCTCTCTTTCTTCATTCTATGATCCTGAACTGTGATCTGTCATCTGAGTGAGTTGCCATCAAGGACAACACCTATGTCATAGTGCCAAATCTGTATCATAATGCCAACAATCTCCCCCTTTGGACTTGATGGCAACCCCAAGTCACTCTCCCCCTTTGTCATCAAGGGTAAAGGGTTATGCTCCACCTGATTACATGCTAAATTCACTGATATGCTGAAGTGTGTTGTCCATGCTCCCCTTGAATATAAGTAAGGTCAGAAACAAGATGATTTTATACATACATCATAAATGACCTTCCTATCACCAATGACTCATACATACATCCATATTCCAACCAAGTGGGGATATATCAATTTTGACTCATCCACCTAACCAAGTGGGTTCATAGCAAATGTTTATACATGTGAAAACAAGAACATTACATCATTCATCCCATGCACAGTGGGGAAACAAGATAGGTCATTTCATGACTTTGACAATAAAAGATATACATGACATAGAGACCAAATATATAAAACAAGATAGTTATCAGCAACTATCATCAAAAGCATTTGTCAATCGCCATCCAGACTAGCAATCATGATTTCCTCCTGAACCTGTTCCACTGGAATCAAAAGCAACTGCGAATTTGTACCAAGATCTTCTAAGATAATTCCAACAATGCATTACTATAAGAATATGCTCCCCCTGAACTTGTGCCAGATGATCTTTGTCAGACCCATATCAGACTCCTTTCATCCATAGTTTTTCTTCAACCCATCATATACACGCCTGTATCCACAGCAACTGGCGTATGTACGCAGATACGCTTCATGAAACTCGCGTAAAACCATTTTTCTCTAAAATAGATAGGTTTCAACAGCATGGTGATGCATCATCTACTCCCAGCTTCTGTATGAGATATTCAAATGTCTCTCTTGGTAGTGGTTTGGTGAAAATATCAACAACCTGTTCTTTGGAGGGAATATACTCCAATTTGACCTTTTTTTCAAGCACTTGTTCACGTAAAAAATGATATTTGATGGGTATGTGCTTGGTCTTGGAATGCATGATTGGATTCTTTGAAATACTAATTGCACTTGTATTATCACATAGAATGGATATGGGTGGAGTACATGTGATCTGAATGTCTTGCAATTTTTGCATCATCCAAAGGAGTTGTGTGCAGTAAGATGCAGCAGCCATGTATTCTACTTCATATGTAGATAATGAAATTGAACTTTGCTTCTTGCTGAACCAAGACACTAATCTAGAACCCATGTATAATGGACCACCACTAGTGCTTTTTCTATCATCCATGCTTCCTGCCCAATCTTCATATGCATATGCATGAAGTGCGAGATTTGTATCCCTAGGATACCATAAACCAAAATCCTGAGTTCCTTGAAGATATTTGAAGATCCTTCTGACTGCCTGAAGGTGTGATTCCTTTGGATTTTCTTGGAATCTTCCAACTATTCCCATCGCATGCATGATGTCTGGTTAGGTACCTGTTAGATAAAGCAAACTACCAATCATGGATCCGTAGGTTGGTTGATGTACTGCTGCTGATTCATCATTTGAGTTGAGACTGCATCTTGTTACCATGGGGGTACATATTAGAATCTTCCATGCCGTATTTTTTCAAGATCTGCTTGAGATACTTGGTTTGTGATAGAAAAATACCATCTTCATTTTGTTGAACTTGTAGGCCGAGAAAATATGTGAGCTCACCAAGTAGGGACATTTCAAATTCTTGTTGCATTACCAAAGCAAAGTTTTGACTCATGGCTTCTTCATTGCTACCGAAAATGATATCATCAAAATACACTACAATATTAGGAATTTACCATTATCAATTTGTTTATATAGATTGCTGTCAGCTGATCCTTTTGAAAAACCTTGTTGATGAAGGTATTTGTCAAGATGGTAATACCATTCCCTTGGAGCCTGTTTTATACATAGAGAGCCTTTTTGAGTCGGCATACAAGTTTTGGATCATTTCCAAGGATGAATCCATCTAGTTGCTCAATATATACTTCTTCCTTTAAGTCTCCATTAAGAAAGGTAGATTTTACATCCATTTGGTATACTTTGAATTTTTGAAAGCTAGAAAGAGCAAGGAACAGTCTTATGGCTTCAAGTCTAGCAACAGGTGCAAAATTTTCTTCAAAATCTATACCTTCTTGTTGAGCATATCCTTTAAAAACAAGTATGGTCTTGTTTATGATCACTTCACCATTTTCATTCAACTTGTTTTTAAATATCCATTTGGTTCCTATGATATTCTTATCATGAGGTCTAGGAACTAAATCCCAAGTATTATTCTTTTCAATTTTCTCAAGTTCTTCATTCATGGCCTTGACCCAATATTCATCTTTGCATGCTTCAATTATATTTTGAGTTTCGATGGAGGAAAGAAATGCTAGATAGCTTGAAGCTTTTGTAATAGTTCTTCTTGTATGCACACCTGCCTCTTTCTATCCCAAAAATTGAGTCTCTAGATGATTTTTCTGAACATACCTGGATGGAGTCTTTTCTTCTACCATTATCTGCTCTTCTGATGCTTCATTGGTTTCTTCTTCTTCTTTAGAATTAGTCTGATTTGATGTGGAAGGTTAATCCTCATCTTCTTTCCACTCTTCAGTTTTTACCTGCTTTGGATTTTTTCCTACTTCATCAACCACAACATCAATACTTTCAATAATTTTCCCAAGTCTTTTATTATAACACTTATATCCTTTACTTCGGGAAGAGTAACTGAGGAGAATGCATTCATCTACTCTAGGTTCAAACTTGCCAAGTTCTTCATCAGTCCTTTTGATGTAACATTTGCTTCCAAAACTTTGAAGTATTTTACAGTAGGAGTCTTACCATACCAAATTTCATGTGGAGTTTGAGTGTTGTTTACCCAAACGTTTTCTTTGTTGAGAATAGTGACGACAGCAAATGCAACTTCACCCCAGAATGTTGCAGGAGTTCCAGACTCATCTAGCATGGCACGGGCCATTTGTTGAATAGTTCTATTTATTCTTTCTACCACTCTATTTTTCTGAGGAGTCCTTGTGGTGGAGAATTCTGTTTTTATTCCATGTTCTTCACAAAAGTTGAAGAATTCATTCGAGGTAAATTCCCCTCCTCAATCAGATCTGAGGCATTTGATTTTCCGATCTGATTCATTTTCAACCAAGGCTTTGAAGGCTTTGAACTTTTCAAATGCTTCATCTTTATGCTTTAGAATTCCTATCCAACACATTCTTGAAAAATCGTTAATGAATAATGTAAAATATTCCTCTCCATGAGGTGACTTTTTCCTTGATGTACCACATAAATCAGTATGAACAAGTTCAAGAGGCTTACTAGCTGATCCATCTCAGGGAAATGTTCTCTGGTTTGCTTACCAAATTGACATGATTTTCATATTGTATTTTCTGGAATGCTGATATCAGGAAAATCACGAACAACTTGGTATTTGCATGCTTTCCTTATTTGAGGGAAGCCTAAAAGCCCCAATATTCTGTGCCGTAGCCAATGTTCATCATTTTTTCTTAGATAGCACTGTCGTTGTCCTCCCTTGAGTATGTATAAGTTGTTTGTGGTTCTTATGCCTTTGAACAGGGTTTCTCCTGTATCATGCTCACAAACAACACATCCATTTGATCGAAATACTACTTCATTTCCTTGATCACACATTTGACTAACACTCAATAGGTTATGCTTTAGACCATCAACATACATAACATTCCCATCTTTAACCTTTTCTTTTAAGATAATAGACCCTTTTCCTTTTATGACAGTAGGAGTGTCATTTCCAAATGAGACCTTCTTTTCCTCTTCTAAGGCATTGTACGAATGAAGTTTTTCTTTATCACCTATCATGTGTATCGAGCATTCACTGTCAATGTACCACTGATTTTCTTGTCCTTCAGCATACAAGGCTATACCACATCTTTCTGTTTGTGGTTCTTTCTTTCTCCATATTTTGGGACTTAATGAAGTTTGCTCCTTCTGAGATGCTTGCCGAAATTTACTCCTGCATTCATAATCTTCATGACCAAATTTGTTGCAGATAGATCTTTCTATTTCATTTTCAAGAAGCGAAAAGTTGTTGTAGGTACTTTTCATGATCCCTGTCACATTCCTTTGATTTCATGCTTCTCTAATAATGATGGTCTTGTAAGCAACATATTGAGCAGCTTTGTGTCCAAAGTTATGACATGAAAAACATTGGTCATTAAAGAAGTTCCTGCGATTATCGAATCTACTGCCCTGGTGATTGTAGTTTGCATTGACATTCATTCTTGAAGTAGATTGAGTATGATTTACTTGGGGTTGGTTGTAGCTTCTGTTCATCCTTGAAGTTGATTGAACCCGATTTTCTTGGTGATCTGCTTTATGCCTTTGCTGACAATTTCCTAACTGTTCACTGCTCTTTGCTACATCAAGATAGCTTTTGGTGGAGGTTGACAACTTCTATGTTTCAGTATATCCAAGACCTGTCTTTATCAGGGGAGAATGCTACACTTTGATAATTTCATCTAACGTTTCTCATCCTTTAGCAAATCTGATATTGAGAGCTTTTGTTTTCTCAATATCTTTCCTTAGACCCACAATTTCACATTCTAATTTTTCATTGTGTTTTTCTCTTTCAACAAGTTGGAATGTTAGAATATCTATAATCATATTCTTTTCTTCTAAACATATTTTGAGTTTAGAGATTTCTTCATAAATATCATCTTCATCTAAGGCATCCAAGAAATTATCATCTTCAAATTCCATCAGAAGTCTATAGTCATTATTATCTTCATCACTATTTGATAAACCATCGCTATCTTCATGCGTATAGTAGCTCTTCTTAGTTAAACTTTGTTTCCTATTCCATTTTGCTGATTCATTACCTCTATCAAGCTTATCTTTATGAGGATATTTGGCATCATAGTGACTGACTCTTCCATAAGCAAAACATTTGAAAGGTAGTTTACCTCTGAATCTTCCTGAACCCCATTGAAGATTCTTGACAAAGTTTGCTTCTTCCTCTTCTTCTGAAAAATGTCCTGATTTATTGAGTTCTTCTCTTCCTAAAAATTTGAATTCAACTTCCCTCATGTCTGATGGACCTCCTTTTCTCATTTCGAAAGCAGTTAAGATTCCTTGCAGTTGTGTCATAGTGATACTCTGAAGATCCTGCTTTTCTTCTATGGCAGAAATTTTTGATTCAAACTTAGTAGACAAGGATCTTAAAACCTTTTCAACTAAACTAACTTCTTTTATCTCTTCACCCAATTTCTTCATGCAATTAACAATCTCATCTATACGTAAGAAGTAATTAGCTATACTTTCATCATTGTGCATTTTGAGAGTTTCATATTGAATTCTGAGAGATTGCAGTTTTGCATGTTTTACCTGATCATCTCCTTCATAGCTTAGAAAGATCTTCTCCCATATTTCTTTGGCAGTCTTGAGCTGCATAATTTTGACAAATTTTGATTGTGACAGACTCCCCAATAATGTATTGACAACCTTGGCATTGGTTTCATATTGCTTTTTACCTGCCGTATCTGTCGGAATTGCTGATGGAAATGTATATCCTCCTTCTACGATTTCCCAGACATCTGTTCCAAGAGATTGAATATAGGCTATGGTTCTTACCTTCCAATAGACAAAGTTGCTCCCATCAAATATTGGTGGTCTAATGCATCCCTCTCTTTCGTAGTTACTCATGATGATAGATCTTCCTTCAAGAGATCAAGCTTCTTCTGAAGGACCTTCTCTGATACCAATTGTTGGAAATAATACTGAGCGGGGGGGTGAATTAGTATTATTAAGTCAATAATATTTCATTTCACAATCTGATTCATATACACTACTTCAATTAATGAAACTTGCGTATATATACAACTGTGTTTAAGGCAACTAGCGTATACCCTGTAAACTTACAATTTAGTTAATTCATCATATGATGATTTTTAATCTGTGCATCAGAACCATATAAACAGTAACTAGATGCAATAAAAACAGAGCATACAATCACACACAAGAACACAAGATATAAGGTGGAAACCCAATGTGGGTGAAAACCACATGCTACAATCATCTCTATCTTCTTTTAATAAGAAATTTATTTTTACAATTTTTTTGTACTGGTGCAGTCTTATACCAGTACGCAGGCTTCAATTTGCTAAAGGCTACAAACTTCTCTCATTCTCCAGCTTCTCCTGGAAGGGAGCTACAACCCCCTAGCTCTTGTACTGGCTGATGTGTTTACTAGTATGTAGGTGCTGACCTACAGAAGGATACAACCTTCTCTTTTCTTCCAGGGACCACGTTTCATAATTTTTCAGATTGGATCCATCAACATCATCAATCAAACATCAAATATATCTTCATCAATCAATCTCCTTTGCACCAGCCAAAATTGAATCACTTCTCAGAATGCTGTAACCAGAATACAGTAACAGTAACCAAAACCCAAGCTAGAACACTGCAACAACAAACAGAAGTAGCTAAAGCATAGTTTATTAGGTATATGCTACTTCAATATGTTGAACCTATGTACATACACTATTTTCCCAAGGTGAACCTGCATATATGCTGTTTGGATATGCAAAACCAACGTGTATATGCGCCTTTGCTAAAGTGAACCTCCGTATAGATTTGTAAATGATGATTTAAACTTTACAACAATTCTAGACATCAGTTATATCTAGATCATCATATCTACAGATTACAACATGCTTCAGTTATACAGATAAAAGATCAAAACGACACGAAGATACTTCTCTTCAAGCTTTAAGATCTTGACCCATCAATAGAAGTTATCCTTCATCAAGCTCTCAGGTTCATCCTTGATTCAGATCCAGCTGTGCACCATAACCCAATAACCTGTAATCTAGATCTTGCTCTTCAATATATATTCAATTCATGAGTGCCTTTGCCTAATGATCTTCTCCTCCTTTTATAGTCTTAGGCCTTACTCAATACCATGGTCCAAAACTACTTAGAAGCAATACCTTGGACCAAATACTTGGAGTCATCACTACGAACAGGATACCTTGGACCAATACCATGGATCAACATACCATGGACCAAATACCACGGACCAAAACTAATATTTCCCACATGTACATGCCTTTCTTCGCGTGAAAGTGCATGTGTACGCTGTACGCGCCTTTTGTTTTGCGAACCCGCGTGTACACGCAACTAGGATAATGGGGAACCTGCGTATACCTCTCTTTCTTCATTTTATGATCCTAAACTGTGATCTGTCATTTGAGTCAGTTGCCATCAAGGAAAACACCTGTGTCATAGTGCCAAATCTGTATCATAATGCCAACAATATGAAGCACTCATATTGGGCTTACAAAAAGACATTGACCTCAATGTTGCCATCCTGAAAGTGGTATGTGACTCAGAAGTTGTGGTATGATAGGTACATAACATCATACATTGTGTGTCACCATATCTTAGAAGTTATCAACAAGAGGTATGGCATGTTATTTCACATTTCCAAGATTTCAATATCATTTCTATTCCAAGAATGTGTAACGCAACTGCAGATGCATTAGAAAATGATGTTGCTAGGTTGTCACCATTAAGGGATGGTTTTTCTATTGAAATTATTTATAAGCCTTCTGTACTTGAAAATATCACTAATTTACACATTTTTTATAATGAATAGAAGATATTGTGCTTCATGGAAAACACTGATGTATTTAAAGAAGCAACGATCGATGAGGACAAGCACGAAAAGACATTGTAGGATGCAACTAGTGAAAGAAAAGGAAACCTCATCTGTAAGGGTGTGGTATTGATGGAAAATTTACATGACCTGCATAATTTATTCTAGGGACCTGACAATACTAATAACCATATTTCCACATTGTCGTAAGAGCAGATTAACTTGGGAATAGATAAGGATCAGAAATATGTCAATATCGATACTTGTTGCAGACCACGAGAGTGGAAAACCTTTCATTAGGGGAGTTTGAGGTCTAAAATGGGCCTCATAAAGAAATTGTAAAATAATAGTGGAAATAATTAAATAAGATTAGATTATATCATCAAGTTTTAGAGGGAAAAAAGAAAAAACTATTTTTTCAACTTGTATTTCCAACTTATCTCCCTATGGGTTTACTCAAATTTTGAGCAGAAACACTCATTGGATGTATAATTTGATTCCTCATCCAAGGAGAACCCATGTTGCATACTTTCAATGGACCCTGCTACATGAAAAATGAGAAATACATGAAAAACATGATTGCAATCATGTTTTTTCATGTATTTCTCATTTTTCTTGTAGCAAGGTCTATCGAAAGTATGAAATCTGGGTACTCCTTGGATGAGGAATTAAATTTTGCATCCAACGAGTACTCTTGCTCGAAATTTGAGTTAACCCTTAGGGAGATATGCTGAAGATATGCTTTGAAAAAATAGTTTTATTATTTTATTATTTTTTTATCTTTCTACTTTTTTACTCCAAAAAAGGTGAATCATCCCCCATGGTTGACATCATCATCTTGAATCCTATTGGTTCTTATAAATTTTATTTTGGTTGTACATTTTTATTAGGAGGCCCATTTTAGACCTCAAAATTCCCCTAATGATCAGCTTATTCAAGTAGTATTGTTATGTCTTCACGTGGACATATGATGAACTCAAGACATATGACACATAAATCATCGAGCATGTGATACACATCAATGAAGGTACGAAGCCATTCCAACAGAAGCCAAGGAATGTACATCCAATGCTTGAGCCTCTTATTCAAAAATATTTGAGAAAATTGTTGGATTTTTTATCATATACAGAGTGCGACACTCAACATGGGTGTAAAATTTGGTCGCAGTAAGGATGAAGTCCTGGGAAATTTTCCTGTGTGTAGAATTCTGAAATCTCAACCACACCTTGGACAAGGAAAAATACCCCATGTCGTCCATGGAACAAATATTGCAAATAGTATCAGGGTTTAAAATGTTTTCTCTGCTAGATGGTTATTTAAGATAAAACCAGGTTCTAGTTGTTGCGAAGCTTGACAGACTTAAGATGACGTTCAGAATGAAGTGGGGCATGTTCTCATTCAGACGAATGTTGTTTGGTATACTCAACAGTGGTTCAACATTCCAACGTGCTATGGACATCACTTTCTACATACTCATTGGGTAAAGCGTGGTGGTCTATCTTGATGATCTAACAATGTTCTCCAAAGAAATGTCAGACCACATACACCACTTAAAGAAGAATTTTGAGCTATGTCACAAGTATGGGATATCATTAAATCCCAATAAATGTATCTTTGCAGTGTCTGAGTGTAGTCTCTTGGGCCACATCGTTGCTAAGAGTGGGATTAAGGTCGACCCATATAGGGACATGACAATCATGTAGATTTCCTTTCCAGTGAATAAGAAGGTCATGTAGTCTTTCTTATGGAAAATAAATTTTGGTTGCATGTTCATCTCCGACTATGCCCAAATTTTCAAACTAATACAAGAGATGGTTAAGAGGGACATAGTATACAAATGGGACAGAAGGGAAAAGGACATGTTTTCTCTTATTAATCAGGATATAGTAGAAGCACCTACAGTTTATAGCCCAAAATTCAATAAACATTTCTTTCTCTACAATTCTACCTTTGATACCTCTCTTGTTGTTGTACTCACTCAAAAGGATGAATTGAATAATGAGCGGATTATATCCTTTATGAGCGCAAGTCTAAAAGGACCAGAGCTTAACTATCCCATCATGGAAAAACAAGATTATGCAATATACGAGGTGGTAAAGCATTTTGTTCCCTATATATTGAAAAATCATTGTGTTATCTTTGTCCCGAACCCAGTAGTCAGATCACTTCTTGTTCAACAAGAGCTGGGTGAAAGGAGAGTGAATTCGACGATAGAGTTGCAAGAGTATGATCTATAAATCAAGCCAGTTCACACTATCAAGGGCCATGGTCTCTGCCAATTAGCAATAGAAGCAGTAAATGCAAAGGAGGAAGAAGAAGAGATTTTAGGATGGGAGCGAAGAGATGTATAACATTGAGTGAGCCTCTCCCACAACAAGCATAAAATATTGGTACATGGATGTGCACTAATACCTTGAGCACAACACATCTCCCTCCTTATTTTCCACATGGAAGAAGACGGCACTTAGAATTAAAGCATTATCTTATTAGTTGGTGCATGGGGTGTTGTTCATAAAGCACCATAATGGAGTACTGCTCAGGTGTTTGGAAGCACATGATTAGAAAAGGCATTGCATGACCTCCATGATGGACCAGTCAAGGGACAATTTACAGGCAACACTACAATGCATAACATTATTTGGGTCATGTTTTACTGGTCTACATTATTCATAGATGCTCATGCTTATGCTCGCAAGTTTCCAGTATGTTGAAGGTGTGCTAGAAGAAACAAGAAATTAGTCACCCCACTGCAACCGATTGCAATGGAACAACCTTTTCAACAGTGGGGCTTGGACATTATTGTGGAAATTTTCTTGCACACATAAAATCATCACTACTACATCCTAACTTCCATAGATTAATTTATGTAGTGGACAAAAGAAGTTAAGCTCAAAAAGGTGAATGATCACGAATTCATCAGCTTTCTACAACCAAACATCATTTCCAGGTTCAATGTTCCTACTTCACTTGTTTTTGTCAATGCAACACACTTTTCATCATTAAAAATTTATGATTTTGCATTGGAAAATGGTATCATATTGAAGTAGGAGTCCTATGGTGTCACATGATTGGCGATAACTATGGAAAATGTTATCATATTAAAGTAGGATCCTTATGGTGTCACATGATCAATGATAACTGTGGTATGTCTACCACCAAAATTATACCTACTTCAATGAAACATTTTATTGGAAGACTGAAAGACATTAATGTTGATCTACTAACACAACCAAAAATGGGAAACGAAAGAGCGACAAAAAAACTAGCGTCGATAGACCAACTACAAGTGATTCGTTGCAATGAATGCACTATATTGTCAATGTTAGTATTCGTAATATTTTTTGTCATATGGTCAATGAGTCATAGTTAATTGCCATCACAACACTGATGTGAGGGAGTTTTTTTAAAAGAAATATTCAAAAATATCTCTACCTACATGTGATTTCATATCTCTCTTACAACATCAAATATACTAATGTAATTTAAATTTTCCAATTATACTAGAAGCCATAACTAAACCCATCAAATATTGAATATACTAGTATTTCAACTTAAGCCCTTTCAACCTTGATCTAAAAAAAAATAGAATTAGTTCACTTCATACATTCAAGATTCAACTAAAACATCACTTGAGACTTACCTACAAATGTAAGGTGCAAAATTTTTAAATCCTTCATTTCACGCTCGAATTCATTCATTTAATTTTACACTACCATACATAATAGGAAATCATCAAATTACTTTAGCAGGTCTATTTACTTCAATTCATAACATGCAAATGATAGTTTTATTGTCAATTAAGATTGTAACCATTCATATTCAAGTTTCAATAGCATAATAGTATAAATATCTAAACTTAAATTGGAAGGGCCAAGTAGATAGCACTTGTGACTCTCCAAGGTTTTTATTTGGCCTCTTGCTAGAAATTGTTTGTGTGATCAACATTTTCCTACAATGAGTTGGTAGTGGCAAAAAAAGACCCTATTATACATATCCAATGCAAATGCAACTTCAAATTTTTCTATATCAATTATTGTTCTACGCTTCAATTCAATGTATGCCAAATAAAGTGATGCATGTATTGAGAAAGGCATGTGATTGGTACATTTATCCTTTAATTCAAATCCTCTAGTTTATTTGATATTAAGCTTAGATATAAATAATCTCTTTGAATCTTCTCATATCTAGGCTTTGTATCCAAGATGGAAAGATGGAATGCATCTCCTTCTTTCTTTACTAAGCTCTACAACACGTATAATTAAAGGAGCAATATGCTAGATAATTTGAATTCATTTGGGTGACTTAAAAAAAAGCTTCTAATGAATGAATTTCTCTTTTTGATTTTCTTTTAAATTCTTATTTCCCTATATCTTATTTATGGCTATATATATGGATGGTAATGGAGTACATGGATAACTAATGAGCTCACATTTCAAATTTGGACAAGCATTGGTCTCACCAATAATCCTCACAAGATGTGTTTTTGTTTACCTTATGAATGGCATGCCATGAGGCTACTTATCATACAATATAAGTCAATTTGTACACCCAAAATGGGTAAAGGAATATTTATCTATAATTTTCTATAGGAATGATACATGAGGCATAAAGAATTCAAAAGGGTGATGCATCCATTCAAGAAAAAAAGAAATAAAATGATATAAATCATTTGTTGTTATAGTCCCAATAAAATTTATGGAGAGAGTCAATCCCATAGCATTCAAAAGATTACATAAAAGATTTTTTCACTTTTCACTATCGCAAGATACACTATACTAATCCTAGATATGGTTCCATGCACACTAAGGGTTGAAATTCCAGCTGTAAGGGAAATTTTGTATTAATTGTATATTTTTTCAACGCAATTCAGCTGTAAGGGAATTTTTTTATTAATATTAATTTGGAGCAACCTTCATGAATGCATTACACTTATTGGGTAGAGATGCTAGCCTTTTGGGCTAATGTCTGCTAGAGAATCTAGAGTTGTGGTTCAGCTGATTATGAATGTTGTTAATGGTTGTATCTTCATTAACAAGGACAATGGTTTCCATTTGGCCATGTTGTTATGAGATAGGTTTAAGGCGAATTTATAACAGGCTATCTTATCTCAAGCTAATGCATTTTCCTAAAGAGATTTCAACTATCTACATAACATTTTAGAATTATGAGAATAATTCACTATCTTCAAGAATTTTCCATGCACATAGACTATAATATATGGTAGAATTTAAGTTATTAAACTAGATATTTCATCATAACACGGGTCAAGAAATTGAAGAGTGGAAGGACATGAATTTGTGACCTAGAATAAGAGTAAGATGCTACAAGAGTGATACGAATAGTGTCATTGTAACACCCCATCCCACATTTCCCCACTTTAACATTCTTACCAAGGTAAACATGAGTTGAGAGTTATTATGCATAACCAAACCTCCAAGTCGTAGTTATGGAAATAGGGTCCACTTGTCCAATATTGACTACAAACACCCAGAGACACATGAACACACTGTGATCAGTCTATCTTTCCCTGGTGATCATTTTCCCTGAGATTATACCCCTCCTTGACCTAAATTGCTTTGCAGTCATATGGATGCAAGCTAGATAGTGTGGCCACATAATTCCATAATTCCAGTCACACGCATAACCCATCCTCAGCGAAGTTGTGGCCAAGATTTCCTAGTTCTGACCGTGCAACCACAAACCTTGTTCCAGAAATTCAGGGTAAACATTCAAGCCAACTACCCAAAAAATTCAATTTTTTTTTTAAGAATATGTACAAGTATTCATGATCTGTTCTTAGGCTCTATTGTGACTCATGCTTTCCTAACACAAAATATTAATTTATACAAACACTTTGTTATTATGGTACCTATAGGTCATGAATGCATATTTTTCTCATTGTCTTCATTAGTTTCATTAGATGTTCATCAAGAAGGCTTGCTTCCCTCTAATGGAAGCTATAATAATACACATATTAGGTCATGCATCCATATAAATTATCCAAGAGCCTATCAAACAATGAAATAGATCAATAACAAGAGAAATTCATATAATAAGAAATACACTATGCGTGTAACATATAATTAAGCAATAAATTAGCAATGACAAATGAGTCACATAATCAAAAAATTAAGCCAAAATGCAATTCTTATTGATCTTCATTAAAGAATAACACATATTAACATATGAATAGTACTAACCAAGTTAGGGACTTCCACGTTCCACTTGACCATAGATTAGGCTGAACCAATTGTTTCTTCTAGCCTAATCACCCCTATTCCATATTACTAGCCTAAATTTGGGATTATATGGGATAAGCCAAAACATAACCAAATAAGGAATCCAGAGGAAAACCCCCTCCACCCTCAAGCCACAGTTATTTCACCTAATACTAGGTCCATAAATCACCAAAAATAATAGAAGTTTCGATGCCTCAGAATTTATTCACCATAATAGACAGGATTTTTCCTTTATCCACCCACCTCTTAAGGAATCACCTAGAGAAAACCATCTCCACCCTCAACCCTTAGGATTTTTCATGGGACCACCTCAACTAAGATCCAAAATTTATTGGCATCCAAACCTCAACTAAATAGGGAACCCACCACATCATGGCTATCTAGGAAATGACATATGGAAAGGTTGTACGTGATTGTTAACCCATGAAAATATCCATGTCAATGAAAACTAAAAATGACCCAAACAAATGCATGATTCATGCATTCAAATTCTAGCAAGATAACCAAACATGCACACTATTACCTACAAAAATCCTCCTATTGTCTACTCTTTCCTCTATTCCTTTCTACCCTTGCTAGCTATTGTCCAAACCTTCTTCTTGGCTACCACTTGAATTCTTCTTTCACTTCTTACTTTCTTTATTTGTCTCTTTCTTTTATATTGCTTTTCTCCCCGTGTTGTAGTGTCCTTTCTCTTGTTTTCTTCTCTTTTCCCCAAAGAGAATGTTAGAATGTTTTCTCTCCCATTTTATTTTGTTTTCTTTTTCCTTTTCTTGATTTTACCTTGCATGCATATTCTTTTACTATTTTTATCATTTTCTTATCAATTCCTCTTCCCCACTTGTTGAAGTGGAATTTCTTTCAATCTCCTTTATTTCTTTTTCATTTTTGCCTCATGTCCTTCTCGACATGTAAAAAATAATTTTCCATTTAGTCTTTTGTCTCCTTCCATCGCCAATTTCCATAGCCAATAAATAATTAACCACAAGTGGAACAAAACATAATGTTTTTCACCTCATTCAGCTTGGAATATGTGTCTTGTGACCTTGGTTTTATCTTTTCTTTTATAATTCCCATACATTATTTATTTACATTGAAATTTAACCCAGGGTAATTACAAATTGTTGGCTTGAGGGGGCCTGATCTAGGTTCTACTTTAATTAGACAAACAAATCCCTACACTATTGGCCCTTTCAGGATCAGCCCATGGAGCGCAGACAGAAGTCTCACCTGGAGCAATATGGGAGGATGTTGGCACCAAGTTTCTGCACCCTGAGATGGTCATGATGTCATTTAATTACCTTTATTCCTACCTTCACGTAGGTCGCTTTTCTCTAGGGCTTGCCAGTCGGGCCTTATATTCCATCCTTCAATACCTTCGCAAAAGGGTTTGGTTGTGCTTTATGCAGCCCTAACGCTTGATTTAGACCCTTTCGCACTACCAAGGTAGCATACTCTACAGATGCCCAAACTAGTCCACACATATCCTTATTTCATCTTTCTGCTTCTTCTTCTGTACCACCATTGGGCCTACCCACTCAGATTCTTCCACAGGCTTAATAATTCCTTTAGTGAGCATCTTTTCTAGCTCTAAATAGACCTTTTCCTTATATTTTGGATTGAGACGGTAACCTTTTCTCAACCAGCTTCGTGTCAGGCTTCAACTTAATATTCATCATACCCAAGTCCTCGATTATCCCTTTCAGGTCCATAAATATGGTAGGGAATAAATCCTGGTATTCACAAAGAAATTCAGTGACGTTATCCACCATCATGTCATCCCCGTAATCTCCAATCTTCACGAATTTGGGCTCTGCCTCGATACCAATGTTTAATTATTTCATTTTCAATGGCACAGTTATATCAAGGTTCTCAACCTGCAGTCCTTCAACCTCGCGGTGAACTTCTGTTTCAGGGATGTTAATCTTTCGTGAATCCTTGTCCTCTTCTTTAGCAACTACATTGTAACATTTTAGCACGTGACTCAGCTAAGTATCCCATTCAAGCCACATCAGGTCTAAAGGATCCAACGGTATCCTAAAGATTGTTTCTTTAACCTCTTGTAGCGCTTCATCAATACTGTCAAACCCATATTCAAAATGAATGTCATTATGAATCATTCACGCAGAATATTCCATTCACCTATCCCATGGCGGAGCTCAGTTTCTACATACCAGTTCATCTGGAAAATATCCAGTGTATGACAGAACAAGTGCACCCATTTAGGTTGGGGCTTCTCTCCATAAGCCTGGGCCCATTTGGCCAAATGCGCGCATGGATCATCCTGACCATCATACTTGTCTGTCATTCGTATCTTAGGCTTCCCAAATCATGTTCTCATCATCCTCCTACATTCGCGCAAATCATCAAAGCTTCCCTTGTGCATACCCCACCACTTTGCGAGCGTAGCACACAGTTCCTAGTCCATCGCCTGGAAGTGCTGCTTTTCTAGTACCTCCCTCTCAAATGCATCTAGAAAAATATCTACATCATTCAGAACATCATAAGTAGGCAGATTCCTTACCTTGGACGACACACAGTGCAGCGACTGGGTCATCATGTTATAGCTTAGCATAGTTACTTCGTGTAAGTGATTCTGCTAGCGCTCTAGTTCTTCATCAGAGTCTAACCTACATGAACTCTCGCGATCCCATGTAATTCATCCATCCACTATTGGATTCACCCAAACTTGGTCTCGCACCATTATCTTATAGATACAATCTAGATCATCATCGCTCTCATAATTGCGCACTAGTTCATTATAGCGCAATCCCTCAGCAGGGTCTAGGGGTACTATTACGCATAGTGATTTCTTCTGAAATATCATCTTTCACTTCTTTATATTGATTACCCCATTCATATCAGTAGCCTAGTAAATTCCTAGGAGCACAAGATGGGGATTGTTTTCATACATTATCTCTATTGCTTCAAAATCAGCTAGCATGCTCACGCCTTCAATATCCATAGTCACCTGCTGCAGCCGCTCCATGCGGATGATCTTCTGTTTATTCACCATCCTTAGCTGAATCAGAGACCATTGTAGCATGGGTCTCCCCATCCATTCCCAAGTTTTTTTAGGTAAAACGTTCGCATTTGACCCCAGGTCAAAAATAACCTGATCCATCTCATACTCTCCTATCTGCACGGTCAGTCTCATCTCTCGTCTCGTCCTTGTTTTAAGCTTACCGATCTTTCGCAGTACATGTGACTTAGTCAGAGTGTTTCTGGCGCATCTATTTATGAGCTCCTGCAACGCCTTCATAGCCTTGCTATTGCGCAGTAACTTCATACAGGTTTCCAGGAAAGTTGTAAGCATAGATGGGTCCAGCTCCTGATCAAGCTTATCCTTTCTTCCTAAGGTGGAGGCCTCAACAAAAATTTTCTTCGCTTCCATGAAGGTTTCACGTGCGTGCTCCAAATCAAACTCAGTTTCCTTTGATGGAGCTTTGCGAACCCATGTACCATCTTCTGGCTATTTTCCCTTGTCATCCCCTATTGCGATTCCACTTCGGAGCACTATATTGATGTTTGGATCTTCTTTGCATGGCTCAAACCTCACCATATGTAGGTTCTGAGTAGGCTATGGTGGTAGTGCCCCTTTGTTACATATCCTTTCTATCAGCGTAGGATAGTCTTCTGTTTCATGATCAAACAGAGTGCAATACTTGCACGACAAATGTGTTTGGTTGGTACAATCGCGGGTATAATTTCCTAGTCCTCCGCAATTGTAGCAGATCCATTGTCCTTGACATCTACTAGGTCTCCACCTTGGCCTTGTTTGTGCCCTTGAAATCCTATCCGCACCATCCCTGAGCTTTGGTCAAGGGGCTACGTTTCGGACTAGACCCTATAGGCAGGAGTTCTATCCATTATCAATTCATAACTCTTGCAATTACGCTCATCATACCCTACCAACCTACAGAATTTGTAGAATAGTTGTTGTAGTGTCTATACAAACTTCTGCAATAGATGATAGTTATCTGTGGCATGTTTTCTTGCTACATGATAGATAGCTCACCACAATGTAGGCCCCGCGCTTGGTCCTGCTTGAGCTTCTGGCCTCAAAGGCATTGGTCCTCCTATTGTAAGGTAGTTAAAAAAGACTGGAAAATGGTCTTTGTTTCAGTGTTTCATGCAGCCTCATTGTGATCTCCAAGGCCTCTGCCTGCGTTGTTATCATCTGCTGCGATAACTCAACCCTTAAGTTTGGTAGGAGCGAAGCCACAAACCACTCGCGATGTTGTCTGTCTGTTAGGTTCATATTAGCTTCGTGGATTGTACACTTCAACCTCTGATTGAGTTCCCAAGGTGTCTCACCTGG
The DNA here is from genome assembly GCA_031772625.1 of Pinus tabuliformis. NCBI lineage: Eukaryota > Viridiplantae > Streptophyta > Pinopsida > Pinales > Pinaceae > Pinus > Pinus tabuliformis. The sequence continues at coordinate 506,002,755 of CM062805.1, forward strand.
TTGCATTGCGATTTATTTGAACCCTACAATAGACTGTGCTTCAAATTTAGGCCTACTGAATTCTCTATTTAGTTTTTTCTGGATGTCTCCCACTCCAACATTTAGGTTATCATTAACGTACTTGATATATCAGGTTAGCACGTGATCCTGTAGAGAACTAACCAATGTCACCTTCTTTATGTTGTCATCTGTAATGCCCTGAGCTTCCCATACAACTTTCACAATGAACCAAAATTGGTGCAGGTCCTCATTCCCCAAGCCTTTGAACAAAGGCAGCTTCACTGAATTTTCCATATTGAACTGCAGTGGAGGTGGATGTGGTATGGGTGAAGTGGCAGGTGATTGTGGTGAGGTTAGATGTGGTGTGGGTGGAGGTGGTATTCACGGGAATCCTTGCCTTATTAACTGAATAACACTTAGTGGAGAAACCTGTGCTATTTCCTCTTCGTCACCTCGAGGAGGTGAAATCAATGGACTATACTCAGGACCCTTTTTTCCTTCGTTTCTATAATTTTTTCTACTGTGTGTAGCCCTAAACATCAAGGTAGCTGCATAACCCATTTTTCACATAATAAAATTTTAATCTAGGTATTCAAATATTTCACGTACTTACCTCTCGGTACTTTGAAAACTCACCGCTCTACCTCATTGTAGCTGGCTGAGGTATCGACTGTAAATTTAGTTACAAATCCTCCTATGATGCGATCGAGCCAATGATCGATAGTGCGGGTGATCTTATCCTTTGATGCTTCCAACCTTTGCACTAGATTCGAGGTCCACATAATAGGACCATCAAGTTTCTAACTTCCTTGGCTATCTGCTAGCTTCGCAATCCACTTGTATAACTCAATAAAAAAGGAGTAGAAAAAGATCTCGTGGATCTCTGTATACAGGTACCTATCCAACCATTTTTCCTTTGTTAGTCATGGGTTTCTATTCTCTTGCGCCACAAATTTGTGGATCTTCCTATCGAACCAGTCTCCAATCTCTTTCTTAGTCAGATTCAAGTGATACAACATCAAGCATCTCTTATGCATATTTCGGTCCTGGCAACAGAACCATTTGTTGGCTTGAGTGAACCTAACCCAGGTTCTGCGTTAATTAGCCAAACAAATCCCTACACTACTAGCCCTTTCGGCATAAGCCCGCAGAGCACTAACCAAAGTCTCACTTGAAGCAGTATGGGGGAATTATGGAACCAAGTTTCCACACCCTGAGATGGTCGTGATGTCATTTAATTCCATTTATTCCTGCCTTCGTGCAGGTCGCTTCACTCTAGGGCTTGCCAGTCAAGCCCTCTATTCTGTCCTTCAATACCTCCATGAAAGGGTTCGACTGTCCTTTGTGTAACCCTAACCCTTGATTTAGACCCTTTCATGTTGCCAAGGTAGCGTACCATTCAAATCCCTAAACTATTCCAAGTGACTTACTTATCTTATTAGTTACTCATAGTTAGCACTGCGTAAATAAATAATCTTATATGTGTTTAGTTATCCAACAAAATCATACACATTCACGCATCACATAATCATTACAAAGGAAATTCATACATAAATTGATAAGATGCATTAATCGGAACAAAGAAACATAAATTGCATAATACTTCTCTTTATTAATCTCTTCCCAGTGATTACAAATTATATTCACCCTGTGCATAGAGCTACAGGGGTTTGCACACTCAGATGCGGACTTCTACCCTAGGCGTTTGTGCACTCAGCTGTAGAGCCTCTACCTAGGCTACGACCCAGAACTTAGACTTCTAGCTCAAAGCTTTGACTCCTATATTTTCCCATTGATTGCCTCTAACTACTTAGAGCTTAGCTCTTTTTATACAATCCCATGGTTTGTGGACCATGGGTAGATTTCTTATAGCTGAATTTAATTTACAAAAGTAAGGATGGACAACCCTTTATGAATTATGACACCTACGCACTCCGTGACTACAAAATGCAGAGTCGTTACAAGTTTATTACAAAATTTGACTCAAACATGGGCTTTTAGCCCCAAAAATTCCCTTTGGGGGATCCCGTTCCCAACAGGCCCCCAAAACAAACATCATGACTTGCCCTCGAGTCACTCGGTAGGCGCAGAGATCTTTGTGTGAAGTCCTTCTAGCTCGACCCATATGACCACAACTTTAGCCATGCATGAGCTGCCACCTGCTTTGCATCTTCCATTGTCTTTTCAGTCACTACTCCTGTGCTATCAGCCTGAAGCGTTTGTTGCATTTCTTGCAGAGTTGCAAGCTTACCTTTGATATTCCATGTCATTGTGTAAGCCTCATCCAGCCAGGGCTTTAGTCTTACCTTGATCACTGCTTCTTTGTGCAGCGCTGCATCCACATGTTCCTTTAGCTGCTTGGCCTCTTATAGCATGCTAGTCTTTGTGTTAGCGCAATGGTTCATGTTGTTCCCTTAACCTCATCGTAGTGTTGTTGTAGCTCGTGTGCTTCCATCTCTAGCCTCTGTACATTGGGGTCCCCCTGCAAGCTTGCCAGGACCTCAAATGACTGCTCAAACAACTGAGTGCAGTTTGCTACTGCACTATCCACTACTGCTACTGCTTCTGTGAAAATGGTCACTCGCTGTTCCTTTACTTCTGGTGGAGTTGAAGGCTGGGCCCTCAACTGTAACTCTATAATTTGTAGGTTCAACTCCAACTGAAATCTTGCCATCTCAGTCCAAGTGTTGCAGCCCTGTGATCAACTTGCGAATGCATACCTTGACTGGCTCTTCCTCCAGAATGGCCAACTCTGGGACCATTTTGCATGCCTCCTCAACGACCTGCAAGATGTGCTTTCTCTGAATGGTCACCTCAGTCTCAACATTGATGGCAACATTTCTCTGTAGGGCCATCTGCTCGCTATTGATCCACTATTCACTGATCACTTGGAGGGTGCAATTCTCTCCCGCCCTCAGCTCTGCAATTACTCCATCGTGTAAGAGGTGGATTTCTTCACGCAGGAGCATTGCCAGGTTCAGCCCTACTCCCTTTATGGCACTGACAGTGGGCCTGTCATCCTCATTCTCTGTGGTGAGTGCTCCATTCGACAGCACTATCACACTTTAATTCTTCATGCGCAACATATTGGTAGCCTATGAAGTACCGATAGCTAGGCTGTGTTGCACAAAAATTGTCACTTTGACATTCTGCAATCTCTGTGAGTCTATCACTACTCATACTTTCCTCCTTTGCAAGTCTTAAGCCTCAGTTCTTCATATCAAGCTTTGAAAATAAGAGAAAGCCCTTAAAAGTCTCTAAAACTTTGGTTCCACACTTTCTCTTAGCATTACCTGCAGTCCCGCACTTAATGGTCATGTCCCCTGCGCACCTGACTGCTCTGTCTCTGTGTTATGGGTGTGGACCCCTGTAAAAGTTAAAAAGGCGCAAGTATATTCTTAAAAATTACTTTGATTCATTTCTCGAAGCTTCTGGAAGGAATCTTGAGGTGGCAAGTTCACTCTAAAGTTTCATGCATCCCATACCTTAAGGAGCTAACCCCTTGATGTGAGGAGCTTATCCCTTTGAAGGAGGACTCTATCTTTTCATAGGTGGACCTGTAACCTCCTTCCTTTGCACTATAAAATGAAGCATTGGGCTGGTTACTGAGGAGGTTGAAAGCTGAATATTTTTGAGGTGAAATGCTGCTGGAACTTAGTCTTCCTAATTGAGCATTTGTGAGGAGAGATTACATACCTCTTTGATCTCATTTGGAAGAGTGTGAGGTTTTTCAAAGTAGAGGAGATTCCTGTTTCGGACCCTAGGAAGAGCTTGTACAACATCAAGGCACCAAAGGTTGTAAAGTTCTTCTCTTTCAAAGTTAACACAATCAAGTTTATTTTTCTCAATAAGCTGTGCTTTATGGTTTATTTTATAGATTCCTTGATCACCATAATGAACATGATTTATTATATTAGCTACGCAGGTGTTATTTGATGTGTGCTTGTTTGTGATTGCAGGCTATCAAAAGGAAACACTTTCGGACGGTTGAAGGATGGCTGCTACAAACTAGCATTGGACTTAAGGTAGGGTCTAAACACCTCTTTAGTTTTTATTAATGAATCAAAAAATGTTTAGAGAAAGGTAGATTTGCTTGTCCTGCTTGTTTCTAGATATCTGTTGATACTAGGGAGATCGGCCTTGTCCACAAGATCGATTTATCCGGCCAACAGGCTTATAGACACCGTGCCAGCCTGCAATGCGCAGCTCTGCAGCTCCTGCAACCTTGTCTGGATAGCCCCCATGATGATCTGCTGTTGTTGTTCAAACTACTGCAAGGCGTTTGCGGTGACATCCTTGATTGTGTCACCGATATCATGTAAATAACCCTCTATTAATGTGGTGGGGTCCAGCGAGGCTTTGGTCACCTTTGGTTTCTTCTTGGACCTTCCCTTCTCTAGCTCCCTTGGGCGTTTGATGTGGGTGGATGTCTTCGAGTTGTGCTACTTGTCTGTCTCTTCCTCGGTCTCAGGTGCAGGTGACCTCGTGCCTTTATCAGAGACTTTCTCTATCCCACCTATCTGCTTCCCTATTTGCTTCATGGCCTCGCACTCCGCTTGAGCCTTATCAATGACCTCCTTCTTCCTCTTTTCAACCAGCTGTGTCATCCTAAGCTTGGCTTCCTCCTTTTTCTTATGCATAGTGGACCTACTTTTTCCCACCACCAAATTTGTTGTAGAGCACCACTCTGTTGGTTATTAATCAAGCACCGCATCAATGGCATCGTTCGTTGCCAAATACAACAAGTCATACCATTTTTGCATAGGGTCCTTCCACGCTTCTGATAGATATTCGATGGAATTTGGATTTGAATTCGGTGTAACCCTGCAGGTTGGAGTACACCGTAGGTTGCAATCTCGGCTTGTGATTGATGGGCATATGAATGTTCATTTCCATCAATATCCAAAATATCTTATTGTCCCTGACTCGATGCACATACTTGGTTGCCCACGGTGAAGCATACTTCGCTGCTTTAGGGAGGTCTGGTGCGGCCGAAGGGAACTGGTTGTCCTCTAGTAGTTCCCATGCTACCAGTGCAATTGAAAGCAAGAGGCATGCATAGTGGAACATCTTTCTGAGCTCTTGTGCTTCGCGACAGTTCACCAAGATCTCTCCGCAAAGGTAGTCCAACCAATTGAACTGGACTCCTTCAGCACACTATGTTGAAAGCACGATGACAGGCGGCGCGACACTTCCTCATCACCCTCCCCACTAAGATTTGTGTGGCTACCTTCACAGCAGGGTTGCAGATACTGGATATAGCATATTCGCGTGGATTATTCACCAGCTTAAATTTTTCTTTCATTGATTTCGCGAGAGCCTCTTTGCCACCTTTTTTGCCAAAGATCATGGATGGATTCTCTACTATATATGGCAGTCGCGTTATCTGGTGAATCAACCAATCTGTGATGGGTATCAAATCCTCCAGCCACAGACACCCATCATGCACCAAGCACAACAGCTGCTTGATGACCAAAACTATCACTGGGGTGTGGTTGTGGTGCGGCACCCAGAGCAGGATACGAAACCCTGCCTTTTCTACTCCCTTGAGCCACCTTTGCAGCTCCAATGCCGTCATTCCCAAATTTGTGTCCATGATGCAGTGCATCAAATGCTTGGTCACCAGGTGTGGGAACTTCTCATGGTTCGCCAAGTCCCAGTCTTCAAGTTTCAGTAGTGGTGCTCGTGCCAAGCATGGACTGTCGAAAATAATTTTGTCTAGCAGTAGAGGGGTTTGCAAGGGAGTTTTACTTTCATCAATGTCCTTCGACACTGTTGAGCACTAGAGAAGGTATGTAATTACCACTCAATTTTTCATCTTTTCCTTGAATTCATAACTTATTTACATTATGAAATAAGTATACAGTGAAAGATTATGATAGAATCTAGAATATTTGTATGCAACGTAAAATAACTAATAATTACCCTTTTCCTATGCAGAAAAAGGAGAAAACAAAAGATCGTCGTTCTAAAGGAAAAGACAAGACAAGGTTAACTGTTGTCCCTTTGATAGGGAACTATATCCAAACAAGGAAATCTAAAATGGAGCATATAAGCCAGGAAAAGGGGGAGGAGATACCAAATCGGCGCAAGAGAACAAGAAGATAACTGAGAACTCACAGCATGGCGAATCCCTCAGGATCCTTTGATCCTGAGGAATCGCTACCTTAACGATTCTCTGTATCATTGATATCTCCGCTTGATTGCTATAAGAAGAGGCAACCTTGCTAGCCCAAGGGACAGACTATTGTGGTTTTATGAAACTTACTATTGTAATTGGAACTTTGATCATCGACTCTCTCTAAAAAAGCGATCACTGTAATTCTGTTTTGATGCGTAATATATAAACTTTGGTTGTTGTTCCATCTTTGATTCTAGAGTAATCTTAAGTAGTGTGTCCCTGGAGGCTAAGGGCCTAGCCCTAGTGGATCACTTGCTCCTATACCATTATTTTCCAATTCGTGTGTGGTTTGATTTCTTTTATCCACTCTATTCAGTGATCTGATGTTCCTTACTATTTTACATATCGGTTCTGTTATATCTCGTCTACTTAAATAAGTAATGTTATTCTCTACCATAGGAATGTTATGCTATCCATTCAAACTTTATATCGCATCGTTGTTCCTTCAATAACTGATATTATCATATAACATTGTTGTTCCTTACAGATTTCCATTGTCGTTCGATTATAGAATAATAGTGTTGTATATTCGTAAATCGGTATCACTGTGTATTTATTTATGGTTTACTTTTAACCGTGATTGCTGTTCATTTGGGATTGTTGTTCCATCGTGATCACAATTGATGTTCCTTTATAACCGTGAATCATACTTGTTGTATCAAAGCTTAGATTACTGTTCCTTTTAATATAGAAGTGTTCTGTGTAATATTTGATTTGGTTTTTCCGTGTATTTACATTCAGTTGAAGTTGTTGTTCAATATTTCATTTCTGTTAGTTTGTTGTCCTATTTCCGATTACTGTTCAAGTCATCTCTAAAGTAAAGATTGTTGCTCAATTCCTGTAGGATACAATTATTGCTTCATTCATTTCTGTAGGATAAGGTTTTGTTGTTCAAGCCTGTTACATAGATTAGTTGCTGTTCCATTTCTTGTCATTTGAATTACCATTGCTTTGGTGTGTAGAACGATTTGAAACTATAGTGAACATTGACATATGTTGTCTAGTTCCTAGGTTGATGATCTTTTCCTTGAATTTTTTTTAATTGCATCAGTTTACAAAGGGAAGAGTTACCATTACTGTACCCTTGACTAATAAATTGTTGTAGCTTTCTGAGTTCATGATTTGAGTTTTAAGTTTCTTTCTTAAAGTAGATTTTATTCCAAGCATCTGTTTACTCTTGTATTTAAAGCACTATACTGCTAGCATTAATCTGACAAATGACCGCCTGAAATTGAGTACACTCTTTGAGATAACAAATCGTTCCTAGATTAGTAATTAATGTAGGGTAAATAGAGGTGAAAAAGACCTTTTTACTGCTCAACATTTTGGCGTCGTTTCCAGGGAAGAGTGTAGCCATTTGTTTCCTTTTCAGAGTAGTGTAAGTACCTGCTAGGAAAGAATTGGGTTTTAAAAACGGAAGGTAAGAACCTGCATACGGAGCATGTAACAACCCTGCTCCTCTGCCCGCTTCCCTGCATATTTGTTGTTATTTTGGGTAGAAATCAGTATTTGATTTGTGTGAATGACTAAGCAGAAAAAGCCTTAAAAGAACCCCAACCACTACCCAAGCCTGCTAAAGCTAAAGGGCCAGTGACCCTTGGCTGATCAACCTTTATAGACGAAATCTTAAAGAAATCATAATCTCAGCCTTCAGTAGGACCTAGAAAAGTTGCTTCTAAACAATCTACTAGTTCCCTTCAGGCCATAGGATCACCATTTGTAGCCTTGCTGAGGTGCATAGTCAAACCGAGGAGCAATATTTTCAAGAAATTGAGAATTCTAGCCCAAAATCATTGCAAGAATGGAACCTTAGCAACCTCTGTGAAGGAAGAGGAGAAATAGGGGAAACTAAAGAATCAAGATCTCCTCTTGGAATAATTCAGCCATTAAGCAGCCCAGATAAGGGAAGTGCTGTAAAAATCATTCATAACAAAGTTGAAGAACCTGAAGAATCAAAATCCCCCCAGACATTAGGAACTTTCATCATCCCAAACAAATGAAGTGTTGTTAAGGCCATTCTTATAAAAGCCATGCCCCCTCCATCTAGCCAACCTAGGAATACCCTCCTAGAAATTCCAGAAGGTTATTGGCATATATTTGACCAAATGGCCCAGAACCAGCCAAACAACCAAACTTCCACACTGCAATATCCCATTGTAGATACTGCAGTCAATGCACCCATGAAGGCAATTCCTCTCCAGCATATCCCTACATTTCATGGCCTAACATCGGAAGACCCAGATGTATTTTTTGTTTAAATTTGATGTGCTGCGTAGAGGATATGACTATACCATTGATCCCCATAAGCTGAAACTATTTCCTTCTACATTAAAAGGAACTGATTTACGATGGTTTATGGGGTTGGGTGGAGGTGTTATAAATGACTGGGAACAGATGAAAGGTGCTTTCTTGAAGAAATATCAAGATTATTGTAGATCCAGAGAGTTAAAAGATGAAATATTTCAGATGGTAGCTAGACCTATTGAAACACTAGAAGAATAAATTGAACATTTTCAATATAATCTTCAAAGATCTCCTTATGCATCATTACCCTTACCTGATAATGTATTAAAAACAACATTAATTAAAGGCATGGAGAAACAATGGATTGAAACATTGAATATTATGGGAAAAGGAGACATCTATCAAGAGGATTTCGCTAACATCATTGATTTATGTATCAGGAGATCACGAGGAAGCACAAGGCTAAAACCAGCAGAACATGACAGGTTTACAAGGGACAACAAGATCTCTGGAGAAGGAGTAACTCACACGGAAATTGGAAATTTATTAGAAAATTTCAAAACTGATATATTGGGAACTCTTACAATGCAACTCAATATTATGCAAGCCAAACAGAAACAAGCAGAGGCAGAGCAAAATCTGGCAATATTTTGTCCCAAATGTAGAAAGAAACATAGCCACAGAGAGTGCCCATTAGATGCGGTTCAAGTTTGCACCATTTGTACAAAAGACCACTCTACAGAAAGTTGTCCCTCACTTGCTGGTTTGAAAGCAGCATGCAAAGAAGCGAAAGAAGAACCAGAACTGATGTACCTACTTAATCAGTGTCGTCAATGGTAGCCGCGACAATCATGTATGTTCCCCAATCCAGCCTTTTGTTTTCAGCCTCCACAATATCATGCTTAACAATATAATACAATGTGGCAAAATCAACCTCTTTTCTCAATTTTGCCACAACAACCATTTCCTTCATCGTCACCATGGCCGAATCAAACAAGCCAATCTAATTGGCCAAATTTTCCCTATGCCCCACCATATTGGCAAAACAATGCATATCTAGCACAATGGTCCCCTCCTACTTCACAGAGTCAAGCCTGGTAGACAAACTGACAAAGACCGATAAATTAGCCAGTAGGAACCATTCCACTCCCTCGACCTACATTGCCGGCATTGCAACAAAACCCCCAGTCCAACTTAAGACCGCAACTCCCAGCCCAACCCAATACCCAATCCAAATAATAGTACGGTTCAATCTATTCAAATAATTGAAACACCAGAGATAGAAACCAATCTAAGGGAATGCAATGACCTTCAATTAAGGTCTGGTCGCATTATAGAAGCTGAGGGAGATAAAAATGTTCAAATTGAAAATCAGTTACCTGTAGAACAACCATTACAAGAAAACGATGTGGCTACTATTAGCTCTGCTATGTTATTTGACACTTGATGGATTAAAATAGGTGTTGAGCAGTGCTGGTTTGGTTGTATAAGGCTAGCAACAGTTTTTTCATTATTTCTCCTTCATTTTCCCTTTTCTCCTTATAACTCCCACCACCCCTGTTTTCCTTCATTTTTCTCTTAGTTTTCTCCATAAACCCACGTAATCCATCCGAGCCCCATTTCAGCTTAGCCCCAAGCGCTTATAGTGTTGAACCCTTATAACCGCACACAAACGTAAAGTCCACGACCCATGGCTTTCCCTGGTCACATCACACCTCGATAACCCTTTACCTTTTTCCATCGTTAGATTGTTGGTCACCGCAATCCAATGTCATACACTACTCCTGCCCCGCGAACTTGCACGTCTGTTAGTCAGTGGGGAAAGCTGTTTCCCCACCGTCCCATCTGCCACGCGACGCTTTATTACTAGATCGCTCCTCCATGTACCAAAACCACCAAAGCTCCCGAAGTGGTGCGGGGAAACCGCTTACCGCCCTTCCTGTATGGCCCCCCCGCTTGTTAACCCACGCTCATCTCTTCGGCCCAACAGCCGTCGAATCTACCTGACTGCGATCTGATGGCCCTCATTTGTCCGATCTCGTTGACCTTCGATAGCCTGCATAATCTAACCTCAGCTGTCAATCTGCTAGATCTAATGGCTTGCATTCAATCGCGCTTTCGTTTCCCCTCAATGCTGCCCGCCAAGAGATCTTGGCCGTCTGTCTGAGTCATCCAACGATTAATACTCGTTCTCGACTCCTATTTGTTTTCAATGCAATTTTCATGTTTTTGGCAGTTTTGTGCACCCGAAGGAGAAAGGAGCCCATGATTCAATACTTTACGTATTAAATCCTCAGCTACCACATTCAAAGAACAACATGGCCAAGGACGAGAAGGATGACCCTCGAGCAGTTCAATGACTGCAACAGTTATTGAAATTCATTCAAATAATACTTCACCTATTCAGGAAGGACAACAAAGTACCAGTAAATGTCAAATTGATCCATTAAAACAATCAAATTGTATCAAAGACCATACCTGATAGTAAATGTGGTTGGTGATCAGTTATGACCCCTCCACGCATAGGTTATGCAGAGCAATTTTGTAATCAACCTCCATATATACCCAGAAACAGAATGTAAGAGGGTTGATGAATGTTATTCTGATGTAAGGTTCAACTTCTGGAGACTGTAACTATTGTGATACCTGCAGCTTCTAGTCTTCATTTTCAGCTAATACAAGCTTCTTTTGCTGTTAATTTCTCACTTTCCACCTCTTCTTTGTTCCAGGTTGTGCTTGTTATGCATTTATTCATGTGTTGTTGATGTTTAGCATTAGAGGGGCTGTGATCCCACCTCTGTGTTAGAATTTAGCATGTATTATTGAACATGTATGTAGGTTTATGTTGTTTTAATGCCAGAGAGTTGTCATCCTGTCTGTGCATTAAGAAATAGATTTAAAGACCTTTTAACTGGTTGCAGCTGGCCATCACAAGGTCCTGTGCATATGCTGGTGTGATCAGTATTCTCCATCATCACATTTTCCTTAAAACTGTGAGTAATTGGTGGTCTAAATCCTTGTAGTCTGGGGGTAATCACCCATGTCTCGGGTTAAGCATAGTAGAAGTGGTTATCTGGCTTGAATATGCAGCATTTCTTTCATTCATCCACCATTTTCCAACATGTTTGTTGAGTTTGTAATGTTCCTGAGCATCTCTGATATACAACCTAAGAGAGTTTCTTGGGATGATAACATTAATTGGCGTCGTTGCCTGGGAGAGGAGAATTGAAGCTCAGCTTCCCTGGGAGAACGACACAATTTCAAGCTTTGATGATAAACAAGGTTTGAACACAGTTTCTAGTTGTAATCATCTATCTGGCGACTCCATTGGAGGAAGACTAACCTTTGGTAACTCCACATTGAAGTTCTGGCTCAATTTGTGAGACATACTCGAAGAAATCCTCAGAATTCACCAGCTGAATCAGTGCCTAACCCTGAGAGGACTGCCAAATCGAAGAAAGCATCTCAGAAAGGGGCATCAAGATCAGGTAAGCCTAAGAAATCTAATTCATCTCTGAAAGAGAAAGTTGTAGCTTAAGATGTACAGTTTGAAGATTTAGAGCCCAACACAGTTAATAAGGAAATTCCTTCAGAGATTAATTCAGCCCCTTATACAGTTAGTTCCCTTTTGAATCTCAGTCCAAAGAAAGCTTCCCATACAATCCAAAACATCCCTTTGTCTTTTCCATCCATCACATTACTCCCTACCATTCAATCTGCTAGTATTCTTCCAAATACTCCAGTCATGACAGGCCAGCAAGCACCCACGAAGATAGAAAGAATTGTTGTTGCTAGATATGGGCCTTTGGTCTTGCCTATTCCTTTAAACCCTATGCTTGTGGGAGAATATAAAAAATATATGCCTAAATTTACTGGCACAGAGGGAGTAACAGCAGAAGAACACCTTGAATCTTTTTACAGTTATGTTGATAATTTAGATATAAGTGAAAATGATGTGTGGATGAGAGTTTTTGTCTATAGCCTTGATGGAGAGGCTAGGAAGTGGTTCAGAGAATTACCCCAGAGATCTATAACAAATATTGAAGTATTATATGATGCATTTTTGAAGCACTGGGGAGATAAAAAAGAACTTGCTGTATTATCATACTGAGTTTGGTAATCTGAAGAGGGAAAATGGTGAATCTTTGCCTGATTTCAATAAAAGATTTAACTGTATGTATAGTAAGATACCAGTTGAAGTAAAGCCTTTCCCCACCTCTGCCAAACTCACTTATGCCAATGCTTTTGATTATGATTTCTACCTGTTGTTGAGATAAAGGAGATGTGCTACACTGGCAGACATGCAGGATGCAGCCCTAGAGGTGGAATCTAATATCATGGCTGCAGAGAAACTAAAGAGTCAAGCTGATAGAAGGAGGCAGAGAGGTTAGCCTTCTACCTCCTCTAGTTCATCTTCAGAGCCAAAATTAGACAAAATGACTAAGATGATAGAGTCATTGACTGCTAAGATTTTTAAGCTAAAGGTTGAGCAGAATTCAGGGAAAACAAGGCAACAAAACACATTTTCTCCAAGAAATCCAAATCCTTTCAAAAGAGCAAATGAGCAGTTACAAATTATGCAAAGGGGTGAAGAATCAAAAGAAGATCATAAAGTTAAAGCTCCATTCCAAAATGTAGTCATGGAGGAAGAACAATTTGAAGAAGATGAGGATGAAATTCACCGCATGGAAGATAAAGGCAGTGCTGCATTTTTGACTTTGGCTGCTTATGAAGAATCATTGCTGCAGGAATCATATAGTCAAGAATGGGATAGAGAATCTGTCCTACAAGCTGAACAACAGCAGAGATACAACCTGAGGTCAAATGCAAAAAATTTCAAAGAGAATCCTGCACAAAGATCTGCTGTCCAAACAGAACCACAGAATATCAAGCGGAGAAGACCAACAACTGATCCAGTCATCCTCAAAGCTCCAGTTCAAGAGGTAAAAAGTTTTGATAAGTCATCTTATTCTTTTAGCTTTGATTCAGAAGTTCAGAAATTGAAAATATATGTGCCTCTGGTAGAGTTGGTGAAGAGTGAAGTATTTAGAAAGCCTATCCTTGAAGCCCTTGAGCTAGAAACCACACAAACCTCCACTGACTCTATCAATTTGCAAGATGACAAGCCTGCCATTGTGCTCAGCCCCATGATCGAACCTGCTGATAATAATTCTCCATATTTTTATGTCTCCTTGACCATTCATGATAAAATCCTCCACAATTTCCTGCTAGACACAGGGGCTAGCCACAATTTGATGCCTAAAGTTGTAATGGAAGAGTTAGGCCTTGATATCACCAGACCCTATCATGATTTATTCTCTTTTGATTCAAGGAAAGTGAAATGCCTAGGATTAATTAAAGACTTGGCCATTACCTTAATTCAGCTGCCCATGAAGAGTATGATGATGGATATTGTGGTGGCAGATGTCCCTCCTAAATTTGGCATGCTGCTGTCCAGAGGGTGGATTAAGAGACTAGGTGGGACACTACAAAATGATCTATATTATGCCACTGTCCCAGTTTTTGGAGGGGAAAGCAGGAGGTTATACAGAGAAGCATAGTTGGCATACATCATCAGTGATGAGAAGAATCCTACAAATCATCCCATATATGCAGTGGACACTGATTTTGGAGCATGTATTCTCCAAATAGAAGAATCTCAGAAGGCCTCAATGCAAATCAGGAAACCAACAGTTCAGGCTGAAGAAAAGCAAGGAAGTCAGGTTTGGGAGATGTTCTTTGATAGAGCATGTTCTAGGGAGACTGTAGGAGCAGGGGTGGTGCTAGTGTCTCCAGAGAAAGAAAGCATTAAGCTGTCTTTTAAGCTGGTTTTCCATGTCACAAACAACATAGCAGAACATGAAGCTCTGCTATTGGGCCTTAATGCAGCAAAAGATAGAGGAATCAAGAATTTGAAAGTGTTTGGAGATGCCGATTTGATCATTCAGCAAGTGAATAAAAATTTTCAAGCAAAGCACCCAAGGTTGAAAGCATACAGAGATGAGGTATGGAGAATCAGAGACTCTTTTGATTATTTATGTATTTCATATATTCCTAGAGCCCAAAATCATCTTGCTGATTCCCTTTCTATTTCTGCTAGTCTATTTATACCTCCCATGCCTTCGAGACTGGTTTATGAAGTCCAAATGAAATATAGACAATCCTTGCCTGATAATGTCCACCATTGGAGAGTTTTTGAAGATGATGATGAGATAAATAGGTTCCTTCAAGTCATTGATGAGTTTTCTGAATTACAAATTGACCAAGAGAATGATGCCTTGCAAGAAAGCCCCCAATCCTAGCTTAGAAATAAAATTGGTAAAAACAACATTGTCCAGCTTCCTAGTAACCATATTACTAAGGGTATAGTTCCTCTTGAAAGATTGTTTGACCAGAATGATATGCCTTACAAAGCTGCCCAAAAAGAAGACCAATCTGTAGTCTGTAAGCATGATATAGGAAGTCCAGGTCAGCCTAGATATGTAAATTTGTCATCTCATTTGTCAGCTGATCAAAGTGTTGAATACTGCAATTTGATGAGGCAATTTGCTGATGTGTTTTCTTGGGAGTATAGTGATCTGAAAGCGTATGATAAGAATATAATTCAGCATAAAATCCCTCTGGAAAAAGACACTATTCTTTTCAAATAGAAGCTGAGACCAATAAATCCTATGCTTCTTCCTCTAATTGAAAAAGAAATTAAAAAATTGCTTGTTGCCAAAATCATAGTTCCTCTTAGATATTCTAAATGGGTAGCCAATCTAGTGGTGGTGAGGAAGAAGAGTGGAGAAATCAGACTGTGTGTTGATTTCAGAAACTTGAACAAATGCTCGAAGAAAGATAATTATCCCCTACCAAAAATGGAGCATTTTCTGCAAAAGGTCTTAGGAGCCAAAGTAATGTCTTTCTTGGATGGTTTTTCAGGCTTTAATCAGATTGTTGTGCATCCAGATGATCAAGAAAAGACTGCATTCACCACTCCTTGGGGCATTTTTATGTATGGCAAGATGCCTTTTGGATTGATGAATGCTGGAGCAACCTTTCAGAGAGCTATGGATATAGCATTTGTGGGAGAGAAGGAAAATTTGTCCTTATCTACCTTGATGACATAACAGTTTACTCTAGCAGCCATCAAAATCATTTTCAGCATTTGAAAAAAGTGTTTCTGAAGTTCAGGAGGTTTGGAATTTCAGTCAATCCCAAAAAATCTCAATTTGCTTTAGAAGAAGGCAAGATTTTAGGACATATTGCATCTGCTGCAGGTGTTCAGATTGATCCAAAAAGAGTCAAAGCAATACAGACTTTGTCTATCCCTAGATCGAAGAAGGATATCCAATCCTTTCTGAGCAAAATTAATTTTGTCAGGAGGGTTATTCCATACTTTTCAGAACTGGCAAAGCATGTTACCTCCATGCTGAAGAAAGTGGCAGAAAGCAAGTGGACAGATATAGAAAGAAAATCATTGAGTCTATCAAGAAATCCATTATGGAAGCTCCCACACTAAGCAGCCCAGATTACAGCAAAGAGTTCCATATTTTCTCATTTGCCTCTGAAGATACCTTGCAGAAGTGTTATTGCAGGTAGATGAAGAAGGTTCAGAACATGCAGTAGCATTTTTCAGCAAAAACTTGAGGGATGTTGAACTGAGGTATGATATTATTGAGAAACATTCATATGCTCTTACCAAATCCTTAAAAGCTTTTAGAGTTTATATCTTGCATTCAAAGATAGTTGCATATGTACCCTCTGCTACAATTAAAGATTTCTTGACACAACCTAATGTTGATGGAAGAAGGGCAAAGTGGATTGCAAAGATGATAGAATTTAATATAGAACTGAAGCCCACCATTCTAGTCAGAGGTCAGGGGCTTGCCAAGTTATTGGCTGAGCAAAATTGCATGTCTTTAGATATTGATTTCTTGTGCACAATTGCAGAAAACGGTTAGACATATAAAGAAGACGAAGCAGCTGAACCAGAGGGTAAGCAGTCAGTGGCCAAGATTCTAGCTTCTTGTAATTGGTATGCCGAAATAATTAATTTCTTGCTGAAGCTAGAAATCCCTTCAGGATTTACTTAAAGTCAAGCTAGAACTTTAAAACTTAAAGCAGCTAAATATTGCATCAATGAAAATATGCTCTACTGGAGGATCCATCTGGAATATTTTTGAGGTGTCTGGACAAGGAACAGTCAAAAGAAGTTATGCAGCAGTTTCATTCTAGCATGTGTGGAGGACACCATTATTGGAAAACTATAGCCCATAAAATTCTCAGAGCTGGGTACTATTGGCCCACTTTATTTTCTGATGTATTTGTTTTTGTTAAATCTTGTGATAGGTGCCAAAGAGTTTGAAGGAAAACAGCAGTTGAAATCCCTGCCCCTAAAACCAATTCAGGCAAAAGGACCTTTTCAGCAGTGGGGCTTGTATTTTATTGGAGAAATTAATCCACATTTCAGTGGCCAGCATAAATGGATATTAGTAGCCACTGACTATTTCACTAAGTGGATTGAAGCAGTCCCTACTAGGAAGTTTGATCTTAATGTGGTCATGAAGTTTTTGACAGAAAATATCTTTAGCAGATTTGGTTGTCCACACAAATAGGTCACAAACAATGTAGCAGCTTTCAGGGCAAAAGAACTAGTGGAAATGTGTGATACTATGGGTATTAAACTTGTTCATTCCACCTCATATTATCCTCAAGTTAATGGTCTACCAGAATCCTCTAATAAAAGCCTAATAAGGATAATTAAGAAGCTGTTAGAGGACAATAAAAAGAATTGGGATTCAAAGCTCAAGTATGCACTGTGGGCTGACAGAATGACCATTAAGAAATCCACAGGCAATTCTCCTTTCAAGCTGGTATATGGCACTGAGGCTGTATTCCCAATTCAATTGACTCTCCCTGTGGAAAAATTCCTTCAAATAGAATAGAATGAGGAATAAGAAATGGCAAAAAGGATCACTGATTTAGCAGAGGTACATCAGATTAGAGAACAATTGGTTGAAAAGGTTGCAGCACATCAGAAGAAGATCAAGGAAGCCTTTGACAAAAAGACAAAAACAAATAATTTTCAAATTGGTGACTTGGTTTTGAAATGGGATGCACTGAAGGAAAAGAAATACAACCATGGGAAATTTGATGCTTTCTGGATAGGGCCTTTCATCATTTCACAGGTTCAAGGGAACAACACCTTCATACTGAAAACTATGGGAGGAGAGGAAGTTTTTGATGGCCCAGTTAATGGGCGTTTTCTAAAAAATTATGCCGTTTAAGGTATTTTGGCCTTATAAGTTGTAAATATCATGTTTTTATCAGCTTTAGTATAGGTGCAGTAGACTCCATGCCCAATGGAACACTAGGAAGTTTATTACTTTGTTTTTCATTAGGAAGGCATTGATCTGTAGGTCCTTGAGACCTCACAGGGAGGATCTCATCCCCAGAAGGAGCCAGTGTTAGCTCTGCTATATTCTTTGACACTTGATGGATTATAATAGGTGTTGAGCAGTGCTGGTTTGGTTGTATAAGGTTGGCAGCAGTTTTTTCATGATTTCTCCTTCATTTTCCCTTTTCTCCTTATAACTCCCGCCACCCCTGTTTTCCTTCATTTTGCTTTGAGTTTTCTCCATAAACCCACGAAATCCATCCGAACCCCATTTCAGCTTAGCCCCGAGCGCTTATAGTGTTGAACCCTTATAACCGCGTGCAAACGTAAAGTCCACGGCCCATGGCTTTCCCCGGTCACATCACACCCCGATAACCCTTTACCTTTTTCTGCCATCAGATCGCTTGTCGCCGCAATCCAACGTCATATGCTGCTTCTGCCCCGCAAACTTGCACGCCCATTAGCCAGCGGGGAAAGCTGTTTCCTTGCTGTCCCATCTGCCACGCGACGCTTTATTACTGGATCGCTCCTCCATGTACCAAAACCACCACAACTCTCGAAGCAGTGCAGGGAAATCGCTTACTGCCCTTCCTGTACGACCCCCCTGCTCGTTAACCCGCGCTCATCTCCGCCGCCCGATAGCCATCCGATCTGCCCGACTGCGATTCGACGGCCCTCGTTTATATGATCTCGTTGACCTCCGATAGCCTGCATAATATAATCTTAGCCGTCAATCTGCTAGATCTAACGGCTTGCATTCAATCGCACTTTCATTTCCCCTCAACGTTTCCCGCCAAGAGATCTCGGCCATTCATCTGAGTCATCCAACGATTAATACTCGTTCTCGACTCCTATCCGTTTTCAATTCAATTTTCATGTTTTTTGCAGTTTTGTGCACCCGAAGGAGAAAGGAGCCCATGATTCAATACTCTGCATATTAAATCCTCAGCTACCACATTCAAAGAACAGCACGGCCAAGGACGAGAAGGACGATCCTCGAGTAGTTCAATGACTGCAGCAGTTATTGAAATTCATTCAAATAATGCTTCACTTGTTCAGGAAGGACAACAAAGTACCAGTAAATGTCAAATTGATCCATTAAAACAATCAAATTGTATCAAAGACCATACCTGATAGTAAATGTGGTTGGTGATCAGTTATGACCCCTCCACGCATAGGTTATGTAGAGAAATTTTGTAATCAACCTCCATATATACCCAGAAACAGAATGTAAGAGGGTTGATGAATGTTATTCTGATCTAAGGTTCAACTTCTGGAGACTGTAACTACTGTGATGCTTGCAGCTTTTGGTCTTCATTTTCAGCTAATACAAGCTTCTTTTTCTGTTAATTGCTCACTTCCCACCTCTTCTTTGTTCTAGGCTATGCCTGTTATGCATTTATTCATGTGTTTTTGATGTTTAGCATTAGAGGGGTTGTCATCCCACCTCTGTGTTAGAATTTAGCATGTATTATTGAATATGTATGCAAGTTTATGTTGTTTTAATGCCAGAGAGCTGTCATCCTGTCTATGCATTAAGAGATAGATTTACAGACCTTTTAACTGGTTGTAGCTGCCATCACAGGGTCCTGTGCATCTGTTGGTGTGATCAGTATTCTCCATCATCACATTTTCCTTAAAACTGTGAGTAATTGGTGGTCTAAAGCTTTGTAGTCTGGGGGTGTTCACCCATGTCTCGAGTTAAGCATAGTAGAAGTGGTTATCTGGCTTGAATATGCAACATTTCTTTCATTCATCCACCATTTTCCAACATGTTTAAGTTTGTAATGTTCCCGAGCATCTCTGATATACAACCTAGGAGAGTTTTTTGGGGTGATAACAACTACAAAACAAACTCATGATCAAACAACCACATCTTCTCCTCCATTCCCAAAACGATTAATTATACCACGATCTATAGAACATCCTGATTTTGATATTCTGGGAGAACTTAAGAACCTGTACATAAGAATCCCACTCCTCCAAGCCATCCAAGATATCCCAATATATGCCAAGACCATCAAAAAAATATGTATAAAAAGACTAAGG
This sequence comes from Pinus tabuliformis, assembly GCA_031772625.1. Classification (NCBI taxonomy): domain Eukaryota; kingdom Viridiplantae; phylum Streptophyta; class Pinopsida; order Pinales; family Pinaceae; genus Pinus; species Pinus tabuliformis. The sequence continues at coordinate 506,022,611 of CM062805.1, forward strand.
AGGAGAATAACAAATAATCCAATAGTCCAAGTAGTTGGCACCTTATCTGATCTGTTATCAGGAAAAGAAGCACCTGTCAAATATGAAGACCCAGGAAATCCAATAGTGACAGTCCAAATCAATGGAAAAACCTTTTCAAATGCCTTAGTTGATTTAGGGGCTGCAATTAATATCCTAACAACCACCACTTGTCAAAAACTGGGCATTACATCAGTAGAACCAACTTCCACTTTATTAGAACTAGCTGACCGATCAATGGTTAGGCTAGAAGGTACACTACATGATGTCATGGTATCCGTTAATTCCTGGGAATATCCTGTTGACTTTATGATAATAAACCCTAAAAACGACTTGATGGACACCCATTAATGTTAGGAAGACCTTGGCTTGCAACCACTGATGCTTACATTGGCTGTTGATAAGGTAGCATGACCATAACTAGAGGGCCTAATATCAAAAATCTAGCCTTATATCCTCCAGCCCAGCCAAGTGTCACAATAATAAAAACTAAAAAACATCCTGTATCATACCTTATAGAAAATATGAGATCCCCATTAATTATAGAAAATTCCCTTGATTTCAAAGATCAAACAGAAGATGATATTATTAACAATTTTATTAACCAAGCCAAATCTAGATCTCATATACAATGTCACATGATAGAGGCAGCATTTGATAATGAATTGGAAGAAGATCCTCTCAAAGATACTCATGACTAGATGATACCTACTACCTCTGTTTCAAATAGAAAAACTGTAGAGATTGAGCCAGGCAAAAATTTAAACATTAATAGTAACCTGACTCTTGAACAAGAACAGAAACTGATCCAGCTACTAAAAAAATACAAAGAAGCATTTGCATGGGATTATCCAGATATGAAGGGAATCGATCCCTAGTTATGTACACACCATATTTATACAAAAAAAGATACAAGACTTATTCGCCAACCCCAAAGAAGACTTAAACCTCATCTAAAAGACATTGTGAAAGTTGAACTACAAAAAATTTTAGATGCAAGCTTTATTTGTCCTATCTCCGATAGCAAATGGATCTCTTCGCTTGTAGTGGTGCTGAAGAAGAATGGAAAGTGGAGGATTTGTGTAGATTACAGAGAATTAAATAAAGCAACCTAGAAATACCACTTTCCCCTTCCATTTATTGACCAGGTATTAGATACATTAGCAGGAAAGAAATTCTTTTCCTTCCTAGATGGCTTCAGTGGGTACAATCAAATTCAGATTGCCCCTGAAGACCAAGACAAAACTACTTTTACCTGTCCTTGGGGAACGTTTGCCTACAGAGTTCTACCTTTTGGTCTATGCAATGCCCCTACCACATTTCAAAGGGCTATCCTTGGCATCTTTTCAGATTCAATAAATGAAGGGCTCAAAGTATATATGGATGATTTCACACCATACAGAGATGATTTCGACCCAGAACTAGATACACTAGAAAAGGTGCTCCAACGATGTATCGTTACCAGGCTCTTCCTGAGCCATGAAAAATGCTATATGATGATGATGACTGAAGGCCTCATCCTAGGCCATTATATCTCAGTAGCTAGAATACAGGTAGATCTGGCCAAAATTCAAATAATCTTGTTAATACCCACTCCCACCACACAGACAGAGGTACGCAGTTTCCTTGGATTTTCTGGTTATTATAGAAGATTTATAGAACTTTTTTCTCACATTGTTGTACCTCTATATGCACTAACACGAAATGTTGACTTTGTTTGGATAGATAAATGTGACCGTGCTTTTGAGTATTTGAAAAATCTTGTGTCAACAACACCAGTACTCAGAGGTCCAAATTGGGACCTACCATTCCAAATTTCATCAGATGCTTCAGACACAACAATTGGAATAGTCCTTGGGCAGGAAGAAGACAAAAAACCATATGCAATTTATTATATTAGCAAGAACTTGTCTCCTACTGAGTTGAACTATACTGTTACTGAAAAAGAATTCTTAGCTATAATACATGCTGTAAATAAATTTAGGCATTACATCACTGGATATCCTGTTGTTTTATACATAGATCACTCTGCCATAAAATATTTAGCGAATAAACCAATCGCGAATGGTAGAGTAACAAGATGGCTGATTTTATTGCAGGAATTCGATATCGCAATAAAAGACCAACCTGGAAAAGAAAACCCTATAGCTGACTTCCTCTCACGAATGTCGAAACTAGTGGACGCAGCAGCAGTCGAGGATCAATTTCCAGATGAACATTTGTTCCTTGTTAATGTTAAAACACCTTGGTATGCTGATGTTGCGGATTATCTAGCAGCAGGAAAATTACCAAAACATATGAATCCCAATGAATGAAAGAAAATTGTTTAGCGTAGTACCCGATTTTCTTGGATTGGAGGCTACTTATTTCATACAGGGGCAGATATGCACATCAGGAGATGCATCCGTGAAGATGAAATTTTTGATATTCTGAAAGCCTGTCACGACGGACCGTGTGGCAAACATTTCATAGATGGAAGAACTGGTCACAAAGTTCTACAAACAGGGTATTATTGGCCCACAATCTTCAAATATGCAAAGAAATTTGTTCAAGCCTATGACAGTTGTCAAAGAACAGGACGCCCTGGACAGTCCGACGAGATGCCTCTGAACCCATAGCTAGTTATTGAACCATTCGAATGTTGGGCACTTTATTTTTTGGGCCCAATCAATCCATCATTGAACCAAGAAACATACATTTTTTTAGCCACATAATATGTCACCAAATGGGTTGAAGCAGAGGCATTGCCAAGAGCTACAGATGATTCCGTCATTCAGTTCCTGTTCCACATATTTTTGTGATATGGCCTCCCAAGAGACATAATTATGGATGGAGGACCACAATTTGCTGGTAATAAAATTGCTGCAACATTGAAAAACTATCATATTCAGCACAAAATTACCTCTCCATATCACCCACAAGCAAATGGCTAAGTAGAGAGTATGAAAAAAGTAATAGAAGCAATACTGACAAAAACCATTGCGTCACATAGACTCGGTTGGGCTGCAAGATTTCCTAAAGCCTTGTGGGCATACAGAACAACATGGAGAAGCACTACTGGTTATTCACCATATCAGCTAGTATTTGGAAAGGAACCCATCTTTCCAATCGAATTCGAAATACAGACCTTGAGAATAGCACAAGAAATTGGTCTAGACTTGAACAAGGCCCAGATTAATAGATTGTAGCAGATTAACGAGTTGGATGAAATCAGGCTCTTTGCTCTCCTACATACCACATTAATCCAACAATAGAGAACCAAATGGCATGACGCCCTCATCAAAAACAAAGTCTTCTGCGAAGGAGATTGGGCACTCCTATATGATTCTAGGTTTCAGGATTTTCCATGGAAACTCCAGACTCACTAGCTCGGACCATATGAGATCCAAAAGGTACATGATAATGGCACCATTACTTTAACCACCATTGATGGATCGGGACATACCTTTAAGGCAAACGACCACTGAGTTTGATTATACTGCAAACCACTCACTCGAGAATCCTTCTACCAGCAACTCCACAAAGACTCTGGCATGCAGATTTTGGTTGAGGAAGAGAAATCTTCCTCACCTTTGGTTCATTAAGTGGTTTGATCGATTTTACATTTTGTACATAATTCTTTTATTTTGTTTCTGTAAATTACGTTCTGTACATATTTCTACATTTCTGCAACTTTTGCATTTTTCTGTTCCTTTTGGATGGAATATCGTTTTCACCACTTTGTTGTTCCTTTTTGAAGGAACAACACTTCTGCATTTTGTTGTTCCTTTTGGAAGGAACAAAATTTTCATTGTTCTTCTGTTCCTTTTTGAAGGAACAACATTTCTGCATTTTGTTGTTCCTTTCTGAAGGAACAACAGTTCCACCATTTTGTTGTTCCTTTTCGAGGGAACAACACTTTTGCATTCTGCTGTTCTTTTCTGAAGGAACAACATTTCCACCGTTTTGCTGTTCCTTTCCGAAGGAACAACACTTTCACGTTTTGTTGTTCCTTTCTAAAGGAACAACACTTTCACATTTTTCTGTTCCTTTCCCAAGGCACAACACTTTCATGTTTTGCTGCTCCTTTCCAAAGGAACAACACTTTTACGTTTTGCTATTCCTTTCCGAAGGAACAACACTTTTGCATTTTTGCTGTTCCTTTTCGAAGGAACAAAACTTCTGCATTTTTGTTGTTCCTTTCCGAAGGAACAACACTTTTGTTTTCCATTATTCCTTTCTGAAGGAACAACACCTTAATTTTTGCTGCTCCTCCTTTCCAAAGGAACAACACTTTCATTTTCTGCTATTCCTTTTCGAAGGAACAACACTTTCATTTTTCTGTTGTTCCTTTCCGAAGGAACAACACTTTCATTTTTCTGTTGTTCATTTCCGAAGGAACAACACTTTAATTTTCTATTGTTCCTTTCCGAAGGAACAACACTTTCATTCTCTGTTATTCCTTTCTGAAGGAACAACACTACAACATTTTCCATTTTTTTGTTATTTGTTTGCGCTTGTTTTCTTTGCTGTTCCAATTAAGGGACAACTACTGTTCCTCTCAATGAACAATAGTTTCGAGTATATTTTTGTGATTTTGTGTACAATAGTTGTTCTATCTTTTTAGAGTGCATTTTCTCCTTTGTGTGTTTTACCATTTATAGCATTTTTGAGAGTCATGGTCATTTAAAGCACAACTATACATTTATGCAATGAATACAAAAACTAGAGGATACTGAAATCAGCAAATTACATAAAAATCGTTATCTTTAGAAGCAAGTGCCTTGAATTGGTAAGAGAAAAGAGGAAAGGACACAACTATTGATCACTTTGCTGTCATTATTCTACTAATACTGATATGATTAATTATTTTTATCATGATGGTTCTTTCTAAATCCCCATAATTCTCTTTGATCATTATTATTGAATAAGAATAAGGGCATATTTTTTTTGTATTGAGATGTTAAGACTTCTTCCACGATCCTTACTCTTAAGGAGTGTTGAACCACCCGCTGTATATAAATAAGAAAGGTGCTATATAAAATAAAAAAGAAGAAAAATAAATTTTTTTATGTGATTGCTAACATGTTTTGTCAGATGAAGGATAGGGGGTCTCATCAAGAGCCAACCTACCATGATCATAAGGGAGAAAGTGAAGTGGAATTCCCACTATGGCCACCACACAAGGGATATGATCCAAAGAGGCATATTAGAAAAATAAAAAGTCCTTGGAACAGGAGGTCTCATCACGAGCCAACTTGCCCAGCTTTCACTTCTTCCTGGTGAATGGCATTGTGATTCATCTGGTTACCAAGCCAGCATAATGACCTCCACTCTGACATTGCACGACACTTTCCTACACATATACAAAGGATTATGGTTCCAAGGGTGAAATAAACAACTCTGTCAAGGTTATGGATACCTGTGGGAAATAGAGCTCTGTTGATGGCATTGAAGTCAAATTTCTTATACACCAACATCAATTATATAACCCTTCTTCTTATATCTTTATAAATCGTTTAAATGAGATTATGTATATAACCCTTCTGAACCTTTGAAACATGAAAATCAATTACAAATCAATTATGATGGAAAAAGTTTATAATGACTGCATAGGACCTTTTGTGCATGTCAGCTATCCTATCCTCCAATTCTCGCATCATATCATGACATTTCCTTATTTATTAAGCGATTCTATTCTACGCCTCAATTTCGGTAATCCGCTCATCGCTGTAAACATGGCATTTCTGTATACATTGTTCCTTAATGACTCTATACTATGGCAGTTCAACACGCTACTCCTTCATTTGACGGTCGAGGACGGCCTATCACATTGCGGGGGGCACAGGTAATCCCCATAATTCGTTGACATACATGTCAGCTCAGCATTTGGAAGAATTAATGTCTTGGGAATAGTAATTATTAATGGTATTTTGTTTTCCAATGTGCATGGCTTGTTGCTCCGAATTTATTTCCGTGTTTCACTCTGAAAAAATTAGTAGTAAGTTTGAAATTCGAACAGCTTGATGTTTCGACATCTTCTTTGTGCTTTTCTAATAGCCAGCTAAAATTTGAATATCCTGCTATTCTATTATTGTCTCTACGTTTTTACAGTGTGCTAAGAATGGGAGGAAGATCAATTCGTAGGGAGCCATGGGTTTTGATAGCCTCCGATGCCACACGAGAGATCCTAACAAGGGCAAGATGGCTAGTTTATTGTAACTGCATACAACAATCCAACGAGATAGTGGCAATTGAGTTTTTACAGAACTTGCATGAACATTATTCCATGGTGAGAGGGAGACAGATAGTAGTCACTGACGACATAATTGCAGAAGTTTCAGGACTGCCAGCCATGGGATCTGTGTGGACTTTGAAAAAGGTGAGATTGCAGGATGCCATGAAAATCTTCCAGGATGAAGGGCAAAACCTGACTGTAAAAGGGAAGGGAGTTTTACCGGCAACCTTGGGAGAACCATGGGTGGAATTGGCATGAATTATCCAGAGCTACATCAATTTTGACAGTAGGAAAGATGTGGTAAGACCACGACATCTTAAACTTTTAACTATGTTAATGCAAAAGTGCACTACGAATTTGCTTTTGTTTTTAAAATCTTTATTGCATGATGTCACCCAAAGAATGAAGAAATCTCTCCATTTAGAGTCTGTAGTAAGTCACCATGGCTTAATATGACTGACAGTGAGCCACAGCCTTGCCCAACAACAGAGCATTTGGGAAGAACTAATTTTCAAAATAGATGAGGGACTGGCCTTGCCAGCCCAAAATGGAAACATGATACCGGTGCATTGAGTAGACCTTTGAAACGAAGGAAATCTGTTAGACTGGAAAGAATCAGGGGAACGCTGAGGAATCGCTAGGAAGACAATGGTCAGCCTATAGAAATACATGATTTAGGAGATGAAGAACCCTCACAATTGGAAGGTGGGGAGAACAAAAAAGAATTGGAGGATAATGATAAGGAACCGGAGGAAGAGACTGAGCAATCCGGTCAGGAGGAAGAGGAAGCAGAGCAATGCAGTGGAAGTCCGCTGCAAAACCCACTGCAAGAAGATGAGATGGTGTAGATTCTGGCAAATATGGGTGAATATTCCCAAGCTCATAACCCGCTTAACCCCCACATCGAAGAAGGACCACAGGAACACTCTGTTCATGACAAAAGTGCATCTAAAGAATTGTGTGATGAAGAAGAAGGATCGCAGGAGCACTCTGTTCATGACAAAAGTGCATCTGAAGAACTATGTGACAATGATAAAGGAGAAGAGGATCACTCTACTCATGGTGAGAGTGTATCCGGGAAAGAGAATGCTGAAGGAGAAGAGGAACGATCTGTTCCTAGTCAGAATACACCAGCAGAATTTCATGATGAAGAGGAGGTAGAGGAAGAAGCTGCTCAGGAAACAACAGAGCAAGCTAGGGTTTCTACCCCTGAACAACTGGATCAGCATAGCACTGAAGAAGCACCCCAAGGAGAAAATAAGGAAATTGGCCAAGATGAAGCCACAACACTTGAGGTACAAAGTCCAGGCCCAAATAAACAAATGGTTGTTCCTTCCAGGAAAATAGAAGAAATTAGAAGATTGCGAAAGGAACAACAGAGACTGCTTAGCGTGATTAAGCAACTTTGACAGCAGATAAGGGTTTTGAAAATGGGGAAGAAGAAAAAAGGGAACTCTGTGGTAAAGCATACAACCGCTCAGACAAAACCCCTTAAGAAAAATATTAAGAAGACTTAAGTCCAACTTGCCATTCAAAACTGAAAGGAACAACACCCGACTATTGCCCATGGCGAAGTACAAACAGATAACATATCGACCTGTGACAAGGAAATTCAGAGAGAGGAAATTCGAACCATAAACATGATACGTTGTAATAAGAATATTCAAGTAAATCTCCCGCTTATAGATACTATGTGGGATAGTGACTCGAGGACAGTAACTCTGCAAAAGGATTTGGTGCAAGCCTAGCAAGTAGTAGAAAAAATTACAGAACAGACTGTCTCTCGAGAAAAGTATGAGAAATTACAACAGAAGTTGAGGAACGTTAACTTATCTGAAATCCAGGCCTTCGAAGGATGTCGGAAGGAATAAGAAAGAGTCAAAAAGGTAACTCATAGACTAGATATAGTCATCAGACAAATGGATACCTTATGCTCTCTGTACACTAACATTCTAGCGTGTAGGGCACCTGCTAGGAATTATGCTTTGTTTTTCATAGAAAGATATTTACAATTGAAAATTAAATCTATCAAGGCAGGAGTCCCTATATAAATAAACACTATTGATGACTTCATAAATTGTTGTAAGCACTTGGGGAGAAAGTTCAGCGACTATTATGTGAATTCCATTTGCACAATCTTGTATTAGATGGAGAAACAGATCAGAACCTTGGCCCTTTTGTGAGTGATGTCCAATTGCAGGCATTTATTTCTTTTGGTGTTAATCAAACTAAGTGGCTTAAAGCCTATAATGTCTTTCAAAGATAGGAAAATGGATTAGACTTATGGGTGAGAGAAGAACCTAGAGACCCACAGCAATTATGGAATAAACATAGGAGCCTAATGAGAACTTAGGGAGTGATCAAAGCATTGGGACCTATCCACACAACAATCATACAGAAAGGGATAGAATACTTCTCTACTATCAAAGACCTTGCCATAGCAGCAGCCAAGTTTCGATATTAGACTTCTAATCCAAACATCCAAAACTGAGAACCATTCAATTATGATAACTTTAAGCTAGCTGCTAACCGCCTGGGTATCTACGGTGACCTCATTTTGAGAGAAGGACCATCTTGGTTAGGCTATAGATTCAGAAGTCCAATTATTTGGCACCCTGCACTAGGATATCAAGCCTTATATGAAATGCCTGAAGGACAGATAGGACATTTCTTTGAATTCCTAGGTAGCAATCATGGTTGTAGACCACCTCATGAGATCCCTTCTCTAGCCTATTCCCTAACTGCCTTGCATGTCAATTATAATGTTTTCATGAGGGCATGAAAAAGGGTAAGCAGGGGGGTGTGTTGAGCACTAGAGAAGGTATGTAATTACCACTCATTTTGTCATCTTTTCCTTGAATTCATAACTTCTTTACATTATGAAATAAGTATATGGTGAAAGATTATGATAAAATCTAGAAGATTTGTATGCAACATAAAATGACTAATAATTACCCTTTTCCTATGCAGAAAAAGGAGAAAATGGAAGATCGTCGTTCTAAAGGAAAAGACAAGACAAGGTTAACTGCTGTCCCTTTGACAAGGAAACGTATCCAAACAAGGCAATCTAAAATGGAGCATATAAGCCAGGAAAATGGAGAGAAGATACCAAATCGGCGTAAGAGAACAAGAAGATAACTGAGAACTCACAGTATGGCAAATCCCTCAGGATCCTTTGATCTTGAGGGATCGCTACCATAACGATTCTCTATATCATTGATATCTCCGCTCGACTGCTATAAGAAGAGGCAGCATTGCTAGCCCAAGGGATGGACTATTGTGGTTTTTATGAAACTTACTGTTGTAATTAGAACTTTGATCATCGACTCTCTCTAAAAGATCGATTACTGTAATTCTGTTTTGATGTGTAATATATAAACTTTGGTTGTTGTTCCATCTTTGATTCTGGAGTAATCTTAAGCAGTGTGTCCCTGCAGGCTAAGGGCCTGGCCCTGGTGGATCACTTGCTCCTGTACCATTATTTTTCAATTCATGTGTGGTTTGATTTTTTTTATTCGATCTGTTCAATAATCTGATGTTCCTTACTATTTTACATATCGGTTATGTTATATTTCATCTACTTAAATAAGTAATCTTATTCTCTGCAACAGGAATGTTATGATATCCATTCTAACTTTATATCGCATCACTGTTCCTTCAAAAACTGATATTATCATATAACATTGTTGTTCCTTACATATTTCCATTGTTGTTCGATTATAGAGTAACAATGTTGTATATTTGTAAATCGGTATTACTGTGCATTTATTTATGGTTTACTTTTAACCGTGATTGTTGTTCATTTGGGATTGTTGTTCCATCGTGATCACAATTGTTGTTCCTTTATAACCATGAATCATACTTGTTGTATCGAAGCTCAGATTACTGTTCCTTTTAATATAGAAGTGTTGTGTGTAATATTCGATTGGGTTTTGCCGTGTATTTACATTCGTTTGAAGTTGTTGTTCAATATTTCATTTCTGTTAGTTTGTTGTCTTATTTCTGGTTGCTGTTCAAATCATCTCTAAAGTAAAGATTGTTGCTCAATTCCTGTAGGATACAATTATTGCTTCATTCATTTATGTAGGATAAGGTTTTGCTATTCAAGCATGGTACATAGATTAGTTGTCGTTCCATTTCCTGTCATTTGAATTACCATTGCTTTGGTGTGTAAAATGATTTGAAATTGTAGTGAACATTGACATATGTTGTCTAGTTCCCAAGTTGATGATATTTTCCTTGAATTTTTTTTTAATTGCATCAGTTTACAAAGGGAAGAGTTACCATTACTGTACCCTTGACTGATAAATTGTTGTAGCTTTCTGAGTGCATGATTTGAGTTTTAAGTTTCTTTGTGAAAGTAGATTTTATTCCAAGCATCTGTTTACTCTTGTATTTAAAGCAATATACTACTAGCATTACTCTGACAAATGACCGCCTCAAATTGAGTTCACTCTTTGAGATAACAAATCATTCCTAGATTGATAATTAATTTAGGGTAAATAGAGCTTAAAAAGACCCTTTTTGCTGCTCGACAGGCACCTTGGACTTATGCTTGCATGGAGGGACATACTCTGGCAACCAAGTAACAGGGTCTTTGCCTTGGGATTCAACCTCCTCGACTTCAACTAGGAAATCCTTATCGTCGATTTGGATGTCTTCAATGTCTCCCTCCTCTGGTTCCAAATTTATGGCCTTTCCTTTCTCCTGTGCAGTGGGTTTCTCCTTGGCGATGCACGCACTAGTATGACAGGCTACTTGCCTTCTTGTCCTTCAAGATTTCCTTGGTTGGGGTTGGCTTTAGTCTTGGCATCCTCGATGATTTAGGGACCTCCGCCAATACTTCAACCACTTCTAGAGCAGCTACTTCTGCCTCTATTTCCATTTCCTATACCACCTCCTCTACTACTTGTTCAGTATGTGTAATTTCTACGGGTGATGACATAACACTTTCTAAGAGTGCCCGCGTTGTCTCTGGCAAGTTTTCAAATTCAGGAGTCTCCTTGAAAGTCTCAAAGAATTCTTGGTTCATGGGTGCCTGAGAGCTCAAAAACTCAATTCTCAAAATGCCAAGTGTTTTATGTTGGATAGCCACTTGCAATTTATAGGGCATTTCGAATTCAAATCTGACCATTCGCCCCAAATTCAGTTCGACGACAGATTTTCAAGGATATGAGCCATAAATTTCATCTTAAATGTCGGCCACCTGCTCCATTTGGCTGCATTTCAACTATAAAATCATGAACAATGTCCTTAATGGTCACATTCCAGCCGACCTGTGTGATTTATCCCTAGGTAGTGCAGCTCCCTCTATACTACTACAGACCCTGTGACACTTCCTTGCTTCACACAATCCGCAAATCACGCAACTCCCCAACTAGGGCAGTGTAGTTTATAGTCTCATGCCTCCTTTCAGCTACCTAGAGCGCTAGAACTATGATACCTTCATTTAGTCACATGGTCAGACCACCAATGTATGGCTTCAATCGACTGGCATTCACCTTTCCTGGGAAGGGAACTCCATTCAATTTGACCCATTGTACCACTCCTCCGTCGGTAATCTCCTTAATGACATAAGGCCCTAACCAATGTGTCCTGAATTTCCCTGGAAATTTATGAAACTTAATATCATATAACAAAACTAGGTCATTTACATTAAAGGTGCGCAACTTAATATGTCGATCATGCCATGCCTTTTCGCACTACTTTTGGACCTGTTGGTGAAATCGTGCTAAAAATCTCTCTTTCTCAAGTTCATCCAACTGTGCAAGCCTTTCCTCCATGGCTCTGTAATTCGTCATACCTGTGAGCGTTGCTATGAGTAGACTAGGCACAATATATTCCATAGGCATTACCACCTCAAGGCCATAAACAAGCCAAAAGGGGGTTTGTCCAGTCAACTTTTTGGATGTCATTTGATAAGCCCACAGTACTGTAGGTATGCGTAGGTCCCAATCACTTCACTGAAAATTATAAACCTTGGTCATTGCACTCTCCAACACTTTATTTAATGCTTCCACTATCCCGTTAGCCTATGGGTGATAAGGCATGCTCTTCTAGTGATATACCTGAAATTCCTCCATTAGCATGTTGATCGTCTCATTAAGAAAGTGTGTACTGTGATCACTCATCAAGATCTTTGTACAGCCAAATCGCATCAGTACATGCTCAAATAGGAACTTCGTGGTAGTCATGCCTGTCCAACCTTTCACAGGCTATTCCTCTGCCCAATGACTCAAATACTTCGTCGCGGTGATAATGTACCTTGCCCTTGTCATTCCTTGGCATTGAATGGGCCCACAAAATCTATCACCCATTTCTCAAAGGGTTGTAACCTCATCTAAGGATTCAAAGGCATCTCATCCCTCTGCGATGGCTTTCCAGTCCTTTGACATACATTGCATGCCCTGCAATACGCTTTTGAGTCCTGATGGAGGGCTAGCCACCACAACCCTGTGCGTAGAATCTTCTACCCAGTCGCTCTCCCTACATAATGTCCTCCCGCGATGCCCCCATGAGCATCCATGAGGATGCTACTTCTTTCAAAATTAGGTACATATCATCACAATATCTCATCAGACCCCCATAGATGCCCAGCTATGACAGAGAAATATGTGCGTGCACCACTAATTCCTTCTTCGGTTGGACAATGTATCCTTCTGAGGCAGTTCTTGTCATTAAGAAGTGTATTATATCTTCAAAATGACCATACATGACACGCACTAAAAATAGTTGTGCGTTAGGCAATCCTTCCTCCAAATTAGTGGGTTCTTTTCCTGTTTCGATGCACCACAGATGGTCTGGTCCTACGTTTAGTTGTCCGATCTTCACAATAACACATCCATCTACAGATTCTCCCCCCAATACAGGCTTATTGACCAGGTACTTCAGCGTGGAATGATTTGTGTACATCTTGAAATGGCCTCCCAGAAAGTAATGCCTAAACTTCTCGAGCACATATACCATAGCTAATCCTTCGTTCTCCATAGTGAAATAGTTCTTCTCTGCTTTAGATAACCTTCTACTCGCAAATGCGATAGGGTGGTCTAGGTCTTCTCCACCAACCTGTGTCAATACTTTTCTTAGTGCTATACATGATGCATCAACATGTATGTGAAACTCCTTCTTCCAATCCAAGAAGATTAGGATCGGCGCAGTGACCATATTTTCTTTCAATACATCCAAGTTCTTCTTACAATATTTTTTCCAGCAGAACGTGACATCCTTCTTTAATAATTTCTCCATAGGCATAGTGATCTGGGCATAGTCTTTGATAAGCTTTCTGTAATATCCTTGGGACTTCCAAGTTCAGTATCACCGTGATCTTCGCGGGATCTACCATCAGTCCCTGTCTTCAAATCACCTGACCCAGCATGGTCCCAAAAGGAACAAAAAAAAGCACTTCCTTAGATTGAGCAGCATCTGGTATCTTGGATACATATCCAACATCAGGCATAGACTTGCTGCATGGTATTTCACTAGCCCAAATACAATCCAATCATCAAAGTATACTTCCAGGAACTTATGAATAAAATCCTTAAACATAGCAACAACTGTGTGCAAGAAAATTGCAGGTGCATTATTCAATCCAAACGACATTACAGTGTACTAAAAACAACTCCACTCAGTCATGAAGGTTGTCTTGCTACTGTCTTTTAGTGCAATTCTGATCTGGTGGTATCTCGAGAACCTGTCAATAAAGGAATATGCTTCCTGGCCACCTACATTGTCCAACTTCATCAATGAAAAAAGTTGAGAAAGGATCATGTATGCACGCTTCATTCAACTTTCTGAGATCCACACATATCCTTATTTCATCCTTTTGCTTCTTCTCCTGTACCACCATTGGGCTCACCTAGTCAGATTCTTCTACAAGCTCAATAATGCCTTTTGCGAGCATCTTGTCTAGCTCTAAGCGGACATTTTCCTTATATTTTGGATTGAGACGGTAAGGCCTTTGCTTAATCGGCTTTGCATCAGGCTTCAACATAATCTTCATCATACCCAGGTCTCCGATTATCCCTTTCAGGTCCGTCAAGTTGGTAGGGAATAAATCCTAGTATTCACGAAACAATTCAACAACCTTATCCACCATTGTGTTGTCCAACTAATCTCCAATCTTTGCAAATTTGGGCTCTACCTCAGTACCAATGTTTACTTGTTTCATTTTCAACGACGTGGTTATATTAGGGTTCTCAACCTGTGGTCCTTCAACCTTGCGGTGACCTTCTATTTCAGGGATGTTAATCTTTCATAGATCCTCATCCTCTTCTTCAAAAATTACATTATAACATTCTGGCATGTCACTCAACTGAGTAGCCCATTCAGTCTGCATCAGGTCTAAAGGATCCTACAGTATCCTAAAGATTGCTGCTTCCACCTCTTGTAGCGCTTCATCAATACTGTGAAACCCATCTTCAAAACTAAATGTCATTATGAAGCATTTGTGTAGAATATCCCATTCACCTATCTCATGGCGGAGCTCAGTTTCTACATACCAGTTCATCCGGACAATATCCAGGGTATGACAAAACAAGTGCACCCATTCAGGTTGTGGATTGTCTCCATAAGCCTGGGCCCATTTGGCCAAATGTGCACGTGAATCATCCTGCTCATCATACTTTTCTTTCATTTTCATCTTAGCTTCCCAAATCATGTTCTAATCATCCTCCTACATTCGCGCCAATCATCAAAGCTTCCCTTGTGCATACCCCACCACCTTGTGGGCATAGCATGCAATGCCCAATACATTTCTTGGAAGCACTGCTTTTCTGGTACCTCCCTCTCAAATGCATCTAGAAAAATATCTACGTCATTCAGGCCATCATAAGTAGGCCAATTCCTTACCTCTGACGACACACAACGCACTGACTGGGTCATCATGTTACAACTTAGCGTAGTTACTTCGTGTAACCTATTCTGCCAGCGCTTTAGTTCTTCATCAGAGTCTGATGTGCATGAACTCTTGCGATCCCATGTAATTAGTCCATTTGCTATTGGATTCACCCAATCTTGGTCTCATGCCCTTATCTTATAGATATAGTCCAGATCATCATTTCTCTCATAATCGTTGACTGGTTCAGTATAGCGCCATCCCTCAGCAAGGTCTAGGGGTACTATTACGCGTAGCGATTTCTTCATAAATATCATCTTTTGCTTCTTTAGATTGATTACGCCATTCATATCAGTAGCCTAGTCAATTCCCAGGAGCATAGGATAGGGATTGCTATCATCCACTATCTATATTACTTCAAAATTAGCCAACGTGCTCGCACCTTTAATATCCATAGTCACCCCTTGCAGCCACCCCATGGGGATGATCTTCTGCTGATTCACCATCCTTAGTTGAATTAGAGACCATTGCAGTGCAAATCTCCCCATCTGTTCCCAAGTCTGTTTAGGTAGGACGTTCGCATTTGACTCCGAGTCCAAAATAACCTAATCCATCTCATACTCTCCTATCTACATGATCAATATCATCTACCGTCTTGTCATTGTTTTATTCTTACTAATCATTCGTACTACGCACGGCTTAGTCAGAGTGTTTCTGGTGCATCTATTTATGAGCTCCTGTAGCCCCTTCATAGGCTTACTATCGTGCAGTAACTTCATACAAGTTTCCAGGAAATTTGTAAGCATAGAAGGGTCCAACTCTTGATCAGGCTTATCCTTGCTTCTTGAGGTGGAGGCCTTAATGAAGCTCTTCTTCGCTTCCATGAAGGTTTCACGTGCGCGCTCTAAATCAAACATAGTTTCCTTTGTTGGAGCTTTGGGAACCCATGTACTGTCTTCTGGCTATTTCCCCTTATCATCCCCTGTTGCAATTCCACTTTGGAGCACTATATTCACATTCAGATCTTCTTCACGTGGCTCAGACCTCATCATCTATAGGTTTTGAGTAGGATACAGTTGTAGTGCCCCTTTGTCACGTATCCTTGCTATCAGCATATGATAATATTCTATTTCATGATCAAACAAAGTGCAATACTTACACGATGGATGTGCTGGGTTGGTACAATTGTGGGAATAGTATCCCAATCCTCTGCAATTGTAGCAGATCAACTGTCCCCGACCTCTACTAGGTCCTCCTCTACCTTGGCCTCATCCACGCCCCTGAAATCCTGTGCGCGCCATCCCTGCACTCTAGTCAGGAGGCCACGTTTCAGCCTGAACCTTGTAGGCAGGAGTTCAATCCATCATCAATTCATAACTCCTGCAATTATGCTCATCATGCCCTACAGACCTACAGAAGTTGTAGAATAGTTGTTGCAGTGTCTATAAAAACTTTTGCAACAGATGATAGTTATCTGTGGCATGTTTTCCTACTATCTGACAGATAGTGCACCACAATGCAGGCCCCACGCTTGGTCCTGCTTGAGCTTCTAGCCTCAAAGGCATTAGTCCTCATCCCTTAAGTTAGTTCGAAAAGACCAGAAAATGGTCTTTGTCATGCCCCTGACTCTTGTATTTCAGAGACCATACTTCTTCGCGCACCTCTGGTCGAACTATTATGTCTTGCTTCAAGCTTTGCATCTCAAGGAAAAGATTTTTCAACTGCACATGGATCTGCTGAACCCCCAGATTTGGATCTTGCATCAGTGTTTCATGCAGCCTTATTGCAATCACCAAGGTCTCTGCCTATGTTGTTATCTTCTACTATGACAACGCAACCCTTAAGTCTGGTGGGAGTGAAGCCACAAATCACTCGCAGTGTTGTCTGTTCATAAGGTTCATATTAGGTTACGGAGGTGAAATCAACGAACTATACTCAAGACCCCTTTTCCCTTCGTTTCTGTAAGTTTTTTCGCCTCGCGTAGAACCAAACATCAAGGTAACTACATAACCTGTTTTTTGTACAATAACATTTTAATCCAGGTATTCAAAGATTTCAAGTACTTACCTCGCGGTCCTTTGAAAAAGCGCCGCTCCACCTCAATGTAGTTGGCTGTGGTATCAACTGTAAATTCAGTTACAAATCTTCCTATGATGCGATTGTTCCAATGATCGACAGCGTGGGTGATCTTATCCTCTGATGCTTCCAACCTTCGCACTAGCTTTGGGGTCCACGCAATAGGACTGTCAAGTTTCTAGCTTCCTTGGCTATCTGCTAGCTTTCCAATCCACTTGTATAGCTCAATAAAAAGGAGTAGAAAAATATCTCCTAGATCTTTGTATATAGGTACATGTCCAGCCACTGTTCCTTTGTTAGTCGTGGGTTTCTATTCTCTTGCACCGCGAATTTGTAGTATACCTAGGGGGGATAATATGGGGTACAAAGGGAGGTACCCAAGGGAATAATGTAATAATGGGATGGGCCATACTAATAAAAAAGGTGGTTAACACGTATCATGTAAGAGACCACAAGTAATTAGCAATAATGTAATAAGCCCATGGTATTAGCTAGATATTATTGAGGGAACCATGGTAATGACCCATGGTATTGTATGTATGAGGCCTATTGTTATAGACATATTTGGGCATTGCAACCCCAATCTCATATGTCCATAAAACAAGGGATTTTAAGCCCCTAAAAGTGTTGTTACACACCCTAAAGGAACAAGTTCAGCTGATTACATCATGTCCTAGAAGTTCTCCATGAAAAACTACTCAGAACTGGTCAAAACTGGACCATCTCACCTACTCCATGGTCAGGGTGCGATGCATCTCACCTAATGCACATGGGGGGTGCAATGCATACTAAAAATCCCTTCTATAGGGTGCGATGGGCGAGAGTAGACAAATGGTAGAGACATTTTGCAAAGTGGATGATCATGGAATCTTCCAGAAACTTCTCCTGTGACAGTTGCCTCTCTGAATTTGCCCAGGGATGAGTAAGAGATCATGAAATCTCCAAGTGGAACCAAGAACTATCAGAGAAATGACACTAATCAAAACCCTAGAAGCTGACTCACCCACCTTAAAATATCTATATATGGATCCCTCATCCTAGAGATCCAGAGGCTGGACTTTTGCATCTTGTAAGGAAGTGTTGTTGGTTTCTTTGTGGAACATCATAGTGTTGGGTGATCTATATTTTCATGAGGTGAAGAGGGCTTTCATGCTGAAAGGATGGCGCTGGGTTAAACCAATGGGTTGTAATCCTCTCTTCTACTACTTCTATCAATAAAGCTATTTGAGTTTTCCTCCATATTATTGTATATCTTTGAATCTTGTATTGATATATGCATTTGTATGGTTAATATATATATGATCCTATATTGTTTATGATTATAGATCTCTATGCTTTGATGGTATTATGTTTCTTTGACTCTAAAGGTGTTCTTTGAAGCAGAACAAGTGAGGAAGGAGTGGCAATGATCTGTCAAAGGGGAGAGGAAACAAGCAAGAAGCCAAGCGAAAGACTGAGGTTGGTACTCTCTGCTTCTCTCTCATCTATTTCTCATAAAGGAAAACAAAAGTGACTTTAGTTTGTTTTTTCTAAGATAGCTACCCGTCTTAGTGGGACTAGCAACTCTGAATGGACACTAGTTTTCCTAATAACAAAATGGCGACTCCGCTGGGGAGTGAATAGCTTGTTTTCTTGTTTCTAGTTTGTTTGCTTTATAAACTATAGATGGAGCCTGAAGTTAAGCCAACTAGCCTTCAAACTGCTTTTGCTATGCAACTGAAAAGTAGATAAATGCTGCTTCAGTTAATCTTTGGGTTAGTTTATGAATTAAACATCTGACTTGAAAACATCCTAAGTGCCCTGGTGGTAGCTTAAGTAACCTCATTATATAAGCCCTTATGCTTTGTATTTACTAACTATCATTAGCTCAGCATAAACCCCTGAAATAAGCTACAAACTGTGAGCAAAAACCAAGCCCAGTTTCGTCCCTAGACCATCGTACTATCTCCCTTTGACAGTCTGGATGCATCGCACCTCCCGTGTGCTATAGGTGAGATGCATCCCTGTTTCCCTGTGTTATAGGTGCGATGATCATATAAGACTGTTTCTACCTCCAGATTTTGGGTTCTCTTCATTTCTTCAACTTTATTCAGTAGTTTTCTTGTCTATGATCAGTATATCACTGTTGAAACCCAGGGGGAATGCGCCCTGGTATGATTCGGCAGAAAAAATTTAGGTATAGGGTAGGTTTCCACAGAGGATATATGAATATTTTGATGCACCCGTCCATTTAGGAAAATGGGATTGGACTAGAATAAGATTTCCTCGTCAAAGTTATGTGAGTGGAGGTGACACGCCATTCACCTTTGTCTATTTCGATGATCATCACGAAGGAAGTGTTTTGTCTGGACGCGGATGGAACAATCTTGCTAGTGCAAGAAACTTCCATATGGTGACCTGGAAACTCTACTTTATACTTGGGGGCATGCAAACCTTTTTGCATGCAAGTGAAAAGCGACCATTTATTTTCTTAGTTTGTAGGCTCTTAACCCTTTAGACTCGTAGGTTGGTCGTTCCTAGCTTGTATAATGAAAGGCTCCGGAGCAAAGTTGCAAATGGGGCAAGCTCCCTAAAAAATGAACCTACTGATGAGACATCTTTATTATACGACTGGCACAAGCAGTTTTACGTGAAGTTCAAGATCGTTAAAAAATAAGCCTAGAAATGAGCATATGTTCTACCAGAGTTTAAGCTCATTAAAAAATGAACCCACCTCCGGTAAATAACCAATGCGATTGCATAATTATCAGCTTTTAAACCTTGGTCGTGCTCTTACCATCACCTCCAATATTTTTTAGCTGATCATATTCCTCGATTTGATTTTTTACCCCTTTTGAGGAATAGCCGCGACGAGTGATTCTATTAGCTGCCTTCTTTACACTGCAGTGATTGAAAAGTTCCAAACCTTACCTGGAACCAGTTTCTATCCGAAAACATCAATAGTTCCTCAAAAAATGAGTCTCCTTTAAGCTTTTATCATCTGACTCGTAAAATATGAAAATATTGCCGAGCAATTGGCCTCTCCAGCTTGTTAAAGTGATTGCAAGTGCCATCCCTCCTCCAAATTTTAATCTTTTTGGACCTGAGGGATCATTGCACAAAAAGATCGAGTGCTTGTCTTGTTCGGCTCGTTAAAACTATCAAAAAGTCATCTCTTTCATATTATTTTATACTTTTTTAGACTTAAGGGATTATATTACGAAAAAGGATTACTGGAGTTTCCTTTCTGTCTCTTTTCAGACTCTCTAAAATTGAAAAGGACCGAGTTTTCTTTGTCGTTAAAACTCGTTAAAACAATAGCGATGAACTTGTCCATGCAGACAAGAGCAAGTTTCACTGTTGCTAGGCTCGTTAAAACATAGCGACGGGTTTTCCCGAAGGGCAAAGTATAGAAAAAGCATATATTATCCTCCTCAAGCTTGACAAAAATAAAGAGGTACTGATTAGAAATGACTGGGGAAAAATTGGGAAGAAAACTTGAAGAAACTTTATTGGTATCAGGCCGCTCTTAAACATGACACTTTCACTCCATCACCATGATTGAGTTGGGTTGGGTTATTTTGTTCATCGGTCATATCACCATTGGTCCTCCGTACCATCCATTCTTGGGGTTAATGCTACCAATCCATTTCAGTGTCACCGATATGTTCAAGAGAAGTCGCTCAGAGAATTCACCAACCCAACTTATGTCTCATCCACTGCAATACCTTCACGCTTCATTCTTTCATGTCTGCCACCCTGAACCTTGTATCATCAGACCGTTTTCACCTCCGCAAAATCATTTGCTCCGTTTCATGTCATAGATGTAGGATTCATTAAGGCCCTCCTACGATGGGTCACTTCTTGTCGGCATGAGCTCATTATCCAAGAAGTCGACTTAGGAACAACCCTTTCGGTACTTTGAAGCTTGCATGCCTTAGTGTGCAAGCTTCTCACTTCCGGCGACAGGTTTACATCAATGGCCTTCGACAGGGAGATTTTGCGTGGTGTTCGACATCAAATCATGTATTCACACCACGTGAATTGTACTGCTGTACCTTGAGGGTCATCATCATTATCGGTGATTCCTCTTGTGCCTGTTAACAGCTTACATCATTGGCTGGTAATTAGGTGATGTCTTTCCATGTTCGACTTCAGAACATCTTTTCACATGGATCAACTTGTACTTCGGGCAAATATTAAACGAGTTTGAAGACCCCGGATCTAGTTTCATCCATCCGAGCTGTGATATATCAGGAAAATAAAGACATCAAATGTACATCATAGCTACACAGATAATCATCCAAGCAAAAGGATGATGGCTCTACCAGAATCATCAGTCTGTCACACAGATGGTTGTCTGTCATATGTACATGAAGATGAATTTATAAAGTTGAGCATGGGAATGCCCACCTCAGCTAGATCATGAAAATATTATGAAGATAATGTATTTTATTTTATCTTATTACAGGTCACCTTTCAGTTCGAAAAACCTTGGATCCTCATGATAAAGCATTTCACCCAACATCAGAAGATTTACGACCTCATGCATTAGGGGGCAACTTTTATAGACATATTTTGGCACTGCAACCCCAATCTCATATGTCCATAAACCAAGGGCTTTTAAGCCTTTAAAAGTGTTTTTACACACCCTAAAGGAACAAGGTCAGTTGATTACATCATCTCCTAGAAGTTCTCCATGAAAAACTACTCAGAACTAGTCAAAACTGGACCATCTCACCTGCTCCATGGTGAGGGTGTGATGCATCTCACCTAATGCACACGGTGGGTGTGATGCATACTGAAAATCCCTTCTATAGGGTGCGATGGGCGAGATTAGACAAATGGCAGAGACATTTTGCAAAGTGGATGATCATGGAATCTTCCAGAAACTTCTCCTGTGACACTTGCCTCTCTAAATTCGCCCAGGGATGAGTAAGAGATCTTGAAATCTCCAAGTGGAACCAAGAACTATCAGAGAAATGACACTAGTCAAAACCCCAGAAGCTGACTCACCCACCTGCAAATATCTATATATGGATCCCTCATCCTAGAGATCCAGAGGTTAGAATTTTGCATCTTGTAAGGAAGTGTTGTTGGTTTCTCTATGGAACATCATAGTGTTGGGTGATCTAGCTTTTCATGAGGTGAAGAGGGCTTTCATGCTGGGAGGATGGCAATGGGTCAGACAAATGGGTTGTAATCCTCCCTTCTACTACTTTTATCAATAAATCTATTTGAGATTTCCTCCATATTCTTGTATATCTCTGAATCTTGTATCAATATATGCATTTGTATGGTTAATATATATCTGATCCTATATTGTTTATGATTATAGATTTCTATGCTTTGATGGTATTATGCTGCTTTGACTCTATAGGTGTTCTTTGAAGTGGGTCAAGAGAGGAAGGAGTGGCAAAGATCTGTCAATGGGGAGAGGAAACAAGCAAGGAGCCAAGCGAAAGACTGAGGTTGGTACTCTCTGCTTCTCTCTCATCTATTTCTCATAAAGGAAAATACAAGTGACTTTAGTTTATTTGTTTCTAAGATAGCTACTCGTCTTAGTGGGACTAGCATCTCTGAATGGACACTAGTTTTCCCAATAACACCTATATAGAGGCTAGAGACTCCCCATTGAGAGATGTCAAGGAATATTGTATGAACAAGCATATGGCTTGTGGAGTGTTCTCCTTCCTTAAGGAGTGAATGTATGGTGTGGCCCTACCTTAAGGTTTTGATTAATAGAGTGAAGCATTTATATCTATATTCAGATCTTGTTATTTTTTTGTATATTTCTATTATCTTAAATTGTTGGATCAGATCTATAACAAGTGGTAAATGTAGTATACCTAGGGGGGATAATATGGGGTACAAAGGGAGGTACCCAAGGGATTAATGTAATAATGGGATGGGCCATAATAATAAATAAGGTGGTTAACCCATATCATGTAAGGGACCACAAGTACGTAGCAATAATGTAATAAGCCCATGGTATTAGATAGATGGTATTGAGGGAACCATGGTAATGACCCATGGTATTGTATGTGTGAGGCCTATATAGAGGCTAGAGACTCCCCATTGAGAGATGTCAAGGATTATTGTATGAACAGGCATATGGCTTGTGGAGTGTTCTTCTTCCTCAAGGAGTGAATGTATGGTGTTGCCCTACCTTAAGGGTTTGATTAATAAAGTGAAGCATTTCTATCTATTCAAATCTTGTTATTTCTTGGGTTTATTTGCATTGTCTTATATTTTCAGATCAGATCTATAACAGAATTCTTGGATCTTCCTATCCATCTAGTCTCCAATCTCTTTCTTAGTCAGACACCAGTGATATGACATCACATGTCTCTTATGCAGATTTCGGTCCTGGTAACATAACCATTTGTTGGATTGAGGGGGCCTCACCCAGGTTCTACATTAATTAGCCAAACAAATCCCTAGAATATTGGCCCTTTCGGCATCAACCCATGGAGCGTGACCGAAATCTTACCTAAAGCAGTATGGGGGGATGATGGAACCAAGTTTCTGCACCCTGAGATGGTCGTGATGTCGTTTAATTCCATTTATTCCTACCTTCGTGCATGTCGCTTCACTCTAGGGTTTGCCAGTCAAGCCCTCTTTTCTGTCTTTCAATACCTCCTCAAAAGGGTTTGGTTGTCCTTCGCACATCCCTAACCCTTGATTTAGACCCTTTCGTGCTGCCAAGGCATCATACCATGCAGATCCCTAAACTAGTCCAAGTGACTTACTAATCCTATTAGTTACTCACAGTTAGCATCGCGTAAACATATACTCTTATATGTGTCGAGTTATCCAACATAATCATACACATTCCCACATCACATAAACATTACAAAGGAAATTCATACATAAATTGATAAGATGCATTAATCAGAACAAAGACAGAGAAATTGTAGAATACTTCTCTTTATTAATCTCTTCCCAGTGATTACAGATTCTATTCACCATGCGCACATAGCTGCAGGGGTCAACACACTCATCTGCTAACTTCTACCCTAGGCCTCTATGCACTTGGTGTCAGAGCCTCTACTTACGCTACAACCCAAAACTTAGACTTCTAGCTCAGCTACGACTCTCTTCTCTATTTTCCCATTGATTGCCTCTAACTACTTAGAGCGTAGCTCTTTTTATACATGCCCATGGTCTGTAGACCATGGGAAGATTTCTTATTGCCAACTTTACTTTACAAACCTAATGGTGGATAACCCTTTATGACTTGTGACACCTATGCACTCCGCAACCACAAAATGTGGAGCCTTTACAAGGTTATTAGAAAATGTGACTCAAACATGGGCTTTTAGCCCCAAAAATTCCCGTTGGGGGATCCTGTTCCCAACAAAAACACACCCCCTTTGGGGGAACATTGTCCTCAGTGTTCTATGACTCTTACAACAAGAGAAAATTGTTGAAAAATATGACAAATATACTGCGTATTGGAGCTTTATAAACACAATTAAATACAATATTTACTATGAAACATAGACACACAGAGATATAGTTAATTACATTTTCTTCAACCAGCAAATAAATAAGCATATAATTCCTGCATATAATCAACCATCTTCCATGTAGCTTCCTTGAGCCCAAAGTGTTTCCATTACACTTTAACTTGCTCTATTGCTTAGTTCTAGAGCATGAGATTTTTCTGCAGTAAGATGCATTGAGACTCTAGCTAGAACTATCCCTCTCATTCTGCCTACAATACAAACCAATAAATCACATGATTTGAATCTTGTACATATCTTTTATGTAAATAAAATTGAAAAACATCATGGATTTTCACTCAAAGTAATCTTATATGCCACTCATCCAATCCTTTCAAGGATTTTAATGAGTCCAAAATAACGAGGTGCTAACTTGGCACACGACCCAATATTCAAGGAGCTATTCTTGGGCTTGATACATAAGTACACATGATTTCCAACTTGAAACTCCTTGAGTACTCTATGTTGATCTACATAACCGTTGTACCTATCCTGAACTACTTTCAAATTCTTTTTGATAACCTGCATCTCTTGTTGATTCTCTTTCAACATATTCATCCTAATCAACACCCTTCTCACTGAATCACTCCAATTGGTAGGAGTATTACAACTCCTCCCATAGAGATCCTCAAATGGCCTCATCGTCAAGGATTCCTGATACCCATTATTATAAGAAAACTCCACCAACAGAAGATACTCCTCCCACTTTCTTTGCTGATACATGACATACATCCTCAACATATCCCCAAGAATCCTATTTATCCTCTTTATTTTCCCATATGTTTGCAAATGATAAGATGTATCAAAAGCTAGCTCTATCCCCAAGCCTGCAAAAAAAGCTTTCCAAAAGATGGAAGTAAACTTGGCATATCTATATGATGTAATCCTCTTGGGAAATTGATTTAACCTCACTATCTCCTTAATGACTGTTTGAGCCACATTACTAGTTGAATTAGTAGAATTTGTTGTAATTAAGTCAACTAGCTTGCTCAACTTGTCAACCAAAACCATGATGGATTCATGTTTCCTTGATTTCCTTGGCAATCTTGTAATTTAATCCATGGAAATGACCTCCCATTTCCAGTCTGAAATCGAAATAGGATGCATTAGACCAGTCGGATGCTTGCATTAACCTTTTATCTATTAACAGTTCAAGCACTTAGGAACAAAATCAGTCACCCTTTTCTTCAAATTAGGCTAATAGTAGAACTTCTTAATGGTTTTCAAAGTCTTTGGGTATCTTGGATGACTTTAATATGGCTTGACATGGAGCTCTCTCAAAATGAGCTTATTCAATTCACAGCTATCAAGCACATAGATCCTACTCATAAATCTAACCAAGCCATCTATTGTGAGGTGATACTTATCATCCTTATCACCCTCAACTTATTGTTGTAGTCTCTGCTTCATATGTTGGTACCTCTCATCGTGTTTTAATGCATACAATATCTTCTCCCTCAACTCTGTCCCATAAGAGTGCATAGTTGAAATATGATTCACATGTACTCTCCTACTAAGTGCATCCACAACCTAATTCTCCTTTCTTTGATTTACTTGATTTTGAGGTTAAACTCATTGAGAGTTGCCAACCATCTATCTTGCCTTGTATTCAAATTGGGTTGGTCAAAAAATACCTCAGTCCACTATCATCACTCATCAAAATGAACTTCCTACCAAGGATATAATGTCTCACCACAAGAAAAAAGGACATTGGTGTGGGGCAAAAAATTTCACTATAAGATCATTGATGACAGTCAAAAGAGCCTTTGTCAACAAAAACTAAATGTCACCAAAGGTGGCATCGCCAAAAGTATAGGTGTTGTGGTGACATTCAAAGTCCGTCGCAAATAATGATTTATAATGACGAATAGCTACCATGACCATTTCATATGAGAAATGGTGATGGACCATAGCCTCTATCACCAAAACCTAGACGTTACCAAAGGTGGCATCGCCAAAAATACGGGTGTTGTAGTGACTGTCACCATTTCATATGATCAATGGTGATGAACCATAGCCTGGGTCACCAAAAAATGAACGTCACCAAAGGTAGCATCGCCAAAAGTATAGGTGTTATGGTGACATTCAAGTTCCGTCATGAATATTAATTATAACAATGGATAATGAGTGTCACTATTTCATATGAAAAACAACGATTTATTGTGATGGATCATTCATGGCTAATAGTATTGGTGCATATATATGGTGACATTCGTTTACTGTCACCAAAAGCCGCATTGCCAGAAGTATAGGTGTTGTGGTGACATTCAAGGTTTGTCATGAATAATGACTATAATGATGGACATCGACAGTCACCATTTAATATCAACAACAATGATTTACGGTTACAGACCTTTGAGGGTCATCACCATTTATGTGTATATATGGTAATGTTCATTGACCATCACCATTTCATATTTTGGTGAAGGTTGAAAAATGTCACCAAAACTCATTGGTGATGGTAAAAAGAACCTCTTCACCAAAAACTGATCGTCGCCATTCCATATGGATGTCAGGGCATGATGGAATCGAACCACCAACCTCCTGCATGTAAAGCAGGTGCTCTTCCATTGAGCTAGCACCCTTTAAAGAATTATACTTTTAAAAATTAGACCTTGAAACTTCATAAATTGTAAATTCTACAATTTCTAATAAATTAAAGTCTCGACAATATTTTACTAAACAGGAAAAGAAGCATCGAAGTTGCAGGCCCCTACCTAATGGTTATCGAAGTTATGAAAAGTGGGTGGAGGGAAAAATAGTTATTTAATCAATATCTTCAATTGAATACTCAATTAGAAGTGAAACTCTGAAGACATTTATATCCTTTAAATGACCTATAACTAGTAAATGCACCAAATATTGCAAAGGAAATTTCACAAGTGGATAGCATATGGAAGAAGAACATTGATGAAGATAGATGCAATATGTTATAGGTTGAGTGAAAGAAAAATCTCAATGTTGTTGTTGTTTTGTGTTTAGATATCTTAATGATATATAAACTTTTGTGCAAATGTAACACAGATCTACAGAAACCATGAATGACATATGATAAAAAATATTATATATATATAGACCCTTCACATAAACCAACATGCTATTTGGAATTTCACAAGTCCGCACTCAAAACATGACAACAACCAACAAATAAAAAAAATTGACTTGGACACAAAGCAATAGCTTCACCTTCATTCTTGAGTTGCTTCTGTTTATTTGAAATTGACTTGTGACATTCTTTATATGACAAGGAATCAAAATCATCACTAGTATTAAATTTATCCAACACAGAATTTGAATATCCCACTGACATTTGTGTTTTTGTTTCCATGCCTGAAAGCCATGGAGTTTCCTGATGATAGTAGAATAATATGTGTGCATGCAGCTCAAGAACAAATTCCTTATTAACCATTGTTACCTGAAAAAAACCAAAGGGACAACACAATACCAATGTACACAAAATACCCTAGTGGTGAGCCCATCCTGTAGGTGGTATAGGGTTTCTCTAGGAAGAGCAGCCAAATTCAACCCCCAACTTTGCATGTCACCTTCAACTTCTTCTAGGACAATGCCTACTAGAAACACTAAAGTGTTCATTGTGTGGGCTCGCACCATCTGCTCGGCTGTGGATGTATTGTCTACTAGGTTTGGTATCATCCCTCCCGGGGGTGGCACCTGTAATTCCTGCAGCTGCGCTTTGAGTGCCCCCAATGCAGTTGTCTACTCCGTAATCAATTCCTCTAGATGTCCCTTAGTGATATCACGCCTTGGTTCATTGCTAAGAATATCTCTCTTCAAATTCCTTGTTGTCTTCGTCTTTTTGCATGAAAGTGGCTGCTCCTGGACGCACGACCTCTTAAGTTGGGTTGATGTTGTGGTCAGGCTCGTGCATTCTTGTGTCTCCACTTCCCCCTGTATGTCCTGCTCCACGGAAATTTCCTAAGCCTCCACAATCTCTTTGGCAGGGGTAGTGATGGGTTTTACTGTTGTCTCGGTCACCTCCTGCTGCGTGGATGCTTTCTGTTCCTAGTGCGTTCTTTCCACCAACTGTGTGATGTGCAGCTTGATTTCCTTTTCCGGCTGCTGAGCTGCAATCTCATTAGAAAGATCTATCCGAGCATTACCACTTTGGGAAGGGAAACATCGGTCCATGGACCCATGTTGCCCCCATATTTCCCAAAAAATGTCGTTTAGGGCCTCAAAACGGCTCCGAAAGTTTAGGACCCAAAAAATTGCTAAAAATAGTAAACTATGCTACAATTTAGGAAACTGAAAAAACTGAAAGAAACAGTTGTGGGGGTCTAAATGGGATAGGTGGGTGGCCACCAACATCCACCTAGATCACCAATGACATACCATCAAACCTTATTTCATCCGGAAGAAGTGGAGTCTGGAGTGTACTCTTCGTGGCCTCCAGGTCCTTCGGTATCTTGGCTGTCCCTTTCCATGGAGAGATATATGGTGGTAGCGAAGGTACTTGGAAAAAAGTTTCCTCTTCCTCATCCTTTGCTTCAATTTAAGCGATCAGGGCTTGCAAATATTCCTCTTCCTCCTCAAGTTCAGTGGTGATTGCTTTGCCCTTTTCTACCACTAACAATTTACTGAATCATGGTGATACTCAGACTGGCCCCATAGTCTGCTTGTCTTTCCAGGGTCACAGCGTGCATGGGGACTTTGGAACCTAAGGGGCAACAACCACTTCTTCTGGCTCCTCCTGGGTCAAATATGGCTCTTCCACAAACTGTACTCTGGTTCTAGACATGGTACTCATGGGAGGCCTGGTAGCTGGGTGTTTGCTATTTTGTACTGGCTAAAATCTCAAATATCCAAGTGTTGTTGTGGGGCTACCCTAAGGGTTTTTAGAGGAATGTGCGAATTTGAATTTGACCCTTCCCTCCACTTCTGAATCATTAATATCATCTTGGTGGTAGATCTTTTCGTATCTAGCTTGGAATTCCTGTCTTAATGGCCCGTCGCCCACTCCTTTCTGCCATAACTTGGAATTCTTGTCATGAACAGTGACGTCAACGATCACCTCCTAGCCTACCCATGTGGTAGCGTAGCCTCCTCTGCACAATATCAATCCTGTCGACCGATTGGCCCTGTGCAAAACCTCCTTTCCGTGTAGCTCTCCTGCAGACTTGTTTAAGTCTTGCGCCTCCTTTAACAACTTGGATCACTGAGACTGTGCTTTCCACAGATAGTCAGGTGGTTGCACCCAACTGTGAGACTTACGCTTCCCTGCTAGCCCGGGCTGCAGGTAGCCTTTGAGTGTCTTTGTATTTAGTAGCACATCATGTTCTATGTCCTTTATACAGTACGGTGCGGTCGCAACCATGATAGAAGGGTCACATCTTGTTCTAATGCAGTAGTAGGGCCGGCTAGGCCTGGTCCCCTTAGTTCCGTGTGGTCTACTTGTGTGACTCTAATGTTTATTTTGTTGATTTCTTCGTTGAACAATGTGCTTTTCCTCCTCAACCGTGCCCATTATTCATCGAGCTCGCGAAGTCTCAAGATCTCATGCTGAATGGCTTCCTGTAACTGATGAATTCCTTTACCTTGGTTCTCACGTCCTGTGGGGGTTGTAGTATGGTGAGATTCCATTGTTCTCCTGATTTCATCCTGTCTTATCAATGATATGGTCACCTTTGCCCTCCTATTTTTTCTTATAGTCCTACATGCCCATCGAACCCTTGTTACATGCAGTTTTATTTGGCAAACTCTGTTCATGCTCCCACTTATTTTTTTGATGGCTTTGTCACGAACATCTGACAGAAGGCGTCACTTTTCCTGCTATCGTGGCAGATTATGATTTTTGATTCTTAGTCGGTTGGGCTGTTGAATAACATACACCTGCATCCTATGCCGCCGATTGATGCTCAACCCACTTTGTCCTCCAAACCTTACACACGCCTGTGTTCTACTTTCACACTAGTTCCTCTTAATCTTTTGACGAGTAATCCACCCTTGTGCAGTTGCTGCGCACAACGCCCCTATTTGTGCACTCTGCTGCTTTTGTTCCAATATTGCCTTTTCACAATGGTCTATAGGTTCCTCCACGTTTGTTGCACCTGCATCTGTTGGCAGTTCCCTTGCTTCCGTCGTTATGCGGCGTAGTGATCTAACCATTAGATTACAATTCAACATTGTTACCTCATGCAATCGGTTCTGCCATTGCTCTATTTCTTCATCGGAATCTGACGTGCAGGAACTGTCGTGCTCCCATGAAATTCTTTCGTCCATCATGGGATTCACCTGATCGTGGTCTTGCACCATTATCTGGTAAATGCAGTCCAGTTCATCATCATTGTCTTCATCTCACACAGGTTTGGTGTAGCGCACTCCTTCGGCTGGATCTAGTGGGACTATTACATGGAGGGACATTTTCTTGAATGTCATTTTTCATCTCTTTAGGTTGATGACTCCATTCATGTTTGTGGCCCAGTCTATTCCTAACAAGGTGGGGTAAGGGTTACTGTCATCCACAATTTCTATTACCTCAAAATCTGTTTGTGTGCTCACACCTTTGATGTCCACTGTGACTCCTTGCAATCTCCCCATGGGCAAGATCTTTTATTGGTTCGCCATCCGTAATTGAATAGGAGACCATTGTAGTGCAGGCCTACCCATGCATTCCCAGGTTTGTTTAGGTAGCACATTCACATCCGACCCCAAGTTCAAAACAACCTGATCCATCTCATAGTCACCAATCTCTGTAGTCAATCACATTTCCTACCTAGTGCGCAACGCATGCTTGCCTAGTTTCCAGACCATGCATAGTTCACCCGGCCCTACACACCTAGTTATCAGCTCTTACAATCCCTTAACTACTTTATTGTCCTGTAGTAGCTTCATGCATGTCTCTAAAAAGGTAGTTAGCATAGAGGGATCCATTTTTGGCTCAGTTTGATCCTTACTACCTGAATTAGAGGCATCCACGAAGCTCTTCTTAGCTTCCATAAATGTCTCATTCGCGCATTCCAAATCAAAATCAGGTTGCTTTATAGGGGCCTTGCAAACCCATGTATCCTCCTTAGGTTGCTTCCCCTTATCCACCCCTATGGTTTCACTGTTTCTGAGCACCATTTTCACATTATGGTCCTCTTCGCGCGGTTTAGCCTTCATCATTTGGACATTCTATGTAGGAGTATACTGAAGCACCCCTTTTTCATGCATCTTTCTGGTAACAGTACGGGCAACATGTTCTAGTCAGATTCATACAGTCATGCACGTAGTGCCCAAGTCCTCCATGTTTGTAGCAGATTAACTGTCCATGCCCTCGTTTGGGTCCCATTCGTCCTTGTCCCTATTTGCGTCTCTATAATCCATTGTGCGTTATTGCTGCAGCTGGATCCTGACCTCGCACCTCAGTCTGCATCCTGTAGGCAAGTGTTCGATCCATCAACAATTCATAACTCCGACAGTCTCGTTCATCGTGGCCCACCGATCTACAAAAATTGCAAAAATTTGCTGGGGGATTTGTGTAAACTTCTACAATATATGACAATTGTTCGTCATGTGCTTTCCTCCTACCTGACAGATCACGCACCAGAGTGCGGGCGTTGCGCTTGGCCCCACCTATGCCTCTAGTCTCAATGGAATTGGTCCCCCCTTGCCAAATAGTTCGTGAATATCAGATAATGATCCTTATCATGGCCCTGGCCTTTACATTTTATGCACCACACCTCTTCACGTGCTTTTGGCTGAGGTGCCTTATCTTGTTTCAAAATTTGCATCTCCAAGCATAGGTTTTGTAGTTGTGCATGGATTTGATGAACTCCGAACCCAGGATCCTGTATTGGAGTTTCATGCAACCTCATCGCTATCTCTGATGCTTCAACCTGGGTGGAGATATTTTGCTGTGATAGCACCACCCTCAGATGTGGTGTTAAAGACACCACAAACCATGCGCGGTGTTACGCATCTATCAGCGTCATGTTAGCCTCATGGATCATACTCTTCAGTCTCTGATCCAGATCCCAAGGGGTTTCACTTGGTAGCATCACGATCTCCTTGAACCCGGTGATCGACTGTGTCTCTGATTTCGGCCAACTAAATTCTTTATTCAATGCATCCTGGATCTTTGCTATTCCCGCATTTGGATGATCACTATAGTACTTTATATACCATGTCAACATGCGATCCTATAGCACACTTACCAAAGTAGCCTTTTTGATGTTATCATCTGTAACGCCTTGGGCTTCCCATACTGCCTTTACCACGAACCAGAACTGATCTAGTTCCCCATTTTCTATGCCTCTAAATACGGGCAAATTGATCGCACTTGCCATGTTAAACTTCTGGTTTGGTGGAGATGGTGTGAGTTGAGGCTATCTGTGGGGTTTTTTTTTCCTGTACCACAAACTCGCGCAGCTTCTTATCCAACCAATCTTCAATCTCTTTATTTGTAGGGTTCCAGTGTTTCGACATCAGATATCCCTTAGGTAGATCCCAATCCCAGTAACGGAACTATTTGTTGGCTTGATGGGGCTTGACCCAAGTTCAGAAGTGTTTTAGCCAAACAAATCCCGCACTACTGGCCCTTTCGGCAACAATCTGCGAAGCACAGACTGAAGTCTCACTTAGGTAGTAGGGGAGGGTGCTAGAACTAGGTTTCCACACCCTAGGGATGTCTTGATGGGGACTGGAAGGGTCACGAACCAATCTATGCACTCGCTCTACCCTTCTCAGCTATCAGGCCTTCGCGTAGCTCGACGATGAGGCACTTCTTATATTCTTAGTATTATCATGGTTATTATAGATAAAATCTAATTCTTAAGGTTTTTAAGCAAGCATTTAACAACTATAACCAGTGTGCACACCCATAAATCCTTACAGATTTGCATAAAATCAGAACATAAGCATAAACATATAGATCTATGATAAAACACACAATGATTCAGAAACACTTATCTTTATTTATCTCTTGTTCATTACAACCAGATCCACCCTACGCACTCAACTGCAGGGGTTTGCGCACATAGTTGCAGACTCTACCAGGCTTCTGTGCACATAGCTGTAGAGCCTACTCGACTACTATCACCCACGACTCAAACTTACAGACTTAGAGTGAATTCAAAAACCCATACGCTTCCAATATTAACAAGCATTACCCAAAAATTGACCTCTAACCTTAGAGCCCTGCTCTATTTATACATTCCCATGGTCCGCAGACCATGGGTAAGTAGACTCGCTTTCTATTATCTTACATTATTCTCGGGCGAACAACCCTTTGACTTGACTCATTACAATTTGCACTTCATGCATTTCGTGGAACCTTTACCATACTTTTACCCAAAATTGTGGACTTTAAGCCCCAAAATCATTACGGGGGGATCTACTGCCCAATAGATACGCTCCATTACCAACATTTGGGGCTAGATAAGATACATGTAAAAACCATCAACATGAAAATGAAATCTACATCCTTGTAAAAAAACTTGGATGAAAAAAAAATCCACAAATTGAAATAGATTGTAGGATACCTCATTTTGCCACATTTTGACAATCATTTCCTTTTGGATTTTCTATGAACAATTGATGAAAAAAGTCACCTAAAGCTTGTCAACATTAGGATTATAGTAAAACATAAAGGAACCGCTCCAACAAATATATAATCCTAAACATAATTATCTTTACAATAAGTATTTATTGAGGACATTGTATTTTGTGAAAATATGGAAGTCAAATCTTTGAAATAACATAACTTATGGTACCACTGCCTTACAAAGTCCATTCATTCAAGTATTTACATAGTCCATTTAGGAATTTCTTCAAAGTTCAAAGTTCAAAGTTCAAACAATTAACATGTAGCTTAAAAAATATCAAATCTGAAAAGGAGATAACCCAAAGGTGTAGAGTATATAGCTCACATTTATATATCCTAATTTCTAGACATTGGAATGACACTTTTTAGCATACTATTGTGAATTCATCCCAAAATGCTAGAAACAAATATTGATGGTTATTTTTCTAATAAATAAGTTTTATACATTCATTTATTTAAACAATTAGCTTGCAATCTCAAACATATCTAAGGATGCACACAATACGTTGCATCTTTAGTGTTGGCGTGTGAATGTGACACAACAAATTCCAACACTTAACAATTTGCCTACAATGCACTAGCTGAATAGGTGAACAATAGTATTGTAGGCATGTGTTATGAATATATGTATTGCAGGCCAATAAGAGTATGGTTGGAACAATCACGTCCAACCCTTCCAAGTTTGCCTATAATTTTCACTAGTCTAGTAGGTGAACAATAGAACTATAGGTGTGTATTATGCCTCACTTACCTAAATCCAACATCTTCAGTGTAGAAATTTCAAATAATATGTCCAAAACTGGTAGGTAATTTGCAAGATGAAAGATTTGGCTTGGAGAATACTAGATTCTTACATTGTTCAATGTAGATTCATGGCACTTTTCCAAGCTTAGATGGAACAAAAAGGAACCAAGCTACAAGGTCATTTAAAGAATCCTTACTTAGCCAGAGTAAAATGTTAGCCCTTTTTTGTCAAAAAGCATAAATGTAAAAACTTTAATAAATTCAGTGAAGAGACTATAGAAATTTTCTTATCAAACCACTAACGTAAACAAAGATAAGAAATATTGCTTTGTAAAAGAGATATTCATGGTCAAATTAACAAGAAAGTGACTTTGATATTCAATGTTAGAAAAAGTAGGTGTTTGTGACTTTGATTGTTTTCTTACAGCTACAATATTCACAATAGCTTTCTACTTTGTTTCACACACATGTTTTCTATCAGTTTTCTTCTAGGTTTCTGCATGTTTCTATTTTACTTCAAATTAACTATTGTTTTCTGAAGTGAGAAAGGTAATGTTTTTAAGGTATTCTCTCTAACAAGAATGCTACATATATCATTCATGAATGTGTTTTCTTTTGTTATATGTCCTCAATAAAACTAAATTCCATGGCCCCTCTATTCCACTAGATTCAATATCATAGTGAACTTTTTAGCTATTGTAATGGATTCAGAGATAATAAAAATTGAATGAACGGGTCTTTTTCCATAAGCCCCATTAAAAAGGTAAACAAAATTTTTGTTTCAAGTTTTCAAGTTGGGAGTAATTAATGAAGTGAAGTGAGTGTTTAATTACGTCATGTCCTTTTATGGTTAGATAAAGGTGGTTGTGTAGCTTATGTCTCTCTTTTGAGGCATAAAATTTACTAAATATTAATTTCCTCTACTTTGTCTCTACTACTGTTCTTAAAAGGTTGTTGACAAAAGCATATTGTTGAAACTAGAGTTGTTTGTATTTTATAACTAATGATTTTATCCCTTGGATTTTACAGATTTATTCAGTGGTTTTTTCATAAATACATCACATTTTACACCTCACCTCATGGGCATGGAAATTTAGTAATGTCAAACTTACAAAAGAAAAGGTTTTAAAAATCAGAAAGCGAAAAGAATGGTTGTTTCAACGTATCTAATATGGTATACAATCACAAAATTAATGTTTTCAATAGGCTCCAGATTTAATGACCAATTTAAAGATATCAGGAAAAACAAATCAACATTAACCTATTCAACATTACTCTTACTAGAAATTAAATCCGAGCCATGTAATTGTGATAAACACTCTCAAATTCAACATAAAGAAAAACATTTCAAATTAGAGCAGAACATGCAAAAGTGGAGAGTGGTACCATCAAAGGTTGTGTCTAGTACATGACATACAACTTCCTTGAAATAATTTGTAATAAATATACATTGATTACCTTAGCTTCCTACCTCTGAATGAAAATTTCCCCATGGCCTACCTAGATGCATTTTTCCTTTTCTCACAATTTAAAAAGACGAATCCTGAGTCTCTCGATGCATACATACTCTTCTGAGCTGTAAATGAACCATGAAGTTTAGGAATGGCATGTAGCTGGCATTTTTGCTGCCAACAAAAAAAAATGTATTATTATTAATGAGCACCCACCAATATTGATATAGAAGAAGAAAATAAATAGAAAGACAATTTTTCCATTGCCTGATAGAGATATTTTCCTTTACCGCATACTAAGTCGAAAACACCCTCAATGTAGCAGTTTTGAAAATAATGCCTCCCACTGTCGTCTAACAAGGTGACCTGATATCCTAGAAATATGAAATTGTAAAATGTAGTGAAACTATCTCCCGAAACCATCAACACCAGATAGCTTGATCGTCTGCACTCTCATCACCCAGACCATATGAATTCTGCACAACTCTATTTCTTTTAACATAAAGTCATCTCGTGATTTACTATGATTATAATTAACTACTCTGTGGTATCAACTTATACTAGGGATCCCAATGCTTTTGTAGATAACTTATAATAAAGATCATCGTCGCCTCATAGTAAGTGGATGGATAGATCAACTAGCCATCCTTTCTCACTCAGATACTAGGGATCCAAATGTTTTTTTGATTATTGCATTAAATTTTAATTTTGTATGTTTAGATTTTAATAGTTTGAATGTGGGCTCAGAAAACCACACTGTTGCATACGGAAATCCAACTAAATATTGCAATGATCATGATCGTGTTTAGATTAGCGCTCTTTCAAAAATTAATATGAGAAACAAGTAAAAAATTTCTTAAATTATTCCTTTTGTTTTGTAATATTTATGCCGATAAGCATTCTTTTTTAATCAATTCACTTTCTAGTTTCATCTACCCAGTTAATCTGCCTATGAAACTTTTCATATGCTCTTTTACCATATTAAATGACATCTATTTGATTTAATTTAACGGTGGTGCCATTATTTGCATGCAGTGGCGCAACATGAGTATTAGGCATAGGATGTTGAGAAAGATTTCTTGACATAGAAAGGGTCTTTTGTGATCAATCGTCTTATCAAACCATCTCTCTGATTGATTGAAATGACCCAAATTGCGTAGGAAACGCCTAGTTAATTCAAGAATTATTCGTACAGATTTCTCACAACATAAATTAAATGACCACCACTCTTAATAAGTCAATCTTCATAATAAATATATAAATCAATATGATTCAAACGATCCATGGAAAGTGTGGTAACTGCAATTTTCACCTTTATTAGGATTGCAATGATTAGAAAATAATATTCAAGCCATTTCGAGCAATAAAATTAGAATAATTTCAAAAGGTAAATAATTTTTTTTTATAACGTATAAATTCAAAAATAGATCTTATTTTCAGTCAAACACCACATTAATTCATTGTCAACCCATTATTGATTGGTGAATTTTCAAAGTCAAGTGGACATTTAGGGATTAATAAGTGATTACAAAACCACCCATTAGGCACAATTAATAAACCACACGGATAAAATATTATTAGTAGTGGGTACCCTCCCAAATGCCAATCAAAACGTGGATCCCTAATAAACCCAGAGTTACTTTTGAGCCATGAAAATCAGAATGACTTCAAACCATGAGTGTGAAATTATCTTACTTGATAGATTGAATGGCTATAGATGTTGTATGTCAGATTTCAAACATTTGTGGTGCCGCAATTTCTTGAATGCATTATATACTTTCCCAATTACAACTAAGCATTAAAAAAATTCAAGCATTATGCAAATTTTTGGTGTTGGGCCAATTAGCATAGCATTTATTTTCATGTATATTGAGCTCATTCAGATTAGGAAGTGAGTATATCATTGATATCTAGACATATCTATGATATTTGAATGCACCAGAACCCATATGATTGCACAGTGAAGTAGTGAACAGAGATATAGATCCAGTCATTGAGAATTTGCTTTAGAGAGTGCAATTATATTTATCTTAATGTAAGAATGTGGAACCTTAAAAATTACTCGATGAGTTCATTCAATGAAAACCATTACACATTAGTAATAGTTTCAATAAATTCTAGAAGTCATGCTAGATTTTGTCTTCTATGAAGGCTGGGTTTAGGTTCCAAAACCACACTAGATTAGTCTTAAGGTAATTGATTGCACTCTACTACTCAGATCCATTTACATTGTAAGGATCAATGATTGATTCGTCATTTCTGGATAAAGGATAGAAGGCGAATTCCAAATTTGATAGGTTCTTTATTCTTTATAACCTATGGCAAGAGGGATTTATATATCATTCCATGAGGAATAAAATTTCAAGCCCATGGCCACAAGAATTGAGAGCCAACTCATCTTTGCGACAGAGAGATTTGGTATTTGTCTTGCAATGTTTTTATAACCTTCGAACCAGCAATCATTTGTCTCTGCAACCAACTTCTATATCTCTACGATCATAATCTGTGAAGATTTGATGCACACATGATACAAACATGGTTTTGTGTCTATAACCTACTAAGTTGATTTTACCATCAATTCCAATCAACAAAAATTCCTATACAGACTTTATCCTCAATTACAATTGTATATACTCATTGGATACTAATTTCTACTTTTGTTTCAATGAGTCAAGTCGATATGCATCAACATTGAACTCAATTTTAAATTAGTGATGTGTTGGATAGAGGCTTCACCATTGGTTCCATATAAGGGATGAACTAGGTATAATTTACATCATCAATTTAGATGGATAGCTCGCTATATAGAGAAAAGTTCCCCCAAACTTGATCTTGAACATAATTCCTTTTCCAAACACAATACTTTAATGCTGCACTTCCATTTGGATGCGATTCGACCCAATTTTTCTTAAAATTGATAGGTTGAATGGATAATATGTATTATGCAATTAACAACATAAGTTAGCACATTAATGCAGAGCCATTGAACTCATAAAAATAGGAATAAATATACCAATTTCATTTGTTGTTCAACCCTACTCTAGTCCTCTCTCCTTTACTTTTTGTTATATCCTCACAACAAAATTTTATTACATAACCATTGAAGATAAATGAAACATCTTCCCACTTGCACTCCATTTGGCATTTCAAGCCTCCATGCATTCAGCATAGCTCTCCATGTACTTCTTTATCCCTGGGATAGAATATACCCAAATGGGTCTAGGCCCAATAGGGTTCTTGTTACTCGATTCTGGAACGCTACAGGTGTTCATAAACACATCATTTCCAAAGGAGGAAAGAAGAAATTGGGTGATACTCTTGTCTTCTTCTTGAGTAATGTAAAATAAAATGCATTATCAAGAAATAAAAAGTGTTGATCATGTTGATCTATTCTTTTAGGTTTTTAAATATGATTATTTCCTAATGATTTAATTATTAAAACTTTTATGAA
This sequence comes from Pinus tabuliformis, assembly GCA_031772625.1. Lineage (NCBI taxonomy): Eukaryota > Viridiplantae > Streptophyta > Pinopsida > Pinales > Pinaceae > Pinus > Pinus tabuliformis. The sequence continues at coordinate 506,062,432 of CM062805.1, forward strand.
TATTGGTGAGGGGTGGTGGTTGAGAATAGGGAATTTGATTGTAACTTGATGGTGATCAAGACTGCAATGTACAAGTTTAAGCAACCAATTCTATAACTTACAGTTGACAACAATGGTGAAGGAAGCCCACAATAGATAAACCGGAAATAGAGTAGAATATGGATAGTGACAAGGAGTAACAAATTTTGAAGGACAAGTTGTTAATTGAGGAATTTTGAGGTTGCTTTCTTTCATATTGACATCTAATAATGAATAAGTAAATTTGGTCACTCAAATAGGAGTCATCGAGAATATTGAAGTGAGAAGAAAGCATGGTTTATTGAGGGTTACAGTAGATGCATGAGTTGACAAATTTAGTTATGTTTCAATGTATTATGTGCCAAAGAAGTTCTATTTTAGAGAAGTGGGATGTAATTTTGTATTCTTAATGTGGTTGGTTTAATAATATTTATTCTAATGTCCTATTTTGAAATTTTCTTGCAATTGTGTACCTCTGTACATCTTTAGCTATACATTTGTACAAGTTCAAATTTTGAGGGACAAGTTGTTAATTGTGGAATTTTGAGGTTATTTTCTTGTAGATTGACATCTCATAATGAATAAGTAAATTTCGTCAATAAAAGGGGAGCGATGGAGAATATTGAAGCCAAAAGAGAGCATGGTTTATTGAGGGTTAAAGTAGATGCATGAGTTGACAACTTTAGTTGTGTTTCAGTGTCTTATGTGCCAAAAACAATTTTGTTTTTAAAGAAGTGGGACGTAATTCTGTATTCTTAATGTGGTTGGTTTAATATTATTTATTTTGATGTCCTATTTTCAAATTTTCTTGTAGTTGGGTACCTTTGTACAACTTCAGGTATACATATGAGTATGTAATGTCATATCCAAAGATTTTTGTAAACAGGTGAGAGAGAATAACATTTCAAGTTCCTGAATGTGCATAAGTGGGTGCCATTCTCTATCTATATTGTATTAGCTAGGTCAATAATCTTTATTATTTAGACTATTTGCATTAATAGGAGATTGAATTTTGTTGTTTTCATTTGATACTGTGTTGTAGCAGCTACAATCACCCTCCAAAATTTTTCCTTAGCTTCCTTTTGGAGCCTCCCTACCAAACGTCCTCAACAAAATGTCTTGCCTTGTCAAGTACACAAACTTTAGTTGTTTTCTAGCAGCATGAAAACCTGTGTATGAAAGCTTGTTGCGTTCCCCTCATGGGTTGCTTCCTCGAACTTAGTCCCATTGCAAGATGAACATCTCCCTTAAGAAACTATGCAATTCTGGAGGGGAAACAACCTTCCCTCCAGAAATTGTGCAATCTTGATTAGAACCCTGTTGGCCTCAGGAATTGCACAGCTCTGTCTATCAACATTCCCTAGAAAAATTGTGCAATCTAGACCAGCAGGACTGCTCAACCTAGAAATTATGCAATCCTGGGTAGCAGTCAGCTACTCAGCCCATAAATGGTGCAATACTTCTAGGTAGCTAGCCTAACTTCCTCCTAAAACTTGTGCAAAAGCTTCCCTCAGTCAAGCAGGCTCTTGCATGTGCCATTGGATTGACTAGTTCCACCCGGGACTGAGAAAACTTGACATGCATGCATGGGCTGCTTTTTCCCGAAATAGCAAAAATTAAAATGCAAAAAGCGTACCTAGATTTTAGGGAGCTATGTTTAGCAACTGGGGTTACATGCAAAGATCGTTTTAGAATCTTTCCTCCAAGTGTCAATTTTTCCTAGATTTATGGCATGTGCGTCATGAACCTCAACATTATTTATTCGAATTCAGATCTCACTTCTTCACATCGATATTGGAGCTCTGACATCCTACAGCACATCCAGTAGTCTTCGACACATCCAACTCATCTATTTATTGGTAAGTCCTCTCAGTTTGTATTTTGCAACATTTTTGTTTCTTTTTGTGTTTTGGCTTATGTGAGTGTTGTCTGCTTGATTTTTGTTAATGCTTGCTATCATTTTCATGCATATTAGTTTGTGCTAGCACTATTTCAGTTTTTTTTAGCATCTCACTGTTGTCGCATGCATGACACTATTTTGCACAAACAGTCGCTGATTCGGTGACTCACTTCACCCACATGCATGTTGTTCCATTTTATGAATTTTTAATTCACTTTTTTCATGCACGATAATTCACCCCTATTTACACTTAGTATCACCATGCATTCACATTCACATCTACTTTCAATTTCCTGTCGGCTAGTCTAGGCAACCTTGGTTCAGGCTTTGCCTCACCAAGACGACATTACGTAATCCTGAGAGGGAAGGCTCTTCCTTCCTCTCATAAAATGCAGATTTCTTCCCAGTGACTGTACTCTAGCCTTGCATTGTGAAATTCTTAGAGGCAATGCCTGTTGGCCCAGAAAATTGCATAATGCAGTAATTGGGTCTGCAACCCTTGCCAGCTGGGATTGCACATTGCACAATCCCAGTAGCCAGTAGGCCAGTTTGGATTACACATTGTGCAAGTCAAACATCCAACTGGGCTCCCAGTAGCAAGGAATTCCTTCTGTGCAGTTCTAGTAACCTGTCTACCGGCCTCGCAGGAAAAATTGCACAATCCTTGCCAGTCAATCCCTAGGTATGTGTATGTTATTCCTCAAGTTTGCTTTGGTTTTAGCTGACAGATTTCTTTCGATGCATGTCACCATGTCTCCAGATCTAGAATGTGTTCATCCTTCTCTCAGTAGTTCAGGATCAATGGCCTCCAAGAGAGCAGGTTCAAAGGACATTGATGGAAGCGCAACTGGAGCAGCAGTTGAGCGAGTGTCTACAAGTATGTCGATCTATGAAGACACCAAGCTGATTGTAGACAAGGGCAACAAGATGAAAGGTAAATATTTCAATGATACATTTGTAGGCACATTTGGGGAAGATGTCGAAGGCTGCCAAGTCTATGTGAACATTCACACGTCTGGCTTGTACCTAATTTCATGAAGGTATCCCATCTTCCCATACACGAACATGATACATTGGATCGTCTCGCACACTGACCCTAAGACGATGACATTGAGTAGTGTCAGTGGGACGAAGATTTCTACCTTCAGGGCACAAGATTATGAACAAATGTACAATATATCGAAGCCCATGGTCACCATGGAGACACCCTTCAGCATACCCAATAGCAATGCCAAATCCAAGGATATCTTGAAGAACTAGGTGAAGGAGCCATCCAAATTTAGGATGACACCCAACCAGATCTACAATACAAAGATACTGCGAAAGGTGTATCAATACTTGGTCATATTTGCATGTCTCTTGTATTGCCAAGAGAGCACAGAAACCTTCCCATAGAGCTGGATGATTGTGTTGGACCAACTAGCCAGTGAAGGAAAATCATGCAACTGGTCTGACATGTTGGCTAAGTGGCTGAAGGAACAGGTAAGAAAAGTTCGATAGCCGCCCAAAGGATAGCAAGCAGAAATTGACATTTCTGATTACATCTTGGATGTAATCTATGCGCATCAGGAGTTCCCAGGCTTCAAGTGGGCATGGACATCGACAGAGACCTCTGTGAACACTTATTGTAAAATTTTGTTTGAATGTAACTTCAGAGGAGTTATTACACAATTGTATGATCATTTTTGTCACCCGAGTGTACAAGATGATATTTGAGCAGGATCCACCCTGCATGTCAAAGGCAACAATGAAGGCATTGATCAATATAGAAGATTGGTATGCCTCGCCATCTGGAACCTTCATACGAATGTACAGTGCGGAGAAGCCTCCTCATGTTCTATTGAAGTTTGCACTGGACAAGCTCGTCATGTAGGAAGTATCATACCACATCTCGACAAGACTATCATCTAGGTTGCACTAGAAGAAGAAGACACCTTAGCCCACTCTTCTTTTTCGGATCGGCTTATATGAGATAAGGAATTCCAAGCATGAGGATGTTGCAACAAAGGAGATTAATAAATATCCATTCGACGCCTAAAGCTACAATCCGTATGACATGCATTGTCTTGTAAAAGATCATTGCACGAGAGTACAGTTTCAGTGGATCCACGGGGCATGTCATTGGGAAAAGGAGGACCCATGGAGATATTGTTATAGCTTCTCTAGGCCCAACGAACTAGTTGACATCGCTGTAGAATGGTTAGTGAAGCAACATCTCGAAGAGCACCACCCACAACAACAGCAGTAGCAGAGGTAAACATACCAGTGCATGACAAGGGCAAGAGAAGATTGTCGAAAACATGGAGGAGGAACAAAGTTGCAAGTTTTGAGAAGACCCACTTGTGCATAAAGCATCTTTGGCAAGAGGCAAAGAGGCAAAAATGTGATAAGAGGAATGTGCAAAGGCAGAGGGAAAAATGGAGAATGGAGGAAACAGAGAAGGATTTGCATGAGTTGAAGGAGAAACTTCGGAAGGAATAGGAGCTGCGTAGAAAGGAGAAGCAAGCGCAACAAGAACATGTATAGTAGGGGTTGCAACATGTACAAATAGATGAAATTGTGCCCATATAGGTAGTCGACTCATCCGAATAGCTGGCATCAAGTAGGCAGGGTGAGAAATCACAGGAGAAGGACTATTCTCAAGAGATTAAACAAGCACTTGAGAAGATGGATACGAACATGGAGCAACATGAGTTAGAGCAAGAAATCAAACTCATCCCTCACCACTAAGAGGTCAACTCACCAGCTTCACCACATCTAGAAGCGGAGAAAGTCCCAAGCGACCAAGGAGACACTGAAATCCTTGGAGACAATCTAGAGGGAGAGATGCAAAACATATCATTGGACGAATTCCAACATAGAATTGTGCAATCTTGTAGAGTGTCGACTCTAGAAGATCACACATATCCTGCACAGTTCAAGGAATGAGTGACCGCATCTCATGTGTCCAAGCATCCAGCAACATTGGCCGATGCTACCATAGCATATGTTTAAGCCACTAGCTTGAATGTTCGCTTGTTAATAGCTGAGAATGAGTGAATGGTTAAGGAGTTAGATATGGCCAAGTAGGGAGGAGAATTTGTTATATCATCCACCTGAGTAGAGTTGAAGAAGGCAATATTGAATGAAGTATTGTCCCTTGATATAGTTATGCAAGAGTTGTATTCCAAGTTTGGTACCATGCATAAGGTAGTTGTCCATCTCAACCATTGACAACAATGATGTACTAGGAGAGGACGTATCTTGTCAAATGTGGATGTTGTTGTTGATTACAGTAAACATGGACTATGAGATACAAGGGAGCCCTGTTACACTTTCCCAAGATGATGAATCCTAGAGCGGTCGATCTAAAGGCACGCATCCAGAGTCAGATCCGGAACTATGAAGAGCTCCCACAGCTTATCACTAGTTTATAGGCTTCTCATGCATGAGTATTAATGAGTATGGATGTTTTAGTGCATGCACATGCAATCCCATCTATTGGAACACTCACCCAGGCAAAGACAAAGGCACATGTCCAACTGGAGCTTGATTCGTACTTTGATGAGTTGATGCATAGCCACCAACCTAGAATTGGTAATCAGTGCAAACACCATTCACAAGTATGTTGTTGGTCCAGCTGCACTCAAGACAATGATGCACATGCTATCAGATGAGTTGGAAAAAGGAGCCCGATCAGTGTAACTGGATGTTATGGAGGCAAGAGTTCGTTTCCAGAATTATGTCACCTTAGAGTACATAGACACCATCGCAGACTACCAAGATTCACTTCAGTTTGCTACTGTCGACCACCATGAGGATGTCAAAGAGATGGTCTTCCCACAGCTGTCCGAGTTATGGTGATGTGTTTCATGGCTTGCTCAAGCCCATTTTGTCTCACATGGGTACATGTGAAAATTGTATGTAATATCTTGTCAAGTGTAAGTTCAAGTGTCGATAGTTGGATGTAACAGTTATAGAGTAGGTGAAGAGTCATGAGGATCTCTTTGGAGGAGCAGACAACAATGACTGTAACTTTCTACTATTGGAACTAGTGGTTGGTCATGGTTGTATTATATGACTTGAACTTACACTTCTTAATATAATAGATCCAACAAGTTTCATGCATATGTCGTATTGTATTCCAACTATCTTGTTTACTCTAAATGATATATTTATCTGTTTGCTTACGCATGCATGTGTAGCTATTTTTTGTATATGTATATATGAATCTCACTTAAATGTGTTTTTGGTTTAACCATCACTTTGGATTGGTAGCTAACTTTCCTTCCATGTTGTGATGCATCTTTTCTCGTGTGTTCCCTTCTTAATTCCGTGTTATCACATGTTTCCAAGGGGTGCACTCACCCCATTCTCCATGTGTTAGAATGCTCATGCACCTTCCTTGACTTGGCGCATATGTCACACCCTTTCTACAAACAGGGACATCTCACTTTCCTCTGTGAAAAACCGCGGTCAAGGCGATATCATACGACCCATACACCAAATGGTCTGAGGTCTAATTGGGACTTATTACTGGGGAGATCCCATGACATGTTGGCGGGTCCAACACCATCAACATTTTTGGTGCTAGAAGGAAGGCCAGATGAAAAGTTGTGTCCTCTCATCATGTTTTGAACCTTTGCACATCTATCATGGATGTTGTTACACTCATCCCTCCACAATGTCTTTTCCATGTCGAACCTATCAACATCACGAGGAATTTTTTTGATTTCTTATCCGAATTCACATATTAAGGTGAAGGCGAAGTGGTGTGGCCTATATTCCTACATGACTTCCTTCCCATGCTTAATGAGGAAGATGCATGTTCTGACGAACATGCTAGTCTGCTTCTTGCACACACACTTTGCGAATCCCCATGACAGTGGCTCTACAACCTACAGGCTGATAGCATGCACTCACTAGAGCGTTTCTTTGATCTCATTGAAGATACTTTCCATCATTTTGATCCAAAACATCTTGACCAAAAATTGTTGCAACAATGAAAGGCCCTACATTAATTTCCTATCGATTTCTGGCAGCCCTTCTGAGTTTTGCAGTTTGAAGTTCCAAAGAGCCAGATGAAATTTTTGTATCTTTAGATTCGAGTACTCTCTTAAAAAAATTAGTCCATCCCAAGAAGAATTTTGAGCCCAAGCCTCGCTCAGCATACTTCAACGATGGAGCTGTGCAATCATAGATGGACATGATCACTCTCACAAGTGACTTTCCACCATCCCCTCACCAAATAGATCCACCATTGTAGAGTGATGTGGGAGAACAAGCATGCACATCTGTTCAACTGCCACATCCTCCCAACATCACTTCGCTTAATTTTCACGCAGATTTGGTTTTGTGTCCTTCGGGTTGTCATAAGAATTTTGTACCATAGCCTCCATATTGGTACTTGGATGATCCTTTAGATGATGTTTTCTTGTGTTCTTCCATCCCAGACTCTACACTTGTTGTGAACACGGATCAAGACATTGACGGAGTTGGTGTTGCACAAACAACATGCTGTATCATTCATGAAGAGTATGAATGGGAGCTTGAGCATCAACACTTGATGAAGGATGACTCCCTTCTTTCTGAGCCCACTCCATTCTTTCTTGACATCTTTAGTGAACCTACCATCCATGATTTCTCATGTGTATCTTCGTCTACAGATGCACCCACTTTTGATCATTTGCAGGACACACCGGATGTCAGTTCATCATCTGAAAATGGAGAGGATAAACTATTCATTGAAAATCCACTTGAATTTTCACCTACCCTTTCCAGAAACACAGGGCGTGAATTTGTTCGTTTCTCATTTGCCCCTTTGTTTGATTCATCATATCATGAGGATGTCGATGAAATCATTAATTTTACTGATCGTAGCTATCATGATCTATTTACTCCCATATCCGATCACGATGATGATTCTATTGTAGTTTATTTTTCGAAGCCACCTTTTTATGATGATCCATCTGTTGACAAAGTCAAAACCCCCAAGATTATTGAGGCACTTCAGCCTGAGCTGATGGTTATGTCAGGCCCTCACTCTCCTAAGGCTAGCTTCACTTCCGATTAGGAAATTTTTGGAACACCAAGGCTCCTCATCATTCATCTGTATGCATTGAAGATCAATTTCACGCACAAAACAAACTTCATCCACTCGAACTGCATGATCCCATTGCTCATGCATCGGAGGAATATTACATTGAAAGCACACATGCACAATGCAAGTTGTCTTTGTTTCTTTCGTTTGCTTGCATGTCATAGTCAAGAGTATGTGTATGCTTCATAGCTTCCCATAGTGTTGCATAGCACCATGACAATTCCATGAACTAGATGTCATTCACTTGCACTCACTTATGTTTTGTGGACACATTTAAACATGGAGTTTGTTTTTCTTCATTGTTATATCTTTCTTCTTTGTTGGTTCGTAGAACCGGGTTGCTCGCGGACCATGCCTTCACCAACATGGTTCAACCAATGCGCAAGTGGCTACATTGGAAGTATCACTTCACATGATCAGGTCCATGCATCAATAGCTTAGGAGTAGAAATAATGTTTGCTTTTGGTTGTTTTCTTGCATGCTTGTTTTCTTACTTACCTCGCATGTTTGTGTGTCTGCTTTCTTGTTTGATTAATTGCTTTGTTTTCGCATTTACTTCTGCTTCTTCTTTGTTTTGTTATTTGTTTTCTTTTTATGCACTCGTAGGTTAGTTTCGCATGAAACCATGTGTGGCTCTTGAAAGAAGTTGGGTAAATTACAAAAGGCCTTGTGTAGCTATCACTACTTGGTTATCTGTCATCCTCCTTCTCTGTGAATAACTTGTTATATTCAGTCCATGATATGCCAATGGAAATAACGTACTGTTCGAAGTGATCCTTGGTGAAAACATAAACGCTTGCACGCTAACTAGTGTCACATACTCTAGTTGGTTGTTTTTGGGTTAACCCTTGGCAGCTCAGTCAAGTAGTGTAAGGTGAGGGGGAAAACCTTAGCAAGCACATTAGAGGTACATATAAAAATACTTATTTGAAGGAACAACCTCTTCTTCTATCAATAAGTTAGGATCCCTGTTCCACCTCTAAAATGAATAAGTGCTATGCATAGATATGAAAAATGAAAAATGAATAAAGTGAAAGTAGAGAAAGGATTCCTGCATAGAGAGGTGATGCAATTAACTCCACTGGGTTACTAACCAGGCTTGATGGCAGCGAAGTGATGCTTGTGCTCCTGTGTGACTCTGTCGGGTACTATCCAGGCTTGCTGGTAGTGGAGAAACACCATAGATGAAACTAAAAGTCTGATGACTATACTGCTTGTGTAGCAATATAGCCCTCAACCCGAATCAAAACTACCGTGTTGACTTGGATTCGAATGTGTGTTAATCGACCAAGCGCTTGGAAAATGCTACATCTTACAATCAAGCAAGTGTCAGAACCAAGATGAATAGAGGACTGAACAATACTTCCGGAGGTGTTATACTTTCTTTTCATGAACAAGGTCCATTCAGAGAGCTAGAGTTCTACCAGTGTGTCGCCAAGTGTTGTAGTGACTACAACGACCCTCCAAAATTTTTTCTTACCTTTGTTTTGGAGCCTCCCTACCAACCATCCTCAGCAGCATGTCTTTCCTTATCAAGTACACAAACATCAATAGTTTTCTGCCAGCATGACAGCCTGTGCGAAAGCTTGTTGCATTCCCCTGATAGGCTACTTCCATAGAGTTGGTCCCACTACAGGCTGAACAACTCCCTCAAGAAATTGCGCAATTTCGGATGGGAACCATCCTTCCCTCTAGAAATTGCTCAATCTTGACTTGAAGCCTGCTGACCTTAGGAATTGTGCAATTATGCCTGTCAACCTTCCTTGGAAAAACTGCGTAATCTAGCCAAGCAGGACTTCTCACCTAAAAATTGTGCAATCATGGGCAGTAGTTAGCTTATCAGCCTATAAATTGTGCAATCCTTCTAGGAAGCCATCCCACTTTCCTCCCAAAAACTACGTAAAAGCTTCCCTCAGTCAGCATGTTGTTGCATATGCCATCGGGTTGACCGGTTTTGATCAGGACCAACAAAACTTGACTTGCATCATGGGCTTATTTTTCCTGAAATAGAAGAAAGAAACATGCAAAAAGCATCCCTAGATTTTAGGGAGCTATTTTAATAATTGGAAGTTACATGCAAAAATCGTTTTAGAATCTTTCCTCCAAGTGTCGCTTTTTCCTAGATTTTTGGCATGCACGTCATGGCCTCAAACTTATTTATTCGATGCTTTAGAGCTCACTTATTCACATCAATCTTGGAGCTCTAAAATCCCACATCACATCCAGGAGTCTTCGACACATCCAACTAAACTATTTATCTGTATGTCCTCTTAGTTTGTCTTTTGCAACATTTCTATCATTTTTTGTGTTTTAGCTTGTGTGAGTGTTGTTTTCTTGATTTATGTGAATGCTTGCTATCGTTTGCATGCATATTTGCTTGTACTGGCATTGTTTTAGTTTTCGTTAGCATCTCAATATTGTCACATGCATGATATTGTTTTGCACGAATGGTTGTCGATTCAGCGACTCGCTTCACCCACTTGCATGTTGTTACATTTTCCGAATCTTTCATTCACTGTTTTCATGCATGATAATGCACCCCTATTTACACTTAGTATCGCCATGCGTTCACATTCACATATGCTTTCAGTTTCCCATCGGCGGTCTGGGAAGCCTTGGCCTGGGCTCTACCTCACCGAGATAGAATTGTGCAATCTTGAGAGGGAAGGCTCTTCCTTCCTCTCAGAAAATGTGCATTTCTGCTTAGTGACTATCTTGTAGTCTCAATTGCGTAATTCTAAGAGGTAGTGACTACTGGCCCAAAAAATTATGCAATGCACTCACTGAGCCTGCAACCCTTGCCCACTGGAATTGCACATTGCACAATCCCAACAGCTAACAGGCTAGTCTGGATTGTGCATTGTGCAATTCCAGTAGCCGAGACTGGATTTTGTGAATTTCTGGAAGCCAGTCTCCCATCCTCCTAAGAAAAATTGTGCAATTCTGTTATTCCTCAAGTTTTATTTGGTTTTAGCTGATAGTTTCTTTCCATGCATGTCACCATGTCTCCAGATCTAGAACATGTTCGTCCTTCTCTCAATAGTTCAGGATCAATGGCCTCCAAGAGAGCAGGATCGAAGGACACTGATGGAAGTGCAATTGGAGAAAAATTTGAGCGAGTGTCTACAAGTTTTCTGATCTATGAAGACACCAAGTTGATTGTAGACAAGGAAATCAAGCTGAAATGGAAAGAGGTCAATGATGCATTTGCAGACACATTTGGGGAAGACTGCGAAGACCACCAAGTTTATGTGAACATTCACAATTCCGACTTGCACCAGATTGCATGCAGGTATCTCATGTTCCCATGCACAGACATGATACATTGGATTGTCTCACACACTCATCCCGAGACATTGACATTGAGCAGTGTCAGTGGGATGGAGATTGCTACGTTCAGGGCACAGGATTATGAACAAATCTACCATATGTCGAAGCCCGTGATCACCATGCAGACACCCTTTAGCATACCCAGTAGCAATGCCAAATTCAGGGATACCTTAAAGAATTAGGTGAAGGAGCCAGCCAAATTCAAGATGACACCCAACCAAATCTACAAGACAAAGATATTGCAAAAGGCATATCAATAGTTTTTCATCTTTGCATGTCACTTGTATGGCCAAGAGAGCATGTAAAACTTCCCATAGAGTTGGGTGATCATGTTGGACCAACCGGCTAATGAAGGTAAAGCATGCAATTGCTCCAACATGTTGGCTCACTGTCTCAAGGAACATGTAACAAGAGCTTGACAGCCACCCAAAGGTCAGCAAGTAGAAATCTACATGTCCGCTTACATCTTGGATGCAATCTGTACCCATTACAATTTCTCGGGCTTGAAGTGGGCATGGACATTGGGGGAGACCTCTATTAACACTTATTGTAAAATTTTGTCCAAATACAGCTTCAAAGGAGTTATCACACAATTTTCCAATCATTTTGTCACCCCAATGTATAAGATGATATTTGAGCAGGATCCACCCTGCGTGTTGAAGGTAGAAATGGAGGCATTGATCAGTATAGCATATTGGTATGCCTCACCGTGTGGCACCATCATATGAATGTACATCACGGAGAAGCCTCCACATGTTCTACTGAAGATTTCCTTGGACAAGCTTGTCATGGAGGAAGTATCATACTACATCTCGGCAAGACTGTCATCTATTCTTCACCAGAAGAAGAAGGCACCTTGGCTCGCTCTTCCATTGCGGATCAAACTATATGAGATAAGCAATTTCAAGCATGCAGATGTTGAAGTAGAGGAGATCAAGAAATATCCATTCAATGCCTGAAGCTACAATATGTATGATCCACATTGTCTTGTAAAAGATCACTGCACGAGAGTACAGTCTCATTGGATCCACGGGGCATGTCATTGGGTGGAGGAGGACCCATTGAGATATTGTTATAGCTTCTCCAGGCCCAATGAACTGGTCGAAATTTATGTGGAATGGTTAGTGAGTTAGTGTGAAGCAGCATCCCAGAGAGCACCACCAGCAGTAGCAGCATAGGTAAACATACCAGTGCGCGACAAGGGTAAGAGGAAGATTGTCGATAACATGGAGGAGGAAAAAATTTGCAAGTTTTGAGCAGACCCACTTGCGTAGAAAGAAGCTTTGGCAATAAAGGTGAAGAGGCAACATCACGATAAGAGGGACATGCAAAGGTAGAGGGAAAAATAGAGAATGGAGGAAATAGAGAAAGAGTTGCATGAGTTGAAGGAGCAACTCCAGAAGGAACAGAAGCTGCATAGATAAGAGAAGGAAGTGCAGCAAGAACAGGTACAGTAGGGGTGAAATATTTATAGATAGATGAAACTGCGCCCGTACAAGTAGTCGACTTATTTGAACAGCTAGCATCAAGCAGTAAGGGTGAGAAATCGCAGGAGCAGGACTTTGATCAAGATGTTGAACGAGCACTTGAGCAGATGGATATGGACATGGAGCAATAGGAGTTAGAGCAACACATAGACCTCATGCCTCACTACCAAGAGGTCGACCCACCAGTGTCACCACATCCGAAAGCGGAGAAAGTCCCAAGCGACCAAGGAGACAATGAAATCCTTGGAGGAAATTCGGAAGGAGAGATGCACAACATCTCATTCGACGAGTCCCAACATAGAGTTATGCAATTTCCTAGAGTTTCGACTCCATAAAATCACACATCTACTGTGTAGTTCAAGGAATGAGTGATCATTTTTGATGTGCGCAAGAATCCAATATCATTGGTCGATGCTACCAAAGCATATGTTGAAGCCACTAGCTTGAGTGTTCACTTCTTAATAGGTGAGAATGAGCAAATGGATAAGGAGTTACAGACGGCCAAACAGGGACAGTAATTAGTTACAGAATCCCCCTGAGGAGAGTTGAAGAAGGAAATACTAGATGAAGCATTATCCCTTGATACAATCATGCAAGCATTGTATTCCAAGTTTGGTACAATGCATAAGGCAGTTGTCCATCTCAACAGTTGGAAACAATGATGTGCTAGGAGAGCACATACCTTGTCGAACTTTCATGTTGCTGATGATTACATGCAAACATGGACAATGAGATACAAGAAACCCCCATTACACTTGCCCAAGATGATGAAGCCTAGAGCGGTCGAGCTGAAGGCATGCATCTGGAGTCAGATCCAGAACTATGAACATCTCCCGTAGCTCATCACTAGTCTACAAGCTTCTCATGCATGAGTATTCAAGAGTATATATGTTCTAGTGCATGCACATGCAATCCCATCTATTGGGACACTCACCTAGACAAAGACAAAGGCACAAGTCCGATTGGATCTTGACTCGTACTTTCACGAGTTGATGCACATAGCCACCAGCCCAGACTTGGTGATCAATGAAGACACCATGAACAAGTATGTTTCTGGTTTGACCACACTCAAGACAATGATGTGCATGCTATCAGATGAGGACAGAGGAGCTCAAGCAGTGTACACGGATGCTATAGAGGCAAGGGTTTATTTCAAGAAATATGTCACCTTAGAGTACACGAACACCATCATGGATTACCAATCTTGGCATCAGTTTGCCAATGTTGACCACCATGAGGATGTCGAAGAGCTGGTCTTCCCACAACTGTCTGAGTCATAGTGATGTCTTGGATGGATTTTTCAAGCCTATTTTGTCTCACATGGGTACATGTGTAGATTGTATGTAATTTCTTGTCAAGTGTAATTTCAAGTTTCGATAGTTGGATGTAACATTCATAGACTAGATGAAGAGTCATGAGGGTAGGTGAACTGTCACAAAGGGGATTGTCAAGGGTCACCCCACCCTTTGCTATATCTAGTCGCTCATAACTCATTGTAAAGGCTTTTGTTCAGCCAAGCTTCCAATAGGAGTACTTAGATAAATCATGGATAGTGTTGTAACGAGGCTTGGCTTCTCCACTATGCAGATCTAATATATCTCTTTGGAGGAGCAGGAACAATGACTGCAATATTTTGCTGTCGGAACTAGTGGTTGGTCATGGTTGTATTGCATGATTACACTTCTTAATATAACAGAGCCAACACGTTTCATGCATATGTCATATTTTATTCCAACTATCTTGTTTACTCTCAATGATATATGTATATGTTTGATTATGTAGGCATGTGTAGCTATTTTCTATATATCTATGTATGAATCTCACTAAAATGTGTTGTTGGTTTAACCATCACTTTGGATTTCTAGCTAACATTCCTTCCATGTTGTGATGCATCTTTTCTCATGTGTTCCCTTCTTAACTCCGTGCTATCACAGTTTTCCAAGGGGTGCACTCACCCCACCCTTCATGTGTTAAAACTGCTCATACACCTTCCTTTACTCACTGCATATGTCACACCCTTGCTACCAACAAGGACATCTTACCTGCCTCTGTGCGAAACCGCAGTCAAGGTGATACCATACAACCCATTGTTGGGACTCCTACACCAAACAGTCTGAGGTCTAATTGGGACTTCTTGCCGGGGAGATCTGTTATGAAACCAACTCAAGAAAAGATAGAAAAGATAGATCAACGCCTTAGAATTCAGTCTCTTCAAGGGGGCAACCTCCTTTACATTACATAAATGAACAATTATTGGATGATACAAATGGAAAGACCTCCTTTCTATATATAGGAGTCTAAGGGGTCATAACATAATCAGAGCCGACATAACAATAATAATGTAAGGGCACAATAATAACAATAGTGGGCTTCTATGGGGCACATTAGTAACAATATGGGCACTACATGGGTACATCAATATAATAAGTGGGTTGTACTAATAAAAATAAGGGGTTACACTAGTAGTACAGGGGTCTATCATGCCCCTCTCCTTCAAAAAGCGTTATCCTCAACGCTTGAGTAGTTCTTGATGCTTCTGTATAAAATTCTTGTCCTCCCATGTGGAATCTTCAGCGGGTAATTTCTTCCACTTGATGAGATACTCTGAAATTGATCGATTTCGTAGCTATCGGGTTCTTGTTTCTGTGATTGCTCCAGGTTCCAATATGATTTTTCCTTCCTTTTCCATATCTAGCAATATTTTTTGAATTGGGATCTTTTGCAACTTTTGAATAAGTGGCCATACTTCTTTGTCCTTCTTCCATTCATCCCTTGCTTCGTTTATCCAATCTGGTTGGATAATAGAAATAGCACAAAACAATGCTTCCACATCCTCATCCTTGAAGAGTCTTCCCATTCAGTAAGGTCGCCATTTTTTAAGTGCATGTAGTATTGCCAACATTTCCTTGTCATAAATAGCTTGCTTTAGATGTAGCAGTAAAAATACCCAATCGCCTACATCAAAACATTTTTCACTATGATGTTGATCTACCAGTTGTTTCATTTGATTTTGCACCGAAGTGGCTTTATCCTTTAAAAGTTGGAGAACTTGTTGTTGATGCTCGATGTGATCTTTCACTGCTTGAACCTTTTTCTTCTTGATATGTCCTTCTATCTTTAGAGTTTGAGGAGTGGTAATTTCTTCCAATCCTTTACAAGATATGATCGGATTCATTTCTTGACGCTTGGTGTTATCTTTCACTTCTTGAACATTTTTCTTCTTGATATGTCCTTCTATGTTGATAGTTTGAGGAGTGGTAATTCCGACCAGTGAATTACAAGATATGGTTGGATTCATTTCTTCTTTCTTGATGTGATCTTTCACTTCCTGCACCTTTTTCTTCTTGATATGTCCTTCTATCTTGAGAGTTTGAGGAGTGGTCATTCTTGCCAATAGTTTACAAGATATGTTCTGATTCATTTCTTCTTTCTCTAGGGTTAGGTTCTGGCGTATATCCTCTTCTTTTGATGTTTCTTGATCCTTTTCTTCCTCCTCTTCATACTCTATGTAAAATAATTTCTTCTCAGCACACTTATGACCTTTAGTGCATTTTCTATCACAATTGGAACAAAGCCCTTTTTCTCTTTTTTCTTCCAATTGTTGTGGTGTAACCCTTGTAGGTTGTGGTAGGCTAGGAGAAACAACACGTCCATATTTAAAGTTGTGAGGGGTAGACTTCCTTGTTGCCATAATTTTACTTTCAAATATGTCACAAATCCCTTTTACTCTTTCCAATTGTTGCGGTGTTGCTCTAAAGAATGTGTTGTTCTTTGTATCCTCATAATGTGCTATCATTTCCTCCGTGAGAATTGACCACGTAACAAGTTGTTTACGAGAACAAAGACCTTTATACCATAAAAATTGATCTGGTTCTAAATATGAAGATGCAATACATACCTTTTGTAACAATGGTACACCATGTAGATCAAAATATTTCTCCATCTGAAGTATCCAATTTACCGGATCCTTGCCATCAAACTTTCTCATCTTGATTTTTATTGATTTTAGGACCTCGATCTTGAAACGACTCTAACTCTGTACTTGCGGATATTTAAGTTCTAAAATTTCTACCTGTAGTAGCCCTCTGTGTCCTCTTTCCAATGCCACTATTCTAATCCAAATTGGATTCTCCAAAAACGAGTTATGCACAATCTCCCAAGATGACCTGATTATAGACCTTTCCAGAAGAGCGAATTTGTATGAAGTTCCACGTGTCAATTTTTCAACCTTCGGCTCTAAAAAAGATATACAAGAAACTAAAGTCCGTCATCTTTCTATACCTTCTTACAAAATTTCAATCCAATGCTCAGAGAGAAAGTTATGACTATTTTCCCCAGGTCACCTGTTTGGAATGTAATTCAGGAGTCTGCAAAAAGACCAACTTCCTCAGATCATATCTCCGCAAATATAGCACAAAAAACTCTGCAATTCGGATCCGAGGTTCGGCGTGATTTCTTCTCAAATGGGTTGTTTTTGCAACTTCTGAAAAATCACAGAAAAAAAGTTATAGCGAAAATGCCACGATGACCTGTTTAGAGTAGCGAAACCCTAGAATCTAAAGCTCTGATACCTAATGTTATGAAACCAGCTCAAGAAAAGATAGATCAACGCCTTAGAATTCAGCTTCTTCAAGGGGGAAACCTCCTTTACATTACATAGATGAACAATTATTGGATGATACAAATGAAAATACCTCCTTTCTATATATAGGAGTCTAAGGGGCATAACATAATCAAAGCCGACATAACAATAATAATGTAAGGGCACAATAATAACAATAGTGGGCTTCTATGGGGCACATTAGTAACAATATGGGCACTACATGGGTACACCAATATAATAAGTGGGTTGTACTAATAACAATAAGGGGTTACACTAGTAGTATAGGGGCCTAACAAGATCCCTTGACATGTTGGCAGGTCCAACATTGTCGACATATTGTTATCTTCTAAGTTCCAATATTATTCATAGAAACCTCAGTTGAAGGCGTCGATGGTAGAGTTAGTTGATTTCGATTATTGTCAGAAAAATTGCAAAGATTTTATGTATTTTAACTATTATTTAAATTCATGAATAAATTTAAAGACCTAAAAACTAGTTGGTACAACCCAAAAATGGCTCCAACCATCCCAAAGGACCATAAGTTAGTGAGTTATTTTTCAGTTCTTTTGGATTAGTTGATATTTAGATTAGATCAAATCCATTAAAAATAGATCATAAATTGACTCAATACTTTTGTTCGTCTTATTTTGTATGATATTTGCAATGGGTTACATTAATAGGAAAGCATGCTGAAGTTATGGTTGTAGGAAAAACATTTTTTCTAGTTTTTAACCGACATTGTAAGGTAATGCCAAAATTTTGTTTCACAGAGGAAAAGGTATTTGAGTTAGACCAGTTTCAGAGTGATATGAACCTAGGTTCGCCTTTCCTATTTATCACAATACACAAAATTTTATCTAAGAATTGACTTTTTGGCATTCACATCTCATCTGTGAACTCAATTTCTTAGGGTTGGTATTACATCTATGTAGTTGTACATATGTGTTATTTTCAAAGGTGCGCATATTAGATGTCTGCAAGGTTCCTACCTCTCGAGGGTTTGGATTCACATTTTGAAAATCTTGGTTTATGGTGTACTTGAGGGGAAATATTTTCAGGTAAGGATGGCATATTTGAAACCAGTATTTAAAAAGAAAACCAAGACACCAAAAGAAGCTTGTTGATTTGATTGGATTAAAAAATTCAAGAAAAAATATCTTCTTACCCTTTAGTCTTGTCATCAGTGGACAAAAAATACCAAAGCCGAAAATTTTAGCGATTAGCCACTTGATTTCAACTAATTAGAATTTCAGAAATCATTTTTTGTTTTGTTGAGTTTTCACTTTGGAGGTCAAACTTGAAAGTTCCCTTGTGGGACCATTTATAGGATTTATGTTGTGCACTAGATTTCTTTTATCATTTTTATTTTTATTTTTATCTCTAATGGACATTTGCTTCTCTAGAGAATCCCTGGTTCTAATTGTGGCCCAGGAAAATTGGGATTTTATAACCCCTCATGCACTTAGTGGAAGAAAACTTGTGCCCACACAACTAAACTTGCATGCATTCTTGCATCTGAAATTATTTTCCCAACACTCCATATTTCTATATCTTCTACTTTTGATCTTAGTAACTATGGTATCTTCATTAAGGAGTTCGACATACTAGGGATTTTTTTTTGGGGTATGTGTGTTGGTGTATTTATATGTATTAAAATATAAACAATCAATAATCCTCCTTCTTTGGATAGGATTCTAGTCATTAAAAATCCTAGATGGAAGTTTCCTAGGTTAAGTTACATGGAGAGAGTTGTGTACATGCACACTATGGATATGTTATTATTTTTAATGTACATTTAAGAGAGATACTTCATGAAAGTGAAAACCCCAATGATTTACAAAAAGTTCATGATATATTAAAAATAAAATAAACACAGTCCCATCAAAATATAAAATTTCATTTTAAAAATAATTTGATAATTCCAAAAGAAAACACCATCAATAATCAATAATAAAGAAAAAAGAAAATAACACTACAAATAACATTATCATAGTTTAGTTTACATGTAGATATGTATTATTATTATTCCAATTTTGAATTTATTATTATTAACAAAATATATGAAAGCGAGAAACTTGGGAAATAAAATATAATATCATGAACATTTACGTGTATATTCATTGAATTTTGAAATTTTTTACGTTTAACTCAATAAACCGAAACCGCCTCCTGATAGTTTGAGAGGTGAAGGTTTTCCCATTGTAGGGAAAAAGTTGAAACCAAGAAAATAGACATAAATATCATGAATATGGGCTCATACTGAAGTCGTCGTCTCAACCGTGCCGAGTGGACCCTTTCGTCTACATTACCCTTTCGTGCCAAGATTTACTGAGTATATATAACTATGAAAATACTGCTTGACTATTCAGATATAGAAACCAGAGAACCCAAAACTGTCCAAGGACTGAGATTGATGCTTGAGAGGGAGAGTTTACTATCAACCTTGACAAGGGAGATCTCGTGGACTACATTAACCATCTTATGAAATTGAGCTGGTCCCTCATCACCCGAACACCCCTCCACTCACCCGTCAACATATGATAAAGTTGTTGAATGATGTCCCACATTTTTTGCATTAATCGATCCAAAGAATGGGGCCACACTGGAGTACTAATGGATAGAATTAGAGGCTGAGTGCATACGAAAGCCACACTCAATTGTAGATGGAGAACTAATCCCATTTGAAATGAGAATCTATTGCTAAAGGATGAGAACATATGGACCTATTCCTTTTTTCCTTCCCAAGAGGTATGGTCTGGGAGCTGTGACGATCCTTCAAATTTTTTGGTGATCAGTGATTGGATTAGAATCTTTGTTATGATCAAGGGATCTTGGGATGGACTCTATCACTTGAAAGTTGAGATAACCATATGTATGAATGTAGCTCCGCAGGGACTATGTTTGGTCCCATGTGTGTTCTATTTCAAAAGCGAATGTTTGAGAATTTGTACAAGTGAGGGTGTGATTGAAAGGAACAGAGCCTCTAGAGGGTATGGCCATTTTAGTTACCCAATCCACCTCAATGTTGGCTACTCAGTGAATTTGATTGAATTTATATGAATTGATCCCATTTAAAATAAGAATTTGTTGATATAGGAGGAGAAGGTTTGATTCTGTGCCCTTTTATCACCCTTGAGGTATGGTCTAGGAGTTGATACCATCCTTAAAATATCTTAGAGCTGAATGATTGGATACGATCTTTGATGTGATTAAGAGATCCTGGGAAGTGTAATACTCCTAGTTGGATCTCCATAATAGAAACGTAAATGTATACAAGGTGAGAGGGTGGGACCCAAACAAGGTAGTATGTAAATGTATATTTAAAATTAATAAAAAACATTAATGACTGCAAAAGAAGAGGGAAAAAAATATGGGGGGCTATTCATATCATGAACATTTACATGTATATTCATAATATCATGAAAATTTACATGTATAATCATTGAATTTTGAAATTTTTTATGTTTAATTCAATAAACCGAAACCACCTCCTGCTGGTTTGACAGGTGAAGGTTTTCCCATTGTAGGGAAAAAATTGAAACCAAGCAAATAGACATAAATATCATGAATATGGGCTCATACTGAAGTCGTCATCTCAACATGCTGAGTGGAACCTTTTGTCTACATTACCCTTCCGTGCCAAGATTTACTGAGTATATACAACTATGAAAATACTACTTGACTATTCAGATATAGAAACCAGAGAACCCAAAACTGTCCAATGACTGAGATTGATGCTTGAGAGGGAGAGTTTACTATCAACCTTGACAAGGGAGATCCCGTGGACTACATTAACCATCTTATGAAATTGAGCTGGTTTCTCATCACCCGAACACCCCTCCACTCACCCGTCAACATATGATAAAGTTGTTGAATGATGTCCCACATTTTTTGGTTTAATCGATCCAAAGAATGGGGCCACACTAGAGTACTAATGGATAGAATTAGAGGTTGAGTGCATACGAAAGCCACACTCAATTGTAGATGGAAAACCAATCCCATTTGAAATGAGAATCTATTCATAAAGGACAAGAACATATAGACCTATTCCTTTTTCCCTTCCCAAGAGGTATGGTCTTGGAGTTGTGACAGTCCTTCAAATTTTTCGGTGATCAGGGATTGAATTAGAATCTGTGTTATGATCAAGGGATCTTGGGATGGACTCTATCACTTGAAAGTTGAGATAACCATATGTATGAATGTAGCTCCACTGGGACAATGTTTGGTCCCATGTGTGTTCTATTTCAAAAGCGAATGTTTGAGAATTTGTACAAGTGAGGGTGTGATTGAAAGGAACAACGCCTCTAGAGGGTATGGCCATTTTAGTGACCCAATCCACCTCAATGTTGGCTACTCAGTGAATTTGATTGAATTTATATGAATTGATCCCATTTAAAATAAGAATTATTGATATAGGAGGAGAAGGTTTGATTCTGTGCCCTTTTATCACCCAAGAGGTATGGTCTAGGAGTTGATACCATCCTTAAAATATCTTAGAGCTGAATGATTGGATAAGGTCTTTGATGTGATTGAGAGATCTTGGGAAGTGTAATACCCCTAGTTGGATCTCCATAATAGAAACGTAAATGTATACAAGGTGAGAGGGTGGGACCCGAACAAGGTAGTATGTAAATGTATATTTAAAATTCATAAAAAACATTATTGACTGCAGAAGAAGAGGGAAAAAAATATGGGGGGCTATGAATTTGTAAGAAAGGAAAGAAAGGGGCCCCAAGGAGAACAAAGACATAATTATTTATTCCTAAGCATGTGTTATTTACCTTGTATTATTCTAGATCATATTGACCTTGGATTAGGTTCCAAGTGAGATATGTGGGCTTCTTAAGAAGCCACATTGTGAATTGTGAGAATGCATATATATTACATGACTTTTGGTTATGCAAGGGATGTCCATGATTCTATGGGAAACCTTTGGGAAGACCCTATGTTGCCATGACTGTAACAAAATGCTAGTTAATTTGATAAAATGCAAAAAGAGGAAGAACATTTTTTTTATAATCAGACATGCTGGGAACAAACTATTACAAGCTTGTTGTTGGAATGTTTAGTCTTGATTGTGGTCAGTTAATATTGTTTAAATCAAAACGTGAGATGTGTTTGGATTTTTCACAAATATTGAGATGAGAATAAGCAAGCATGATTCTCAGCAACCTTATAAGAAATCATATCTTATGTGGAGAACAATTATATGACAAATGTTACATGTTTGTTGTCTTGTTTTTGTCTCATCCATATTAGTAATGTGTTAGAAACTAGGTGAGCTGAAAAATACTGAGATCCTGACACCGTTTCTCTTCATTTTGTTTTGCCTCATTAACAAAGTGGGGACTATGAGATGTAGTTGCATCAGGTGTGTGTTTTTAAGCAAAGCATTGTATATCTAGACAATATATTTGATATGGTTCTGGATGGCATATGGATTTTTTTTAGCCTTACCGAGAAACAATCTATTGATGAATGTTTAGAAAAATTTCGGAGTACATTTTTATTCTACCATTAGGAGTGCACACATTTTTATTTCATGTATGAACTACTTCATTTATTTTATTTCAGTAAAGTAGCTCCCTTGAAAATGGTCGAGGAATGGTATAAAACTTGACTTACAGGAATTTATTATTTTTTTCTTAATAGGAAGAAGGATGGGTGGTTCGTTGTGCCTCTAAGGAACGATTTACTGCGCCTAAAAAAGCTAGTGATAGGGACGTCTCTACAACTTCAACCTGCTATAAAGTCAATCAGAATAGTTCATTACTTGAATTAAATTCACTAGATATGAAGCTCCCTTGGCAACTAGATCACCACCAATTTGGTTACAAATTGCAATAATTCTCAGGCTGCAAATAGGAGATGGACCCAACTCGAGCATAACCCATTTTTGCAACTTCCTCAAATGGAGAGCCCAAAACTTCCATAGAATATTATTAATTCATCCTCCATCTCAGAATAGGCATGAATACTCCATGACACGTTTATTGGAATCTTCAAACATGGAGATGATTTTACCACACTCAACATATACAAGGCATAATGATCAACAACAACTAGGTGAATTTTATGGTGATGAGTAGGTTTACACAGACTCGAGAATGTTAAATAAATACTGCATCAATGACTGTCGAATTGTGAAAGCTAGTAATGAAGGTTTTAATTTTGTAGGTCACAATAGATTGAGAATTATCCTATACCATGTTGCCACGACCTGTGTCAATTTTAAAGCTTTTGTAAAACCTTCATCAAGACAGGATTGCTAATCAATCACAGATTCAAATGCATATACATTCTTACAATTTTTTGTTATCACAGAAGTCAATTCCAATTATACAAGGGTATTGAAATTGTGGAGCTAATCACTGGATATGAATTTAATTTTCTACCATATTTAAATGTGATTCAAACTTTTGGATTTATATGTTAAAGAGTAAACTCTCTTGTAGGATGGAGAAATCTTGAACATTTTCACTCATATACTAGGGATCCTTTCTCACTCATATACTAGGGATCTGAATGTTTTTCTGATTCTTGCATTAAATTTTAATTTTGTATGTTCAGATTTTAATAGTTTGAATGTTGGCTTAGAAAACCACATTATTGCATATGGAAATCCAACTAAATATTGCAATGATTGTGATCGTGTTTATATTAGTGCTCTTTCAAAAATTAATATGAGAATAAAATAAAACATTTCTTAAATTATTCCTTTTGTTTTGTAATAATTATGTCGATAGGAATTCTTTTTTAATCAGTTCACTTTCTAGTTTCATCTACCCAGTTCATCTGCCTATGAAACCTACCATATGCACTTTTACTAGATTAAATGACATCTATTTGATTTAATTTAATAGTGGCACCATTCTTTGCATTCAGTGGCGCAAGAGGAGCATCAAGCGTAGGATGAAAGAGTTCCTGACATAGAAAGGGTCTTTTTGTGATCAATTGTCTTATCAAACCATCTCTCTGATTGATTGAAATGACCCAAATTGCATAGGAAACACCTAGTTAATTCAAGAATTCTTCGTACAGGGTTCTCACAACGTCAATTAAACCACCCCCACACTTAATAAAATCAAACTTCATAATAAATATGTAAATCAATATGATTCAAATGATCCATGGAAAGTGTGGTAACTCCAATTTTCACCTTTAGTAGGATTGCAGTGACTAGAAAATAATATTCAAGCCATTTCGAGCAATAAAATTAAAATAATTTCAAAAAGTAAATAATTGTTTTTTACAATGTATAAATTGAAAAATAAATTTTATTTTTTGGTCAAACACAACATTAATTCGTTGTCAACCCATTATTAATTGGTGAATATTCAAAGCCAAGTGGACATTTAGGGATTAATAAGTGATTACTAAACCAACCATTAGGCACAATTAATAAACCACACAGATAAAATATTATCAGAAGTGGGTATCCTCCCAAATTCCAACCAGAACATGGACACCTAATAAACCCAGAGTTACTTTTGAGCCATGAAAATCAAAACAACTTCAAAACATGAGGGTGCAATTATCTTATTAGATAGATTGAATGGCTATAGATGTTGTATGTCAGATTTCAAACATTTGTGGTTGTGCAATTTCTTGAATGCATTATATACTTTCCCAATTACAACCAAGCATTAAAACAACTCAAGCATTATGTAAATGTTTGGTGTTGGGATAATTAGCATAACATTGATTTGCATGTATATTGAGCTCATTCGGATTAGGAAGCGAGTATGTCATCGATATCTAGACATATCCACTATATTTGAATGCACCGCAATCCATATGGTTGCATAGTGAAGTAGTGAACAGAGATATAGATCCAGTCATTGGGAATTTACTTTAGAGAGTGCGATTATGTTTATCTCGATGCTAGAATGTGGAGCCTTAAAAATCATCCGATGAGTTCATTCAATGAAAACCATTACACATTAGTAACAGTTTCAATAAATTCTTGAAGTCACGCTACATTTTGTCGTCTTTGAAGACTAGGTTTAGGTTCCAACTGCACACTAGATTAGTCTTAAGGTAATTGATTGCACTCTACTACTCAAACCCATCTACATTCTAAGGATCAATAATTGGTTCATCATTTTTTGATAAAGGATAGAAGGCCAATTCCAAATTTGATAGGTTCTTTATTATTTATAACCTATAGCAAGAGGGATTTATATCTCATTCCAGATGAATAAAATTTCAAGCCCATGACCACAAGAATTGAGAGCCAATCCATCTTTGTGACAAAGAGATTTGGTGTTTGGCTTGCAATGTTTTTATAACCTTCGAACCAACAATCATTTGTCTCTCCAACCAATTTCTATAGCTCTATGATCATAATCTGTGAAGATTAGATGCACACATGCTACAACCATGGTTTTGTGTCTATAACCTACTAAGCTGAATTTACCATCAATTACAATCAACAAAAATTCCTATACAGACTTCATCCTCAATTACAATTGTATATACTCATTGGATACTAATTTCTACTTTTGTTTCGATGAGTCAATTCGATATGCATCAACATTGAACTCAACTTTAAATGAGTGATGTGTTGGATAGAGGCTTCATTATTGGTTCCATATAAACGATGAACTATGTATAATTTACATCATCATTTAGATGAATAGCTCACTATACAAAGAAAAGTTCCCCCAAACTTGACCTTGAACATAATTCCTTTTACCTAGTCCATAAAACATAATACTTTAATGCTCCACTTCCATTTGGATGCAATTCGACCCGATTTTTCTTACAATTGACAGGTTGAATGGATAATATGTATTATGCAATTAACAACATACGTTGGCACATTAACACATATACATTGAAATCATAAAAATAGGAATAAAATATACCAATTTCATTTGTTGTTCAACCCTACTCTAGTCCTCTCTCCTTTACTTTGTGTTATATCCCTCACAACAAAATTTTATTACATAAACATTTAAGATAAATGAAACATCTTCCCACTTGCACTCCATTTGGAATTTCAAGCCTCCATGCATTCAACATGGCTCTCCACATACTTCTTTACCCTTGGGATAGAATATACCCAAATGGGTCTAGGCCCAATAGGGTTCTTGTACTCGATTCCGAAACGCTACAGGTGTTCATAAACCCATCATTTCCAAATGTGGAAAGAACCAAGTGGGTGTTACTCTTATCTTCTTCCTGAGTAATGTAAAATAAAATGCATTATCAAGAAATAAAAAGAGTTGATCGTGTTGATATATTATTTTAGCTTTTTAAAGATGATTTTTTCCTAATGATTTAATTATTAAAAATTCTATGAATATTGGTGAGGGGTGGCGGTTGATAATAGGGCATCTGATTGTAACTTGATGGTGATCAAGACTGCAATGTACAAGTTTAAGCAACCAAGTCTATAACTTACATTTTACAACAATGGTGAAGGAAGCCCACAATAGTTAAACCGGAAATAGAGTAGAATATGGATGGTGACAAGGAGTAACAAACTTTGAGGGACAAGTTGTTAATTGTGGAATTTTGAGGTTGTTTTCTTGCATATTGACATCTGATAATGAATAAGTAAATTTGGTTGCTCAAAGGGGAGTCATGGAGAATATTGAAGTGAGAAGAGAGCATGGTTTATTGAGGGTTAGAGTAGATGCATGAATTGATAAATTTAGTTATGTTTCAATGTATTATGTGCTAAAGAAGTTATATTTTTAGAGGAGTGGGTCATAATTTTGTATTCTTAATGTGGTTGGTTTAATAATATTTATTCTAATGTCCTGTTTTGAAATTTTCTTGTAGTTGTGTACCTTTGTACAACTTCAACTATACATTTGTACAACTTCAAATTTTGAGGGACAAGTTGTTAATTGTGGAATTTTGAGGTTATTTTCTTGTATATTGACATCTCATAATGAATAAGTAAATTTTTTCAATCAAAGGGGAGTGATGGAGAATATTGAAGCCAGAAGAGAGCATGGTTTATTGAGGGTTAGAGTAGATGCATGAGTTGACAACTTTAGTTGTGTTTCAGTGTCTTATGTGCCAAAAAAAGTTTTGTTTCTAAAGAAGTGGGACGTAATTTTGTATTATTAATGTGGTTGGTTTAATATTATTTATTCTAAATTCCTATTTTAAAATTTTCTTGTAGTTGTGTACCTTTGTACAACTTCAACTATACATATGAGTAGCAATGTCATCTCCCAATTTTTTTGTAGACAGGTGAGAGAGCATAACATTTGAAGTCCCTAAATATGCATAAGTGGGTGCCATTCTCTATCTATATTGTATTAGCTAGGTCAATAATATTTATTATTTAGACTATTTGCATTAATAGGAGATTGAATTTTGTTTTTTTCGTTTGATACTATGTTGTATCAGCTACAAGCACCCTCCAAAATTTTTCCTTAGCTTCATTTTGGAGCCTCCCTACAAAACATCCTCAACAACATGTCTTGCCTTATCAAGTACACAAACTTCAGAGGTTTTCTAGTAGCATGAAAACCTCTGCATGAAATCTTGTTGCATTCCCCTCATGGGCTGCTTCCCCGAACATGGTCCCACTACAAGATGAACATCTCCCTTAAGAAATTATGCCATTTTGGAGGGGAAACAACCTTCCCTCCAGAAATTGTGCAATCCTGATTAGAACCATGTTGGCCTCAAGAATTTCGCAACTCTGTCTGTCAACATTCCCTAGAAAAATTGTGCAATCTAGCCCAGCAGGACTGCTTAGCCCAGAAATTACGCAATCCTGGGCAGCAGTTAACTGCTCAGCCCAGAAATTATGCAATCCTTCTAGGCAGCCAGCCTAGCTTCCTCCTAAAACTATGCAAAAGCTTCCCTTAGTCAAGCAAGCTATTGCATGTGCCATTAGATTGATCAGTTCCACCCGGGACCGAGAAAACTTGACATGCATGCATGGGTTGTTTTTTCTTGAAATAGGTAAAAGTAAAATGCAAAAAATATCCCTAGATTTTAGGGAGCTATGTTTAACATATGGGGGTTCCATGCAAAGATCGTTTTAGAATCTTTCCTCCAAGTGTCACTTTTTCCTAGATTTGTGGCATGCATGTCATGAGCCTCAACATTATTTATTCGACACTTTAGATCTCACTTCTTCACATCGATATTGGAGCTTTAACATCCTATAGCACATCCAATAGTCTTCGACACATCCAACTCAACTATTTACGGATAAGTCCTCTCAATTTGTATTTTGCAACACATCTGTCTCTTTTTGTGTTTTGGCTTGTGTGAGTGTTGTCTACTTGATTTTTTTTAACGCTTGCTATCATTTTCATGCATATTAGCTTGTACTAGCACCGTTTCATTTTTCGTTAGCATCTCACTGTTTTCGCATGCATGACACTATTTTGCACGAACGGTCGCCGATTCGATTGCTCGCTTCACCCACATGCATTTTGTTCCATTTTATGAATCTTTAATTCACTCTTTTCATGCACGATAATTCACCCCTATTTACACTTAGTATCACCATGCATTCACATTCACATCTTCTCTCAATTGCCCGTCGGCGGGTTTGGGCAACCTTGGCTTGGGTTTTTCCTCACCAAGACGACATTGCACAATATTGAGAGGGAAGGCTCTTCCTTCCTATCATTAAATGCGCATTTCTTCCTAGTGGTTGTCCTTCTGTCTTGCATTGTGTAATTCTAAGAGCCAGTGACTACTGGCCTAGAAAATTGCGCAATGCAGTCACTGGGCTTGCAACACTTGCTACCTGGAATTTCACATTACACAATCCCAGTAGCCAGTAGGCCAGTATGGAATACACATTGCACAATTCCAGCATCCAACTAGGCTCCTGGTAGCAAGGACTTCCTTTTATGCAGTTCTAGTAACCAGTCTCCTAGGCTCCCAGGAAAAAGTCTGCAATCCTTGCCAGTCAATCCCTAGGTATGTTGTATGTTATTCCTCAAGTTTGATTTTGTTTTAGCTGATAGATTTCTTTCCATGCATGTCACCATGTCTCCAGATCTAGTAGGTGTTCGTCCGTCTCTCAGCAATTCAGGATTAATGGCCTCCAAGAGAGTAGGATCAAATAACACTAACGGAAGTGCAACTAGAGAAGCAGTTGAGCAAGTGTCTACAAGTTTATCGATCTATGAAGACACCAAGCTGATTGTAGACAAGGACATCAAGATGAAAGGGCAAGAGGTCAATGATGCATTTGTAGGCATATTTTGGGAAGACGTCGAAGACTACCAAGTCTATGTGAACATTCACAAGTCCGGCTTATACCAAATTGCATGCAAGTATCCTGTGTTCCAAATGCTTGGACATGATACATTGGATTGTCTCACACATTGATCCCAAGACGATGACATTGAGCAGTGTCAGCGAGACGAAGATTTCTACCTTCAAGGCACAAGATTATGAACAAATGTACCATATATCGAAGCCCATGGTCACCATGGAGACACCCTTCAGCATACCTAGTAGCAATGCCAACTCTAGGGATATCTTGAAGAACCAGGTGAAGGAGCCATCCAAATTCAGGATGAACCCAACCAGATCTACAATACAAAGATACTTCGGAAGGCGTATCAATACTTGTTCATATTTGCATGTCGCTTGTATTGCCAAGAGAGCACGAAAACCTTCCCACAGAGTTGGGTGATCATGTTAGACCAGCTGGCCAGTGAAGGAAAATCATGCAACTTGTCTGACTGTTGGCTAACCGGCTGAAGGAATAGGTAACAAGTGTTTGATAACCACGTAAAGGTCAAAAAGCAGAAATCTACATGTCTGCAAGAAGTATCATACCACATCTCGGTAAGACTGTCATCTAGGCTGCATCGGAAGAAGAAGGCACCTTGGCCTACTCTTCTATTATGGATCGAGTTATATGAGATAAGGAATTTCAAGCATGAGGATGTTGCAACAGAGGAGATTAAGAAATATTCATTCGATACCCAAAGCTACAATTCGTATGAATCACATTGTCTTGTAAAAGATCATTGCACGAGAGTATAGTTTCAGTGGATCCACAGGGCATGTCATTGGGTGGAGGAGGACCCATGGAGATATTTTTGTATCTTCTCCAAGCCCAATGAACTGGTTGAAATCACTGTAGAATGGTTAGTGAAGCAGCATGAAGCAACATCCCAAAGAGCACCAGCAGCAGTAGCAGTAGAGGTAAACATACCAGTGTGCGACAAGGGCAAGAGAAGATTTTCAAAAACATGGAGGAGGAACAAAGTTGCAAGTTTCGAGAAGACCCACTTGTGCATAAAGCAGCTTTGGAAAGAGGTAAAAATGCGACAAGAGGAATGCGCAAAGGCAGAGGGAAAAATAGAGAAGGATTTGCATGAGTTGAAGGAGAAACTTCGGAGAAAATAGGAGTTATGCAAAAAGGAGAAGGAAGCGTAGCAAGAACATGTATAGTAGTGGGTGTAACATGTATAGACAAATGAAACTATGCCCGTATAGGTAGTCGACTCATCCAAATAGCTAGCATCAAGCAAGCAGGGTGAGAAATTACAGCAGCAGGACTATTCTCAAGAGATTGAACAAGCACTTGAGAAGATGGATATAGACATGGAGCAACAGGAGTTAGAGAAAGACATCGACCTCATCCCTCACCACCAAGAGGTCAACCCACCAACTTCACCACATCTAGAAGTGGAGCAAGTCCCAAGTGACCAAGGAGACACTGAAATCCTTGGAGACAATCTAGAGGGAGAGATGCACACCATCTCATTAGACGAGTCCCAACAAAGAGTTGTGCAATCTCGCAGAGTGTCAACTCCGGAAGATCACACATCTCCTACGGAGTTCAAGGAATGAGTGATTGCATCTCACATGCGCAAGCATCCAACAACATTGGTTGGTGCTACCATAGCATATGTCGAAGCCACTAGCTTGATTGTTCACTTGTTAATAGCTAAGAATGAGAGAATGGCTAAGGAGTTATAGATGGCCAAGTAGGGAGGAGAATTGATTACATCATCCGCCTGAGCAGAGTTGAAGAAGGCAATATTGAATGAAGTATTGTCCCTTGATACAGTCATGCGAGATTTGTATTCCAAGTTTGGTACCGTTCATAAGGTAGATGTCCATCTCAACCATTGGCAGCAATGATGTACTAGGAGAGGATGTATCTTGACAAACGTGCATGTTGTTGTTGATTACATGCAAACATGGACTATGAGATACAAGGGAGCCCCATTACATTTTCCCAAGATGATGAATCCCAAAGCAGTCAAGTTGAAGGCACACATCTAGAGTCAGATCCAAAACTATGAAGAGCTCCCGCAGCTCATCACTAGACTACAGGCTTCTCATGCATGAGTATTAATGAGTATGGATTTTGTAGTACACGCACATGCAATCCCATCTATTGGGACACTCACCTAGGAAAATACAAAGGCACATGTCTAACTAGAGCTTGACTTGTACTTTGATGAGTTGATGCACATAGCCGCCAGCCTAGAATTGGTGATCAATGTAGACACCATTCCCAAGTATGTTGTTGGTCCAACCACACTCAAGACAATGATGCACATGCTATCAGACGAGTTGGATAGAGGAGCCTGAGCCGTGTACCTAGATGTTATGGAGGCAAGAGTTCGTTTCCAGAATGATGTCACCTTAGAGTACACGAACACCATCGCAGATTACTAAGCTTGGCATTAGTTTGCTACTGTCAGCTACCATGAGGATGTCAAAGAGCTGGTATTCCCACAACTGTCTAAATCATAGTGATGTGTTTCATGGCTTGCTCAAGCCCATTTTGTCTCACATGGGTATATGTGCAAATTGTATGTAATATCTTGTCAAGTATAAGTTCAAGTGTCGATAGTTGGATGTAACAGTTATAGAGTAGATGAAGAGTCATGAGGGTAGGTGAACTATCACAAAGGGGAGTGTTAAGGGTCACCCCACCCTTTTCTATATATAGTCCCTCATTACCCCTTGTGAAGAATTTTTGTCAGCGAAGCTTCTAATAGGAGTATCTTAGAGAAAGCTTGGATAGTATTGTAATGAGCCTTGGCTTGTCCACTGCTCAAAGCTAGTATATCTCTTTGGAGGAGAAGGCAACAATGATTGTAACGCTCTGCTATTGGAACTAGTGGTTGGTCATGGTTGCATTGTATGACTTGAACTTATGCTTCTTAATATAATAGAGCCGTCACGTTTCATGCATATGTCATATTGTGTTCAAGCTATCTTGTTTACTCTAAATGATATATTTATCTGTTTGCTTACGCATGCATGTGTAGCTATTTTTTGTATATGTATGTATGAATCTCACTTAAATGTGTTGTTGGTATTAGCGCTCAAATCTGCCTCAGGCTGAGGAAGGCAAAACTCGAGGCCACATCAAACCACGCTCAGCCTCGTAGCTAGCACTACGAGGACAGGAGAGGGCTCTCTCCGGGTCTATCTCGGCAAAAGGTCATCAAAAGGGCTGAGATGACTCAAAATTAATACTGATTTTAGGCTAGTAAAGATATATGAAAGTTTGATTTAGATTTTTGAGTTTTTTGTTGGAGAAATGGGAAAACCAATTTTGGGTCCGGGGATAAGGCCAAATTTTTGCAGAATTCGAGTTTGGGCGAGGTAGGCAGTAGTCTTGATGCCTTTGATCGGGTGTATGGATCAATTAGAACGACAAGGAGCTGAAGAGGGCAAGGGAGAACATGGATCCTCTCCAAACTGGCAAAAACATGTAAAACTAAACAAATTTAAAGGAAGAGCACTGTAAACAATGAATTCAACCTCATTTACTCATTCATTTAGTTTCAGAAGCATAAGAAGGGAATGGCATACATTTAAACATGAATAAACTTACAATAACTGAGAGATAACACCATCAAGAACTGAAAGCCACAAGAATCCCAACAGGTGCTGCAAAACCTCTGATCTTTCCTTAGCCAAAATATGAAAAATATGTACAATAGTGTGCCAAAATCTTCCCAAGAGTCCAACCCTTGCTACTGACTGAAAATTTACATATATAGATCAAGACAACCCATTCAATAACCTTTAGGGGTCAAGCTCCTCCTTCTAGGATCAATTTGAACAAATTCTAAACATGGAGCAAGAATCTAGGTGACCAAAACAACCTGCCTCTAAAAAGAAGGAAACTGATTCATTACATTAAATTTTTGCTATTTTGTGAATGAATAATCTAGAATAAGGTAAATAAGTGCCAAGTTACCTCATACACATAAAATTACATCACGTTGGGTCAAAAATCACATCAAGAAGTGAAACTGGTGAAAACTGGCCGAATTCCTGAGCTGTAGGATGAAAATTTGACCAAAAACCTCTATGCGTAGCGCCCTGATCTCTATGCATAGTGCACCTTTCAGCCTATTTTTGGGACACTTCCTGACATCAAAATCAAGCTCACAATAGCTAGTTGGAAAGCCCTGGATGTCTGCTATCCAGTCCAAGTGGAATTTTCCAATTTGGAGCTCATTTTCCCCCTCAAAATTGCATTCTCCCAAAAGTACTTCCTGCTATTGCAAAAGGTGGCAACAAGGTGGTTTTCATGGTCTTTTTGGGCCTTTTGATCATCCATAACTTGATGAAATTCTTTGGCAATAACTGAGCATGCATAAATTACCATGAAAAACCAAAAAATACAAAGTTTCCCTCCAGAAAGTGTCCCAATCAAAAGCGAGCGCGTTGACGCCCTACTCGTATAGCTGAAAAAACTGTTTTTGGGACCAAAAATTTCAAAATGACAAATTTTTTTCTGAATTTGCTCAAATTTGGAGCGAATACCCTCCATCATGTATCATTCCCAGCTAGCGAATCCTTGGCCAAAACTCGAAGTGGATCCAGCCTCTTTCGCCATTTTAGTGCTCTGCTCAACCTCCTTTTCAAAATCTTCATTTTTGCTTTGCTGACATGCATGCGAGCCCAATAATGATGTTTCATGTGATGGAGCATGTCTTTTCTCTATTGGCCTTCACTAACAACTCCTCCAGATGTCGATTTACTTTCTCAAGCCAAAATTTCCGCTCAACAAGTGTCAAATCGCCAGGACTTTTTCGGGCCAACCTTCGGTCTTCATGGATTTGTCGCAGCTCTATAAGTGTATACTGATCCTCTAGCTACTTATTGCACTGCTCCAAATATTTGATCAGACATTCTGCCTTCAGTAACTTCTCATTCAAGCTGTCAATCTCAACCTTCTGCTCTTGGATGATCTCTTTCAGTTTCGAGCTAGGAGAGCTCCTATCCACATCACTAAATGTAACATCAATATCATGACCTCCTGAATGGCCCTCCTGATGTATTGACCTCTTGCCCCTATCCTGAACCTGTACTTGTACCTGTACTGAAGAAGAAGGCAAGACCCCTTCCATGCCATGTGGAGATAGTACTCGTCGTGCAGCTGCAAATAAGACCCTGTGGCCTCGCTGATATGTCACATACACTGGAGCATTGATATGCTCGGTCTCAGGAATGTCAAACTGATGTGAAGGCTCTCCCTCATCATGAACTATCTTTGGAGGTGGCTGTGGTGCTATGAAAAAGTCACGAGAAATAAAATCCTCCCAAGTAATGCCCCGCTGTGCCAACTGATGAACCACTACAATCTTGATCAGCGCGTAATGATAAATACTTCTATGTTGCTGTGCTGGGGTCTTCTTTTGTACAAAAAACACCATCCTCTCTATGTTGCGATACATGAATTATGGAATGTTCATCATACGTACCCTTGTGAAATGCATCAAGAAACGGACATGGTACGCATAAAGACGCGAGAATCTGCCCTCACAACTGAAATACCGAATGATGAGTTTCATTAAAGGTGCAAACTCATCACTCAGGTATTGGAAAGGAAAAACCCTGCTCAGGTGCCTCATATACCCAGGTTTGATGTATGGCTCATAGTAGGATTTCTCTAACTGTTGACGTTTATTCCATTTTCCCCCAATATTTGGTATCCCGGTGGCCTGTGCAATAGTCTCTGGTGACAGAATGAAATCAACTCCGGCAAGGTTTACATGGCCATCATGTAAATGTAGAACAAACAAACGAGCTAGTTCACGATGATGTTGGATTTGTGAAATTAACTCACAATAGTGGTAGCATGACTGATAGCGAAAACAATCCATTGCAAGCAGGCAAGCCTGAAATTGAACCAAAGAAGTAGGCTCTTCCCTGAGATGCTTACCACCTTTGCCACCTCTGCGAGGCCTCCGTGGCACATTACCCTCTATTGTGGAATCACTGTCATACTCCTGCTCATAAACTGAATCTGTGTCTGACATGGCTTTAAAAACAAGATGTCTGCAATATGTATGTTGATATAGGTGTGGTGAAATCAAAATTTCAATGTATACTCAAAATATAAATATGTTACATATGTACCAAAGCATCATAGGAAACAAGTCCCAATGATAATAACTCTGTTTAAGTGGGTTGGCATAAAACAATCACTGTTTTGATCACAAGGAAATTTTGACAAATGAACAAAAAGTGTAATGTCCAGCCTTTGCAATGCTGGCTAAAATTTGTCAAATGAGTATGGGACTGTATTTCATCAATGGAGAATGGAAAACAACATGATAATGACCATAATGAAACAGTGGAAGTGACAATGGTAGTACAATGGCAATGACAGCAGTGGTAAAATGATAAATTGCAGCGTGAGGGCAGTGACACTTTGACAATAGATGCGTAGGTACCTATATCAACCATACAAGTTGGGAAAATCTTCACAAAGACACCAACATGTCTTTAAAACCCTAAGGAATGAATCTGGTATGAGCATAGGGTTTCACCTCTCTACATCCCACACATTAAGTTTCCCACCTTAAACACACTACAAACATTTCAAAATTTATTGGGCAGCCATCAAAAACCTACTTGCAATCTTTGGCGTTGATTTGGCAAGGATCCGGACGCACTAGCAAAAATTTGTTGGTGCTGTAACTGTGTGTGTAGTGCACGAACCCAACGCGTAGCGCACAACAAGTGTGTAGCGCTCGTTGTTTTTAACATTGGCTGGTGAGGCCCAGTGCGTAGCACGCACTATATGGGTAGCGCACACCCTGTATGGGTAGCGCACACCTCCAAACACCGTCCATGGCTATGAAAACATGGCTTCGGCCTTCAAGAACACAAACACGATTTCTGCCTTGAGATTTTTGAGCAAATGAAATTGTTTGCCCCTTTTATATGTGAAGAAAATATCTCATCAAATCAGATTTGATTTAAATTTGTTTGATAACCCACTTTATAATGTTTCAACACTTTGACATTTGATCTTTTAATACAATGCTGCTCTTTGACTTTCTCTTGCTTTTTCTGAGTCTTGGACTGATAATACTTTGTTGACTTTTGCAGGGATCCGGCATTTGGCTTTGGAAAAGATCAGAGGCTTGCTCTAAAAAAATTTTGTGATGAAATAAATACAATTATTACAATGACAATCTAGTTCCAAAATAGAGTTTTGGACTAGAAATGTTTTCAAGTGCTTTCTGAGAAAAAATATTAAATGAGAATCTTTTGAAACCAACCTCATGGCCTGTGGGCTTTTATTACATGTATGCAAAGGACTGAAAACCCTAGACTCTAGGACTAAAGACTTTTTTAACGAAACTAATAATTTATGACGATGAATGAAATGATCATGTACTTCGGTGATTTTTGAGAAATTTTTGACTAACCCTGCAGGGACAAGCATGAGGAAACACAAGACAACCAGACCCCCTCGTTAGTCAATGGCATGCCCCTAGCGAAATGCAACGAAGTGGAACGAGCGAGACACCTAAAAATGATATGCAAAAGCAAAAAGATCTCTGACGGAGGGCTGTAAAGACCGACTCTAACAGTTGGTTTAACCATCACTTTGGATTGGTAGCTAAATTTCCTTCCATGTTGTGATGCATCTTTTCTCGTGCATTCCCTTCTTAACTCCGTGCTATCACAGGTTTCCAAGGGGCGTGCTCACCCCAATCTCCATGTGTTAGAACCACTCATGCACCTTCCTTGACTTGGTGCATATGTCACACCCTTGCTACCAGTAGGGACATCTCACTTTCCTTTGTGCAAAACCGTGGTCAAGGCAATACCGTACGACCCACTGCTAGGACTCCTACACCAAATGGTCTAAGGTCTAATTGGGACTTATTACCGGGGAGATCCAATGACATGTTGGCGGGTCCAACACTGTCAACATTTATGGTGCTAGAAGGAGGGCTAGATGACAAGTTGTGTCCTCTCATCTTGTTTTGAACCTTTTCACATCTATCATGGATGTTGTTACACTCATCCCTCCATGATGTATTTTTCATGTCGAACTTGTCAACATCACGAGGGATTTTTTTGATATCTTATCCGACTTCACGTATGATGGTGAAGGCGAAGTGGCCTGGCCTATTTTCCTACATGCCTTCCTTGCCATGCTTAACGAGGAAGATGGATGTTCTGACGAACATTCCAGTCTACTTCTTCCATAGACACTTCATGAATCCCCACGACAATGGTGCTGCAATCTACAGGCTGATAGCATGCACTCACTCCAACATTTCTTTGATCTCATTGAAGATACTTTCCATCATTTTGATCCAGAACATCTTGACCGAAAATTGTTATAATATTGAAAGGTCCTGCATTAATCGCCTATGGATTTATAGTAGCCCTTCTGTGTTTTGTAGTTTGAAGCTCCGAAGAGCTAGATGATTTTTTTTTATCTTTGGGATAGATTTGAGTACTTCCTTAAAAAATCAGTCCATCCCAAGAAGAAGTTTGAGCCCAAACCTCGCTCAGCATACTTCAATGATGGAGCTATGTAATCACAGATAAACATGGTCATTGTCATAAGTGATTGTCCACCATCCCCTCACCAAATAGATCCACCACTGTAGAGTTATGCGGGAGAACAGGCACACACATCTGTTCAACTGCCACATCCTCCCAACATCACTTTGATTAATTTTCGCGTAGTTTTGGTTTTGAGTCCTTCAAGTTGTCACATGCATTTTGTACCACAGCCTCCATCTTGGTACTTGGATGATCCCTCGGATGATGCTGTCTTGTGTTCTTCCATCACCAGACTCTACACTTGTTGTGAACGCAGATCAAGCCATCGACGGAGTTGGTGTTGCACAACCAACATGCTTTATCATTCATGAAGAGTATGATTGGGAGCTTGAGAATCAACACTCGGTGAAGGATGAATTCCTTCTTTCTGAGCCTGCTTCTTTCTTTCCTAACATCTTCGGTGAACCTACCATCCATGATTTCTCATGTGTACCTTTTTCTACAGATGCACCCATTTTTGATCATTCGTAGGACACATCGGATGTCAGTTCGTCATCTAAAAATGGAGAGGATAAACTATTAATTGAAAATCCACTTGAAATTTCACTTGCCTTTTCCAGAAACACAGAGGGTGAAATTGTCTGCTTCTCATCTACCCCTCTATTTGATTCATCATATCATGGGGATGCCGATGAAATCATTAATTTTACTGATCGTAGCTGTCATGATCTATTTGCTCCCATATCCGATCGCGATGATTATTCTATTGTAATTTATTTTTCAAAGCCACCTGTTTATGATGATTTATTTGTCGACAAAGTTGAAACTCCCTAGACTATTGAGGAACTTTAGCCTGAGCTAATGGTTATGTCAGGCCCTCAATCTCCTTAGGTTGGTTTCACTTCCGATCAGGAAATTTTTGGAACACCCAAGGCTCCTCATCACTCTTCTGTATGCATTGAAGATCAATTTCACACACAAAACGTACTTCCTCCACTCAAACTACACGATCCCATCGCTCATGCATAGGAGGAATCTTACATTGAAAGCACACATGCACAATGCAAGTTGTTTTTGTTTCTTTCATTTTCCTGCATGTCACAATCAAGAGTATGTGCATGCTTCACAACTTCCCGCAGTGTCTCACAGCACCATGACAAGTCCATGAACTACATGTCATGCACTTGCACTCACTTATGTTCTGTGGACACATTTAAACATGGAGTGTGTTTTTCTTCATTGTTATATCTTCCTTGTTTGCTGGTTTGCAGAACCGGGTTTATCGCAAACCATGCCTTCACCAACATGGCAAGTGGCTGCATTGGAAGTATCACTTCACGTGATCAGGCCCATGCATCGATAGCTTAGGAGTAGCAATAGCGTTTTCTTTTGGCTGTTTTCTTGCATGCTTGTTTTCTTACTTACCTTGCATGTTTGTGTGTCTGCTTTCCTATTTGATTAATTGCTTTGTTTTCCCATTTACTCTTTCTTCTACTTTGTTTTGTTGCTTTTTTTCTCGTTATACACTCGTAGGTTAGTTTTGCATGAAACCATGTGTGACTCTTGAAACAAGTTGGGTAAAGTGCAAGAGGCCCGGTGAAGCTATCACTACTTGGTTATCTGTCTTCCTCCCTCTGTATGAAGAACTTGTTATCTTTAGTCTAGGATACGCCAATGGAAAATACGTACTATTCGAAGTGAACCTTTGTGAAAACACAAATGCTTGCACGGTAACTAGTGTCACCTACTCTAGTTGG
The DNA here is from genome assembly GCA_031772625.1 of Pinus tabuliformis. Classification (NCBI taxonomy): domain Eukaryota; kingdom Viridiplantae; phylum Streptophyta; class Pinopsida; order Pinales; family Pinaceae; genus Pinus; species Pinus tabuliformis. The sequence goes on from CM062805.1 coordinate 506,102,354, forward strand.
TTGTTTTTGGGTTAACCCTTGGCAGCTCAGTGAAGTACAGTAAGGTGAGGGGGAAAACCTTAACAAGCACGTCAGAGGTACATATAAAAATACTTCTTTAATGGACCAACCTCTTCTTCTCTCAATAAGATAGGTTCCCTCTTCTGCCTCTAAAATTAATAAGTGCTATGCGCAATTATGAAAAATGAAAAAATTGAAAATGAAAAATGAATAAGACGAAAGTAGAGAAAGGATTCCTGTGCAGAGAGGTGATGCAATTAACTTCACCGGGGTGCTAACCAGGATTAATGGCAGTGGAGCAATGCTTGTGTTCCTGCGTGACTCCATCAGGGTGCTGTCCAGGCTTTCTGGTAGTGGAGCAACACCAGAGAGGAAACTAAAAGTTTGACAACTATACTGCTTTTGCACCAATATACCCCTCAACCCAAATCAAAACGACTCTGTAGACTTGGCTTTGAATGTGTGTCAATCAACCAAGCACTTGGAAAATGCTACATCTTACAATCAAGCAAGTGTTAGAACCAAGACAAATAGAGGACTAAACAATACTTCCGGAGGTGTTATACTTTCTTTTCATGAACAAGGTCCATTCAGAGAGCTAGAGTTCTACCAATGTGTCGCCAAGTGTTGTAATGACTACAACCACCCTCCAAAATTTTTCCTTAGCTTTGTTTTGGAGCCTCCCTACCAACCATCCTTAGCAGCATATATTTCCTTATCAAGTACGCAAACTTCAATGATTTTCTACTAGCATGACAGCCTGTGCATGAAAGCTTGTTGCATTCCCCTCATGGGTTTCTTCCCTGGAGTTGGTCTTGCTGCAGGCTGAACAACTCCCTCAAGAAATTGTGCAATCCTAACTCGAAGCCCGCTGGCCTAAGGAATCGGGCAATTATACCTGTCAACCTTCCTTAGAAAAACTGCACAATCTAGCCCAGGAGGACTACTTAGCCTAGAAATTGTGTAATCTTAGGTAGTAGTTAAACGCTCAGCCTAGAAATTGTACAATTCTTCTGGGCAGACTGCCCAACTTCCTCCCAAAAACTACACAAAAGCTTCCCTCAATCAGGTAGGTTGTTGCATGTGCCATCGGGTTGACCGGTTCTAACTAGGACCGAGAAAACTTGACTTGCATGCATGGGCTTATTTTTCTTGAAATAGAAGAAAGAAACATGCAAAAAGCATCCCTATATTTTAGGGAGCTATTTTTAGCAATTGGAAGTTACATGCAAAAATTGTTTTAGAATATTTCCTCCAAGTGTCGCTTTTTCCTAGATTTGTGGCATGCACGTCATGAGCCTCAAACTTATTTATTCGACGCTTTAGAGCTCACTTATTCACATCAATCTTGGAGCTCTGACATCCCACATCACATCCAGGTGTCTTCAACACATCCAACTCAACTATTTGTGGGTAAGTCCTCTCAGTTTTTCTATTGCAGCATTTTTGTCGCTTTTGTGTTTTGGCTTGTGTGAGTGTTGTCTACTTGATCTATGTGAACACTTACTATTGTTTGCATGCATATTTTCTTGTATTACCACCATTTCAGTTTTCGTTAGTGTCTCACTGTTGTCGCATGCATGACACTGTTTTGCATGAATGGTCATTGATTCAGCGACTCGCTTCATCCACTTGCATGTTGTTCCATTTTCTTAATCTTTCATTCACTATTATCATGCATGATAATTCACCCCTATTTACACTTAGTATTGCCATGCATTCACATTCCCATATGGTTTCAATTGCCTGTTGCTAGGTTTGGGAAGCCTTGGCCTGGGCTCTACGTCACCAAGATAGCATTGCGCAATATTTAGAGGGAAGGCTCTTCCTTCCTCTTAGAAAATGTGAATTTCTTCCTAGTGACTATCCTCTAGTCTTGCATTGCATAATTCTGAGAGGCAGTGACTGCTGGCCCAAAAAATTATGTAATGCAGTCATTGGGCTTGCAACCCTTGCCTGCTAGAATTACACATTGCACAATCCCAATAGCCAGCAGGCTAGTCTGGATTGTGCATTGTGCAATTCCAGCAACTGAGACTAGCTTTTGCACAGTTCTGGCAGACAGTCTTCCATCCTCCCAGGAAAAATTACGCAATTGTGTTTTTCCTCAATTTTTCTTTGGTTTTAGCTGACAAATTTCTTTCCATGCATGTCGCCATGTCTCTAGATCTAGAACGTGTTTGTCCTTCTCTCAATAGTTTAGGATCAATGGCATCCAAGAGAGTAGGATCAAAGGACACTGACGAAAGTGCAATTGGAGCAACAATTGAGCGAGTGTCTACAAGTTTTCCGATCTATGAAGAAACCAAGCTGACTGTAGACAAGGACATCAAGCTGAGATTGAAAGAGGTCAATGATGCATTTGCAGGCACATTAGGGGAAGATTGCGAAGACCACCAAGTTTATGTGAACATTCACAAGTTCAACTTGTACCAGATTGCATGCAGGTATCCTGTGTTCCCATGCACAGACATGATATATTGGATCGTCTTGCACACTAATCCTGAGACGATGACATTGAGCAGTGTCAACGGGATGGAGATTGCTACGTTCAGGGCACATGATTATGAACAAATCTACCATATGTCAAAGCCCGTGGTCACCATGGAGACACCCTTCAACATACCCAGTAGAAATGCCAACTCAACGGATATCTTGAAGAACTAGGTGAAGGAGATGGCCAAATTTAGGATGACACCCATATAAATCTACAAGACAAAGATATTGTAGAAAGAATATCAATAGTTGGTCATATTTGCATGTTGCTTATATGGCCAAGAGTGCACGGAAAACATCCCATAGAGTTGGGTAATCACATTGGACCAATTGCCCAATGAAGGAAAAGCATGAAATTGGTCCAACATGTTGGTTCACTGGTTGAAGGAATAGGTAGCAAGAGCTTGACAGCCGCCCAAAGGTCAACAGGCAGAAATCTACATGTCCGCTTACATCTTAGATGCAATCTGTGCCTGCTAGTGATTCTTGGGCTTGAAGTGGGCATGTAAATCGGCAAAGACCTCTATGAACACTTATTGCAAAATGTTGTCCAAATGTAACTTCATAGGAGTTATCACACAGTTGTCCAATCATTTTATCACCCCAATCTACAAGATGATATTTGAGCAGGATCCACCCTGCATGTCGAAGGCAATGATGGAGGCACTGATTGGTATAGCATATTGGTATGCCTCACCGTCCGACACCTTCATACAAATGTACATCACAGAGAAGTCTCTGCATGCTCTACTAAAGATTGCCTTGGACAAGCTTTTCATGTAGGAAGTATCATACTGCATCTTGGCAGGAATGCCATCTATTTTGCACCAGAAGAAGAAGGCACCTTGGCTTGCTCTTCTGTTGCGGATTAGGTTATACGAGATAAGAAATTTCAAGCATGCATATGTCGAAGCAGAGGAGATCAAAAAATATCCATTCGATGCCCCAAGCTACAATATGTATGACCCGCATTGTCTTGTAAAATATCACTGCATAAGAGTATAGTTTCATTGGATCCACGGGGCATGTCATTGGGTAGAGGAGGACCCATTAAGATATTGTTATAGCTTCTCCATGCCAAATGAACCAGTCGACATCATTGTGGAATGGTTAGCGAAGCAGCGTGAAGCAGCATCTCGAAGAGCACCACCAGCAGTAGCAGCATAGTAAACATACTAGTGCGTGACAAGGGTAAGAGGAAGATTGTCGACAACATGGAGGAGGAGAAAATTTGCAAGTTCCAAGTAGACCCACTTGCACAGAAAGAAGATTTGGCAATAAAGGTGAAGAGGCAACATTGCGATAAGAGGGACATGCAAAGGCAGAAGGAAAAATAGAGAATGGAGGAAATAGAGAAGGAGTTGCATGAGTTGAAGGAGTAGCTTCGGAAGGAACAAGAGCTGTGAAGATAAGAGAAGGAAGCAGAGAAAGAATAGGTACAATAGGAGGCGCAACATGTAAAGACATATGAAACTGCGCCCATATAGGTAGTCGACTCATCCGAACAGCTAGCATCAGGAAAGTAGGGTGAGAAATCGCAGGAGTAGGACTTTGCTCAAGATATTGAACAAGCACTTGAGCAGATGGATATGGACATGGAGCAACAGGAGTTAGAGAAACACATTCACCTCATGCCTCATCACCAAGAGGTCAACCCACCAGCTTCACCACATCCGAAAGTGGAGCAAGTCCCAAGCTACCAAGGATACAATGAAATCCTTGGAAACAGTCCAGAGGGAGAGATGCACAACATCTCATTCGACGAGTCCCAACATAGAGTTATGCAATCTCACAAAGTGTCAACTCCATAAGATCACACATCTCCTGCATAGTTCAAGGAACAAGTGATCATGTCTGACATGCACAAGCATCCAACAACATTGGCTGATTCTACCAGAGCAGATGCTGAAGCCACTAGCTCGAGTGTTCACTTCTTAATAGGTGAGAATGAGTGAATGGATAAGGAGTTACAAATGACCAAGCAGGGACAAAAATTGGCTACAGCATCTGCCCGAATAGAGTTGAAGAAGGAAATACTAGTTGAAGCATTGTCCCTTGATACAATCATGTGGGTGTTGTATTCCAAGTTTGGTATTGTGCATAAGGCAGTTGTCCATCTCAACAGTTGGAAACAACAATGTGCTAGGAGAGCACATACCTTATCAAATGTGCATGTTGTTGATGATTACATGAAAACATGGACAATGAGATACAAGGGAGCCCCGTTACACTTGCGCAAGATGATGAAGCCGAGAGCGATCGAGCTGAAGGCATGAATCTAGAGTCAGATCCGGAACTATGAATAGCTCCCGCAGCTCATCACTAGTCTATAGGCTTCTCATGCATGAGTATTCAAGGGTATGTATGTTGTAGTGTGCGCACATGCAATCCCATCTATTGAGACACTCACCTAGACAAAGATAAAGGCACATGTCTGAATGGAGCTTGACTCATACTTTCATGAGTCAATGCACATACCCACCGACCCAGACTTGGTGATTAGTGTAGGCACCATGAACAAGTATGTTTTTGGTTTGACCATGCTCAAGACAATGACGTGCATGCTATCATATGAGTTGGATAGAGGAGCTCAAGCAGTGTACATGGATGCTATAGAGGCAAGAGTTCGTTTCAAGAAATATATCACCTTAGAGTACAGGAACACCATCACGGATTACCAATCTTGGCATCAGTTCGCTAATGTCGACCACCATGAGGATGTCGAAGAGCTGGTCTTCCCACAATTATCTAATTCATAGTGATGTCTTGTTTGTTTCAATAGTTGGATGTAACATTCATAGAGTAGATGAAGAGTCATGAGGGTAGGTGAACTGTCACAAAGGGGAATGTCAAGGGTCACCCCACCCTTTGCTATATATAGTCCCTCATAACTCATTTTAAAGGCTTTTGATTAGCCAAGATTCCAATAGGAGTATCTTGGAGAAATCTTGGATACTATTGTAACGAGCCTTGGCTTCTCCACTACGCAGAGCTAGTATATCTCTTTTGAGGAGCAGGTGACAGTTACTGCAACATTTCATTGTCGGAACTAGTGGTTGGTCATGGTTGTATTGTATGATAGGAGCTTAAAATTCTTAATATAACAGAGCCAACATGTTTCATGCATATGTCATATTTTATTCCAGCTATCTTGTTTACCCTCAATGATATATGTATATGTTTGTTTATGTAGGCATGTGTAGCTATTTTTTGTATATCTATGTATGAATCTCACTAAAATGTGTTTTTGGTTTAACCATCACTTTGGATTTATAGCTAACATTCCTTCCATGTTGTGATGCATATTTTCTCATGTGTTCCCTTCTTAACTTCGTGCTATCATAGTTTTCCAAGGGGCACACTCACCCCACCCTACGTGTGTTAGAACTGCTCATGCACCTTCCTTGACTTGCCACATATGTCACACCCTTGCTACCAACAGGGACATCTTACTTGCCTCTGTGCGAAACCACAGTCAAGGCAATACCATACGACCTTGCTGGGACTCCTACACCAAATTCCATGAGGTCTATTGGGACTTCTTGCTGAGGAGATCCCTTGTCATGTTGGCAGGTCCAACATCGTCAACATATTGTTATCTTCTAAGTTCCAATATTATTCATAGAAACCTCAATTGAAGGCATCGACGGAGGAGTCAGTTGATTTTGATTATTGTTAGAAAAATTGCAAAGATTTTATGTATTTTAACTATTATTTAAATTCATGAATAACTTTAAAGACCTAAAAACTAGTTGGCACAACCCAAAAATGGCTCCAACCATCCGAAAGGATCATAAGTTAGTGAGTTATTTTTTGGTTCTTTTGGATTAGTTGATATTTGGATTAGATCAAATCTATTAAAAATAGATCATAGATCGACTCAACACTTTTGTTTGTCTTATTTTGTATGATATTTGCAGTGGGTTACATTAATAAGAAAGCATGTGGAAGTTATAGCTTAGGCAAAACAATTTTCCAGTTTTTAACCAACATTGTAAGGTAATGTCAAAATTTTGTTTCAAAGAGAAAAAGGTATTTGAGTTAGCCCAGTTTCAGAGTGATACAAACCTAGGTTCACCTTTCCTATTTATCATGATACACAACATTTTAACTAGGAATTGACTTTTTGGCATTCAAATCTCATCTGTGAGTTCAATTTCTTAGGGCTGGTATTACATCTATGTACTTGTACATATGTGTTATTTTCAAAGGTGCACATATTGGATCTTTGCAAGTTTCCTGCCTCTCAAGGGTTTGGATTCACATTTTGAAAATCTTGGTTGATGGTGTACTTGAGGGGCAATATTTTCTGGTAAGGATGGCATATTTGAAACCAATATTTAAAAATAAAACCAAGACACCAAAAGAATCTTGCTGATTTGATTGGATTCAAAAATTCAAGAAAAAAATATCTTCTTATCCTTTAGTCTTGTCATCAGTGGACAACAAATACCAAAGCCTAAAATTTTAGTGGTTAGCCACTTGATTTTAGCTAATTAGAATTTCGGAAATCATTTTGTGTTTTGTTGAGTTGTCACTTTTGAGGTCAAACTTGAAAGTTCCCTTGTGGGACCATTTATAGGATTTAGGTTGTGCACCAGATTTATTTTATCATTTTTTTTTGAATTTTTATTTCTAATGGACATTTTCTTCTCCAGAGAATCCCTGGTTCTAATTGTGCGCCAGGAAAATTGGGCTATTATAGCTGCTCATGCACTCAGTGGAAGAAAACCTTTGCCCACACAACTAAACTTGAATGCATTCTTGCATCTGAAATTATTTTCCCAACACTCCATATTTCTAGATCTTCTACTTTTGATCTTAGTAACTATGGTATCTTTATTAAGGAGTTTGACTTACTAGGGATTTTGTTTGGGGTATGTGTGTTGGTGTATTTATATGTATTAAAATATAAACAGTCAATAATCCTCCTTCTTTGGATAGGATTCTAGTCATTAAAAATCCTAGATGGAAGTTTGCTAGGTTAAGATACATGGAGAGAGTTGTGTACATGCACACTATGGATATGTTATTATTTTTAATGTACATTTAAGAGAGATACTACATAAGCACAAGCAAAGAACTTATTAAATATTCTTGGAATTGTTTAACTCATCATTCATTGCTCTTTTATTTGACATTCTTTGGGATAAAGTTCTCTGACATGATTTTTTTTAGGAAAACATTCTTTGAAAATGGTGTCCAAATTTAACCTCAACAATGAACCTTTATCTTTTTTTCTCTGAATCTGTCACTTGTATTGAGTCAAACACCTAACATCAATTATGTCTTATTTGGCTTAATGGTCAACCTATGTTTCCTGATATTTTAATTTTCAAATGATGAAGCATCAACTGGATACATAATTTGAGAATAAAGTGGTTAACTCCTTTATCATATAGTTTGAGAAGAATTTTATTTAATTCTACCAAGGGTCTATATTTTGAACTTTTGTCACAACTGCAATAATGAGTGTTTGAGAATGACAAAAAAATTGCGTGAAATAAATACCACTTCTCTCTTTAATTTGTAATTCATAGTTTGTGTTCCATATAATTTGTATGTTTTATTTGAATAACATGTTGTTATGGTGCCTCAAATTATCACTCACTGCATTACTTACCATTTATAATAAAAATTTGATGTTTGATTATGGAGCAACATCTTTTGGAATTCATTGCAAGTTGTTAATATGATTTCAAGGGTTATGATGTTAATATTATGAAAGAGGAATATTCAATTGCAATGCAAAAATTGAAGAGTCATGACATTTTTCCCTTATTTAACAAGGTGATGGAAATAAAATAGAGAATGTAGAGACAAATAAGGATGTTCAGAAATTTCATTGGATACCCAAGGAACCTTGGATTCACTCATGTTTAATTGGGGGGCAAGTGGGCACGACAGGGAGATCCGTGTAAAAGTTAATATGTTTTGCTTTTGCGTCATTTTATGTAAGAAATTTGTAATAATTTACTCTTTTACTTAGGAACTAGTAACACTAAGTGATGGTAGGTTTAGGATTGGAGTTCCCTCTTCCAACCTATCGATGGGAGAATGTTTGAATCTTTCTTCTGAAAAAATATGTATCAATGATTTATTAGACTGCTGGACAATACAACTGCAAATTTTTTTTAATACAATATAAGCTTTTATGTTAAAAAAATGATTTTAAGGGTTATGATGTTAATGTTATGGAAGAAGAATATCCAATTGCAATGCAACAACTGATGAATTGTGACTTTTTCCTGTCATAGTAGCAATGCATAGAAATACATCATACCATTTGTCTCTGAACTGTAAGATTGGTTTTTCTATTGTATTATAATATGGTGTCTTTTCACAAGTCTTGTTATAGATTCACTATGTGCAAAACTTTATTTCTGAATCCCACTTTTGGTTTATTTGCCAATTACTTACTGCTTGAAGGAATCTAAATGGAACTTTGGGAGTATTTTAATCATAAGTTAATGATACATTGTGTAGAAAACAAATCAAGAACGTATCTTGATGGAATTTGTTTTTTTGTTTCATGCAAAGGCGACCCCTACTACCAAAACATTTGAGAAAGTAGACTCAAGTAATCTTAACTACATATGGTTCCACACATTATGAAGTAGAATTTGCATGGAAAAAAAAACTACCTATATAGTATTTTTTCTAGAAAAAAACATATTAGAGAAAACAGGTCACGATCTTGTGATGAAACCAAGGCTACTTTCTTATGCATGCATGTTGAAGAGTAAGCCATTAAAAAAAATAAAGGGCCAAAGGAACAAATTTGATGGCACATGAACAAGTATGTGTTTAATACAAAAAGCTTCCAAGATTTACTGTGTATCTACAACTATGGAAATACTACTTGACTATTGAGATATAGAAACCATAGAACCCAAAACTATCCAAGGAATTAGATTGATCTTTGAGAGGGAGAATTTACTATCAACCTTGACAAGGGAGATCCTGTGGACTACATTAACCATATTATGAAATTGAGCTAGTCTCTCATCACCCAAGCACCCCTCCATTCACCCCTCAACATATGATAAAGATGTTGAATGATGTCCCACATTTTTTTCATTAACTGATCCAAAGAATGGGGCCACACTAGAGTACTAATGGAGAGAATTAGAGGTTGAGTGCATATCTAAAATCCACACTCAATTGTAGATGGAGAACTGATGCCATTCGGAATGAGAATCTATTGATAAAGGATGAGAACATATGGACCTGTTCTTTTTTCCTTCCCAAGAGGTATGGTCTTGGAGCTATGACTGTTACACAATATTTTTGTCACTGTCCCTACACTCCTCATCCACGATCCTAGAGGACATCTAGAGTGTACCCGCCATGCTTTCCTATCATGAAGAAACCCCCATTGTGTCCCTCTTCATGAGCAGAATAATTCCCTTTTGCATCATTTCCCAAAAATCTTCTGTTTATCCTAGTTTACAAGACCAATGCTAATGACCCATGTCCTCCTCATGCCAATATGCAGTGATTAAAATTGTCCCTAGCACTGATCGAATTGACTGAGCCCTTTCTCATTTGTGTCGATCCTCTTTTGGAAATCTTTTTAAATATGGAGCCAAAGCTTCCAGCTCTAGAAGCTTCGTAACAGAAGTCTGTTAAATGCTTAGGCCGGTTGGAGTCGAGGAGGATAGTTTGGGATCCTTTCCCCTATTAGTATGGAACTAATACAAGAGATAAGGCGTTCTCCCATGAGAAGAGGAACCATCTCCCATCCATCCAAGTTATATAAACCTCTCTTTTTCCAAAGCAAAAGCTAGTTTAGTTTAGAGTTAGAATAATCAGCAAGACATTTATCGTCTGAAGTTTTCTAGTGTATGTTTGAGGGAGAATAGTGTGTTTTCGTGTGATTTGAGACTAGAGGGAAGGACGCCTTAAAACCTCTATTGTTTGGGTTGTCCATGAAGTGCTAGAAGAAGTGGGGGAACCCAGATATGTCAGAGGAGACCAACAACGTCAATGCATTGGTTGTAATGTGTTTTTTATTTATATAAATGAAACTATTGATTGATTTCCTACATGAAGTGTCATTTTACATCTTTATGGATTAATTTCCCTTGACCTATTAAGTAGGGCCTACCTCTTAGAATGCTATTATGCTTGTTGATGATCTTGCTTTCTTACTCCAGCTATCTTTCATTTCCTTCCTTCACACATCTAAAACAAGCAAACAACAACAAAGAACAAACATAATATCATACAATATTTTATTCCGCCTACTTAACAGGTCAAGGAACATTAAGCCATAAAGATTTAAAATGACACTTCATGTAGTAAATCAATTGATAATTGCATTTATATAAATCAAAAATAGATTACGATTGGTGCCTTGACATTGTTGGTCCCCTATGACATATCCAAGTTCCCACACTTCTGCTATCACTTCATGGACAACCCCAACACTAGAGGTTTTAAGGCCTCCTTCCCTCTAGTCTCAAATCACACCAAAACACATTATTCTACCTCAAACATACACTAGAAAACTTCAGACTATAGATGTCTTTTTGATTCTAACTCCAAACTAAAACTAGATTTTTCTTTGGAAAAAGAGAGGGTTATATATCTTGGATGGATGGGAGATGGTTCCTCTTCTCATGGGAGAAGGCCTTATCTCTTGGATTAGTTCCATCCTAATAGGGGAAAGGAGCCCAAACTGACCTCCTCGACTCCATCCGGCCTAACCATTTACCAGACTTCCGTTACAAAGATTCTAGATCTGGAAGCTTCGACTTCATATTTAAAAAAATTTCCAAAAGAGGATTAGCATGACTGAGAAAGGGCTTGGTCGATTTGGTCTACACTAGGGACAATTTTAATCCCTGCATATTGACATGAGGAGGACACATGTCATTAACATTGGTCATGTAAACTGGGATAAACAAAATATTTTTTTGGAAATGATGCAAAAGGGCATTATTCTTCTCATGATGAGGGACATAATGGGGGTTTCTTCATGTTAGGAAAGCATGTCGAGTACACTATAGAGGTCCTCCAAGATCATTGACAGAGAGTATAGGGACAATGACAAAAGTCTATGGAACAAAGTTGATGGTACATGAACAATTCTGTGTTTAATACAAAAAACTGCCAAGATTTACTGAGTATATACAATTATGGAAATACTGCTTGACTATTAAGATATAGAAACTAGAGAACCCAAAATTGTCCAAGGAATTGGATTGATGCTTGAGGGGGAGAGTTTACTGTCAACCTTGACAAGGGATATCCCATGGACTACATTAACCATCTTATGAAATTAAGTGGTCTCTCATCAACCGACCACCCCTCAACTCACCCCTCAACATATGATAAAGTTGTTGAATGATGTCCCACATTTTTTTCCTTAACTGATCCAAATAATGGGGCCACATTGGAGTACTAATGGAGAAAATTAGAGGCTGAGTGCATATCCGAAAGCCACACTCAGCTGTAGATGGAGAATCGATCCCATTTGAAATGAGAATCTATTGATAAAGGATGAGAACATATGGACATGTTCCTTTTTTCCTTCCCAAGAGGTATGGTCTTGGAGCTGTGATGATCCTTCAAATTTTTCGATGATCAATGATTGGGTTAGAATCTATGTTATGATCAAGAGATCTTGGGAAGGACTCTATCACTTGAAAGTTGAGATAACCACATGTATGAATGTAGATATTTTGGGACAATGTTTGGTGCCATGTGTGATCTATTTTAGAAGCGAATGTTTGAGAATTTGTAGGAGTGATGGTGTGATTGAAAGGAATAGAGCCTCTAGAGGGTATGGCCTTTTTAGTGACCCAATCCACCTCAATGCTGGCTTCTCAGTGAATTTGATTGAATTTATTTGAATTGATCCAATTTAAAATAAGAAGTTATTGATATAGGAGGAGAAGGTTTGGTTATGTGCCCTTTTCTCACCCAAGAGGTATGGTCTAGGAGTTGTGACCATCCTTAAAATCTCTCAGAGCTGAATGATTGGATTAGATATATAATGTGATTGAGAGATCCCGGGAAGTGTAATACTCCTAGTTGGATCCCCATAATAGAAATGTAAATGTATTCAAGGCGAGAGGGTGGGAGATGAACAAGGTAGTATGTACATATATATTTAAAATTAATAAAAAACATCGTTGGTTGCAGATGAAGAGGGACAAAAACATGGGGGGCTATGTTTTTTTAAAAGAGGAAAGAAAGGGGCCCCAAGGAGAACAATTAAATAATTATTTATTCCTAAGCATGTGTTATTTACCTTGTATTAGTCTAAATCATATTGACCTTGGATTAGGCTCCAAGTGATATATGTGGGATTCTTAAGAAGCCACATGGTGAATTGTGAGCATGCATATATATTACATGACTTCTGGTTATGAAAGGGATGTCCATCATTCTATGGGAAGCCTTTGGGAAGAGCCTATGTTACCATGACAGTAACAAAATTCTGGTTAAGCCGATAAAATGCAGAAAGAGGAAGAATATTTTTTTATAATCAGTCATGCTCGGAAGCCAATCTAATCCAAGCTTGTTGTTGGACCATTTAACCTTGATTGTGGTAAGTTAATATTGTTTAAATCAAAACATGGGTGTTTGTATTTTTCACAGATATGGAGATCATAATAAGCAAGCATGATTCTCGACAACCTTGTAAGAAATCATATCTTATGTGGAGAACAATTATATGGAAAATGTTACATGTTTGTTGCCTTGTTTTTGTCTCATCCATATTAGTAATGTGTTAGAACCTGGGCGAGCTGAGAAATATTGAGATCCAGACACTGTTTCTCTTCATTTTGTTTTGTCTCATTAACAAATTGGGGACTGTGAGATGTAGTTTGCATCACGTGTGTTATTTTAAGCAAAACACTATATATATAGACAATATATTTTATTGGGTTCTGGATGGCATATGGATTTTGTCAAGCCTTACTGGGACATGATATTTTGATGAATGTTTAGAAACATTTCAGAGTACATTTTTATTCTACCATTACAAGTGCACACATTTTTATTTCATGTATGCACTACTTCATTTATTTTATTTCAGTAAGTAGCTCTCTTGAAAACGATTGAGGAATGGTATAAAACTTGACTTATAGGAACTTGTTATTTTATTCTTAATAGGAAGAAGGATGGGTGGTTTTTCGTGCCTCCAAGGAACTATTTATTGCATAGAAAAAAGCTAGTGATAGGGACGTCTCTACAAATTCATATTGCTATGAATTCGATCAGAATAGTTCATTACCTGATTTAGATTCACTGGATATGAAGCTCCCTCTATAATTAGATCACCAAAAATTTGTTTACCAACTGAAAACAGGAGATGGACCCAACTCAAGCATAACCCATTTTTGCAACTTCCTCAAATGGAGAGATCGAAGCTTCCCTACAATATTGCCAATTCATCCTCCATCTCGGAATAGGTGTGAATACTTCATGACATGTTTATTGGAATTTGAAAACATGGAGATGATTTTACCACACTCAACGTGTACAAGGCTTAATGATCAACAACAACTAGGTGCATTTTATGGTGATGAGCAGGCTTACACAAACTCGAGAATGTTAAATAAATACTGCATTAATGACTGTTGAATTGTGAAAGCTAGTAATGGAGGTTTTAACTTTGAATGTCACAATAGATTGAGAATTAGCCTATACCATGTTGCCAGGACCTATGTTAGATAGGATTGCCAATCAATTGTAGCTTTGAATGCATATACATTCTTACATTTTCTTTTCTTTTTATCAAGGAAGGCAATTCCAATTATACAAGGGAATTGAAATTGTGGAGCTAATCACTAGATATGAATTTAATTTTCTACCATATTTAAATTTGATTCAAACTTTTGGATTTATATGTTAAAGAGTAAACTCTCTTGTAGGATGGAGAAATCTTGAATATTTTTCTCTTGCCTCAAAATATGTCATGAAATGAAGTTCCAACCGAGGATCTTGCATATTCAAATTCAATGACATGAATGTATTTTCAACAAATATAAGTGTGTTGCCTTATTATTTTCATGTTTTCTTTCCAAAATTGTTAACTTTTGAAAAAAAATCATTAATATTTAAAATGACTTTACTATTAGCTTTAAGAAAGTATATTTTTTTATTTTTACCATAAAGAATGGAGACTTAAGGCAATTAAAATCTCTATTTGGGAACTCTCAATGTTGAAACCACCTTAAAAGAACATTTAAAATCATTTTGTTTATTTTTTTAAAATAATTTTTCATATTGTCTCTAGAGAGACAATAGTTGGAATTATGGACATATAGTCTCTATACAAACAATATGTTTTTACTCTCAGTGATAGTCCCTAAAGATATAAAAATGTAATTATCTCAAGAGACAAAAAAAAATGTGGGAGGAATCACTCCTTTTCAGATGCCCCTTATTGCACAACAATAATTAATCATTGTTTTAATAGAAGTCTTATATCCCTTACAAATACCCCCATGTCAATAACCATAAGGATCTTCGTGGTGGTGGAGTAAGCACATTGTTTTATGTTGATAGTATCATTATTATATGAATAATCAACCATCATATTAGTAACAAAATGCAAAAAGATACCTCACTCCAGTATCCATTAAAATTTCACCCATTTTAATAACTATAGGCATCATGGTATATTATAGATAGAACAAGCACATAATCCCTTGTGAATCATAAGTGGTGGGAGGCCCATTGTGAATTCCCATTAATAATGTTCCCCAAATAGAGTGCTCCAATCACTTGTGAATACCCTATTTACATAAGGATAAAGATCATGATATCTTGAAAGTGAAAACCCCATTGATTTACACAAAATTCATGATATATTAAAAATAAAATAAACACACAGTCCCATCATAATATAAAATTTCATTTTAAAAATAATTTGATAATTCCAGAAGAAAACACCATCAATAATCAATAATAAAGAAAAAATAAAATAACACTATCATAGTTTAGTTTACGTGTAGATATGTATTATTATTATTATTCAAATTTTGTATTTATTATTATTAACAAAATATATTAAAGCGAGAAAGCTAGGAAATAAAATTAAATATCATGAACATTTACGTGTATTCATCGAATTTTGAAATTTTTTATGATTAACTCAATAAACCGAAACCACCTCTTGCTGGTTTGACAGGTGAAGGTTTTCCCATTGTAGGGAAAAAACCGAAACCAAGAAAATAGACATAAATATCATGAATATGGGCTCATACTGAAGCCGCCAAATCAACCATGCCGAGTGGACCCTTTCATCTACATTACCCTTCCGTGTCAAGATTTACTAAGTATCTACAACTATGGAAATACTACTTGACTATTAAGATATAGAAACCAGAGAACCCAAAACTATCCAAGGACTGAGATTGATGCTTGAGAGGGAGAGTTTACTATCAATCTTGACAAGGGAGATCCCATGGACTACATTAACCATCTTATGAAATTTAGCTGGTCCCTCATCACCCAACCACCCCTCCACTCACCCCTCAACATATGATAAAGTTGTTGAATGATGTCCCACGTTTTTTCATTAACCGATCCAAAGAATGGGGCCACATTGGAGTACTAATGGAGAGAATTAGAGGCTGAGTGCATATCCAAAAGCCACACTTAGTTGTAGATGGAGAACCAATCCCATTTGAAATGAGAATCTATTGATAAAGGATGAGAACATATGGACCTATTCCTTTTTTCCTTCCCAAGAGGTATGGTCTTGGAGCTGTGACGATCCTTCAAATTTTTCAGTGATCAGTGATTGGATTAGAATCTATGTTATGATCAAGGGAGCCTGGGAAGGACTCTATCACTTGAAAGTTGAGATAACCACATGTATGAATGTAGCTCTATTGGGATGATGTTTGGTCCCATGTGTGTTCTATTTCAAAAGTGAATGTTTGAGAATTTGTACGAGTGAGGGTGTGATTGAAAGGAACAGAGCCTCTAGAGGGTATGGCCTTTTTAGTGACCCAATCCACCTCAATGTTGGCTGCTCAGTGAATCTGATTGAATTTATCTGAATTGATCCCATTTAAAATAAGAATTTATTGATATAGGAGGAGAAGGTTTGATTATGAGCCCTTTTATCACCCAATAGATATGGTCTAGGAGTTGATACCATCCTTAAAATCTCTTAGAGCTTAATGATTGGATAAGATCTTTGATGTGATTGAGAGATCCTGGGAAGTGTAATACCCATAGTTGGATCCCCATAATAGAAATGTAAATGTATACAAGGTGAGAGGGTGGGAGCTGAACAAGGTAGTATGTAAATGTATATTTAAAATTAATAAAAAAAATATTGATTGTAGAAGAAGAGGGACAAAAACATGGGGGGCTATGATTCCATAAAAGAGGAAAGAAAGGGGCCCCAAGTAGAACAAAGACATAATTATTTATTCCTAAGCATGTGTTATTTACCTTGTATTATTCTAAATCATATTGACCTTGGATTAGGTTCCAAGTGAGATATGTGGGCTTCTTAAGAAGCCACATTGTGAATTGTGAGAATGCGTATATATTACATGACTTCTGGTTATGCAAGGGATGTCCATCATTCTATGGGAAGCCTTTGGGAAGACCCTATGCTCCATGACTGTAACAAAATGCTAGTTAAGTCAATAAAATGCAGAAAGAGGAAGAATTTTTTTTTTTATAACCAGTCATGCTCGGAAGCCAATCTATTACAAGCTTGTTGTTGGACTATTTAGTCTTGATTGTGGTCAATTAATATTGTTTAAATCAAAACATGAGATGTGTTTGGATTTTTCACAGATATGGAGATGAGAATAAGCAAGCATGATTCTCAATAATCTTGTAAGAAATCATATCTTACGTGGAGAACAATTATATGGAAAATGTTACATGTTTGTTGCCTTGTTTTTGTCTCATCCATATTAGTAATGTGTTATAACTTGGGTGAGATGAAAAATATTGAGATCCTGACACCGTTTCTCTTCATTTTGTTTTGCCTCATTAACAAAGTGGGGACTGTGAGATGTAGTTTGCATCAGGTGTGTGTTTTTAAGAAAAACATTGTATATCTAGACAATATATTTGATTTGGTTCTGGATGGCATATGGATTTTGTTGAACCTTACTGGGGGATGATCTATTGATGAATGTTTCTAAAATTTTCAGAGAACATTTTTATTCTACCATAACGAGTGCACAAATTTTTATTTCATGTATGCACTACTTCATTTATTTTATTTCAGTAAGTAGCTCTCTTGAAAATGGTTGAGGAATGTTATAAAACTTGAATTACAGGAATTTATTATTTTATTCTTAATAGGAAGAAGGATGGGTGGTTTGTTGTGCCTCCAAGGAACGATTTACTGCGTAGAAAAAAGCTAGTGATAGGGACGTCTCTATAACTTCAACTTGCTATGAAGTTGATCAGAATAGTTCATTATTTGAATTAGATTCTCTAGATATGAAGCTTCCTCGACAACTAGATCACCACAAATTTGCTTACCAATTGCAACAATTCTCAGGCTTCAAACAGGAGATGGACCCAACTCGAGCAGAACCCATTTCTACAACTTCCTCAAATGGAGAGCCCAAAACTTCCATACAATATTATCAATTCATCCTCCACCTCGGAATAGGCATGAATAATCCATGACACGTTTATTGGAATCTTCAAACATGGAGATGCTTTTACCACAACCAACGTGTACAAGGCCTAATGATCAACAACAACAAGGTGCATTTTATGGTGATGAGCAGGTCTACATGGACTCAAGAATGTTAAATAAATACTGCATCAATTACTGTCGAATTGTGCAAGCTAGTAATGGAGGTTTTAACTTTGTAGGTTACAATAGATTGAGAATTATCCTATACCATGTTGCCACGACATGTATCAATTTTACAACTTTTGTAAAACCTTCATCAAGACAAGATTTCCAATCAATTGCAAATTCGAATGCATGTACATTATTACGATTTTTTGTTATCAAGGAAGCCAATTCCAATTATACAAGGGTATTGAAATTGTGGAGCAAATGAATTTAATTTTCTACCATATTTAAATGTGATTCAAACTTTTGGATTTATATGTTAAAGCATAAACTCTCTTGTAGGATGGAGAAATCTTGAACATTTTTCTCTTGCCTCATAATATTTCATGAAATGAAGTTCCTACTGAGGATCTTGCATATCCAAATTCAATGACATGAATGTATTTTCAACAAATATAAGTGTGCTACCTTATTATTTTTAGGGTTTCTTTCCAAAATTGTTAACTTTTGAAAAAAAAATCATTAAGATTTAAAATGACTTTGCTGTTAGCTTTAAAAATGTAGATTTTTTCTTTTATTTTTTTTTCCACAAAGAACAAATATTTAAGGTAATTAAAATCTCTATTTAGGAACTCTGAATGTTGAAACCACCTTAAAAGAACATTTTTAATCATTTTGTTTGTTTTTTAAAAATAATTTTTCATGTTGTCTCTAGAGAGAGAATAGTTGGAAATATGGACATATAGTCTCTATAGAGGCAATATGTTTTTAATTTAAGCTATTGTCCCTAAAGATATAAAAATGTAATTATCTCAAGTGACAAAAAATGAAATTTTCTCTAAAGAGGCAATAATTCTTGCGTGCTTTTATAGAGACAATAATAATATGTATTCTATATTGTCTTTATATGGATAATTTTTCGAGACTATAATTTGAGACAATTGCTTAAAGACAAAATTTAAGACAATATATAGATTTCATTTTGTGGCAATTTAGACAATTGGCTAGAAAATTGTCTTAAATATTGTCTTAAAACGTGGTACATGTAATGTGATGGCCTCACAAGGAGAGATATTTGGAGTAATATATAACATTATTTCATCTCGAGAGTAAAATTTTAGGAGATTCTATCATATTAATCTGAATATAAGGGTATATGTGCATGTTTTTCTTGGTTTTGAATTCCATGCCTAGGTGAGAGTCAATCTGGGAGAGACTAGCTAGGGAGAACTAAAAGGAAGAATGTCTCTTGAAAGTGTGCCAGTGCATCCAATCCCTTTGGTAAAACATATTGTGGTTCAATTTTTTTTGTTTATGAGTTGAGTGTGTCATTCCTTCGAATATTTGTATTTCTGCAAAGTTATTTTGAAATGAAAAATTTAATTCAAAATTAAAGTAGGAATTCCCATCTCATCGTAGAGTAATGCAAAACTTCATCCAATTAGTCCTTGCCCATTCGTCGAATGGGGGATATAGCTAGGGTAAAGAGTGGGATCAGTGTCAGAATGTTTTGAAATCCCAACCATCTTCAAGGACCGAAGGAATTCCATGAGAATTCAATGGAAACATTCCTAGTTGAGAGTCGACTAATCGAGAGTCAACTAGTTGACCTCGTTATTTTACGATTGAAAATAAATGGTCTGTGAGGCCAAACCAAAGCCCAGTGGGACCCAGTTGAATTTTTTGGTCTTATATAAGTTGGAATTATTTTAAACAGGCATAGTTTAACTGACCCCCCTAACCACTCTTTGTTGGACCAGGAAATTTGTTCAGTGGAACATTAAGGTTATATTTTTTTTGTTTGGCATAAAGAAATAAAACAAAAGGTTCCCTGTATTTTGTTATTTTAATTTATTTTTGAAATGAGTCACAAAACACTTTTGTTGAGCCACATAACAGTTAGCAAAGAATGACCTTCCTCATGTCTTTAGGATTTGGTACAATTTATGCTCAAAGGTATGACATTAAGGCTACTTAGATTAGAAGAATGACATCCAACCTGCATATCAAATCCATGAATATAAAGGTCTATATTTTTCTAACATTTTTTTCAGTGGTGAAGGGTGAAATTGTATATCTATATGTTCAATGAAATGGATTTATAGCAGTAGATTATATACCTTGAGATATGTCACAATACTTCTAGTTCTAAGATCTAGATCCCTTGTTCTTTGCCACAAGTTGATGTTGTTGAAGAAACATGGCCTATCATTATATCATGGTAAGGAAACAATTCAAGCTCTTACCTAGGCTCTAATTACGTCAATTTTGATGCCCAACATTCAACAATATGCAATATCAAACTCTAGCTTATTTTAGCATGAATATTTTCACAGTTGATAACTTGATGAGGTTGAATATTTCTAGTAAACTCTAGCTTAAATTTTTTTTCTCCAAATCACTAGCATAAGGATGTTTCTATCTTATGATTCCCTATAGCTTGTTTCCTTCTTATTGAATGTTTGTGGATTTGGAAGATAGGTTTTATCACATGAGAACTAGGCAATTACAAGTCATGGGAAATAACACTACAAATAACACTATCATAGTTTAGTTTACGTGTAGGTATGTATTATTATTATCATTCAAATTGTGTAGGTATGTATTATTATCATTATTAAAGTTTTGAATTTATTATTATTGATAAATATTAAGAAAGGGTGAAACCTAGGAAATAATATTAAATATCATGAACATTTACATGTAGATTCATGGAATTTTGAAATTTTTTAGGATTAACTCAATAAACGGAAACCACATCCTGTTGGTTTGACAAGTGAAGGTTTTCCCATTGGGAAAAAACCGAAACAAAAGAAATAGACAAAAATATCATTGTAAGGAAAAAACCGAAACCAAAGAAATAGACATAAATATGATGAAGATGGGCTCATACCGAAGCCGCCGACTCAGTCGTGGTGAGTGGTACATTACCATTATATCAAAAAATTCACACCACATTCACAAGTTGTGCCCACATAACTTACCCTTACAATCATATAAGTAAATACAAAGTTGCGATCACTAACAAGCAGATTCTTGACCTTCTAATCGGGGGTGCAGTGAGCATACCGAAGCCACCGACTCAACCTTGCCAAGTGTGGTTCCAATCATATAAGTAAATACAAAGTTGTGATCACTTGTTTACCACAAATGGATTCTTGAGCTTGACCTTCTCAGGTCGTCGAAGCTTCTGACCATGACGACGAGCAGTAGAAGTGAAAGTATCATAAACCTGCAGAAAGGACGGGCTATTGTCAATAGGGCCAAGAAAGACAAATATATGGTTGATCTGGAAGAATGTTGGGCTTTTATTTACAAAGTTATCCTATAGCTGAGTAGCCGGTTGGAAGAAGATGTCAACTTTGAGGTGGTTGTGGACGAGAGAGTGGTTATTTACAGCACCGTCTACAATATGTGCAGTCACCATAACCAAATTTATCAGAGACAACTCTATAATAGATATGAGGATTGCATTAAAGAGTACATCACCTTTATGGTTTTACCGAATTTGAGGGAACAAAATGATATTCAGGTGTTGTTGAGAGAACTTGTGAAACACTGGAAAATTTTCAAGGCGATGCTCCATTATATGCAGGTTGTTTTCTTCGAATATTTAGATCGCTACTTCACTGATAAGCATCGTGTTCCTTCAGTCAGAGAAGTTGGAATCATGTACTTCTGAGACGCGGTTTTGGGGAAAATGAGAAATAATGTGAAGAAAGTAGTGATTGTTCTTATTGACGAAGAGAATGAAGGAGAGACAGTTAGAAATGAGACTCTTTTGAAGGATGTTGTGGCCATTTTTCTAGAGGTTCACATGGATTTATATACAAATGTTTTTGAAGTGGCCATGTTGGAACATACTGGAGATATCTATTCTCAGAAGGCTGCTTCATGGTTTTTAGAAAATTCCTATACAGACTATATGTCAAGGGTAGATGAATATGTGATACACTAGAAGGAAATAGTTGCCAGATACTTGCCAGAGTTGCTAGATATTTGTGAGCAAAAGCTATTTCACAAACTGAAAAATGTACTGTTTTCACGTTACATGACACATTTTGTTCCATAACTGAGCGAAAATAGCCAAGAGCTATACGAGGTAGAGAAAAGAGAGAGGATATTTGCACTATAACAACCCATGGACCACAGACCATACTTCTTTGAATTTAGAGCATCCTCACCTTCCAGTTGAGTTTTTCTCCCAAAAGGGTTTCCAAGAGAAAATAGTGTGACTCATGTGTGTGTGAAATTTGATTTTTTTGTCCTCCTTCTTTTGCATAGTTTTTATTTACATGTGTGCACTATTCACAATAAAATCAACATATCTAGAAACATAGTAAAACTTTAGATTTTAAATATTATATTAGCATATATGTTGTGAAAAATTGTCCAGTGGAGTATCCATAGCAGTTTATGGATCATATTGGTATCAAAGACAAGTTTCTTTGGGTATTTTGTGGATATTTACAGGGGATCTAGATCGTCGGGGACAAAAATTGTACAACCCTAATCATGGCCACTGAATCTATGAATGACCATCGTGATCATGTAGAGGTGTGGTTTTCACGGTCAGAACAACAAGTTGCATATATAAATAGTAATGTAAACCTCCTCATGGAAACCCTGAGAAATAAACTTGGGATATTTGAAGAAGACGGGGGTTCAAATACAATGGACAAATAAGAAGGGGGATTAGGATATCAGGAATAAATGGAGGATCAACCAAAGAATGAACCTAGAAAATATCATCCTAGTTTAAGTGTCATGAATCAATCACAGTCCCTAGTTAAAATGGAAGAAAATGTCGATATCAAGCCATACCAGGGCGAGATTGATGCTTTGAAGCTAAATCACTGGTTGTAGCAAATAGACTTTTTATTTTAGCATCCAACATAATAGATTTAGCTTTGAAGCTAAATCTAGGACTTTCCTTTCCTGCAAAATAGAATATATTTCCTTTAATTCCATTTTCCTTGCAGCAATATAGATTAGATTTAGTTGGTTGTCATTGTTCTTTACAATTTTTCAATATATTCCTTTCTATCATTTACTTTACAATAAAAATAGAATAGGTTTTCTTATTGTTATTTACCTTTTCCAAATTAGGATTGGAAACTTACCTAGATCTTTGTTCATTTGAATTTGTTTCATTTCCGTCTTTCACTTACATCAAAGTGATTCAAACTAGGAAGAGGAAGGTGTCTACTACACATACAGTCCCAACCCTCTTAAGTTTTTACAAACTTCAAGATGATAGTTTAAGTTGATAGTCATGTGAGTTTCAATGCTCTTGTTAGAATATTTGGGCTCATCAATTATATCTGCCATTAATGTTTTTTTTATTGATGAAGTATAACTAAATGTTGTTCTCCTTGATGTATGTGGAGTCATGTTTGGGAGCCCTTACATGTACATGTGAGATGCAATATTCATGTGGAGAGCTAACTAATATTAGCTTGTTAAGGATGGAAAAGTGCTCATCATCAATGCACACAAAGGAAAGTTGAAAACTTTGCAAGTGTCGACCAAGCCAATAGATTGATAACTTCTAGAAAGAATTATGTTTTATTGTTTTTAAGTCAAAGCCAATATGTATAAGAGTCTGTAAGAGGCAAGACATTCCTTGAGGGGTGTAATAATAAATAGAAAAAAAATTAAAATAGTTGCTACAGGCATACATGGATGTGTTCCAAGATCCTAAAGGATTGCCACCTAATAGGGAAGTGGAGAATGACATACATATTTTTCTAGAATCCCCATTACCAAACATTTGACTGTATGGGTAGTCTATTTTAGAAGCAAGTTAGGTGAAGAAACAATTGTAGTGGCTACTAGAACATGTTTTCATTCGACCATTTACATCACCATGTGGGCCACCTATCATCATTGTGCCAAAGAAGGACAAGACGTGGAGGATGCGTAAAGATTACAAGGCATTGAATAAAATCTTGCTCAAGAATAGATACCTCCTGCCTAAGATAGATGATCTATTGAAGCAGTTGCAGTAAGAAAAATACTTTGCCAAGATGGACTTAAAGTTTGGCTATCACCAGGTTAGAGTCAAAGAAGAAAATAACTGGAATACTTTCTTTAAAACTAGGAAAGGTTTGTATGCATAGTTAGTCATGGAACTTGGATTATGCAATGCACTATCTAGGTTTATGTGATTAATTAATGATGCACCGTGCCCTTTATATATTCACTTGTCATTGTCTATTTGGATGATATATTGTCATATAGTGCTACCTGTGAGGAGAACATCTTACATTTGACATAAATGTATTTGAAACATTAAAGAAGCACCAAATACTAGCAAATATCATGAAGTGTGAGTTTGCATGATAGTCTTTGGTGTATCTCCGGTATGTGATAGGTGGAGAAGAGATAAAGATAGATCTTTCCAAGATGGAGGTCATCATGAAATGGTCAATTCCTTCTAATATATCTGAGGTCACGAGTTTCATTGGGGAATAACAGTACCTAAGTAAATTCATAGCCTTATTTTCAATGGTAAAAACACCACTCCACACCATAAAAACAAGTGGTAAGTGCTTCCAGCAGGGAAGGGTAATCAAAGGCATTTCGAGGAGCTAAGGAAAAAAAAAAATCAAGCGTAAGTTATAGCATTACCAAACTTCATTATCACTTTGAAGTGGAGACAATGGGAGTGGGTATGCTATGGGAGCAGTATTTATGCAGGGAGGAAGCCCTGTATGTTAACATTATGAAGTGTTTCATAGGGTAATTCTTAAATATGCTACCTACGAGGAGGAGCTCTATGCCCTGGTGCAAGGAATAAAGAAGTGGAAGCACTATCTTATGGGAAAGGAGATATTAAGCCACACATATCACTAGCCATTACAGTCCTTAGAGGCCCGGGGCAAGCTACAACAGTCTAGGAATTACAAGTGGATTTCATTTTTATAGTAGTTTCAATTGGTAATCAAGTATAAGAAGGGAAACATAAAAAAGTTGCTTGACATGCTTTCAAAATAGCCCACATCATAGATCACAACTTTGAGGACTATTATGGACATGGAGCCATTCACCCATGATGCATACAAAGAACCATATTCAAAAGATGAGGGATTAAAGGATGTGTTTTAGCAGTCATAGAGTTAGAGTCATGTGCATGATGGTGACAACACTATTGACTACCATCTCCAACTGGATAAGCTCTGTGTTCCTAAATGTGATATATTGTAGCCAGTTAGATATGATCACACCTCCAAGGTTTTTGGGCACTTTGGTATAGGGAAGACTGTGGTCAACTTGCATAGGTATCTGTATTGTCCCAAGATGCAAGAGAAAGTAGCTACATTCATAAGATGATGCATGCTTTGTTGTACTAGCAAGCCTAACAAGCCTAGCAATCAGAAATAATGTTTATATAATATGTTACCTATAACTACTCGTTCTTGGAAAATATTTTCCATGGACATTGTTGGAGGTTTACCAACAAACTTGAAGGGACATGGCTACCTATTTGTGGTAGTTCAAATACCATCAATGGGAAATAAGCAACAAGTTCTTTGGATAGGTTTGGGTGCACTTTTGGATACCAATGAGCATGATTTCAAATAGGGATACAAGATTTCTCTCTGCATTTTTTTTTACAGTGTGGGAGAAGATGGACATGAAGTTGAAGATATATACAACATTCCATCCTCAGAGATATGGGAAGACATAAGTAGTCAACAGGAATTTAGTGCAGCTTCTAAGGGTATACAATAGGGAGAATTCGGATACCTAGGATGAAATATGGTATATATATAATATTATTACAATAAATCAATCCATACTTATGTAGGAAAATCCCTATTTTAAATATGTTTTAGATACTTTTCGTCTTCACCTCTCGATATTACATATGGGCAGTAGGGAGGAGTGAGGGAAGTTATTACAAGATACACATTAACAGCTCAAAAAATTATAGATAAGATTAGGAATATCCATCTACATGTACAAGATACACTACAAAAGTCACAAGATAAATATAAGGCTAGGAATGATCAACACAGAATAGAGAAAACGTTCAATCTGGGAGAACGAGTATGGATATAGTTGAATAAGGTGAGGTTGTAGAGGCCTCATAAGAAAATAAAGTCTCTAAGGTATGATCCTTTTGAGATACCAAAAAATGTGGGTGATAATGCATATCGACCTAGTTTACCACCATATATGCACATTTACCAAATTGTGAATGTAGAGAGTTTGAAACTCTTGAGCCTTCCATGCTAGATTAGGAAGAGGAACAAATTGTAGTTTCTGTCAGGAATTTGGCATCGGATGCTTAGGAAAAGTTGATGGAAGATACAATTTTATAGAAGAGGTCCATAACTATAAGACAAGAGTAGCATAACCTTTTGAATATTAGGACAAAATGACAACTTCCACGCAAGGTTAAATGGTACACAAGATAGAAGGTGGAGGAAAAATTTCCTCACCTCATTTAGTAGAAGATTTTGGGAACCAAAATTCCACCAAAATGGGGAGGTGTGGTATTTATTTCATAATTATATTGTTTTTCATACATCTCGATGCACTCAGAGTGGGAAAAGTGGAGGATTCGACTCAAGGAACCATTGTTACCAACAGGGCCCAGTTTGGAAAAACAAGGTCTGAAACCTTTCAAGAGTGTTTTGAGGCATCAAATGACATTTTTTGGGGGTAAAACATTTCCACTTACGTACCACACCTTTCCATGTTATTATACACCTAGATATCTTCCCAAGGATGTTGCGTCAACCCCCATTATTCATGGAAAAGGGGATATCCATGTGATTATGATGTAAAAGACTCTATAAGAGTATATGTTCTAACTCTGGTTAAGATTTGAGGTATTCAAACTTAACCACTAGCAGGCTATCAGTCTATGATATAACTAGACTACTAGGAGGAAAAGGGATTCCATTCTTTTGAGTGCATTTGTTCCATATCTAAGTAAAAATAATCAAGAGGGATAGGAGGTAGAGCGCACAGAGAGGATTTGTGCACTATAGCAAACCATAGGCCATAATTCTTTATACTTGTAGCAATATCTAGACAGAGAAAGAGGGTGGATCAGGCTCACCCTTTGGCTAGGTTTTTATCCTAAAAGGGTTTCCCAGAGAAAATATTATGTCTTGTGTGTGTGTGTGTGTGAAACTTATTTTTCTCTCTATTTTTTTTATAATTTTAATTTCAATGCATTCACTATTCACAATAAAATCTACAGATCTAGAAATATAATAAAATTGTAATAATTTTAACTATCACATTTTAAATATAATATTATCAAATCTGTTGTGACAAATTGTGTAATGGAATATCCACGAAAGTTTATGGATCATATTGGTATCAATGTTAGGTTTCATTGTGTATTTTGTGGATATTTTGAGTGGAATAGATCAGTGAGGCCCAAAATTCTTAAAATTGTAATCGTGATTGGAAAATTTGTGAATGGCCCTCATGGTCCTGTAGAGGTCAGATTTTTGCGACTGGAACAACAAGGCACAAATATACATCGCAATGTAAACGCCCTCATGGAATCCTAGAGATATAAGCTTGGGATATTATGAGAAGATGGGGCTTCAAATGCAAACGATAAGTCAAAAGGTGGATCATGAGATCGAGAAGAAACAAAGAATCAACGAAAGAAGGAACTCGAAAAATATCAACCTAGTTCGAGTGTCATGAATCAATCACAATCCCTATTTAAAATGGAAGTAAAGGATGACATCAAGCCATACCATGGTGAGATTGATGCTATGAAGTTGAATCAATGGTTGTAGCAATTGGAAGTTTATTTTAGCATCCCTCAAAGTGAGGAAGAACTGAAGATGTTATTTGTGTGATTCCAATTAGAGGGTCATGCACTAACTTGGTGGGAATGACACACGAAGACCCTAAGGTTAGAGAGAGATCTTCTAGCGACTAAGTGGAAGGACTGCAAAATCCTCATCAAGTCACAATTTTATCTTGTTGGGTCATAGAGGACTAATGGATCCAGTGGCACTACTTCAGTCATAATTTAGGGAAATGTGTGTAGGAGTACACCATAAAGTTGAGAAATATGGACATAATGTTTGGTATCTCCAAAAATAACCCAAACATTCTTCTTAAATATTTAGAGGTTTTGCACCACCATCTGTGGGAGAAAGTGATGTTCACCAAATCAGTGGATGAGGCTTGCGTGCAAGCAGAGTACTTGGAGAACACAGGCCTAAAGAGAGTGAAATGAAGTAGGTCAAAGAAAAAGGAGAAATAGGACACCTCTTAGGAGGGGAAGAAGAAGTAAAAATTAGGAAAATATAAAAATATGGCAGCCACAACACACCAGTACAATTATCCCAACAACCATTGCAACAATGATGGCCACATATAGTAGAAATGGTAGGAGTTGCATCTAGAGTTGAACATAAAGAATAAAAAGAAAGATAATAAGAAGAAGAAGATCAAGGCCACTGATTTAAACAACCAATTTGAAAGCAACTCAAATGTGGTTGGCAAGATCATTTCTACATTAGTGTAGAAGGAGGTGAATCTTAGTAGCCTTTAGCAACAGGAAGAGAAAAAAATGACCGAACTCTTCCATATAAAGATATATGTTAAGAAGACCAGTATTGATGCTTTGTTTTACTCAAGATCGCAGAAAAATTTCACTGCAGTAGATTTGGTCAAGAATTTGGGGTTGGAAGTTCATGATCATCCAAAGCCATATCTACTAGGAAGGTAAATAAGTATATAGAGTTGAAGGTACAAAAATGGTGCAATATTAGATTTTCCATTAGTGCTGATTTTATTTATGATGTAGAACTAGATGTGGTTCCCATTGATATATGTGGAGTTGTGTTTGGGAGTCCCTACATGTACATGTTAGATGCAATACTTATATAGAGAGCCAACTATTATGGCTCGTTAAGGATGGAAAATAATTCATGATCAACGTGCAGAAAGGAAAGTATGAAATTTCACTAGTAAGTGCCATCTAAACTAAGAAATTGGTTAGTTCCAGCAAGAAGTATGTTTTTTGTTGTTTTTAAGAGAAAGTGAGATTGTAGAAGAGTCACTAAGAGGAAAGGCATCTCAAGAGGGTTGTACTAAGGAAAAAAATAAAAACTGGAAGAATTTCTACAGGCGTATAGGGATGTGTTTTGAGAGCCTAAAGGACTACTATTTAAGAGGGAAGTGGAGCACGAAATATAGCTTTCATTAGACTCCCTATTGCCAAACATTCGGTCGTACAAGAAGTCTGCTATAGAAGAAATTGAGGCGAAGAAATAGTTACAGTGGCTACTAGAACAGGGTGTCATTCGACTAAGTACATCACCATGTGGCTCACCAATCATCATTATGCCAAAGAAGGATGGGACTTGGTGGATGTGTATAGATTATAAGTCATTGAACAAAATCATGCTCAAGAATAGATACCCTCACCAAGGATAGATTATCTATTGGATCAGTTGCATCAAGAAAATTACTTCACCAATTAGGACTTAAAGGATGTATATCTCCAAGTCCAGGTTAAAGAAGAAGATACCCGGAAGACCACCTGCATAACCAGGCAAGTTTTCTATGAGTGGTTAGTCATGCCATTTGGCCTATGTAATGCATTAGAAACGTTAATGAGATTAATGAATGATGCATTTCACCCTTTTATAGATCCATTTATTACTGTTTATTTGGATTATATATTGGTATAATATGTTACCTAGGAGGAGCACATCTCACATTTGATGCATGTGCTAGAAAAATTAAAGAAGCACTAGTTGTTAGAAAATCTTAAGAAGTTTGAGCTTGCATGGAAATATTTGGTGTATCTAGGTTATGTGATAGGTGAAAGAGAGTTGAATATTGATCCTTCCAAGATGGATGCCATCATGAAATAGCTAGTGCCTACTAATATCTCTGAGGTCTGGATTTTCATTGGGGCAACACAGTACCTAAGGAAATTCATAGCCTCATTTTCAGTGGTAGTAGCATCACTCCACACCATAATGGCAAGTGGAAAGAGTTTCCATTGGAGAAAGGGTCAGCAGAGGGATTTTGAGGAGACAGATGAAATTGGGTATGCTATTGAAGCGGTCTTGATGTAGGGGGGAAGCTGTGCATGCTACCATTCTAAAGTATTTTATGGATCAATTCTTAACTACCCTACTAATGACAAGGGTCTATATGCCCCGGTGCAAGACATGAAGAAGTGGAAGCATTGTTTTATGGGAAATAAGACAATAATCCACATAGATTACCAATCATTACAGTACTTGAAGGCCCATAGTAAGCTACAACACACTAGGAATTACAAGTTGATGGGGCTTTTACAACAATTTCATTTGGTGATCAAGTATAAGAAGGGCATCCCAAAAAAATTTGGCTAACACGTTTTCAAGGCCACCCACATTAGATATCACAAATTTTGGGACTCTTATGCACATGGATTCATTCAACCATGATGCATGCAAAAGAATCATATTAAGAAGATGACAAATTCAATGAGTTGTTTCAACAGAGGCAGAGTCAGAGTCAGAGTCATGTGCATAATGGTGACAACATTGGTTACTACCATCTTTAGAATGGGTTACTCTATAATTTGGATAAGCTATGTGTTCCTAAAGTTTAGAGATTGTAGCTAATTAGAGAGGCTCACACCTCCAAGGTTGCAGGGAAATTTGGTGTAGGGAATATTGTGGCCAAGTTGTAGAGGTATGTGTATTGGCCCAAGATGAAAGAGATGGTAGATAGGTTCATAAGAGGATGCAGGCCTTGTTATATCAGGAAGCCTAGAGATAGAAAACATGGTCTATATCATGCCTTTAATATACCTACTTATCCATGGGAAATAATTTCCATAAAATGTTTTAGAGGTTTACCAACAACTAATAATGGACATGACTACCTCTTCGTGGTAGTTCATAGGTTGAACAAGATTTGTGTTCTAATACCCTATAAAAATACCATTAGTGGGTAGTAACCAACCAAATTATTCTTTGGATAAGTCTTGGTGCACGCTCCTATACCAAGGATCATGTTTCAAACAAGGATACAAGATTTCTTAGTGTATTCAGGAGTAGATTGTCGGAGATGGTCATGAAGTTGAATATATATACAACATTCCATCCACAAATAAATTAGTAGATAGAAGTAGTCAACGAGACTTTGGTGCATCTTCTAAGGGGATAAAACCATAAGTATCCAAAGACATAAGATTCAAATATGGTATATGTACATTATTTTTACAACAAAGAAATTCATACTTCTACAGGAAATCCCCCATTTGAAACATGTTTTAGATATTTGTGGCCTTCACCTTTGGATATTGCATATGGGTAGCAAGGAGGAGTGAAGGAATATCTTATAGGAGATCCCTCGAGGGCTGAAAATATTATAGAGAATATTACGCATATCCACCTATAGGTAAAAGAGACACACATAAGTGGCAAGAGAAATATAAGGCTAGGCATGATCAACATAGAATGAATAAATCATTCAACCTGGGGGACAAAGCATGGCTACAGTTGAACAAGGATATGTTTTAGGGACATGGTAAGAAAATCAAGTCTCTAAGGTATGGTACCTTTGAGATAATGGAAAAGGTGGGTTATAATGCCTATCGACTCATTTTAGTGCCATATATGTTCATTTACTTAGTTGTGAATCTAGAGAATATGAAACTCTATGAGTCTTCCATGGAACTCTATGAGTCTTCCATGGAACTCTATGAGTCTTCCATGTTAGAGAAAAAATAGCCAAGAGGTATACAAGGTAGAGAAAAAAGAGAGGATATTTGCACTATAACAACCCATGGGCTACATACCATACTTCTTTTTATTTAAAGCGACCTCACCTTCCAACAAAGTTTTTCTCTTGAAAGGGTTTCCGAGAGAAAATATTGTGCCTTATGTGTGTGTGAAAAAATATTTCTCCGTCCTCTTTTTTTTGCATAATTTTCATTTACATGCCTACATTATATCTACACCTCTAGAAATTTAGTAAAACTTAAATAGTGTAAAATTTTAGATTTTAAATATAATATTATCATATATGTTGTGAAAAATTGTCCAATGGAATACCCAGGGCAGTTTATGGATCATATTGGTATCAAAGCCAAGTTTCTTTGGGTATTTTGTGGATATTTACAGGGGATCTAAATCGTTGAGGACAAAAATCGTACAACCCTAATCATGGCCACTGAATCTATGAATGACCATCGTAATCCTGTATAGGTGTGGTTTTCACGACTAGAACAACAAGTAAAAGATATAAATCATAATGTAAACCTCCTCATGGAAACCCTGGGCAATAAACTTGGGATATTTGAAGAATATGGGGGTTCAAATACAGCGGAAAAATAAAAAGGAGGATTAGGATATCAGGAAGAAATGGAGGACCAACCAAAGAATGAAGCTAGAAAAGATCATCATAATTTGAGTGTTGTGAATCAATCACAATCCCTGCTTAAAATGGAAGAAAAGGTTAATATCAAGCCATATGAGGGCGAGATCGATGCTCTGAAGCTAAATCAATGGTTGTAGAAAATGTAATTTTATTTTAACATCCATCAAAATGCAGAAGAACAAGAGATTTCACTTTCATTGTTGAAATTAGAGGGTCATGCAGTAAATTGGTGGGAAAGCCACATTGAGGCCCTAAGGTTGGAGAGAGTCTCTAGTGAATAATTGGGAGGACTTCAAAATCCTTATTAATTTGAATTTTTACCCTATTGGCTAATGTAGAGGACTATTAGATCTGGTTTCACTACTTCAAGAAAAAATTGGGGAAAAGTGTGAAAGAGTACACCACAAATTTCAGAGAGATGGAAACAATGTTTGGTATCTCCCTAGAGAACCTAGATGTACTCCTCAAGTATTTGGGGCATCTGCACCACTATCTACAGGAGAAAGTGATGTTTTTCAAGCCCAAATCAGTGGACGAGGCTTGTGGGTGCCTATAAAACATAGGCCTAAAGAGAATGTAATAAAGTGGATCAAAGAAGAAGCAATAACATGACGCTTCTGAGGAGGGGAAGAATAAGAAAAAAGGGGGAAAAGATAAAAATATGATAGTCACGACACATCAATGAAAATATCCCAACAATCACTACAACTACTGCAACATTGATTGCCATAGAGAGGAGAAATGTTGGAATTTTCATCTAGAGTTAAACCCAAAGAACAAAAATAAAGATAATAAGGAGATGAATCGCATAGCCACATATTCAAGTAATCAATTTGAAAGTAGCTTGGATGTGGATAAGAAAATCATTTGTAATTCAGTGTAGAAGGAGGTGAATCTAAGTACCCTTCAACAATAGTAAGAGAAATAAATGACCAAAATATACCATATAAAGATATAATTCAAGAAGACCAAGATTAATACTCTATATGACTAAGGATTGTAGGCGAATCTCATGGAAATAAAGTTGATCAAGAAGTTGGAGCTGGAAATTCATGATCATCCAAACTCATATCCATTGTGATGGGTAAATAAAGATGCATATTTGAAGGTAACAAAACAATTAAAGATTAGATTTTCCATCAATGTTAATTTTATTGATGAAGTAGAACTAGATGTGGTTCCCTTCGATGTAAGTGGAGTAATGTTTCAGAGTCCCTACACGTACATGCGAGATACAATATTCATGTGAAGAGCCAAAAATTACCAACTCATTATGGATGGAAAATCGTTCATCATCAATGCACACAAAGGAAAATCAAAACTTTCACTGGTAAGTGCCAACCCAGCCAAGAAATTGATTGGTTCCAACAATAAGTATGTTTTATTGTTTCTAAGAGAAAGTCAGTTGGTAGATGAGTTAATAAGAGGCAAGGCATTCCTAGAGGGGTGTAATAATAAGCAAAAACAACAATTGGAAGAGTTGATATAGTAATATAGGGATGTGTTCCAAGATCCTAAAGGACCACTACCAAAGAGGGAAGTGGAGCACAGGATTCAACTTCTGCCAAAATCCCCATTGCCAAACATTAGGTTGTATAGTTAGTTTGTTATAGAAGAAATTTAGGTGATGAAATAGTTGCAACAACTTCTAGAATAGGGTGTGCTTCGCCCAAGCACGTCATCATGTGGGTCAACCATCATCATTGTCCCAAAGAAAGATGGGACTTTGCAGATGTGTATAGATTACAGGGTGTTGAACAAAATCACAATCATGAGTAGATACGCCATGCCTAGGATAAATGATCCACTGGGTTAATTGTAGCAAGAAAAATACTTCACCAATATTAACTTAAAGTTTGGATATCACTAGGCTAGAGTCAATGAATAATATAAATGGAAGACCCCCTTTGAAACTAGGCAAGGTTTAGATGAATGGTTAGTAATGCCATTTTGCTTATGAAATGAACCAGCTATATTTATGAGATTAAAGATTGATGTATTTTTCACTTTTATACATTTGTTTATTATTTTTTATTTGGATGATATATTGATATACAATTCTATATGGAAGGAGCACATATCACATTTGATGCAGGTGCTGGAAACATTAAATAAGCACTAGCTTATAACAAATCTCAGGAAGTGTGAGTTTGCATGACATTTTTCAGTGTATCTGGGGTATGTGATAGGTGTAGGAAAGCTGAATTTAGATCTTGACAAGTTGGAGGTCATCATGAAATGGTTGATGCCTAACAATGCCTCTAAGGTTAGGAGTTTCATTGTTGAAACACATTACCTAAAGAAATTCATAGCCTCATTTTTAATGGTAGTAGCACTGCTCCATGCCATAACAACTAATGGAAAGAGTTTCCAATGGGGAAAGGGTCAGTAGAGGGATTTCAAGGAGCTAAAGAAGAAAATCAATCAAGCACCATTTCTAGCATTACCAAACTTGCAACAACCATTTGAAGTGGAGACAGATGCGAGTGGGTATGTTATGTGAGTGGTTTTGATGCAGGGAGGAAACCTTTTATGCTACCACTATAAATTATTTCATGGAGAAGTCATTAAATACCCAATCTACAACAAGGAGCTCTATGCCTTGATGCAAGATGCGAAGAAGTGAAACCACTATATTATGGAAAAGGAGACAGTCATCCATAGATCACCAAACATTACAATACTTGTAGGCCCTGAGTAAGCTACAATAGACTAGGAATTACAAGTGGATGGGGTTTATACAACAGTTTCAGTTGGTGATCAAGTATAAGAGGGGAAACAAAAGCAATTTGGCTGACATGCTTTCAAGGCCAACCACATCAAAGATCATCTCTTTGGGGACTCTTATGCACATGGATCCATTCACCCATGATGCAGATAACGAAGCAGATTCTGAATATTAGGACTTCAACGAGATGTTTCAATAGTTACAGAGTCATAGGCATATGCATGATGGTGGTAGCATTGTTGACTACCATATCTAGAATGGGTTAACCTATAGGTAGTGTAAGCTGTGTGTTCCTAAATGTGAGAGTTTGTATATAGTTAGAGAGGCTCATACCTCCAAGGTTGCGTGAAACTTTGGTGTAGGGTATACCATGGCCAACTTGCAAAGTTATGTGTATTGGACCAATATGTAAGAGTGGGTAGTTAGGTTCATAAGAGGATGCATGCTTTGTTGTACCAATAAATCTAGAAATAGGAAATAGTGGGTATATCATCTCTTACCTATACTTCCTCTTCCTTAGGAAAGCATTTCCATGGACTTTGTGGGAGGTTTACCAACAACCAAAAAGGGACATGACTACCTATTCATGGTACTTGATAGTTTTAGCAAGATGTGTGTTTTCATGCCTTGTAGAAAGACCATATGTAAGGTACCACCTTACCAACCATTAGTATTATACCAAGGCTAACTCAAAATGCGATTTAAGTTTAAGTTTTTAAGACGTAAAAGTTAATGCAAGTTCATATATCTATATTTTTATTTTTATTTTTATTGGTATTCTTTACACTACATACTAATTTCTACTAACTAACTAACCAATGGTAATATTAAACTTCTCATTAAGGCTACAGGGTCATGGTTCCTCAAGATCCAAAGATTACAACCATAAGTCTTAAAATCACATTTAAATGATAGAGTCTTTAGTGGGATAAATAATATCAATCTTTACAAACCACAATTTCCAATAAGCTAATTGTTCATTCCTTCGAAATTAAGAGTTTTTAAGAGTGACTAATTTGATTTTGTTCTAGATAATATGCCTATAAATTCTTTGGTAAAACAAAGGGAAGAAAAAGAATATAATTCAACTTCTAAAGGAGTGGTTTCCAATTATTATGAATTCATATGTGAGCTAACAATTACAACATTTCACCTAACCAATTTTCCCTCCATGGACTTTTAATTCAATGGAATCATCAAGTTTGTTCTTTGAGATATTTCCATAAACCCCTTGGTTGCAAATCCTAAATTTACTTAGTCATTTTTATAGACAATTCATAGATGTAATTAGCTACAACCATTAAAGCATTATGTCAAACAGTTTGCAAGCATGAAATTACAGCCATTGAGGAATTTTTTCAAACACTTACAACCATAACCCTTAAGGCGATTTCACCAAAATTAACTAACATGAATCTAAGATTACATAATTTCTTTTTCTTTGTCAATAATGCCAAGAAGTGAACATAATACATAAGTAGAACTATCATCCATCTTGATTGCTACATATACAAAAATTTAGGCACATAATGACTATAAATATTTAAGATTTTTTACAAATAGCTCGCAGCGATGTAGCTACATCCATTTTGAAAAACGATTAGTAGTCACAAAACAAGATGCTAGCTATTAAAATATCAAAAAAGCAATCAGAAGTTTATTAAAATATCAATGTATTAACCATTGATACTTTAAAATAATAATTCCAAGTTTATATAATAGATTGATTTCATAAAAAGAGATTACTAGGTAAATCACAGCTGCAAAAAAAGCAACAAGACAAACCACCATGCAGCAGCAACAAATCTGTAAAATATAGAAGATTATAGAACCAGATTCAGAAACTATGTTTTTTGAAATCAAGGTTGGGGTGACATGGCCACATGGTACAGATACCCCCCCTGAAGTTAAAATATATCGAAATAGAAACTCCCAGAAATGCGATTATTTAAAACCAAAACCAAAAACAAATTCATACTATCTCATTTATCCTTTTTGTCAAACATATATTTTCCAAACTCATCTATAGTTGTAAAAAGAGAAGGAAAAACCAAATTTATGCTATTAAGATGTTTTCATAAAACTCATGGCAGCCTGAATGCTTTAGCCATTACGACATGATGTAAATCAACTTGCAATAAAACAGTAAAAAAAAAAAAACTTACCTAAAATAAACTACAGTTATTGCAAAATTCCTTCAACATTTATTGTGTAGCATTTGATAAACGTCTAAGTTTTAGTCAACAACCAAATAAGAAAAACCATGTAATGAACTACAAAAAGGAACATAATATAATGTTGTCAACATACTTGGCAGTGAATGGGAGTATGCTCCAGCTCCAATGAGAGCATTCTCTAGCTCCAATATCCTTAACAACTCATTGTGAACCACCTAGTTTTCCTCCCAACCATATCCAGGAAGAACTTCTCCCACTGGAACCCCCGAGCTGCAAAATCTCACAAGCAGTACCAAAAGACAACAATAGAGAGATTTGCAAGGCAAACTAAGGAAGAAAATTTTCACTTCCTCTCAATACCACTCATGGCCAACCTCAATAGCTAGAGGTCTTAGGATTTTAACAATAATTTCAGATTTATTATGGAAGCAATTGGATACTCTCCATATCTCTCCCTCTCACTATTTTCCTCACGTCTCTTCCACTCTTGGCCTCATAATCCCCAAGTGAGAATACATGATACTCATATATAGGAGGGGAAACCAATTCTTGTCATAAAGGAGGAGTAATGTGCATGCATTGGATTCAATTTAGAGGAGTGTAACTTATGCCATTAAGGAGAGGTATGCATGCCTTAGTTAAGGAGAGTGTAACATATGCATTAGAGAGAGCGTAAGAGGAATATTTTATGACATATTTTTAATGAGTGAAAAGGAATATGCCATTCTTTGATGAGTGCATAAAATAGAGTATAATCAATTATTTAAAATAGAGAGAGCAATAGAGAGTTACATAGAGCCATGAGAGTCATGAAAGAGATGTGTGAATTGATTGAGGAGATAAAATTGACTTGTAATTCCTTTTTAATAATAATATCATAGTCTCATAAAAGATAATAATAATATTAATAATATTGAGGATTCAATCAAGATTGAACTATTAGGATTGATTAATGATAAGTTAATTCGTTTTTCTTCAACTCTGCTTGATTACCAATTTATGTAAAGTGATTTACTATTTTTGGAAAGTCGTGCTTGAGATGCTGGACATGAATTTCTATTTTTAGAAAGTCATTCCAAAATTGTGAGAATGAAATTTTATTTAAGGAAATTCATCCATGAGTGGTATTTTTATTCTGGAGAATAGGGATTTCGCACCCCTATTTCATGCATCTCCATTCCTTGGTAGATTGAGGACTCTGCACCCTGATCTACTCCAAAGATCCAAGATTCCACAACTTGATCTTTTTAAATATTCAAGACTCCACACCCTAAATATACAAGACTCCACGTATTTATCTTTCTTGGATTTAGGAGTCCATGCCCTAATTTCCATGCCATATCATCTAGTGTGCTTTGAAACTTTGTGTTTCTCCTTATGGTTATGATTGTGAGCTTTTACCCATATGATGGTTCATTGGTAAGGCCTTGTTCAAAGACCTGCACACATTACAATCTCATAGATCAAAGGAATCAAATAAATTTCATAATGAGATTAAATTAATCACATTTTACCCAGAATGGTGCATGGCTTCCATAGTCATTTTGGTTTTGAAGAAATGACTTCCAAAATCATTCATAATTAAACATCCTTGTTGGAAAATGACCTGGTACCCTACCACATCCTGATTAGTACAATATTAGACATATATCATCACACAAATCATGTATCATCCATAAATCATAATTAACCATCTAATTCTGAATAACCATGAGAATCCATGGGTATATGTGTCTCAATCTTGGATCACCATCCACGTCATACACCTTCTTCATAAATCATATACAAACAAAAAAACATATGTATAAAATTCTAATTAACAAAAACCATCTAATACAGATAATCAATGATGCCTGTTGAGCGATTTAGTTGTTTGCTAAATCCCTGTCATTTAATTTATCAATCCGGGGTATCGTAAACTTAGAAGCAAACCAAAATATATGGGACTTCAGATGAAACAGGTGTAGGAGGTTTGTTTAGAATGGAAATGCATATTAAAAATCTAAACTATCAGATCTATTTTATGAAAGCATAAAAAATGTTTGATCAATGGAATTATTTTACTTTAGAAGATAGAGAAGAGTCTCTTGTTCAAGAGTCCTGATTGTCCTTCTACAATTTTCCTATAATAACATTACCAAACACCTAAGAAAGCAAGAAAGAAAGCATATAAATTAAAGCAAGTAAATATTGTTTTCAGTTCAATTCTTAGCTCATGGAGAAGAGTCTCCTAACTTAGGAGGACTTGATTGCCCTTCTCACATAAAAACTATATACTGAAAGGGAATCAATATTCACATAAATGTAATCTAGGAAAGCATATGAGAAAGTAAATCTTATTTCAATTTAATCTAGCTCATGTAGAAGAGACTCCTAACTTAGGAGTTCCTGGTTGTCCTTCTCACATCAAAACTAGCTACTGAAAGGAGATCAACCTTCACACAACAAAACATGGCCACAACATGAAATCATATTGAAATTATCTACAATTATTTACAACAAAGAAATAAGATGAACATCATAATTAAAATTAGTATATTCACAACATTACTTTACAACAAAGTGTACTTATCTTAGTATGGGGATCCTTCCATTCCTCAATTAGCACACATGAACAACTATCACACCTTAAGAATCAAACAACACTCATAACTCATGATTTGGAGAAAGTGGTATTATTCATGTTGAATGAACATAAATCTAATGCTAATGAATAACTGATAATTTTTTTCTCTCCCTCGTTTTTTTCCTTTGAAGGATGCTCTTCTTATTTATACATGAATTAGGGATATCTACTCAATAAATGTAGATCCCTTAAATATCTACTAGACCCATACTTGTCTCAACTTATCCCTAAATACTAGATACAAATCTCATGACACATCAAAATCTCCATGATCTTTCTCCTTGGAATATGGTCCACCTCTTGAGTTGAAATTCGAATTTGATCTTGGGAGGCCTGTCACACGGAATCAGTCAAGGGTGCAGACACAACTGACCTTCCTAGAAGTCTAAGACATTCTAATGACAAACAAAACAAACTGGAGCTATCCTTCTCTAAACATACATTATGATATGAGAAATCAAGTGTTTCGTTCTTACCTTTGTCCAAACGCTGTTGTAGAAGTCCAAGCTTTGTTGATCTGGATGAGCTCCTCCTTTTCTCCAAAACCTGCAATCACCAACAGTCAAACAATTAAATAGCACCTGATTATAACATAAAACAAAGCATATTCAACACATAGACCAAGGAGTACATGAAATAACCCATAAACAACAAGTTATTGAGAAGAATGGACCAATTTGCATTAAAGGTAATCAAAAGGGACCATTACAACCTGAGCCTTGGTGTTGTGCAAGCTCCTTCCAGGGTCCACAAGAGTCTTCCTCTACTTTGACAAAGCTCACCCACTTCCAAATAGAACAAGTAAAGATGGCAATCTCTCCTCACAAGCTTCTAAATGGGAGTCCTAATTCCTGCAGCATTTACCCTTAGAAATCTATAGCTTTTCAACCTTCCTCCTTCTGGCCCAATGCCTGTATTTATAGTGCTCAAGAGGAAGTTAATCAGGTCCACCATCAATGGGATAGTCCCCTCTTTGGATGGGATCACTCCCTTATTGATGGGATAAGTTCCTCTTTGGTAGGAGTGCATGAACCATCTGGAGGCGCTCAATACACGTCAAACAACCTTCTAGAATGCTCTAGAAATGACCACAAGTAAGTTTTTGAAGATAAAACTTGCGCATTTTAACCTTTTCAGAGGGACGCACCTGCCCCTTTAGATACAGAGCGTCCTTGGACGCAGACCTTATGAACAATAGGTGCGTACCCGTAGGAAAGGTTTGAGAGAACCTGCGTACCCAGAGATAAACATATTTATAAAGACTTTCTCTCTTTCTTGGAGTTTGACATGAATAGCAGAGGCATAAGACTTGCTCAAGAGGGTAGTATGACTGTTGATAGAGCCATACCAACTGTAAATAGTCATGGTGACATTTTTTAGTGTAACAGATTGCCCCCTAAAGTGCGAAGCCTGGAATAGATTAGGGTTTTGTATTATCTAGGAAGGGTGAAGCACTTTATCATTTCGAGGATTATCTCGTGGAGAACCTGGTCAGAACCTGCAATTTTCAACACAAAATACATGTATAAGATTATATCATCACTGAGGTAGGCATTCCCATACTCAGATTTAAAATTTTAACTAACAGACTAACTACTCTGATACAGAAATGATTTTGCAGTACATCATAATCATAGACTTTTGTAGACACAGTATGGGCGCAGCCATCTGTTTATGATTAGTCTACTTAGATAATGAATACAAAACTCCTCGCAGCCTGGATGGTAAAAATTTGATCCAGGGTCTTCATTCCTACTTCTCGAATTGGTACGATTCTAGCCATGCGAATAAATGAGTCGATGTCGAACACGGTAGAAACCACTTGATTACCAGTCGATGATGTGAACTATTAACAAGCGTGAGAGAGACCACCAGTAATGTCAATGGTTCTCAAAGTACCCAGTACAATCCATGAGATGTGAATGAATGAGTTGATGTCGAACATTTCACGGAATCCTTCGATCGAAAGTCAATGATGTAAACTGACGTCAAAGGCGAGAAACCTGCCATTGATGCATGCAGACTTCAAGGCACCGACGATTTCTAAGTCATCTTTCTAGATAATGTGTTGATGTCGATAGAAAGTGACCCGTTGCAGGCAAGCCCACAACATGAAATCATTGTTCAAGTTGAAGAAAAGTTGCTGTAAGGACTGACTCAGGGATGGTCAAATGGATGACAAGTATTTTGCAGATGAAAGTTTTGTTTGTAGACCTCTTGGACACATAACGACACGACAGATGGTTTGGTGCTAAATAACTCAAATTTAATCCCTGGAACCCGGTTGAAGACTTTCAAAAGTGGTTTGATCAACTGTGAGGTAAAGGATTTCCCAACCCAGGTGAATGAAAAGTGTTGTGTCCAAGAGTGGTAATAAAGTTTCTTCTGAGACAAAAGGTAACAAATAGGCTCATTCTTCTCTCTTTTCCCCCACCATTTCTGGCAAGTACCTCTTTATTTTTAACAAGCTTGAGGAGGATAACATATGCTTGATTATAAGCTCATCCTTCGGATGAGTCCAACCCAGTTTTGATTCGAACCCTAGGAAGGAGTGGTTCGTTCCTGTTTGTAATTGAACAGGTCCTTTACTGTGAAATGTTTAACGAGCCCAGTATAGGAGAAACTCGGCGTTTTTCAATTTTAGAGAGTCTGAAAAACTTAAGAAAACTCCAAGTTGAACTTTTTCGTAAATTTGTGTCCCTCAAGCCCGAAAAAGTATAAAATAATACCTGGGGGAACCGCTTGATCTTGCGACCAAGGAGTACTTTCATAATTAGTGTCATTGACCTGAAAAGTAAAAAGCGATCAAGGACACGTCGTTTTATTTCCGTATCGAGTTTGAAACGACAAAAACACGACAATCTTTTCCTCATTTTACGGTCAGAAAAGAGCTATAAGGGGACCGTCTTTTAATTCCGTTTTAACGAGTGTAAAAGAAACGCTCGGCAATCTTTTCATGTTTTAGGAGTCAGAAAAGGGCTTAAAAGATGACTCTGATATTTTGTTTGTGAAAAAATGACAATTTTCCCTCTAAGTCCCTTTGTCCTGCACAAAAGAGACACATTACTCATACCTGTTTAAGATAGGCAAAAATTCATCGAAAAACATCTTTCCATGGTGAAAAATGAACAAATTCATCCAAAAAACCTATAAAAAGACTTTTTACCATGTCATTTTTACCGTTTGACTGTTGAGGTTGAAAAAGGAGCTTTTGACAAGAAACTTCCCGTGGTTGCTGCGGAAAATCCGACCGTTAGAATCGAACGCCGTCTCTTCCAGGTATTTCACAACATCCTCCTTGTCAATTTCATCCGTTTAGAATTTTATTTTAGGTTTTATTTTTGATTTTTGGGGGGTTTTGGGTTTTGAAAACCGCTCTGCGGGGGACGCAGGTTTCCTAAAGGCTAGCTTGCGTCCCCCGACTTTTTCCTACACAGGGAAAAGGTCGAGGGACGCAAGTTACCTTCAGGTCACCTGCATCCCGGCGCACTGTGCGCCAAACGCGGGGTGCGTCCTCCGCAAAACGCGGATTTTGAAACCCC
The DNA here is from genome assembly GCA_031772625.1 of Pinus tabuliformis. Taxonomy (NCBI): domain Eukaryota; kingdom Viridiplantae; phylum Streptophyta; class Pinopsida; order Pinales; family Pinaceae; genus Pinus; species Pinus tabuliformis. The sequence continues at coordinate 506,146,056 of CM062805.1, forward strand.
AAGCTCCCAAATAAACCATTGAAAATACCCAAAATTTATTTTAATGCCTGTTTGTTCATGTGTAGGGCACTTATCATGCTGGATTGGAGAGAAAGAGAGCATGAGGAGGTTGATGAAGCTGCAATCAATCATCAACCTTCCCTCGATGCCCTAAGAGGATGTGGATTATACAAATACTGGGCCATACCTGGCATGAGAGCTCAGGTAAGATTCTTGGAGTGGCTGGTCGAGAGATGGAAAGTTCAAGAGCAATGCTTTTATATCGGCGGGCAACAACTCGAGATAGAGCCCGCTGACATTTACTTTCTCACTGGCTTGCCGAATAGAGGTGAGCAACTCAATCTGGCTGGGACTAGGCCGGGTGGCCAATCCCTTGATAGTCTCCGAGCAGATTGGTGCCTACCTGATCGACACCATAAGAAAGGCATAGAGATCAAATATGTCTCTCGGCCTGAACTCATGGTCTTAGCTTTCACTGTGACCAGGATTTGTGGCTCAGCCACTTTGCATATTGCTACTGGGTCTCAATTTCGGATGGCAATTGACGGTCTCCAAGGCACCATCTTCAACTGGTGTGATGCGTTGTCGGCTAACTTGAAAGCCCAACTGACCAGGGCAAAGACCGGGAGACTAAAGACCTTTGGATATGGGCCTATAGTCGTGAGCTTTGCCCTAGAGAGAATTCCAATGCTGATCCCTCAGCATCTCACTATTGATATTTCGGGTCCTCAGGAGCCAAAGCTGGTACGATGGGTTGCAGTGATGGCCCGGCATCCGGACGAGGGTGCGGCAGTTGTTCGATTCACTGACAGTTATTTTCACTGGTTAGAGGACCAGGTGTTTGCGATTCAGGACTTTCCGTATGCCGGAGTAGATTTTCGAGGTGATCCGGACATGGTTCTTCCACAGGGAGAACAATGGGATGACAGAGGTACTTTATTTTTCACGAGTTTTCAAATTATGTATTTTTTTGTTTTTTATATATATCGTCTCAAAACTGACAGTAAAATTTTCAAAATGCAGATGTTGGTCCACAGCGCCCAGCCAACCTCCAGCCTTTCGAGAGGAGACATCCAGTTGCACCGGTACCGGCCCCACAGGACGTGGCGGCTGCAGAGGTACTATCTGAGTTGGAGCATGATCTACAGCGTCTGACGGCGGATATACCTGAGACTACTATGGATGATATTCCTATCAGACTTCAGCGCTATGTAGTCGCGGTCCCTGGACCGTTGAGGAGATTTTTGCGCAAGGTAGCCCGTGCAGTGGTGTCGTACAGGGAGCACCACCAGTGATTGGCTAGTCACTTTGTAGACACATGTGACATTTTTGACTTTTTGTACTTATCATTTTTGCCGATCATAAGGTGTTTTTCAACCTATGATCGAAGACGATGTATATTTTTTGACACACTCCTATCTATATATATATCACTATTACCGGCTCATCTTGTTTAACATGTATGATAAAATGTTTTTTAAATTTACTTGCATGATTATCGTAAATGTCTGTCCAACACTCGAGAAGCAATTGCATCTGCTAATGTATTTAAGGACCTTGGAATATGCTGATATTCAATGTAATCAAATTCACGTTCCAAGAGACGCACTCTCAAAAACAATCTTAATAACACAGGATTTCTAATGGCATAAACTCTATTAAGCTGTAATACAACAAGTTCAGAATCTAACCTCACTATCAAACTTCGAATTCCAAATGAAATAGATTCGGATAATAATTCAATCACTGCACTGTATTCTGCAATGTTATTCGTTGTTTGACCGAGGCTTACCCCATGCATAGAAACTAACTCGTCAGAGGGTGAATAGATAACCCAAGCTGCGGAAGAGATATTCCGTGTACTACGACAAGCACCATCAGCAAATCCAATATATGTTTGGAGGGGCATCGACATCTACAATATCAAGAGCAAAACCAAGATAAGCCAGAATAACGACAAAAAACACACTCACTAAGCTAAGCACACTGACTAACTAACAACCATACTAGCTAGAAAGAAAACCTAACCTAACTAAAAATTCTCCATACCCACCATTTAAGCATAATACCTCTTTAGGTAAAGTCCATTTCTGGGTTTACCCAAAGAGTCCCCATCAAAATCTACCAGCTCATAAGCCCCTTTTTCTAGCTTTCGCTTTACAATATAGGGTCCATGCCACATAGGAACGAATTTTCTAGCACCTAGCTTATCGTTAGCTTGATCATATAAAAGCACTAGGTCTCCCTCTGAAAAACTTCGAGGGGTCACATTTCTATCATACTGAGCTTTCATTCGCTTCGCGTGAGTCTCGATTGCCAATGCAGCGTAACGTCGAGTCTCATCTAATTTAGCTAAGTACAATAAACGTTTCTCCTCTTCGGAAGTAGCTGGAAGTAATTCGACAGCCATTTGAAGTGATGGGATTTCACATTCAATGGGTAACACTGCTTCTAAGCCATAAACTAGCTGGAAAGGAGTGAACCCTGTTGAGGTTTTCACTGAGGTTCGGTATGCCCATAGCGCCGAAAATAACATGTTGTGCCAATTCGACCGATGAATACCAATGGTTCGTCGGATCATGATAACCAGAACTTTGTTGATAGACTCAACCAAACCGTTGGCTTGCAAATAATAAGGAGTAGAGCTGTCATGGCGCAAACCAAGATGGCTTGTAAGTTCAGTCATCATGGTGTTTCGAAAATGGCTCCCATGGTCAGTAATAATTGCTTGTGGGACACCAAACCTAGTTATTATATGATTGAATATGAAAACTGCAGCTGTTTTGCCGCTTGCGTCGAATGTAGGCATCGCCTCGACCCATTTAGTGAAATAATCAACTGCGAGGATGATATACGCATGCCCCCCGGCCGAGTGAGGGTTACAAGTAATAAAGTCGATACCCCATTTGGCGAATGGACCAACGACAATTATAGGGTGGAGAGGAGCAGGTGGTGCGCGCATCTTTCGATCAAACACTTGGCAGTTGTGGCACTTCCAGACTGCAATGATACAATCCTTAAACATAGATGGCCAGAAGTAACCAGCGCGCAACACCTTCTGAGCTGTGGCATACCCAGACATATGACCGCCACATGCTCCAGAGTGACAATCATTCAAAACTCTCTCAGCCTCTTCGTGAGTTAGACAACGTCGAAAAACTAAGTCTACCCCCCGGCGATAAAGTGTATCTCCAATAATTTTGTATTGCTGGGATTGAAACCTAATTTTTCGACGTTCCGCTTTTGAAATTTCAGGCCGAAAGGTTTGGGTTTGGAGATAGATGATTATATCCCCGAACCACGGATCTAAAGTACTGATAAGAAACAAAGATTCGTCTGCAATGGACTCTTCTGCCACAGTCTCTGTGTCAGTACGCGGGAAGTCACACATCAATTCCGCAAAAACTAAGGATTTTTTAGACTTGGACTTCTCGAACTCCAAGTCGAACTCTTGCAGGATAACGATCCATTTAGAGTACTTGCCCCCTAGCAGTTGTTTTGTCAAAATATAAATCATAGGGTTGCAATCCGAAATAACTGTAGTTTTACGAAGAAGAATGTAGTGACGAAAACGCTGGACAGCTTGAACGGCTGCCAGGGCCAATTTCTCCACATGCGAATATTTTAGCTCGGTGGGATTTAAGGTCTGACTGAGGTAATATATCACATGCTCCGCTCCGAATTCATCTTCTTGAACTAACACCATTCCAATGGTGGAATGCGAAGCTGCGAGGTATAAGAAGTAGTCCTGGTTGTAGTTGGGAGGATGCAACAACGGTGCATGGGTCAACGCGTGTTTAAGTGCATCAAAAGATTGTTGGGCAATCTCGTCCCAAAAGAATTGAACGTTCTGTTTCAACAACCGTGTAAAACCTTTAGTGACCTCGGCGTAGTTTGGGATGAATCGGCGCAAAAAGTTCGCTTTCCCTTGCAAACTTTGGAGTTGGCGCAAACTCGAAGGAGGAGGCAATTTGATGATAGCCTCGACTTTCGAGGGATCGACGCGAATGCCGGCTTTTGAAACAACAAATCCCAACAATCGACCTGTTTCTATACAGAAAACACACTTGTGGGGATTCAACCGAATTCGATAACGCCTACACCTCATAAAGATTGCTCGTAGGTGGTCAAGGTGATCAGCTCGACGTAAAGAATGAGCAGGCAAATCATCGAGATACGGTTGCACAATGTGCTTGATGTCGTGAAATGCGTAAGACATCGCCCGTTGAAAAGTGGCCCCGGCATTCTTAAGCCCAAAAGGTAATTTGCAGTAAGCAAACGTCCCCCATGGACAAATGAATGCCGTTTTTGGTTGGTCGGCAGGTAGAATATTGATTTGATTATAGCCCGAAAAACCATCCATGAAGGAAAACATTTCACTTCCGGCACAATCATCAATAATTTGATCGATATAAGGCGTAGGATAGTTGTCTTTTGGACAAGCTCGATTGATATCCCTATAATCGATACAGATTCTTATTGTTCCTTGTTTCTTATTGACCGGAACAATATTCGATACCCAATCCGTTAACGGGATCGGATAAATGAAACCTGCTTTCAACAGCTTTTCGACTTCTGCTTTAATCGCAGCCGCTTTTCGAGGGTGAATCTGATGCAACCGTTGCCGGATGGGTTTAGCATCCGGGTAGGTTTTGATTTCATGAACAACAATGGCAGGATCGATTCTCGGCATTTCCTCGTAAGACCAGGCAAACACATCGCGGAATTCTTGGAATAGGGCCTTGTAAGTTTGGATTTCTTCTTCTGTACATGTGGCACCTATATGAATGTTCTCCTCAATTCCGGGCTTCACTGAAATATCAATGGGAATAGTACGAGAAATATTCCCTAAATTCAACTCTGAATCAGAATGTTTCGTTGGATCCTGAGCGTCTTTGACATATTCAGCGGTAAAGATAGATGAAAAATCATTTTCAAATGCATCATCCTTAGGTAAAAACGAAGATCTGTGATGGAGATCTTCCCATGGTAGATCGTCTACACTTAGGATTTCGCGAAGTTGTTCGTCAGATGACACGACTTCGGGAAACACTATCCGTTCTAAGGTTGAGGTGAAAAGTGATTCTTCATTGACCACATTCATTTGGTCGACCTCGGTTGAATGAAAGGCGGTAAAAGACATGAGAGCTTCATAAGCAATTTCATATGGACTCAAGGGCATAGCATTACCGAATGAGTCTATCTCAGAGTCAGATGGGACATACCAAGGATCATCATAAATAATGTTTTCTGATGTAATCATATGAATTGTTGCAAACGAAGGTTCTACGCTGAGTGGAGGGAGAGGAAAAGTTCCCAGTAAACCGGAATCCTTAACTAAACCTACACCAACGTCCCTATAAGGGATTGTCGTTTTACCGACATGCTGGATACTCTCTGAAGAGGTTGGGTCGGATGAAAAGTATGTCAGCTGATCAATAGTCACGATCTTACCGTTATGTGGAAACTTAATTACTCTGAAGACCGATGAAACGACCGTTGTCATAGCATATGACCAACTTCGACCCAAAAGAAGGTTGTAGTCTAGAGGGGCATCAACCACTTCCACATCCAGACTAACGGTTTTACCTTCTACCCCTATAGGCAATTCCTGTAGAATACCAAACGGACGGAACCCACGGCCATCAAAGGCCTTAAGGATGGTGGGGGATTGGTTCAACGAAGGAGAACCAAGGGATCTCCAACATTGAATTGACATAATACACGTAGAAGCTCCCTCATCAATCATAGTTCTATGAATAGGCCTGTTTTTGACTATCACTGGAATTTGGAAAGCCATTTGATGGGGGAGTCGTGGTGTACTATTTTCTAGATCGAAGATTATTAGATTCGGATCCTGAACATCAACAGCTCCTATAGCCGACGAAAGCAATTTTCGTTGTGCTGGGCATGATTGCAGCACTTCTAGCACCGACATTGCTGAGGGTGAAACAGCTAAGTCCTCAACAATGTTGTAATTCTGGGCCGCTCTCGCATGTGGATTGAAAGCAGACCTTCGAAGTACACCCTTGGCGGGCGGTTTAATTACTAAGTCTGGGTTAGGTTTCTCGATCTGTAGTGGATCGGAACCAGGAGCTGAGGTTGATGGGTTAGAGTGAGAAGATTCTGCTTCCTTACCATCAACAGGACTCTTACTACCATAATCTTGCGATCGAGTCGCAATCCTCACATGAGACATCATCAAAATGGGTTCTTCACTGGCATTCGAGGAAGAACCTATCATCTTATTCTCCTGCTCCGGAAATGGATTTTTTAACACAACAGGAGTGGGAGAACCTTTGACTATTTTCACTACCTCGGCCCGACGAGCGCAATCTCTCGTAAAATGATCCTCTTCACAAATAAGACAAGGATATCGAGGTTTGCGCTTTTCGTCATTGGTTTCCGACTTTTCAGTTTTCTTCTTCGGAGCCTTGTCTGCTTTAGCCTTCTTCTTTCCTTTCTTCTTTCCACCGTTTTTTGATTTGGCCGTAGATGACTCTACAGCGTGAATATCGGAGGTAAGTTCAGGAGAAGATTCTCCTGTCGGGGAATCGGGCAAAGTGATAATGGGAGTAGTTGAAGCCTTGGAAGACTTCTTCTTGCTCTTTGTATTCACGATACCAATCATACCATCAGCGGCATGAGATCTCGAAGGAGCAGCAGCGATTTGATTCGACTATGGAAGATCCAGAATCTTCTCGTGTAATGTACCCGACTGCGTGTAAACTAAGTCAAGATATTGTGCCTGAGCAATGTCTTGCTCCTCAGTAACTACTCTGGCCTTAGCTACATCCTCAGTAATCCTTGGTAATAATGATTTAACAAACCATTCAGCTAAGATTTGGTCCGGGATAAAAACTTTCACTAGCCTTCTTCGACGTCTCCACTCATGAATGTGATCTGAAATATACGTGGAGGTTGATTGTTTTAGTGAAGTTAATAACTCCGTACCGTTATCGTATCTGACCGGTAACTGAAAGTGAGTTAAGAATGAGGTAGCTAACTGGCTAAAATTGTAAAAAGAGGCCCGTGGTAACTCAATGTACCACTTGGCCGCGAGACCAATGAGTGTACGCTGGAAAAGACGTAAGCGGATCGAATCATCCGAGATGGAATTTGAAGCACACCAGAGGTGGTAAGTCATCACGTGATTGGACGGATCCTCTCCAGAATTACCTTCGAACTTGGGTATATCGCTGGGCAACTTATTTGGCATTGGCGGCCAGAACGGAAGATATTGAATTGGATCGTTTGTTAGGCGCGTCAAGTCTGGTAAATCCAAAGTTGCGATAAATGGTAACTGCCGGTTAGGATCTCTAAAACTCTGGGTCACAATACCGGCCCCAGGAGGAGGATATCCAGGATAACTAGGAACAGGAGTTGCATTTCGGATATTATATCCTCCTGGAAAACCAGGATTAACCGGACCGTACTGGGGTTGCTGAGGTTGTTGATAAGTGTACCCAGGATACGGTTGATACTGGTAAACCGGTTGTTGGGCAGCTTGCCCAGGTTGATATTGTCCCTGGTACGGAGGTTGAACAAATTGAGGTTGAGTAGTAACAACCGTACTTATACCAGGTTGGCCTACAGGCATCTGGACTGTGGTTTGACTCGTAGATCCAGACAACGGTACAGATGTCTGAGGAGTGGTTACAGAGACAGTAGAAACCGGAGCCGTCGATACTCCAGAAGTAAGTATGGTAGATGTGGCGGTAGTTGCAGTAGCCATTTGAGATGGTGTACTAGGTGCAATTGGCGGCTGAGTAACTACCGAAGTTACAGAGGTCTGAACACTTGACTGGACAGGTTGCGGTTGCTGGGGTGGACCAGAAACTACAAGTTGTCCCGCTTGAGGTACCGACTGTATACTTGGCTGCAACATCTGTTGACCCTGTGACGGATCCCACACTAACATTCCAGGGTATTGACCCATAACAGGTTGAGGGTACTGAGATCCATAGCCGGATTGAGGATAGGATTGATAACTGTAAGGTGCAGTTCCCATACCTTGACCATATGATTGACCTTGAGGTGGTTGATAACCTTGACCTGAGTATTGACCTTGAGGTTGATAACCTTGAGGTAAATACGGGTACTGGGGTTGACCTTGACCTTGAGGTTGGTAGCCTTGAGGTTGATACCCTTGGGATTGATACCCTTGGGGTTGCCATCCTTGAGGTTGATATTGATACTGAGGTTGACCTTGGGGTACATATTGAGGCTGGGGTTGACCTTGAGGTATGTATTGCCCCATAGGAGCGTATTGACCTTGAGGTTGCCCCCCAGACACAAATGAAGTACCTTGAGGTTGCCCCCCAGGAATTAACGGAGGCTGCCCCCCAGGCGGTAATTGGCCACCTTGAGGTTGGGTAACGGGAACTGAACCTGACATCATGTAAATGTCTCCTACACTCAATGGTACATTACCACTGTTTCCAACTAATAACCCATGATCAACGGGTTGAGGAGACGCTCCCGCAAAGGTACCAGAAAGAGATTGATACCCAATAGGAACAGACAGACCGCCATGTAAAAAAGATTCAGGACTTTGTGTAAACACAGATGACTGACCAGACATATTTACAGGAGTATGAATACCTCCAGGTGGAAAAGGAGTACGAGGTGTGGAAAAACCTAGCCCAAAGTTGTCTAAATAATTGGTTAACGAAAGGTACCAAGTAGTACTTCTAGGAGGACTGTAAAAGATAGATTCACGCTCCCTTAGATCAAGGGTAATTTGATCTTCAGGATCAGAGACGCCTATTTCTTCCTCTGGAACAAGTTCTTCAATAGAAATCAAACCAACAGGAAGGTTTTCGGTGATAATTCTTTCTATTCTCGGTGAATCAGGAACACTAGGAGTCGGAGTAACAGGTTCGGATATTTCTGGTTCTTCGCCTGTATCACTAGCAGACGAAAAACTACCAACAAGCTCAGAAACTGTAACAGCTTCGGGATTATAACCTGTCTCTAAACTTTGGTAATCTGGATGGACTACCAAGGAAGATTCTCCTTCTTCAGGTGAACCTACTCTACTGCCACTAGGAGGAGTTACAAGGACCTTTAAACCTTCTAAATGACTGGACTCGTCTTGAGGAGGTTCACCCCTAAGTCTACGGGATCTTCTCAACAATTCGGCCACAGAAACAACTTCAGGAGACTGGCCCCGAAGTCTACGGGACTGTCTCGGTAATTCCGCCACAGCTAAAAACTTTTAACTACTACACACAAAAACAAAATAAAATTTCAAATCAAACCACCTAAAGTCTCTAAAGAACCAAACAAATTTGAGTCACACGCCTAAAGAATCTAGGGCGTCAAACCAAACACAAACAGTATTTTTCCGGACCAAAAGCGCTAGTTGGTGATGAAGCCCAACCTCGCTGGATTCAGTACAGAAATGGCGGGTGGAACAGTTACACCGACAACCTGCTTAATGAATAGACTGGACCAAGTTCCTCCACTTTAACCGTCTCGAGTGAAGTGAACCCCCCAGAAAATCCAAGTGAGTATAGCCGACGTCTGCTCCAGGTACAGTGGGACCTTCCCTCCACCGTCACCTTGGGTAGAATCCTAAAGATTATGGTCACTAAGGTTACCAACGGCCACAAGTACACCTGGGGGAACAGTCTAAACTCCGACAGCACGCAAGGGCAGAGTAGCAAGCTCAATCCCCTTACCGGCTCCTTGACAGTAATCCAAGGTTTACCGATAAGTGACCCCTGGCTCCTCGACAATGGTTAATCAGAGGTTTACCGTTTGTAATACGTACTGTCTGGCGTCGTTCCCAACGAGGGGGGAATGATCCCTTCACTGGTTCGGACACGAGCTCGTGCTTCTCCTTTAAGAGGAGCTTTCCCAGAGTGTAAATGTAACAATTGGATTTGATTCTATCACAAGATCAACTACTTGTTTGGTTTTATTGTCTTGGAGAGTTAATTACTCACCTACTCCAAGACACTAGCCTGATCTAAATTGATGCTTCAGAGCCCTAGTAAATAAAAGTTACTATTTCAATTTTACTTTAAGCGTTACTTTTATGGTTGTTCTTTAAAGTCACAAGGTAGTGGAAGTGAAACCAATGGTGTGTAGACTCGACTCCAACCACTACAAAGATGCACCTAAGATGATCCATGCTACTTTGTTTTTTTTCAATGAAATTCTTAACTAAGAGAGTTGAGAGAATGCAAATTTTTAGAGAAAACAACTTCCTTAGAAAAGACAATCAAAGAAACAATTCTCTTTTTCTTTTCAAGCACACAAACATAACCACTCTTTACTTGCACGAAAAACTCTTTTTCTTTCAAAACTTTCAAAACTACTTGAAACAAAACTTTTCAAAGGAGATGTTTTTGTATTTTCTCTTTTTAATAAAGCATGTAAACCTACCTTTAACAAAAAACAATCTCAAAAGCTACAAAACTATGAAAACTTGACTCACAAGCAAATCAAAAGAGAGATTACTCTAAGCAAACCTAACAAGGCAAAAGCTCACAAGGATGATTCTAGGTTGTTTTACTTGATCAAAATCAAATCAAGGACCAGCTAATGCAGAATCAAAAGACTAGACAAAACAAAACTCAAATCTTTTTGTTCTTTTTGTAAAATGGAATTCAAGACTTAAACAATAAGCACTTCAAAATTGGCCCAAAAGACAACTTGATGGTAAGTTGCTCTCACATGTAGACTTTATGACAGGTCTGACTTCTTAGAATGTTGACAAAACCAGAGAGATCTAAGGCTTGACAACTCCTACCGCTAAAGTCACTACAAGACCTACTCAAAAATCAAACCCTAGGGCTTACACTTTGATGAAATCCACTAAAACACTCAATGCTATTGAAACTAGTTCAGGTGAAGATTCTGGGCAAGGGACTAGTGAATCTGGGCAGAAGAAACTAAGAAAAAACAAAATCTAAGAGCAAAAAGGGCAAAAAATGGAATTTTCTCAAATTTTGGCAGGGGACGCAGGCAACCCGTTAGCACAGGTGTGGGCCCGCTCTGTGCACACAGCAAAAGTGCGTCCAGGGATGCACTGTGCAGCACTCAGAGGGTGCGTCCTACTGAAAAACTCAAGAAAACCCAAAATAAAACTAATCCTAAGCTAACCCACCCAGAGACAGAATCACATAGCCAAAACCAGAAAAATAAACCAATTTTCTCAAAGCAAAGTTCACACAAAAGAAAAACTCTTTTCATCAATGGAATCTATCCCCAGTATGGTCGCCAATTTGTCACACGGAATCAGTCAAGGGTGCGGACACAACTGACCTTCCTAGAAGTTTAAGACATTCTAATGACAAACAAAACAAACTGGAGCTATCCTTCTCTAAACATACATTATGATATGAGAAATCAAGTGTTTCGTTCTTACCTTTGTCCAAACGCTGTTGTAGAAGTCCAAGCTTTGTTGATCTGGATGAGCTCCTCCTTTTCTCCAAAACCTGCAATCACCAACAGTCAAACAATTAAATAGCACCTGATTATAACATAAAACAAAGCATATTCAACACATAGACCAAGGAGTACATGAAATAACCCATAAACAACAAGTTATTGAGAAGAATGGACCAATTTGCATTAAAAGTAATCAAAAGGGACCATTACAACCTGAGCCTTGGTGTTTTGCAAGCTCCTTCCAGGGTCCACAAGAGTCTTCCTCTACTTTGACAAAGCTCACCCACTTCCAAATAGAACAAGTAAAGATGGCAATCTCTCCTCACAAGCTTCTAAATGGGAGTCCTAATTCCTGCAGCATTTACCCTTAGAAATCTATAGCTTTTCAACCTTCCTCCTTCTGGCCCAATGCCTGTATTTATAGTGCTCAAGAGGAAGTTAATCAGGTCCACCATCAATGGGATAGTCCCCTCTTTGGATGGGATCACTCCCTTATTGATGGGATAAGTTCCTCTTTGGTAGGAGTGCATGAACCATCTGGAGGCGCTCAATACATGTCAAACAACCTTCTAGAATGCTCTAGAAATGACCACAAGTAAGTTTTTGAAGATAAAACTTGCGCATTTTAACCTTTTCAGAGGGACGCACCTTCCCCTTTAGATACAGAGCGTCCTTGGACGCAGACCTTATGAACAATAGGTGCGTACCCGCAGGCAAGGTTTGAGAGAACTTGCGTACCCAGAGATAAACATATTTATAAAGACTTTCTCTCTTTCTTGGAGTTTGACATGAATAGCAGAGGCATAAGACTTGCTCAAGAGGGTAGTATGACTGTTGATAGAGCCATACCAACTGTAAATAGTCATGGTGACATTTTTTAGTGTAACAAGGCCACATAAGGGTGCCTTGGAAACTTCCAAATGATCTACACATGCCATCAAACTCAAGCCACTTTTAGGTATAAGCAAATACATGTTATTTCTCTAACTTTTAATCATAAATTCACTCTAAATACATGAAATTAATAACTTTGGAAAATGAAAATATAAACTCTTATGGTAATGGAAATATAGGGTTATGTAATGATAATATGATGAAATGAGGTGACAAAATGAGGATAAAGGTGAAAATGGAGTGAAAATTGATGTTAATTTAGTGGCCCAACAATGCCACATATAAGAGGAAATATAACTATGTATGTAAAACATTATTCCTCAATCAAGTGATCAACCTATCATATATATATAACCCTTGATAGGAGTGACAAAACTATACTAGAAAAATAGGACACTACATACTCCCCCTCTTGGAGTCAACTCGGCCCGAAGTTTAACTAAACAAAAAAGGAAACTCAAGACGCATAGAAGATGCATCTTCCCAAGTGGCAGAACTAGGACTGTATGGGTCCCATTGGACCTTTACTTGGTCCACCATGCGATGTCTGATCTGTCGAGTGTGATGGTACAAAATGAAAACTGGCTTTGCCTTAATATTTCCTTCTTCCATTGCCTATAATTGATGCCAATCTAAAATGTGAGAAGGATCATGAACATACTTACACAGTACCGAAATATAAAATACATCACACATATGATGAAAAATTGGTGGTAAATAAAGATGATATGCTACATGTCTAGCGCTTTCGATGATCTCAAAAGGCCCAACAACTTGAGGAGAGAGCTTAGATCCTTTCCCAAATCTAATAGAGCTTTTATGAGGTTTTAGTCGAAGAAAAACAAATTCCCCTTCTTTAAAACTACGATCCACTCTATTCATATCAGCATAGCTCTTTTGTCTATCCTGTGCCTCCTTTAATATTTTCCTTATACGACACACTTGTTCTTCCATTTCTTGAAGAATTTTATGACCTACTGAGATTCTGTCCTCTAATCTATCCCAACTTAAAGGTGTTCTGCATGGTCTTCCATATAATAACTCATAAGGTGACATACCAAGGGAGTGGTGATAACTGTTGTTGTAAGAAAACTACACTAGGGGAAGATAATCTTCCCACTTTGGTTGTTAATCCATTACATACATTCTAAGCATTTCCTCTAACACTTGATTTACTCTTTCAGTTTGGCCATCAGTCTTCAGATGATAAGTTGTACTAAATTTTAATTGTGTATGAAGGGCTCCCTGGAAACTAGTCCAAAATCTTCCTGTAAATATAGAGGCCCTATCTGATATGATTTTCTTTGGAAAACAATGAAGTCTAACCACCTCCTTGATAAATACTTGTGCTATTTCAGATGCTTTGTAAGTATCTCTAATAGGTATAAAATGGGCACTCTTAGTAAGTTTATCTACCACCACCAAAATGGAGTTATGCCTTTTGGTTGTTTTAGGTAATTCAACAATAAAGTCCATAGATATTTCTTCCCATTTGGACTCAGGAATGTTATGCGGCTACAACAATCCTACTGGATGACCATGTTCTACTTTAACTAGTTGACATTCCAAACATTTTGCCACACAATTTGCTACATCCTTCTTCATGCCTACCCAAAAGAAAATTTGATTTAAATCAACATACATCTTTTGGACTCTCGGGTGAGAAATATATGTTACACAGTCAGTGTCTTTCAAAATGAACTCACAAAGCCCCTCTTGATCTGGAACTACAATATTTTGCTTGAATCTCACCATTTTGTTGTCATCACAAGAATATCCTTCTACCTTGTTTTTCTTAGCCTCCTCCCCAGAAAGAGAAACTTTAACTTCCTTTCACCATTTATCTACATCTTGTGCCCTCAAGATGCACTCCCATAAATCAATCTTCAATGGAATTACTGGAAATATTCGTGGTCTTCGACTAAGTGCATTGGCTACTTTGTTCAATGTACCCTTGATGTAAGTTATGTCAAAATCATATTCACTTAGGAGTTCTGACCACCTTCTCTTCCTATCATTTAGATCACTTTGAGTAAATATATGTTGCAAACCTCTATGATTTTTTTTCAATTCAAATTTCTTTCCCACCAGATAATGTCGCCAAAGTCATAAGGCATGAACTATAGATGCTAGTTTTAGATCATGGGTTGCATAGTTTTCCTCAATCATCCTTAAATTCATAGAGGCATATGTAATCACCCTACCATCTTGTGATAATACCACACCCAATACATCTTTTGACGCATCACTACATACTATGAATGGTCTATCGATGTTTGGAACCTTAAGTATCGAAGGTGTAGTCAAACATTGTTTGAGCTTGGAAAACGATTGCTCACACTCATTGTATTATTGAATCATACTCCCTTCCTAAGAAATGAAGTGATAGGGTTGGCTATTTTTGAAAACCCCTACACAAATCTCCAATAGTGTCCTGCCATACCCATGAAGCTATGCACTTCATGCACATTAAAGGGTGTTGGCCATTCTGAAATTGCATCAATATTTGTTGAGTTAACAACAATGCCTTCACTGGAGATTATGTGTCCAAGATAATGGATTTTTGATTGGAAAAAAGAACATTTGGACATTTTTGCATAAATTTTATTTTCTCTTAAGCATTGTAACACCAATCTCAAGTGTTGCTCATGCTCTTCTGGGGACTTTGAATAGATTAGGATATTATCGAGGAACACTTGTACAAATTTATCCAAGTAATTCCTAAATACACCATTCAACATACTCATAAACACTCATGGGGCATTAGATAACCCAAAAGGAACAACCATGAACTCATAATGACCAAAACGAGTTCAAAAAGCAGTTTTGGAAATATCCTCTTCTTTAACTCTGAGCTGATGATATCCAGATTGAAGATCGATCTTGGAGAATATGGTGGCTCCCTTCATTTGATCAAATAGATCATCAATGCAAGGCAAAGGATATTGATTTCTAATAGTTACTTGATTCAATTGCCTGTAGTCAATAGAGAGCCGAAGGGATCCATCCTTCTTCTTTACAAATATCACTGGAGCTCCCCGAGGTGAAACACTAGGTCTAATCACACCCTTGTCCAATAACTCTTGAAGTTGCACTTGTAACTCACGAATTTCAACAATAGACATTCAGTAGGGAGCTTTGGATATAGGTTTGGCTCTAGGCTTTATCTCTATGGAGAAGTCAATCTCTCACTTTAGAGGTAAACCAGGAAACTCCTCTAGAAAGACATCAAATAATTCTGAAAGGAAAGGATATTGTTCAAAGGATGAAAGCTCTCCCTCATTTAAAATCATTACAACATACATTTGACATATTTTCCTAAGAATTCTCTTCATCTGCAAGAATGAGATAAGTCTTAAAGAAATAGGTCTCCTTTCCCCATTGATAACCACAGATTGGCCTTCGTCTCTCAAAAAATGAAGGGTTTTGCTTCGACAACTAACCACAGCATAGTGGGATTCAAGCTAGTCCATTCCAATTATCACATCATAGTGACCAAGTGGCATCACATAAAGATTCACATTTGTGACACACTCTCCCATGTCTAAAGGGCACGCTTGCACTATGCATTGAATCTTTTGAGATCACCCCGAGGCCATCTGAACCTGATCAAAATCATTTTTCTCTATCGCCACCAATTTAGATTTCAATAAAGCATTAGGAGAAATAAAACTTTTAGTTGCACCAGGATCAATCAAAATAGTAACAACCATACCATTTAGCTTACCTGATGCTTCAAGCACTATAGACTGACGCTCGACCTAGTGATTTTGGACAACTGTATGAATCCTATGGGCTCTGCCCATATCTCTAACAGTGGCTTGTTCCCGCTCTGATTGTGAAATTGGCTACTCTCCATATCTCTCCCTCTCACTATTTTCCTCAAGTCTCTTCCACTCTTGGCATCATAATCCCCAAGTGAGAATACATGAGACTCATATATGGGAGGAGCAACCAATTCTTGTCATAAAGGAGGAGTAATGCACATGCATTGGATTTCATTTAGAGGAATGTAACTTATGCCATTAAGGAGAGGTATGCATTCCTTAGCTAAGGAGAGTGTAACATATGCATTAAAGAGAGCATAAGAGGAATATTTTATGATTTTTAATTAGTGAAAAGGAATGTGCCATTCTTTGATGAGTGCATAAAATAGAGTATAATGAATTATTTAAAAGAGAGAGAGAGAGAGAGAGAGAGAGAGAGAGAGAGAGAGTCATGAAGGAGATGTGTGAATTGATTGAGGAGATAAAATTGACTTGTAATTCCTTTTTAATAATAATATCATAGTCCCGTAAAAGATAATAATAATATTAATAATATTGAGGATTCAATCAAGATTGAACTATTAGGATTGATTAATGATAAGTTAATTCATTTTTCTTCAACTCCGCTTGATTACCAATTTATGTAAAGTGATTTATTATTTTTGGAAAGTCGTGCTTGAGATGCTGGACATGACTTTCTATTTTTAGAAAGTCATTCCAAAATTGTGAGAATGAAATTTTATTTAAGGAAATTCATCCATGAGTGGTATTTTTATTCTAGAGAATAGGGATTTCGCACCCCTATTTCATGCATCTCCATTCCTTGGTGGATTGAGGACTATGTGCCCTGATCTACTCCAAATATCCAAGATTCCACAACTTGATCTTTTTACATATTCAGGACTCAGCGCCGTAAATATACAAGATTCCATATCTTTATATTTCTTGGATTTAGGACTCCACGCCCTGATTTCCATTCCCTCTCATCTACTGTGCTTTGGAACTTTGTGTTTCTCCTTATGGTACTGATTGTGAGCTTTTACCCATCTGATGGTTCGCTGGTAAGGCCTTGTTCAAATACCTGCACACATTACAATCTCATAGATCAAAGGAATAAAATGTGTTTCATAATGAAATTAACTTAATCACATTTTACCCAAAATGGTGCATGGCTTCCACATTCATTTTGGTTTTGAAGAAATGACTTCCACAGTCATTCATAATTGAACATCATTGTTGGAAAATGATCAGGTACCCTACCCATGGCTTCCACATTCATTTTGGTTTTGAAGAAATGACTTCCACAATCATTCATAATTGAACATCCTTGTTGGAAAATGACTAGGTACCCTACCACATCTTGCTTACTACAATATTAGACATATATAATCACACAAATCATGTATCATCCATAAATCATAATTAACCATCTATTCCGCATAACCATGAGAATCCATGGGTATATGTGTCTCAATCTTGGATCACCATCCATGTCATATATGTTACTGGGAAAAGTGTCTATTTAGAACGACTCTATCCCACTAAGGTGTGATAGTTACCTTAGAAACAAACAGAGAAAACTATTTTTGTATTTCCTTTATGAATTAAAGATAGATGGGGATAGAAGGAACCGACCTGTGTCTTGTGCTAATCCTTTGACCCAATCCCTCTCTTCTTTGACAGCTTCTAGCTACCTGCTTCCTTACTTTCCCAGCTTCACCAAGTTCCTGTAAGATCATAGAAGAAGAAAACTACACAAAGACATGGATCTATATTCATAAATAGCTTAGGATTAGATTTAAGCTAAACATACAAATGTAACAAACATCAATGATACACAAGCATGTAGGAGAAACTCAAATAGTTTTATTGATATAACAAGAAGATCCAGGAGGAGTTATAACCGATGATTCATGATCCATCATCAACCTCCTAGCAAAGAAGCCCCTCTTCACCTCCAGCAAAGCATAAATCACCCAATACTCTAATATCTATCTCAAAACCAACAACAATTCTTTGCAATGTACAAAATTCCAGCCTCTGGATCTCTGGGATGAGGGATCCATATATAGATGTATGCAAGGAGGATGAGTCAGCTTATGATTTGACTAGTGACTTCTCTCTGTCAGTTCTTGCTTCCACTTGGAGACTGAGAGCCTCTTACTCATCCTTGGTCGAATTCAGTGAGGCAAGTGTCATTGGAAAAGATTCTGGAAGCTATTTTGTTACCGGGAAAAGTGTCTATTCAGAACGACTCTATCCCACTAAGGTGTGACATTTACCTTAGAAACAAACAGAGAAAACTATTTTTGTATTTCCTTTATGAATTAAAGATAGAGGGGGATAGAAGGAACCGACCTGTGTCTTGCGCTAATCCTTTAACCCAATCCCTCTCTTCTTTGACAGCTTCCAGCTACCTGCTTCCTTACTTACCCAGCTTCACCAAGTTCCTGTAAGATCACAGAAGAAGAAAACTACACAAAGACATGGATCTATATTCATAAATAGCTTAGGATCATATTTAAGCTAAACATACAAATGTAACAAACATCAATGATACACAAGCATGTAGGAGAAACTCAAATAGTTTTATTGATATAACAAGAAGATCCAGGAGGAGTTACAACCGATGATTCCTGATCCAGCATCAACCTCCCAACAAAGAAGCCCCTATTCACCTCCAACAAACCATAAATCACCCAATACTCTGATATCTATCTCAAAACCAACAACAATTCTTTGCAATGTACAAAATTCCAGCCTCTAGATCTCTGGGATGAGGGATCCATATATAGATGTATGCAAGGAGGATGAGTCAGCTTATGATTTGACTAGTGTCTTCTCTCTGTCAATTCTTGCTTCCACTTGGAGACTGAGAGCCTCTTACTCATCCTTGGTCGAATTCAGTGAGGCAAGTGTCATTGGAGAAGATTCTGGAAGCTTGCATTGTCTTTCCACCTCGCGGAATGGCACTGCCATTTGTCATTTCCCGCTCAACGCACCCTGATAGTGAATTTAGGTGCGTTGCAATGCACCTAGCTAGTGTATTTGGGTGCTATGCAACACAGCTAGCCAGTGGAGCAGCTGAAATGATCCTGAATTGACTGATTCTGAGCATTTTCTGGTGGAGAACTTCTGAGAGAAGCTGTAATTTGTTGACCTTGTTCCTTTAGGAGTCGGAACAACACTTTTTGGGACTTAGGATCCCTTGGTTTATGGACATTTCATGCTTAGAGCTATAAGGTACAAAAATGTCTATAACAGTTGCCCCCTAAAGTATGAGGCCGTTTATCGGGTGAAATGCTTTATTAGGAGGATCCGAAGTTCTTTCAATGCTGGGAGGAGACCTGTAATAAGATACAATACAATACATTATCTTCATATTGTTTTCATGATCTAGCTGATGCGGGAATTCCCATGCTCAGCTTTAGAAATTCATTTTCATGTACATAGGACAGACAATCGTCTGATGGTAGACTGATGATTCTGATAGAGCCATCATCCTTTTGGTAGGATGATTATCTGTGCTGCAATGCTGTACATTTCAATGTCTTTATTTTCCTTAATATATATCGTAGTTCGGATGGATGAAACTAGATCCGAGGTCTTCAATCTCGTCCGATCTTCACTCGAAGTACAAGTCGATCCATGTGAGAAATGTTCTGAAGTCGAACATGGAAAGACATCGCTTGATTACCAGTCAATGATGTAAACTGTTAACAAGCGCGAGAGGAATCACCGATAATGATAATGACCCTCAAGGTACTATAGTACAATTCACGTGGTGTGAATAAAGGACTTGGCATCGAACACCACGCAAAATCTTTCGGTCGAAGGTCATTGATGTATACCTGTCGCCGGAAGTGAGAAACTTGCCATTGAGGCATGCAAGCTTCAAAGTACTGAATGGGGTGTTCCTAGATCAACTTCTTGGATAATGAGCTGATGTTGACAAGAAGCGATCCATCAGAGGGCCTTAATGAATCCCACATCAATGACATGGAACGGAGCAAATGATTTTGATGGAGGTGGAAACAATCTGATGATAGATGGTTCAGGAGGGCGGTCATGAAAGAATGAAGTATACTGTATGGTAGTGGATGGGACACAGGTGACTTCTCTGGATGACTTCTCTTGAACATGTCGGCGACACTTATGTGATGGATTGGTAGCATCAACCCCAAATGTGGATGGTATGGCGTGACCATGGTGATGTGACCGGTGAATGAAACAACCCAACCCGACTCAGACACGGAGTGGAAGTGTCATGTTCAAGAGCGACTTGCTACCAATAAAGATTCTTTGAGTTTTCTTCCCAATTTTTCCCCAGTCATTGCTGACCAATACCTCTTTATTTTTGTCAAGCTTGAGGAGGATAACATATGCTTGTTCTATAATTTGCCCTTCAGGCAAACCCATCGCTATGTTTTAACGAGCCTAGCGATAGTGAAACTCGTTCTCGTCTAAAGACAAGTTTATCGCTATTAATCTTTTTAACGAGTTTAACGACAAAGATAACTCGGTTCTTTTCATTTTTAGAGAGTCTAAAAAGGTACGTAAAGGCAACTCCAAAATTCTTTTTTCGTCATCTAATCCCTTAAGTCTGAAAAAGTATAAAACAATACAGAAGGGATGAATTTTCGATAGTTTTAACGAGCCGAACAAAACAAGTGCTCGATCTTTTTGTGCAATAATCCCTCAGGTCCAAAAAGATTAAAATCTAGAGGAGGGATAGCACTTCCTGTCCCTTTAACGAGCTGGAAGGCCAAGAACTCGGCAATCTTTTCATATTTTACGAGTCAATTGAAAAGAGCTTAAAGGAGACTCGTCTTTTGAGGAACGAGTGATAAAATGGGTAGCAGCTGATTCCAGGTAAGGTTTGGAATTTTCAAATCATGGCAGTGTCACAAGGATGGCTAGTGAAATCACTCTTCACAGTTGTTCCTCAAAATGGGTAAACAATCAAATGGAGGTGAATGATCGGCCAATGAAAAGTGGAGGTGACGGTGCAAACTTGACCAAGGCTTTAATGGCTGAAGTACTACATTCACGACGGTTATTTACCGGGGAATAGTTCATTTTTTAACGAGCTTAAACGTGGGTGGAAACATTTGCTCGGTGTGGGTTTATTTTTTAACGAGCTTGAACCCTGCGGTAACACTGCTCGATTAATCCAATCATATGATAAGAATGTCTCATATAAAAACGGCAACTTTTAGATTTTTTCCCCACATCCTTTCCTCAAGTTAGGAAACGACTAATCCAAAAAATAGATAAACAATCGCTCTTTGCTTGCACTCCAAAAGGTTTGCATGCCCCCAGGTATAAAACAGAGTTTCAAGGTTACCTCTACTTCACTTCCGCCAAAACATTTGTTTTACTGAGAGAGGCCTACCTCTTACAAGTTACCCAAAGATTGTTCTATTCACACAGCAAACAAAACACTTCTTCGGCGATGTCTACTGAGATAAACAAAGGTCAGCGACGATGCCCGCCAACTCACATAACTTTGACAAGAGAATCTTATTCTAGAATAACCCCTCTTCCAATCACGGACGGGGTACAGACTGGTCATATTCTCCCATGGAAACCTACCTTATACCCGAAGTTTTCCTGCCGAAGCAGACCAGGACGCATGCCCCCTGGGTTTTAGTCATATCCCTCCAAATTACTCGCGCTCATCAGGAGGACGGACTGGGGATTGAGACATTTCTTGCGTGAAGAGACCATTTAGGGATGGTACATGACTATTTGCTATGCGTGATCCGGGAAATGAAAGCTGGTCCACGAGCTTGACCACTCTTCCTTCGTGCGGAAAACACATTACTCTAAAGAGTGAGGAGACAATCGCTCCCATGCAATAAATATAGTCTCGTCCAAGGAGTAGGTTATAATCCAAGGGTCCTTGAACTACCATTACGTTCATGTGAACTGTCTTCCTTCTCAATGTTATGGGCACATCGGGAAGGATCCCTAAAGGTCGACTGGTTCCTTTATCAAAGCCTGTCAAATTTCTCATCTCAGGCAAAAGCGATGGCGAACCAAGCGCTTTCCAAGTAGTAGAGGAAAGGATACTCACAGAAGCCCCCTCATCTATGATGGTACCATCCATAACCATTCTATATATTTGAACGATAATTCGGAATGGTACACTTGCTGGTAAACGGGGTCTGCCTAGTTGATTCCAGTCGAAGGAAACAACTAGGTTGCTTGGAGGTGGGACCGAATAGACGGTCGGATACGGCTCTGACGAACTTCATTCCTCCGGTAAAGGAACGGATATATTGCCCCCATGTTCATTGGAGTTTGTGCTTATGAAGAGAATTTGGACGGTGTCATCCTTGTTCTCTTCAGTGACTGTATCATCTGAAGATGAAACCTCTGAAGGCAAGACCGGGTCAACTGCTGCCTCGACCTTTTGACTTTCATCTGGTATGGATCCAAATGGTTTATCTTCAATGATAGGCACTTCAGCTGACCACTTGAGCGGGCCAGCTGGATTCTCAACTAGCGACGGACTCGGCAAGAGTTTTTTATATCCAGGAGGAAGTCGTAACGGTGAAACCGGACGATCATCCAAAACTCTTTTGGTTTCGTCTAAGAAGGGACAACGGTGGACGGCATGGTTGCCTTCGCACAGTTTACAAGGAAATATAGCTTTCCCTTTCTGTCTTGGGGCTTCACTTTCACTAGTTGATGGTGTGCTTTCAACATGATCATCAGAGGTTGATGACACCAGATTGTGCAAACGAGGAGACCAGTCCCTTATTATCTGAGGGATGCAAGGACAATCTCTGTGAAGGTGGTCTCCTTTGCAAATGACACATGGCGATTTAGGCCTGGCCGGTGTAGTGTGTGGATTTTCATTAGACGACACTCGTTTTCCCCCATTCGCCTTTGGCTCCTTCTTCTTCTTCTCTTTCTTCTTCTTTTCCTTCTTCTCCTTAGGAACTTGACTTTTGAATTTACCAGCCCCATCAAGCGAAGAGGAAGGAGGAGAGGAAGAATTAGAGGAAGTAGAAGGCTGGTGAGCAACTCTGGACTCGTCTAATTGCTGATTCGATTGTTCAGCAATAGCGGTGTTCTGAACGACATTGGTTGAGAAGAGCCATACCGGCAAGCCAATTATCAGTCCTGGAAGCGACAATGTGGCCATATGGGGTGCACCAACATCTCCCCAAGAGGAGAAGGGACTAGGATTTCCACCAAGGGGAATTCCTTGGTTGGTGGACTCCATTTTCTCAACCTAAGATCACGTAGGAAAGGGGTAATGAATATTCCGTTTAAAATAAATTTTTAGACGCTTTGACACAACTTGTTTTTTCAGTTTTTAAGAGACGAGAAAAAACAAAAGATGACTCTAGTCTCCTTCGATTTTTAATGAACCTGAAGTGAAAAGTGCTCAGATGGACCTTTTCCGTTAAGGAGTCTGAAAAGGAACGAAAGGGACTGCTCTGGAGATCTAGGTAGAGGGAGTACCAAACAAATTGCAAAACTGCATAATACTTTTTACGGTATGGCAGTCAATCTTCCCGAATGATGTGTTCAGTGCATTGTGATTGATAGGGCGGCAGACACGGCTTCCTATGGATAAAGGATTTAAACCTATAGGGGTCTCCCAATATATACTCGACGGTACATGGGAGCACAAGTCCGTACTGGCACTTATCGTCTCAAAGTGGACGAATCACCCAACCATCAGTGAGGACAACAGTTTCCAGGCTTTACGACGCCAGAATACGTCTCTAGCTTAGACCTCTAAATGTTGTGCGTTAAGTTCCAAAGCGTTGTTAGATTCATTGAATTTATTTTAAGTTGATCTTTCTTATGAAGTTTTCCTTTTGGGTTCACCACGAGATGTAGATGTAATTCCTAAAATGCAATCTAGAGATGATAAGAAAACTTTTATCTCTTTTTAGAAATGAAAATCCTAGCTACAAGGGGAAGAGAAAGACACAATCTTTTCACAAAGAGCAAAGAGCACACTGTAAACGCACTTTCCTAAATCAAGCCAAACAGACTGTCAATATGCAAATGCACATGTGCATGTATTTTTTTTTCACTTTCTTAATATTGATGCCTAAAAAGAAAGTTGATGTACAAATCTGAATTTGCTTTCAAGTGACAAACACAAACAAGCTTCTTTTTGAAATCAAAAGGTAGAGATGATTACGACACTTTATGATTTTGAAATAAATACTCGTTTCGACACTAGAAAGTCACAAATTCAAACCAAAGGAAAAAGTAAAAGCATAATCGACTGTCAACAGCAAATAAACTTTCTCCTATGATCAAAATCGACACTTGCGACAAATCTAAATCAAAGGATGACAATACGACTATTCTACTTTTGCAATGGAAAACTGTAAATGATGCAACAAACACACAAAAACATCTACAGTTATTTTGTACAAAGGAGGCGGAATTACAGCAAGGAAAAGGGGTTTTTAAACAAACACATACACTGATTACAGGCTACAAAAATTAGAGACAAAACTGGAAAGAATGAAGCACAAGAACCTCAGCTGCACAGGGATAGTCT
Source organism: Pinus tabuliformis (assembly GCA_031772625.1). Taxonomy (NCBI): domain Eukaryota; kingdom Viridiplantae; phylum Streptophyta; class Pinopsida; order Pinales; family Pinaceae; genus Pinus; species Pinus tabuliformis. The sequence continues at coordinate 506,170,662 of CM062805.1, forward strand.
GATCAGCGCACCTGTAACACAGAGAAACTGGATTTCAGCACAGGTTGCCCTCTCGAGAACTGCGCTGAAATGCAGGAACTCTTCATAGTACCTGCGCTGGAGTAGAAACGAGAATTTTATCCGGGTTCTGGGTCACGGTTTACAGTTTAGTCTTTGGTTTTTGGCCGAGTAAAAGCAATCAGTAATGCACAATCAGAGGGTAGATTTAAGGAAGGTCTAAGAGCTATCACAAAGGGCAATCAGATCATTTGTGAATCAGTTGTTCAAATCATAAACAGATCCAGTGAATGGATTGAAGTAGCAGATGTCTACTTTGCATTTGCTATGGCAAATGCAGTTCGAATGCTACTTAAAAGTTTACGAAACAAACAACAAAAGATACATAAACAAACTAATTAGACAATCGTCCCCAGCGGAGTCGCCATTTTGTTACCGGGAAAAGTGTCTATTCAGAACGATTCTATCCCACTAAGGTGTGACAGTTACCTTAGAAACAAACAGAGAAAACTATTTTTGTATTTCCTTTATGAATTAAAGATAGAGGGGGATAGAAGGAACCGACCTGTGTCTTGCGCTAATCCTTTGACCCAATCCCTCTCTTCTTTGACAGCTTCCAGCTACCTGCTTCCTTACTTACCTAGCTTCACCAAGTTCCTGTAAGATCACAGAAGAAGAAAACTACACAAAGACATGGATCTATATTCATAAATAGCTTAGGATCAGATTTAAGCTAAACATACAAATGTAACAAACATCAATGATACACAAGCATGTAGGAGAAACTCAAATAGTTTTATTGATATAACAAGAAGATCCAGGAGGAGTTACAACCGATGATTCCTGATCCAGCATCAAGCTCCCAGCAAAGAAGCCCCTCTTCACCTCCAACAAAGCATAAATCACCCAATACTCTATATCTATCTCAAAACCAACAACAATTCTTTGCAATGTACAAAATTCTAGCCTCTGGATCTCTGGGATGAGGGATCCATATATAGATGTATGCAAGGAGGATGAGTCATCTTATGATTTGACTAGTGTCTTCTCTCTGTCAGTTCTTGCTTCCACTTGGAGACTGAGAGCCTCTTACTCATCCTTGGTCGAATTCAGTGAGGCAAGTGTCATTGGAGAAGATTCTGGAAGCTTCCATTGCATTTCCACCTCGCGGAACGGCAATGCCATTTGTCATTTCTCGCTCAACGCACCCTGATAGTGCATTTAGGTGCGTTGCAACGCACCTAGCTAGTGTATTTGGGTGCTATGCAACGTAGCTAGCCAGTGGAGCAGCTGAAATGATCCTGAATTGACTGATTCTGAGCATTTTCTAGTGGAGAACTTCTGAGAGAAGCTGAAATTTGTTGACCTTGTTCCTTTAGGAGTCGGAACAACACTTTTTGGGACTTAGGATCCCTTGGTTTATGGAAATTTCATGCTTAGAGCTGTAAGGCACAAAAATGTCTATAACAATATACCTGCTTCATAAATTAGATACAAACAAAAAAACAAATGTATAACATTTTACTTAACCAAAACCATCTAATACAGATAATCAATGATGCCACATATAAGAGGAAATATAACTATATAAAACATTGTTCCCCAATCCAATGATCAAGATGTCTTACATAAACATAAAAGGAAATATAACTATGTATGTAAAACATTATTCCTCAACCAAGTGATCAACCTATCATATATATATAACCCTTGATAGGAGTGACAAAACTATACTAGAAAAATAGGAAACTACACCATAGGTGGGAAAGGAGTAGAAAAAATGTTCTTTGGACAAGTCTAGATGCATTTTGGAATACCAAGGAGGATAATTTTAGACAGGGATACAATATTTCTCAGTGCATTCTAAACTACATTTTGGGAGAACATGGATACGAAGTTCAATATATCTACAACATTCCATTCATAGATAGATGGGAAAAAAAGAATAGTCAATAGGACTTTCATGCAAACTTCTAAGGTGATACAACCGAAAGCATCCAAAGACCTAGGATGAAAATTTGGTATATATACAACATTAACAACAAAATAGTCCATACTTCTATATGAAAGTCCACATTCGAAACCTGTTTTGGATATTTTCTACCTTCACCTTTGGATATTGCATATGGGAAGAAAGGAGGAGTTAGGGAAGATGTTATAGGGGATGCGTTGAGGGATGAAAAAATTACAGACAAGATTAGGAAGATCCATCTATAGGTACAAGAGACACTACAAAAGTTGCAAGAGAAACATAAGTCTAGGCATGATCAACATAGAACAAAGAAATCATTCAAGATGTGAGATAGAGTGTGGCTACAATTGAACAAGGAGAAGCTACAGGGGCTTGATAAGAAAATCAAGGCTCTAAGGTGTGGTACCTATGAGATACTGGAAAAGTTGGGTGATAATTCCTATCAAATCATTTTACCACCATATATGTGCATTTACTATGTTGTGAATGTAGATAATTTGAAACTCTATGAGCCTTCCATGCTAGATTTGGAAGAGGAATAGGTCCTACCTTCTATGGAGAATTTGGCACCAGATACTTAGCTAGAGTTTACAAAACATACATTTTTGCATAAAAGGTCTAGAACTGCAAGACAAGGGCAACATGACCTTGGGTTGAAAGGACAACTTCTATGCAAGGATAAATGGTACACTAGAGAGAAGGTGGAGGAAAAAGTTCCTCACCTCATTCAGTAGAATCCTTTAGGGATCAAAATCCTCCAAAAATGGGTAGGTGTGATCCAAATTAGATCATTATTTTGTTTCTCTTCCATATCTATGCATTCAGAGTGGAAAAAGTATAGGAATTAGCTCATGGGGTTGTCTTTATTGGTGGGACCCAGTTTGGAAAAACAAGATCTAAAACCTTCTAGGATCATTTTGAGGCATCAAATTGATTTTTTTGGGGGGGGAAAAACTTTTCTAATTTAGTGTTTCTGTTATAGACATTTTTGTGCCCTACAACTCCAAGCATGAAATGTCCATAAACCAAGGGCTCCTATGTCCCTAAAAGTGTTGTTCTAACCCCTAAAGGAACAAGGTCAACAGATTACAACTTCTCCCAGAAGTTCTCCACCAGAAACTGCTCAGAATTGGTCAAAACAGGATCATTGCAGCTCCTCCACTGGCTAGGTGCGTTGCATCTCACCCAAATGCACTGTGAGGGTGTGTTGCATTTCAAAACTCCCTTCTGTGGGGTGCGATGGGTGAGAAATGAAAAATGGCAGTGTCATTCCGCGAGGTGGAGAGGCAATGGAAGCTTCCAGAATCTTCTCCTGTGACACTTGCCTCACTGAATTCAACCAAGGATGAGTAAGAGGCCCTCAGTCTCCAAGTGGAAGCAAGAACTGACAGAGAGAAGACACTAATCAAATCACAAGCTGACTCATCCCCCTTACAGATATCTATATATGGATCCCTCATCCCAGAGATCCACAGGTTGGAATTTTGCATATTGTAAGGAATTGTTGTTGGTTTCTAGAGACAAACATCAGATTGTTGGGTGATCTATGCTTTGTTTGAGGTGAAGAGGGGCTTCTTTGCTGGGAGGTTTATGCTGGGTCGGAACCACTGGTTGTAATTCCTCCTGGATCTTTTCTTGTTTATCAATAAAAGCTATTTGAGTTTTCCTCCATGCTTTTGTATCATTGATGTTTGTTACATTTGTATGGTCAATTTGAATCTGATCCTAAGTTGTTTATGAATATAGATCCATGTCTTTGTATAGTGCTATGCTTCTGTGATCTTGCAGGTACTTTGTGAAGCTGGGCATGCTAGGGAGCAGGTAGTTGGAGACTATCAAAGAAGAGAGGGATCGGATCAAAGGATTAGCGCAAGACAGAGGTTGGTTCTTTCTATTCCTCTCTATCTATAATTCATAAAGGAAATACAAAAGTAGCTTTTCTCTTTTTGTTTCTAAGGCAACTGTCACAACTTAGTGGGATAGAGCAGTTCTATATAGACACTTTTCCCTGTAACAAAATGGCGACTCCACTGGGGACATAATTAGTTTGTTTGTTTATCATTCTTTGTTGTTTGTTTCATAAACTTATAAGTAGCATTCGAACTGCATTTTCCATAACAAATGCAAAGTAGATAACTGTTGCTTCAATCCATTCACTGGATCTGTTTATGATTTAAACAGCTGATTCACAAACTATCTGATTGCCCTTGTGATAGCTCTTAGATCCTCCTTAGATCTACCCCTGATTGTTGCATTACTGATTTCTTTTTACTCGGCCAAAAACCAAGGACTGAACTGCAAATTGTGACCCGAAACCCGAACAGAGTCTCGTTTCTGGCCCAGCACAAGTACTGTTTAGAGATTTTGAATTCCAGCGCACTTCCTGAAGGGACAACCTGCGCTACATTTCAGATTCTCTGTGTTACAGGTGCGCTGATCAGACTAGCTCTGTGCAGCTGTGGTTCTTGTGCTTCATTCTTTCCAGTTCTATCCCTGAATTTTGCTGCCTGTGATCAGTATATGTCTGTTTGAAACCCCTTTTCCTTGTTGTTATTCCACCTCCTTTGTACAAAAGAACTGTAGATGTTTTTGTGTGTTTGTTGAGTCGTTTACACTTTTCCTTTGCAAAAGTAGCATAGTCGTACTGTCGTCCTTTGATTTGAATCTATCGCAAGTGTCAATTTCAATCATAGGAGAAAGTTTGATTGCTATTGATGGTCGATTATCCTGTTACTATTTCCTTTGGTCTGAATTTTTAATTTTCTAGTGTCAAGAACGAGTGTTCATTTCAAAATCGTAAGGTGTCGTAATCATCTCTATTTTTGATTTTGAAAAAGAGCTTGTTTATATTTGTCGCTTGAAAAGAAATTCAGATTTGTACATCAACTTTCTTTTTAGCATCAATACTAAAAAATTTGAAAACAAATACATGCATGTGAATTTGCATATAGACAGTCTGTTTGGTTTGATTTAGGAAAGTGCATTTACAGTGTGCTCTTTGCTCTTTGTGAAAAGATTTTGTCTTTCTTTTCCCTAGTAGCTAGGATTTTCATTGCACGAAAGAGATAAAAAGTTTGTTTATCATCTTTAAATTGCATTTTCGGAATTACATCTACATCTCGTGGTGAACCCAACAGGCAAACTTCATAAACAAGATCAACTTAAAATAAATTCAATGAATCTAACAATGCTTTGGAACTTAACGCACAACATTTAGAGGTCTAGGCTAGAGACGTATTCCGGCGTCGTAAAGCCTGGTAACTGTTGTTCTCACTGATGGTTGGGTGATTCCTCCACTTTGAGACGATAAGTGCCAGTACGGACTTGTGCTCCCATGTACCGTCGAGTATATTTTGGGAGACCCCTATAGGCTTAAATCCTTTATCCATAGGAAGCAGTGTCTGCTTCCCTATCAATCGCAATGCACTGAACACAACATTCGGGAAGATTGACTGTCGTACCGTAAAAAGTATTCTACAGTTTTGCGATTGGTTTGGTACTCCCTCTACCTATACTTCCAGAGTAGTCCCTTTCGTTCCTTTTCAGACTCCTTAACGGAAAAGGTCCATCTGAGCACTTGTCACTTCAGGCTCATTAAAAATCGAAGGAGACTAGAGTCATCTTTTGTTTTTTCTCGACTCTTAAAAACTGAAAAAACAAGTTGTGTCAAAGCGTCTAAAATTCATTTAATTCGGAAACATACTTCCCCTTTATTTTAGTTGATCGAGTAATCTGCAATCATGGAAGAAAGTCAATTGAAACCCCGTCGTTCGCGGAGGCTTACGAGTCAACCGTCTTTGTCTCCGGAATCGAGGCCAGTACGGACAAAGCGAACTCGTTTAACCGGTTCCAAATCTCCTATTAAAGTTAGAACAAGTGTTCCAATGACATCAGAGACTCCGGTTACTCCAAACATTTCTGGAATCCCTGCCTCTATAGAAGAAGTTTAGCAGCCACAGAAGGATAGTGATACTGATCCTGGTCTGAGAGTAAACACTAGTGTTACCGAACCAATTCCATCTATAACCGGTTCGGAGAGTCGTGCTCTTCAAACATCTGTCGCTGCCAATTCCATGCCTTCTTTGGCACCAGAAATATTTTACGGACCTAACGGTCTTCCCCTTCCAACTGGTCTGATTGCCATAGAAGAAATTGTAGAAGATCCTCAAACAAGTACTCCAACGCACTTTGGAGTCGGGATCACTCTATACCCTTCTTCGTCAGAAGTTAGTCTACCACCAGTAGAAGCTCCTATAGAATCATTAGGTAATCTTTTGGATAGACTACAAATGTCTGAACAACCGTCAACATCTAGGACTATGTCGTCTGACACAGCGATGACAGAACTCCCTGCTATCACTCCGACAATGTTCGCCGGTATACCATCTGTCCCCACTAGCTCTCAGTTGCTAGAAGGAGCCCACTCAGGGGCTATTTCGACAGTATGGCCCGTTCCTGTTTGTTCATCCGGAATAATATCCGTAAACTCTTATGTTGAATCTCAACAAATTGATCCATTTGGAGGTCAATTTGGGCAGTCCGGCCTCCAAGGGCAAACAATTCCCTTGAGTTCTGGATTACCACCGTATGGGGGGCAGTATACCCTTTCATTATCCCCTCCAGGAGGATATCCATACAGGAGTTCACAACAACATTCAGGTTATACTGGAATTACCTCAAGTGGTTGGGTACCTATACTACCTCAACAACCAAGAGTTGTATACTCAATGCAACAATGCGTACCTATGTCGAATATCCTGACTACGCCAACTATTGTGACGGTGTCACAAGTTCAAGCGCTGCCTGTTGTATGCCAACCTCAGGTTTCTCAGGTTGTAATGCAACAACCCCTTGACCCTGCGACTCAACCACAATCGCCGACTAGTGGAACGACACAGGTTCAGACGGGTACAATTACCCTTCATCTTGGTCAAACTGTTAGTATAGGGCAACAACACATGGCTTCACAACCATGGCTGGTGCAATACCAACAACCGCAATTCCAACAAGTATACCAAGGTTCTGAGCAACAAATCTTTTCTAACAGTGGACAACCGTACATTCAAAACGGTCAAAATCAACCATTTTACAATGGTCATGTCCACCAACCTTACCAAACATACCAGCATCAAATGCATTATGCCGGTATGCAAAGACCAACTGCTCAAGCAATCCCATCTTATCCTGGGTATGCTTCGGCTAACCTGAATCAGCAGTTACCCTTTGTGGCAACTTTGGAGTTACCTGATTTAAACCGGTTAACCAACGATCCAATTGCTTACGCCCCTTGGTGGCCAGCGATTCCGCATAAAATTCCATCCGATATTCCTAAATTTAATGGAAATCCGGGTGAAGATCCATCAAATCATGTGATGACCTTTCATCTATGGTGTTCATCAAACACCTTAAATGATGATTCGATAAGACTTCACCTCTTTCAGAGGACGTTAACGGGTCCGGCGGCAAAATGGTACATCGAATTGCCTAGAGCTTCGTTCGATAACTTCAGCACCTTAGCCACAACCTTTTTAACTCATTTTCAGTTACCAATAAGGTACGAAACGGGAACAGAACTTCTTACCAATTTCCAACAGAAAACGGCCACTCAAATATCTGATCGTATACATGAGTGGCGACGTCGTCGTAGAATGGTAAAAACATATGTCCCCGATCAGCTATTAGCTGAATGGTTTATCAAGTCATTACTACCTTCCATCACGGAAGATGTGGCAAAGGGGGGAGTCGTAACAGAAGAGAAAGTTATCGCTCGTGCACAATATCTGGATTTGATTTACACTCAGTCCGGCACGCTCTATGATAAAATACCTGACACCCCTAGACCGGAATTCTCAATTCCTCCTCCTCCTAAATCAAACAATGACTCTCATGTCAGCGATGGTGTGATTGGCACAACAGACACGAAATCAACAAAGGCTACATCCAAAAAGGCCCGTAAGATTTCAGGTCAAAATGCAAAAGACGAACTTCTTTCTTCGGAAGTAGATGCCGTATCGACAGATAAAGGCAAAGAAACCAAACAACCATGGAGCAAGAAAAAAGGCAAAGGGAAGAAGAAGAAACAAGAGGAATCATCACCTGAAAAATCTTCTTCAAACCCTCCTGGAGATAGGAAACCAAAAAATCCATGCTTTATATGAGATGAGGATCATTGGACCGCGAATTGTCCACATAGGGCTGAGCTTAAGAAATTCTTCAAGAATTCGAAAACCTCCGCAGTGTTAACTGATCTGTTTCCAAATCCAGGAACAAATATGGTTGAAAGTGGAAATGCTTCCCCGTCTCAAGTGCTAATGTTTTCGGTTTCAAAACATCAAAATGATGCTTTGATATCGACAAGGAACAATGATTATGATCAACCAAGTAGTTCGACAACAACTTCGACAGAAGTTGTGCCACCCACCATTCCTGAATTGACGATAAAACCGCCAAAGGGACTAGTACACAAGTCGACATTTAATCCCCGCGCTAGAGCAGCACAACATTATAATATAGTGGAAGATTTGGCCCAATCGCCATCCGCTATGTCGACTCTTGAAGTACTACAAAATTGCCCATCCCAAAGGCAGGCTTTATTATCAGCCATTGGTGGGATAGACCCAAAGGATTCCAATCTAGTATCCTTCGACCATAAAGGATACGATCCTCAATTTCCATCTCAACTAGCTTTCCTTGTTCAAGTGAAATCCCTCAACAAAACTGTTCATTAAACAATTATTGATGAGGGGGCATCTACATGCGTTATGTCGATGAGTTGCTGGAAAAATTTAGGATCTCCAACCTTGTCGCGATCTTCGACGACATTAAAAGCATTCGACGGAAGGACATATACCCCATATGGTATCCTAAGTAACTTGAAAGTTGAACTAGGAGGGAAAATGGTAGAAATAGATGTTGAAGTCATCGATGGGAATCTTGATTACAACATCCTACTAGGAAGACCATGGATATATGCCATGGCAGCTGTTGTGTCGACCTATTTTAGGAAGATTGCATTTCCCTTTCAAGGAGGGATTACAATCGTCGATAAAAAAAACTTCCTCCCCAATGGTTCTCAAGTTACTGGAAGCATTCCCATGATCCATGGAAGCCCCCATTCGCTTCAGAATATCGGAGTAGGCCTACTAAAAGATCCTATACTAATGGGAACTTTCTCTCTTCCACCTCCAATCAATCTGGCGGAAGTAGCGTCAATAGGAACCTGCAACATGATATCTTCTAAAGAGATCTCAGAAAATGATATCGACATGGATCATGCAGTGGTTTTGCCCCCAAGCCCAACGGAAATATTGTAGCAATCAATATTCCTAGCATGGGAGGCAAACCCAAATCAACGCTCATCAAGCGTTTGGATAGATAGGTCTAGAGAATATGCTACCCCTTCAGATCCTTGGTCGCGAGTGCATGTCACCAACGAAGGAATTGTCCAATCTATGGTAATTGAAGGGACACCATGGAATGATTCCCACCATCGTTCCCTTCTTCCAGATTGTGGAGAAGATAATCAAGATGACCTGTACCATCCTTTAGTTTTTGAATTCCTATCAAATACTGTAAACACGGTGGATTCTGAGCGAAACTTGTCCAATATTGAAGAGACTATCGCCATAAATATCTCGACCAAAACAGATGTTGTAGAGAATATTTATGTCGGCAAATGTTGTTCTCCTTAATAACTAGAGATATATAACGCTCTTTTTCGCGAATTCAGGGATGTCTTTGCTTGGCCATATGATGAAATGCCAGGCATTGACTCGAGTATCGTTGAACACAAAATTAAGATGTATCCAGATGTCAAACAGTACGACAACGGCTACGGCAGGTGCACCCCAAGAAATCCGCTGCCATTAAGGCAGAAGTTGAAAAACTTCTCCATGCTAGTTTCATCTACCCGGTTCCTCTAACCGATTGGGTATCGAATATTGTCCCTGTTATGAAAAAACAAGGAACAATTAGAGTGTGCGTCGATTATAGGGATGTAAATCAAGCTTGTCCAAAGGAAAACTACCCTACACCCTTCATTGACCAGATAATTGATGAATGCGCCGGATGCGAAATATTTTCATTCATGGATGGATTCTCCGGGTATAATCAAATAAATATCCGCCCACAAGACCAGTCAAAGACTGCATTTATTTGTTTGTGGGGCACATTCGCATATCGAAAATTACCCTTTGGTTTAAAGAATGCAAGGGCAATGTTTCAGAGGGAAATGAATTATGCCTTCCATGACATCAAAAACATCGTTCAACCATACCTCGACGATCTTCCGGCTCATTCGCGAAAGCGGGCTGATCACCCGCAGCATTTAAGGGAAATATTTCTACGTTGCCGACACTACAAGATACGACTCAATCCACACGAATGTGTATTTTGTGTCAGTTCTGGTCATTTACTTGGCTTTGTAGTCTCAAAGGATGGGATTCGTCTCGACCCATGTAAGGTCCAAGCAATCATAAATTTGCCTCCACCTTCGAATTTGCTTCAGATTCAAAAACTCCAAGGGAAAGCGAACTTTCTGAGGAGGTTCATTCCAAATTACGCCGAACTTGCTAAAGGTTATACACGTCTTTTGAAAAAGGAAGTACCCTTTGTCTGGGATCAGGTTGCGCAAGCTTCCTTTGATGCTTTAAAAGATTCCCTAATGAAAGCATCATTAATGTACGCTCCTGATTATCAAAAAGATTTTAACTTGTATCTGGCTGCAGCTGATACGACCATCGCAATGGTTTTGGTTCAAGAAGTCGATGGAATTGAACATCCTATATATTATTTAAGTAAAAACTTAAATGATATAGAAAGAAAATATTCTTACGTTGAAAAGCTAGCACTTGTAGCTGTTCAAGCGATACAGAGATTTCGACACTATGTCCTCTTTCGGAAAACTACCATTCTGTCAGATTGCAACCCCATGACTTATATATTGTCGCGACAGTTGCTGGGGGGCAAATATTCAAAATGGATAGCAATCCTACAAGAGTTTGATCTGGAATTTGTAAAATCCAAGTCAAAGAAAGCTCTAGTTTTCGCAAGATTATTGTGCGATCTCCCATCGTCGTCCAACGATGAAACATATGAAGCAACAATCGTGGATGAAAGTTTGTTTCTGATATCTGCAAGCAACGAGTGGTATGGGATATAATCATTTATCTCCAAACCCAAAAATACAGGCCAAACACCTCCAACTCCGAACAAAAACATATTTGATACCAAGCAAAAGACTACATGATCATCGGTGATACACTTTACCGTCGTGGTATCGATACAGTTCTGAGAAGGTGCCTCACCCATGAGGAGGCTGAAAAAGTCTTGAATGATTATCATTCAGGCGCGTGTCGGGGGCATCAATTTGGATAAGCTACGGCACAAAATATCTTACGAGCAGGATACTTCTGGCCAACAATGTTCAAAGATTGCATAACCGCAGTCAGAAGTTGCCATGCTTGTCAAATTTTCGATAGCAAAACTAGAAGACCACCCGCACCTCTGCAACCAATAGTTGCTGTTGGGACATTCGCCAAATGGGGCATCGATTTCATGACATGTAACCCCACCTCGACTAGGGGGGATGGGTACATCATAGTCGCAGTTGACTATTTTACCAAATGGGCCGAGGCGATGCCTACATTAGTTAATACTGTTGAAACAACTGCCCTCTTCTTTTTCAATCATGTAGTCGCTAGATTCGGCATGCCGCAGGCTATAGTCACAGATCATGGATCGCATTTTCGCAATCACATGATGGTCGAATTAGCTTCCAAACTAGGGTTGTCTCACGACAGCTCTACTCCATATTATCTGCAAGCCAACGGACAAGTTGAAGCAATCAACAAGGTCCTCAAACGCATGCTGCAAAGGATGATTAGAGTTCACAAAAGAATATGGCACCTAATCCTGTACTCAGCTTTGTGGGCTTACCGAACATCGGTAAGGAATGCAACCGGGTTCACACCTTTCCAACTGGTATATGGCCTGGAAGCAGTCTTACCAATCTAGTGTGAAATCTCGTCTCTCAAACTCGCAATTGATCTCCTCCCCGGAACTTCAGAAGAAGAAGCTCATTTCTTGGAATTAATCCAATTGGATGAAACCCATCGTGATGCCACTTTGGCTAACGAAGCCCATAAGAAACGAGTCAAGGCGCAGTTCGACAAAAATGTCAAACCCCGTGTCTTCTCAGAAGGTGACTTGGTCTTGCTTTACGACCAAGAATCTGATAAATTGGGAGCAGGTAAATTTAAGTCTTTATGGATGGGCCCCTATATTGTTAAACGAGTGTTAGCAAAAGGAGCCTATGAGTTAATGGATTATGACGGAATTCCACTGGCACAACCTCGTAATGGGTTGTACCTCAAGCGTTACTATGCGTAATGGTAACCAGTATGCTTTTGTTATGTTTTTGTTTTCACTAAAGTGTTTATTTTGGTCAAGTAATCCACTTTTTACATTTGTTGCAGATGTCAAACCTATTGGAGTCATGTGTTGGATATGCCGACGGAGCGAGTCGTAGTTCGCGGAACCTATCCTCCGCAACCTAGGCCATTTTTGATCCAAGCGGCGAGTTAGTAAGTTTCAGAGGTGTATGTATTGGTCAATCAACGAATAACATCGTTGAATATAGCGCGTTGATAGAACTTCTCTCTCATGCCATCACACATGGTATACGCCGTCTAATTGTCAGGCTAGACTCACAACTCGTAATACTACAACTCAATGGTATATATTCCGTCCGAAACCCAACTATTTATCGCATGTTCCTAAGGGTTAAGATTTTGGAAAGACAATTTGATTTTATTCAATATCAACATATTTCCAGAAACTTAAACACATTAACTGACTCATTAGAAAACTATGTGTTAGATAGACATTTGCAACATTTATAAAAAGAAACACACCATCAATGTTTGCATGTGGATCATGTAGCTTAACCAAAATAAAACTCCGAAAATAAAAAAATATATAATTGTTTATGGTTTACACATAATGTTCTGTAACCAAGACAAAATCGGTAAAATGACCCAAAAACTCAAAATGATAGGGGGCACCCTAGTCTAATGATGCTCGTGATAGCAAGTCACAGCCTGTGCGATCATGCGTAAGAGACGAGTCCATCGTCTGGGCACACCAGTAGTATGCCGCTGTAACTGCAAAGGTAGCTTGTCAGTCCTCACATTTGGAATACCAAGAGTGAGGCCCTCAACCTGCTCCTATAATGTTGTGAGAGTCTCGGCCACATCGAGGTCATGAAGAATAGCCCTTCCGACGGCCTCTCCTGCTGGGGCAGCAGCTGGTACTCTCAGGCAAACTACTGGACGAACAGGACCAACATCTGCATGTACACATGAGTTTGATTAAAGTATTGATAGAATAAAGCACAAGGACATTATAAACAAAAAACGATAAATAGGAATATGGTCAAAGATTTTACCAATGGCGCCCCACTGCTCGCCATCCAGCAGTACTAAATCTGGATCACCCCGGAAGTCCATGCCAGCATATGGATACCTAGAATAAACCATCTCCTGACGATCAAACCACCTGAAGAAGGTATCAGAAAATGAAATCTGAGACTGGCCAGCATGCCTAGACATATGGTCAACCCATCTCTGCATACGTGGTTCAGTAGGAGAAGGTAAATCAAGTGCAATGTACTATGGCTGCATCAATGGTATCTTCTCCAAAGCAAAGGCGGTCAAAATAGAACCATACCCAAAGTTCTTCAACCTCTTGCTCTTTATCTTGGTCAACTATTCTTTCATCACAAGAAGTACTGCGTCACACCAGTTGAACACCTTTGGTTGGAGGCATTCCAAGGCATGCTGCATGTAAGATCGGTTGGCTACATGAAGAGCCGCACCACCGGCCATCCTACCAAAAGTAAACAGAATAGTCCTGAGGGACCTGTCAGTGACATCACGGATGATGATCTTGCCGTCTTTACTCAGCTGAGATCCTTCTCTGCAGTACCGGCAGACATAATCTCTCACAGAGTCGCCTCCTCGGGCCGAACCTGACAAAGAGATAGGGGCACCCCGCCTTGACAAGCCAGTCAAGAAATAGATGTCTACTACATTCAAGGGGATAGATTTTCCCCTGATCTGGAAAACCTGATTGGTAGGATCCCAAGCATCGAGCAAATACTGCAGTAAGTTGATCTGCTGTCTCATGCTAGAAATGCGGAAGAACTTCAACAAGCCATAGTTCCATAGCGCGTTCACTGTAACTGGATCATGTAGGGCAAGCATGTCCTCTTCTTCATGCTCACATTCTCGCCATGTAATGGTCATCTTAATCCAAAAATCTCTGAAAAACAAACAAGAGAGGAGTTATATCTTGATTTTGGTAAGAAACATGCAAAATTTCCATCAAAAATTGTGCATCAAATTCCCTTTTTGCGCCCAATGCACCTGCAACAGTGTGCTAGGTGCGTTGAATGTCAGATAGCCTTTAGACATGCCAACATTCAATGCAGTTTTCGATACACTGAGGGTGCGCTGATGGCAGAACGAGTTCTTCAAACCCCAGGGACTCAAAAAATATAGGAATCAGGCTCAAAATGCAAAATGGAAACCATGAAATGAAAGAGCTCAGGTTTAGCTCCTACCTGGTCCAGACGGTGCCGAGAATCGTCCACAGAATCTCCCGAAATTAGCTGATGAAAATCAAGGGGGAAAAGCACCTCCAAAGCTCCAACAAACCAAAGTTCAAATGAAATGCTAAAATGAATGGTAAAAACACTTTTTCATTACTTTTTACGTAGTTCAAAGTAAAATATTAGTGTTCTAACTCGTTTTCAAGCATATATTCTTCATTTCTGACTAGTTTGATGCAGCAATTGAAAATACAGTACGATATTTGAAAGAACGAAGCTATTTATGGTAAAATCAAAATAAGACCATATAATCGAGTAGTTTTAGCACATAGTTCAAGCTCGTTAAAAAATAAACATAAGACATGAGAAAATGTTTCCACCCGCGTTTAAGCTCGTTAAAAAATGAACTATTCCCCGGTAAATAGCCATCGTGAATGTAGTACTTCAACCATTAAAGCCTTGGTCGTGTTTGCACCATCACCTCCACTTTTTCATTGGCCGATCATTCACCTCCATTTGATTGTTTACCCATTTTGAGGAACAGCTGTGAAGAGTGATTTCACTAGCCATCCTTGTGACACTGCCATGATTGGAAAATTCCAAACCTTACCTGGAAACAGCTGCTACCCGTTTTATCACTCGTTCCTCAAAAGATGAGTCTCCTTTAAGCTCTTTTCAACTGACTCATAAAATATGAAAATATTGTTGAGCCATTGGCCTCTCCAGTTCGTTAAAGGGACAGGAAGTGCTATCCCTCCTCTAGATTTTAATCTTTTTGGACCTGAGGGATTATTACATAAAAAGATCGAGCGCTTGTTTTGTTTGGCTCGTTAAAACTATCGAAAATTCATCCCTTCTATATTGTTTTATACTTTTTCGGACTTAAGGGATTAGATGACGAAAAAGGAATTTTGGAGTTACCTTTATGTTCCTTTTTAGACTCTCTAAAATTGAAAAGGACCGAGTTATCTTTGTTGTTAAACTCATTAAAAAGATTAATAGCGACAAACTTTTCCTTAGACGAGAACGAGTTTCACTATTGCTAGGCTCGTTAAAACATACTAAGCGATGGGTTTGCCCGAAGGGAAAATTATAGAACAAGAATATGTTATCCTCCTCAAGCTTGACAAAAATAAAGAGGTATTGGTCAGCAATGACTGGGGAAAAATTGGGAAGAAAACTCAAAGAAACTTTGTTGGTAGCAAGTCGCTCTTGAACATGACACTTCCACTCCATGTCCAAGTCAGGTTGGGTTGTTTCTTTCACCGGTCACATCACCATGGTCACGCCATACCATCCACATTTGGGGTTAATGCTACCAATCCATCACATTAGTGTCGTCGATATGTTCAAGAGAAGTCATCCAGAGAAGTCACCTGTGTCTCACCCACTACCATACATTATACTCCATTCTTTCATGACCGGCACCCTGAACCTTATATCACCAGATCGTTTTCACCTCCATCAAAATCATTTGCTCCGTTTCGTGTCATTGATGTGGGATTCATTAAGGCCCTCCTGTGACGGATCACTTCTTGTCGACATCAGCTCATTATCCAAGAAGTTGATCTAGGAACACCCCATTCGGTACTTTGAAGCTTGCATGCCTCAATGGCAAGTTTCTCACTTCCGACGACAGGTTTACATCAATGGCCTTCGACCGAAATATTTTGTGTGGTGTTCGATGCCAAGTCCTTTATTCACACCACGTGAATTGTACTGTAGTACCTTGAGGGTCATTATCATTATCGGTGATTCCTCTCGCGCTTGTTAACAGTTTACATCATTGACTGGTAATCAAGCGATGTCTTTCCATGTTCGACTTCAGAACATTTCTCACATGGATCGACTTGTACATCGAGTGAAGATTGGACGAGATTGAAGACCCTGGATCTAGTTTCATCCATCCAAGCTGTGATATATATTCAGGGAAATAAAGACATTAAATGTACAACATTGCAACACAGATAATCATCCTACCAAAAGGATGATGGCTCTATCAGAATCATCAGTCTACACTCAGACGGTTGTCTGTCCTATGTACATGAAAATGAATTTATAAAGCTGAGCATGGGAATTCCCGCCTCACCTAGATCATGAAAATATTATGAAGATAATTTATTGTATTGTATCTTATTATAGGTCTCCTACCAGCATTGAAAGAACTTCGGATCCTCATAATAAAGCATTTCACCCGACACCAAAAGGTTAACGGCCTCATACTTTGGGGGCAACTGTTATAGACATTTTTGTGCCCTACAACTCCAAGCATGAAATGTCCATAAACCAAGGTCTCCTAAGTCCCTAAAAGTGTTGTTCTAACCCCTAAAGGAACAAGGTCAACAGATTACAGCTTCTCCCAGAAGTTCTCCACCAGAAACTGCTCAGAATTGGTCAAAACAGGATCATTGCAGCTGCTCCACTGGCTAGGTGTGTTGCATCTCACCCAAATGCACTGTGAGGGTGCGTTGCATTTCAAAACTCCCTTCTGTGGGGTGTGATGGGCGAGAAATGACAAATGGTAGTGTCATTCCGCGAGGTGGAGAGGCAATGAAAGCTTCCAGAATCTTCTCCTGTGACACTTGCCTCACTGAATTCGACCAAGGATGAGTAAGAGGCCCTCGGTCTCCAAGTGGAAGCAAGAACTGATAGAGAGAAGACACTAATCAAATCACAAGCTGACTCATCCCCCTTACAGATATCTATATATGGATTCCTCATCCCAAAGATCCACAGGTTGGAATTTTGCATATTGTAAGGAATTGTTGTTGGTTTCTAGAGACAAACATCAGATTGTTGGGTGATCTATGCTTTGTTTGAGGTGAAGAGGGGCTTCTTTGCTGGGAGGTTGATGCTGGGTCGGAACCACTGGTTGTAATTCCTCCTGGATCTTTTCTTGTTTATCAATAAAAGCTATTTGAGTCTTCCTCCATGATTTTGTATCATTGATGCTTGTTACATTTGTATGGTAAATTTGAATCTGATCCTAAGTTGTTTATGAATATAGATCCATGTCTTTGTATAGCGCCATGCTTCTGTGATCTTGCAGGTACTTTGTGAAGCTGGGCGTGCTAGGGAGCAGGTAGCTGGAGACTATCAAAGAAGAGAGGGATCGGATCAAAGGATTAGCGCAAGACAGAGGTTGGTTCTTTCTATTCCTCTCTATCTATAATTCATAAAGGAAATACAAAAGTAGCTTTTCTCTGTTTGTTTCTAAGGTAACTGTCACACCTTAGTGGGATAGAGCAGTTCTATATAGACACTTTTCCCTGTAACAGTTTCACCTTTCCATGTTATTCTACATATAAATATATTTTAAATATATTTCGATCAACACAAGAAGCACATCAATCAGTGTCTATATGTGAAGGTTATTCCACTCAAAAGTTGATAGTCGTGATTTCAAAACCATAATTCAGGAGAATGTCGAGTTAGCCCCCATCTTTCATGGAAAATGGGATAGCCATGTGATTATGATGTAAAATACTCCAGAAGAGTCTATATTGTAAATATTGTTAAGAGATGAGGTATTCAAACTTAACCACTAGTAGGTTATTGGGCTATGTTATAACCAGGCCACTAGGAGGAAAAGTGATTCCATTCTCTTGGGTGCATTTACTCCATAGATAAGCAAAAATATCCAATAAGGATAGGAGGTAGACCACATAGAAAGGATTTGTGCACTATAGCATCCCACGGGCCACAAGCCATACTTCTTTTTACTCACAAACATATTTCTGAACATAGAAAGAGAGCGAAGCAACCTCACCTTTTAGGTGGTTTTTTCTACTGAAAGGGTTTCCTAGAGAAAATATTATGCCTAATGTGTGCGTCAAATTTTATTATTTTTCTCTATTTTCTGCATTATTTTCATTTGCATGCATGAACTATGAAAATTAAAATCTACAGATCTATAAATCTAATGGAATTGTAATAGTGTAAAATTTCAGATTTTAAGTACAATATTATCAAATATGTTGTGAAGAATTGTCTAGTGGAATATCCATGACAGTTTACAGATCATATTGGTATCAGAACTGGGTTTCTTGGGTTTTTTGTGGATCTATATTGGTGGGGTTGAAAATCATAAAACCCTAATCATGACCAATGAATTTATGAATGACCCTCGTGATCCTGAAATGTTGAGGTTTTTGCGGCTAGAAAAACAAGTCACAGATATAAATAACAATGTAAACCTCCTCATGGCATGCCTCAAAAATAATCTCAAGGTATTTAGAGAATATGGAGGTTCAAATGTAAATGATAAATAAAAAGGGGGATCAGGAGATCAAGAAGAAACCAGGAATTATCAAAATAAATAACCCTAAAAATGACAACCCAGTTCGAGTGCCACACATCAATCACAGCCCTAGTTTAAAATTGAAGAAAATGTCAATATCAAGTTGTAACATGTTGAGATCAATGCTCTAAAGTTCAATAATTTATTGTAACCACTAAAAGTTTATTTTAGCATCCATCTAATTTTGGAAGAACATAATATTTGATTTGTGCAATTGAAATTAGAGGGCCATGAACTGACTTAGTGGGAAAGCCACATGGAAAACCTGTGGTTGGAGAGAGATCCACTAGTGACTAAGTGGGAGGACTTAAAACCCCTCATTAAGTCATATTTTTACCCTATGGGATTCGTAAAGGACCAGTGGATCTAGTGGCACTATTTTAGGCAAACGTTGAGGTAAAGTGTGCAGGAGTACACCACAAAGTTTAAAAAGATGGACATAATGTTAGATATCTTGGAAACGAATGTAGATGTACTCCTTAAGTATTTGAGCGGTCTACACCGCCATATGCAGGAGCAAGTGATGTTGTTCAACCCAAAATCAGTGGACGAGGCATATGTGTAGACACAATACCTAGAGAAAATAGGCCTAAAGAGAGTGCAATCAAGTGGATCAGAGCAGAAGGAGCTATAGGAGACTTCCAAGGAGGGGAAGGATAAGAAAAAATGAGGAAAAGATAAAAAATATGATAGCCACAACACACTAGTGCAAACATCTTGGCAAGCACTAGACCATGATAGTTGTACAAAGGAGAAGTGTTGGAAGTTGCATCTAAGGTTTAACCAAAGAACAAAGAAAGAGAGAATAAGAATAAGAATCTCATGGCCACTGATTCGAGCAACCAAGTTGAAAGGAGCTCAGATGTGAATGAGAATATCATCTGTATGTCAGTGTGGAAGGAGGTTAATATGCGTAGCCTTTAACAAAATTAAGATAAAGAAATGTCTAAACTCTTCCATATAAAGGTACAGGTCCAAAAGACCAATATTAATGTTATGTTTGACTCAATATCATAGGCAAATCTCATTCTAACAAAGCTGGTAAAGAAATTGGAGTAAGAAATCCATGATCATCGAAACCCATATCCATTAGGATGGGTAAATAAGGATGTAGAGTTGAAGGTAAAAAGATAATGCAAGATTAGTGATGGGCCCACAAATTAGATACAATTTAAGGCCCATCTTACCATCTTTCAACATAGTGAACCCCTCTCTTTACATCTGATAACATGTTCTTAGATATAATGTGTTCATTATAAAGGTTCAAAGATAATATCATATTATGTGCCTAATATTATTTATTTTTGGAGAATATTAAGAGAATATTGAGTAAATTATCAATGATAAAATATAGGGACTTTCTTCGTACTACATGATGGACCAATATTGGATAATAAATGAACTAGATATTATGGAATTATTGAACAAAATCTAGAGATCGAGTGATTGAGAAAATCTAGGAATGTGCTCCCTGTCATTGAATTATCCCTGTCATTTAATGAAGATTCCTACTATTGGGAACCAGATCCCCTTTTTAAGGGATTTTGGAGGGGAAAGTTGTCTCCTTTCAAGTAGGATGTTTCCCCATCATTTTTTATAAGTACCAATTCTAATTTTTCTTTAGCTACATGTATTTCATAGTCTTCATGTGAAGAAAACTTGTTATTTAGCAGTTTTAATTTCATTTCTAACAGGGATGTACTTGGATTGATTCAGATAAAGAAGTTTGGGGTCATTTTCAGCTTATAAAGATTAGTTTCCTTCATAGGACTCTGCACATCCTTGGGATTGGCCATCCTTGGAGCCTTAGAGCCCCTACGAAACACATTATTTATCTTCTTTGAATGTTTTGTTCACTTGCATTTCTTATTCTTGCATTTCCTATTTCTGCATTTAAAAATCATGCTTTGTTTGTTGTAGTTTAGATTGGTTAAATTATTTAAATGTGTATTTTTAGGTCATTTATACATTCAAAAGTACGATCAATCATTAGAAAAAAAAATCGAATTCATATTCATCATTGAGCTATTTTGATTGGTGTATTAGTTCAAAATTCTAGAATTTTTGGAAGTACCCTGTAGCAAAATAGTAGTAATTTTTTGTTGAAATTTAGCACGTGTTAACAAAGATATTTCAAGTTTATTACACTTGGATTGATTCCTAATGAAATTATTCTTAATAAAAAAATTACCCTATAGCATTTTCACTTGATCTGTTTAGGCATTTTGTAGGTTAAATAGGTCACTCATTCTGTAATTTCTAGTTTTTAGACTAGTAATTTTCTATTATTTTTTAGCACATGTTAACAAGGGTATTTTTGAGTGATTCCACTTGGATTGGAGTCCTAATACATCCTAATTAATGAAAAAATATACCCCATGTCATTTTCATTTTATTTACTTTTGCATTTGGCAAGTTAACTCAAGAAACAACAATCTTGTAGCAATCTTGTAGCATTCCTGTAGCAATTTGTTTTCAAGATTTTCCTTGCTTAGTTTCACTCCAAAATAATGGTATAAGTATATTTATATCATATAAATTATTTGATACCACTTTGGTTGGGCTGAGGATTGGTTAGGTCACCATTTAACTCTTACATTGCTTGCTTCTTGAATGTTGATTCCTGCAATTAGTCTATATTTTCTTTATGCAATTTACTTTATGCAAAGTGTGATTTCTTTGTTGAAATAGAAATCTAGGACTTTCCTTTCCTGCAAAATAGAATATATTTCCTTTACTTCCATCTCCTTTGCAGCAATATAGATTAGATTTGGTTGGTTTTCATTGTTATTTACATTTTTGCAATATATTTCCTTTTTGTCATTTACTTTCCAACAAAAATAGAATAGGTTTTCTTATTGTTATTTACGTTTTCCAAATTAGGGTTGGAAACTTACCTAGATCTTTGCTCATTTGAATCATCAAAGTGAATCAAACTAGGAAGAGAAGGGTGTCTACTACACATACAGTCCCAACCCTCTTACGTTTTTACAAATTTCAAGATGATAATTTAAGTTGGTAGTCATGCGAGTTTCAACACTCTTGTTACAATATTTGGGTTCATCAATTATATTTTCCATTAGCGTTTATTTTAATTATGAAATATAACTAAATGTGTTTCTCTTTGATGTATGTGGAGTCATGTTTGGGAGCTCTTACATGTACATGGGAGATGAAATATTCATGTGGAGAGCTAACCAATATCGGCTTGTTAAGGATGGAAAAGTGTTTATCATCAATGGGCACAAAGGAAAGTTGAAAATTTCGCAAGTGCCAACCAAGCCAATAGATTGATCAATTCCAACAAGAATTATGTTTTATTTTTTTAAAGTTAAAGTCAGTATGTATAAGATTTAGTAAGAGGCAAGACATTCCTTGAGGGGTGTATTAATAAATAGAAACAAGAATTAAAATAGTTGCTACAAGCATACATGGATGTGTTCCAATATCCTAAAGGATTACCGCCTAATAGGGAAGTGGAGCATGACATACATACTTTTCTAGAATCCCCATTACCAAACATTGGATTGTACGGGTAGTTTATTTTAGAAGCAAGTTAGGTGAAGAAACAATTGTAGTGGCTACTAGAATAGGGTGTCATTCGACCGTTTACATCACCATGTGGGTCACCTATCATCGTTGTTCCAAAGAAGGACAAGGCGTGGAGGATGTGTATAGATTACAAGGAATTGAATAAAATCATGCTCAAGAATAGATACCTCCTGTCTAGGATAGATGATCTATTGAAGCCATTGTAGTAAGAAAAATACTTCACCAAGATGGACTTAAAGTTTGGATATCACCAGGTTAGAGTCAAAGAAGAAGATAGCTGGAATACTTTCTTTAAAAACAGGAAAGGTTTGTATGAGTATTTAGTCATGGAATTCAGATTATGTAATGCACTAGCTAGGTTTATGTGATTAATTAATGATGTACTGTGCCCCTTATATATTCACTTGTTAATGTCTATTTGGATGATATGTTGTCATATAGTGCTACCTGGGAGGAGCACATCTTACATTTGACATAAATGTGTTTGAAACATTAAAGAAGCACCAACTACTAGCAAATATCATGAAGTGTGAGTTTGCATGATAGTATTTGGTGTATCTCGAGTATGTGATAGGTGGAGAATTGTTGGAGATAGATCCTGCCAAGATGGAGGCCATCCTGAAATGACCAATGCCTTCTAATGTCTCTGAGGTTAGGAGTCTCATTGGGGAATAACAGTACCTAAGTAAATTCATAGCATCATTTTCAATGGTAGAAACACCACTCCACACCATAAAAACAAGTCGTAAGTGTTTCAAGTGGGGGAGGGTCATCAGAGGCATTTCGAGGAGCTAAGGAAAAAAATCATTCAAGCATAAGTTATAGCATTACCAAAATTGCATTATTGCTTTCAACTGTATACAATGGGAGTGCGTATGATATGGGAGCAGTCTTGATGGAGGGAGGAAGCCCTGTGTTCTAACATTATGAAGTGTTTCATAGGGTAATTCTTAAATATGCTACCTATGAGGTGGAGCTCTATGCCTTGGTGCAAGGAATAAAGAAGTGGAAGCACTATCTTATGGGAAAGGAGATAGTGAGCCACACATATCACCATCCATTACAATACTTGGAGGCCCAGAGTAAGCAAGAACAGACTAGGAATTACAAGTGGATTGCATTTTTACAATAGTTTCATTTGGTGATCAAGTATAGAAAGGGAAACAAAAACAAGTTGGATGACATCCTCTCAAAACAACCCACATCATAGATCACAACTTTGAGGACTGTTATGGACATGGATCCATTCACCCATGATACATACAAAGAAGCATATTCAAAATATGAGGAATTAAAGGATGTTTTTTAGAAGTTATAGATTTAGAGTCATGTGCATGATGGTGACAACACTATTGATTACCATCTCCACCTGGATAAACTATGTGTTCCTAAATGTGATATATTGTAGCCAATTAGAGAGGATCACACCTCCAAGGTTGTTGGGAACTTTGGTCTAGGGAAGACCATGGCCAACTTGCATAGGTATCTGTATTGGCCCAGGGTGCAAGAGGAATGAGTTATGTTCATAAGATGATGCATGATTTGTTGTACTAGCAAACATAGAAATTGGAAATAATGTTTATATAATCCATTACCTATAACTACTCATTCTTGGGAAATCATTTCCATGGACATTGTGGGAGGTTTACCACCAACCTTGAAGGTACATGACTACCTATTCGTGGTAGTTGAAATACCATCAATGGGAAAGAAGAAACAAATTGTTCTTTGGATAGGTTTGGGTGCACTTTGGGATACCAATCAACATCATTTCAAATAGGGATACAAGATTTCTCTGTGCATTTTTTTTTTTTTTACAATATTGGAGAAGATGGACATGAAGTTGAAGATATAAACAACAACCCATCCACATAGAGATGGGAAGGCATAAGTAGTCGACGAGAATTTGGTGCAACTTCTAAGGGTATACAACCAAGAGAATTTGAATACCTGGGATGAAAATATGGTATATATACAATATTCTTACAATAAATCAATCCATACTTCTATAAGAAACTCCCTATTTGAAATATGTTTTGGATACTTGTCGACTTCACCTCTCGATATTTCATATGGGCAGCAGGGAGGAGTGAGGGAAGATATTACAAGATATGCATTAAGGGCTCAAAAAAATTATAGATAAGATTAGAAAGATCCATATACATGTACAAGATATAGTGCAAAAGTCACATGAGAAATATAAGGCTAGGAATGTGTTGTGCTTATCAATAGTCCCCCATTTACTAGTATTAGTATTAACATTTGTAAATGGGGAGCCTTCCAAAAAAATCAATCTTAGCATCTAGTCATGCCTTTGACTTTTAGAATAAAATAAGATGTCAAAGCGGAACTTGTAAAATCATGAAAAAATTTCCTTTTCATACTTTAGCATATAAAACTTCACAAATGAGGAGTTTCTAAATAAGCGCCACATAATAAAAACAACCTAAAAGTAACTTTATACCTTGAAAGTCGTGAATATTAAAATAATCCTTGAAAAGGCTCGCTTTTAGAGGATTATTCTCGCATCGTAAAATGATTACGACAGACCTTCCTTATAAAAGTTACCTCACGCAATCACGATCTACGAAATGCGAAACCATAAAACTCCTAAAATCGTCTCGCATCACAGTTTCAACAATGCAGCGCTACTCAATAAAGCATAAGCAAATATTGCGAAATGCAATAGCATCTCGAATATCGCATATCACATCAATTCACACGACGGTGAGTCTTAAACAAAAATGAGTTTTGTGATATAGTGATCTGTGATATTGCGTAGCAAATCGTAGAATTTCTTTTATCGCAACTCAAAGAGCTCACTATTCTAGGAGAGTACTTCCCGACTTTTGATGTGAAGTAATGGACATTAAAGTTAAGGATAACGGTTCATTAGTGGAAATTTATTAAAAGAATGATTACGATTAGGTATGAAAGGCCATTTGACGCAAGTTGATATCTTCTAACGTGATTTAGAATTAATACCCTCCGTCACCTTTATTTTGTCCTTTTATTGATTAATTTCTTCATTCACTATCATTTTTATCCTATTCTGCTCTCCTCTTGTAATTTTTAGGAAGAACACATAGAGCAGGGCATCCGAATAAATGGTGAGAATTGAGAGATGACCCCCCTGTTCATAGATACTACTTGCAATCAAGATGTAGGGACATCCACATGGGAGATGATGTATCAGCTATTAGAGGGAGAACAACCAAGAATTATGGAAATGATGACTAAAATGGATGGACATGTTTCCTCTGATTCTACTCTGACTGAACTTGCGTGCTCATTCTTGCACCTCATTACTGCAAGACCAAAGATACTTCCTTATATCGACATGGTTAAGTGGATCATATATGATGCAGACATATCAGATAGAGAATTCAAGACGAAAAGTCAAGAATTCATCGGGTTGTTTACTTTAGACATCCTGAGACTCATGTACCAACTACCAGAGCCCCAGGCCATCTATAACAAGTAGTTTGTCGAGAAGTTCATCAAAGAAAATGAAGACCCGATAGAATGCATGAAGAATTGGTCAAATAATGAAGAAAGGCTCAAGAAAGATAAGAATGGTATGTACACCACAGGTTCTCTTAGTTCCCCTTTTTGTTTTTCTACCGCTATGTTATGTAGAACATTTGGTAAACCAGACAACACCAAATTATCATCAGAATGGTTACCCCTAATAGATGTAGCTGTCAACGCTTTAGTAATGAATTGGGCTGAAATCTTGTCTGATAAATTAGCTATTGCAATTTTAGAGTACAGAATAAAAAGGAGTATTGCTTTGAGGGTTTATCGTCCATTTTTCATGAGCACCTATGTTATGGATGTTATTTGTTTTGGTTCGAAGTTTCCTCTTATGGGATGGAAGTGGACTGCTAAAAATCCACTTCCTATTCAAATATATCACAAAATCATGTGGGAGTCTAATTTTGCACCACACTTCTTCAAGATTTGTCATGGAGTTATGCTTCTGATTCACAAAAATATTTACATCCGAGATGCCCATAGGTTCTCCCAAGAAGCTAAAGTAGATATTCTCCCTATAGCCAGATGGTTAGGGGAAGAATTATTCACATATATCAGAGTGTTTGAAAGTATTTCCTCGCCCCATGTTCTACCTTTTTATGTCCTAGACAAACTGATTGTTAGGGATATAGCCTATCAGACATGCAACGAGGGAGGAATGAGTAAGATATTGAAAGATTCCAAGAAGGCCATTTGGCCTTAATTTCCTGTAACATGTGGAGTATTTGCATTGCATGACTTAGGACATGCTTTCAAAGAAGTTGACAATGTGTTGTCTTTGCAAACACCCAAGTTCCAGGGAAGGCAATATGA
This sequence comes from Pinus tabuliformis, assembly GCA_031772625.1. NCBI lineage: Eukaryota > Viridiplantae > Streptophyta > Pinopsida > Pinales > Pinaceae > Pinus > Pinus tabuliformis. The sequence continues at coordinate 506,197,443 of CM062805.1, forward strand.
TCCCTTTGATATTGTAAAATATTTTAACACAATGGTCAAAATAAGGGTATTCACCCATGAAAAAGACCCCTTTGATGATGTTTTCCGATAGAAAAATACCTTCAAAGAAGTACAACATATGGCACAAATAATTTCTGATCAAGAAGGTCTCCAAGCATTTGATAACTACAGGAGGAGGAGGTTATCTAGGGTCCCATTGTACCAACTACTCATTGAGCGAATGTGAGATCCTACTCCCAATGAAAGCACAGATGGAGACTCAAAGGAGAAATCCAAAACAAGTTTTGGAAATGAATCCACAGAAAAGTTTGTCGATCAATCTGAGAAAGCATCAGAGAATGAACATAGCAAGAGTGAGGAATCAATTAAAGACACATCCCAGTCCACAACAAATTCTGGTCAGCAGACATCACTTGTAAAACAAGCCAAAGCCTCAACTCCCCTTACAAAGCAAGTAAACCCACTTGTAATTGATTTAGAAGAATAATGGGAAAATTTCAATAAGAGACTCAACACGGAGGAAAAAATTGAAGAGCGGCTAACAAACCAACAAGAAATGACCATAGAAATGGTAACAGAAGGAGTTGTTAGAACTCAGGAAACAGAGAATATTCCCATTGCTCCCACATTTGAGATTGTATTGAGAATAGAGGAAATTCCTCCTCTAGATGTATTCTACAACCATCAACATAAAGAGATCACTAGAAGTCAAAGAAAGAAATGAAAGTTGGATTCTGTGCTCAGTTTTGAGAATGAACCTCTATACGTTCTCTGGAAGGACCCATCTACAGATCCATCAGCTAACCTCACTAGACTCTCGCAGGTCACAGGCACATATGCTTTAGCAACCATTGACAAGGTAGCAGAGGTATAACTGCTGCTCAAAGAAAAATAAGATAATATTTTGTTATTAGAACAATAGTTACAGCAGGTCAGTATCAACCAACAAGCATAAATGTAGTTGGCTAAACTTCAGCAAGAGTTTCAACAAATGCAGTTGGCACATTAGAGCAGTTTAGCTGGTAAAGAAGCACAGTTATAGAGCATAAAAAAACTGCATAAATATGATCCCAAGATTGAACAGTTTGTCACAGAAGCACTCAGCCTCAATTGCTAGCTTTTACACTAGAAAGAATTATTATGCCAAAATATTTTGCAGTGGAATTTTCATTGCGAAATGAGCGATAACATAACGAATCAAGTTGTTGAATAATGACTTGAATATGATACAATTCTTAAGAAAGTTTCAGACTTCTTAAATTGGCAGAAGTTCGAGGATGGGAAAGGAGCTGATATACCCAAATTAGATGAATCACATAAATAAATCGTATTTACAAAATGGGATTCTCAGCTCAAAGAGGCAGAACAGGAAATGGAGGATGTGACAGCAGTAGCAAATAGTGTCATCGAATGTGTGAATGAAAATCTACACAATGCTAATTTGGTAGTAGAAACCACCCCCGGCTTTCTTCCAAAGGCAGAACAACTTCAAGTAGTATGGAAACAGGTAGTAGAGGAAAGAGCAGAGGCAATCAGATGAGTAAATAGGTTGAATTTGGAAGCGTACTGGAAATACTTAGTGAAACCACACATCTGATGGATGACCCTGAGGTGCTTGATTACTTCCATCGAGAAAATAGTGCCAGCACTCACCAATGTCGTATTCGCAGGACAACTAAAAGCTGAAGTCAGCCAACCGACACTCCTTAAACCTATGCTGGATATTTGCGATCTCAAGGACCATATGCAAGATTAGTCATAGACATATTTTATTTTTATTTTTGTTTATTTTCGCTTAAAATGAGGTAGGTCATTTAAACCTCCTCATCTATTTTTGTAATTTCTATTTTTAGTTTCATAGATTAGTATTTAAACCACTCTCATGCATTTAGAGAGGGGTCCAGAAATTTTATCAAAACATTCTTCAGAACATGCAATTCTACCCCCCTTTGAGGAGGTTTCCGTAAAATTAATGGAACGAGATTTATTTTCTACTTGAGTTTAGCATCTTCTACTGAAATTTCACTTTTGTACTCTTAGTTGATGTTAAATGGTTTGAAGATAAATCAATATTGCTGGAGCACATGAGTAGGACGTATTAGAAATGGTACTTCTATCTCTTAATGATTTTTACTTGTGTATCAAGAAATAAATCATTTTCAGTTATTTATGTATGAAATTTTAAGTTCTTAGTTATCATTATTGCACTTTTGTATGATGATGATTTATTATTTATGCTGAATATATGAATGACTTTTTATGTGATATATCTCTCATATCGTTTCGGCTAAACTTTTATACGAAACGATTATTATTAAACATATTCTCTTCTTATCGTAATTGAATGATCTTTATTATCAATTAATTCAGAAATCAATTTAGATCACATATATAAACATTACTCCAGGGATATTCTTAGAGTTAGATGTTTTCTTTGATTATGATAGATTGCATATGATAATTAGAAGATAGATCAAGTTTAGAATAAGTATTCACCCCATAAAACCCAGAAAAGAAAAACATCATCCGATTAGTACGAACATTACAAATAGTTTGGAAAACTGGTCCCATCATCCCTAGTCGGAGCCACTATTCCAATTAGAAAAGGAGCTGTCCTAAGGTCTAGACTGGGTGGTTATCCCCCTTGTTGGAGTTCCGATTTTTCGAGCCTTCAACATATTTGGAGCTAAAAGGAGGGCCTGATTGTGAATGGCAAGTAAATATACATCTTCACGCCATTCTAAGAGTAAATCTCCCTCACAATCACCCTCAACTTCTGGTTCGCATTCCAAATCTCCTATCCTTCAACTAGAAGTTGAAAAGAAAAATATAGAGCATATTATTGAAATCCCAAACAAGCCAGATCATTCTTCTTCAGATCCCCCTGAATTACAAACTTTAATCCATAATTTACAGGGGATTTCAATATCCCAAGAAGAATATGAGTTATCCCAAGGTAGTGTCACTTTTTATCAAACGCCATCTCAATGACTGACTAGAGCATAGAGCGAAAAACTAGGAATCCCACTAGTTGAGTTTCCTCTACCAAGTCATAAGAAAGCTAGGAAAACACCTGTAGAATCTAAAAGTGAGCTTCTATCATCATTTTCTTCCACCATCCCATCCATATCATCATAAGGTCATTCATCCATCCCCAACTCCAGATCATGGTTCATACAGGTACAGGAGCTACATCCTCCTCTACCCAATCTCCTTCAACTACTGCCACACCTTCTCCTACTCATACCCTGACGATGGCACAAAATCCACCACTAAGGCCATGGACCAACCCAGGGGATGTAAGAATGGCTAGGCCTTTATCTCAATTACCAGCTCGTGCTGAGAAATGGTTTCCCAAATTCAATCCTGACAATGGCCTATTAGCCAAAGAACACATAAATAATTTTATGTTATCTGTTAATTTGAATGGAGTAACATAAGAGGACATTGTTGTAAGATTATTTCCCTATACTTTACAAGGAGCAACAGGATCACGATATTTTTCATTACCATCAGGCTCTATTAATAACTGGGATACATTTCAAGATCAAATTTTAACAAAATTTGGGGATGATAAGTCCACGACAACCTTAATAAATGACCTCTCCAATTTAAAATCCGAACCAAAGGAACCAATTAAGGACTTCAATTCTCACTTTAATAAATTATTGAACAAAATACCAACAACATCTAAGCCTAGCAATGAAATCAAAAATGAATAGTATATTTATTCTTTACCTTCAAATTCAACCATCTTTGTGGACAGAGTTTCCAAGCCAACATTAGCAGAAAACATGAAAGAGGCAGTAGCTATAGAGAAACGTATCCTAGCTGTAGAAAAGAAAAATGTTGTAGATGAAAGGAAGTTTAAAAAGGTGTATTTTAGAGATGATTCTAAGAAGAAACAACTAAAGGACCCTTTTGACCTGGAAAGGCGACAAAAAGTCTTGAAGACCATATCCAATGAAATGGTTGATATAAAGAAACAAGTAGCAGAAACCTCTTCCAAGAAACCTTTTAGACCCTATAAAAGAAATCCTCCAACTGATTCTAAACCTCCAAATGCTATAACGAATGTTGAATCTGAAGGGGAAGAGGAAGAAGCTTCTAATGAGGAACAAACCAACGATGAAGAAATCATAGAACTACAAGGAATGTGGGACTTAATTCTTCCAAATGAGGAAGATCAAGAAGCATTACTTGTTGCTAGTAGAAGTAGAAATCAACTCGATCCTCCACAGTCTAGTACAAAACAAAAAACTCAATTCCACCTCCCAGGGATAAAATCGTAGGTAAAAATGCTCACCAAAGTCTACTCAAATGAACCCAATCCAATTTGATTTGACATCTTCATCTAAAACTCTTATTGTCTCGGATGAAATGGAATATAACATTATTGAAGATATGAAGAAAACTAGAGGAAACATTACTCTTCATGAGCTCAGTAAGTTAAAACATCAACAAAAATTAATCTTGAAAGAACTCAATGCAATACCTACTACTCCTCTTTCCGCTGCTATGATTTCACAGGATGCTCATGAAATGGGAAGACCTCCAAATATAATTTCAAATAAAATCGACCCAATTGACGTTTCTCTAATTGGCGGTAGGTCCAAATCCCATACTCCGCCATTTCTCCTTACTTTTGAAGTTTTTAATAAAAATTTTCACAACTATCTAGTTGATTCTAGTGCATCATCTAAAATTTTACCTAAGACAATTTGTGCTAAGTTAAATGTTCAGCCTTAGAAATATGCAGTACAAATAGTACAGCTAGATCAGTCTCAAGTCGAAGTCATCACAGAACTTAATCAAGTGACCATAAGACTTTTGTCAAACCCAAAAGTGTGTCAAGTCATTGATATACTTGTGGCTGACATTCCTGAATTTTATGGACTAATCCTCAGTAAGGATTGGTCAGAAAAGCTTCACGGTTACTTTGCAACCGACTGCTCTCATATGTGTCTCCCCTACAATGGAAAACCAAATCAGATCAAAGTTGAACGAGAAAAACATCAAAAGTACATGGTGACAGAGTTTGAAGGAGAAAACGAGCCTGTGGTGTATAGCAACAACATAATCGAAAATTATTCTATTGAGTCTTTCTTATGAAATTTCAATGCTCACACTTCACATTTTTTGGAAATTTTGTTTTCTCTGAGATAGAAATTTTTTCTCAAACTGAGATGTCTAGATGTATCAATTTTGTAGATAAACATGTAAATAAAACCTTGTTTAGGAAATTATTTTTCGATGGTTCTAAATCCAACGATGGAGCAGGAGCAGGCTGTATATTAGTTAGTCCAAGAGGAGACAAAACCATGTTAGCATGTAGACTTGAATTCGATTGCAAAACAACACTGTTGAATATGAAGCATTGGTTCAAGGGTTATACAAAGTAATCAGACTTAATATCAAATACCTTCAAGTATTTGGAGACTTTGAGATTGTCATTAGACAAGTAAGAAATACTATACACTATCTGTTGAGGCACTTGAAGCACTATCAATCCCTAGTACAAGACCTGACCTCACACTTTACAGTGTTTAATATTTCATCTATTCCAAGAATCCAAAATGCTAGCTCCGATATTCTTGCTAATGTAGCTTCCAAGCTTATTCCATCAGAGGACTACAGCCCAGATAGATTCTTGATTGAATTAATTTTCAGACCCTCTATTCCTGATAACATTACCAAATGGAGAGTCTTCAATAATGACCCTAATATTGTGATTTTTCTTACTTCAGAAGGCTCTTACAATGATCAGATAATTGACTAAGACCAACATGACAATCAACTGAAAAAAGAAAACAACAATAACTCTATACCAAAATCCACATCAAGCTAGAGGACCTATATGACTTAAAGGACAAGTTTAAACAATCCATCAATTCAAAACTCCAGAGTTCAACTCTGAGATATGAATTAATCAATCTGGGGACCAATATGAAACTACAAAACATCAACCTAGGTCTTGGTTTGACATCTGAAGAAAAATCATCTTTTATTCGATTGCTGAAACAATACACGAGTGTCTTCACTTGGAATTACGGTGATCTTAAAACCTATGACACTTCAATAATCCATCATACAATTCCTATGATCTCCGATGAAAAACTTGTTCAATAGAAATTAAGGAAAATAAATCCTAATTTGGAAAGCTAGATTAAAACTGAGTTAAACAAATTACTAAGAGCCAAGATTATTTTTCCTGTCAGACACTCCAAATGAGTCTCCAATATCGTTCTAGTCAGAAAGAAAAATGGTGATATTTGGATTTGTATAGACTTTCACAACCTCAATAAAGCTTGCCAAAAGGATAATTTTCCATTGCCTCCCATGGAACAGATATTACAGTCAGTTGCGGGGTCTGAGTTAATGTCCTTTTTAGAAAACTGTTCAGGGTATAATCAAATATTAGTCCACTCGGATGATGAATTTGAAGACTACGTTCAGAATGAAATGGGGCACTTATGCTTATCAAAAGATTCCATTTGGGCTAATCAATGTTGGTGCCACGTTTCAAAGAGCCATGGACATTGCGTTTAAGGGATTAGTAAACAGGTCAATGGTAATCTACTTAGACGACATAACGGTATATTCTAAAAAACATAGCAATCATCTCAGAGACCTAAAACAAATCTTTCAACGTTGTTAAAAATATGGAATTTCACTTAACCCAATTTTATTTTATTTTTTTGCTGCGTTGAGCGAAGAAAAACTTCTTGGATTCATAGTATCCAAATCAGGAATCCATATTGACCCAGATAGGATCAAGGAAATTGCTGAGATATCATTACCTCATAATAAAAAAGCAATGCAGTCTTTCCTTGGTCAAATAAATTTTGTTAAGAGATTCATCCCTGACTTCTCAAGAATTATGTCACCTCTCCAAGCCATGATAAAGAAAAATTATCTCTTCAAATGGGGTCATTTGGAGCATGAAGTGTTTAGCTTGATAAAACAAACAATTATACATGCCCCATCTCTAGCAACACCTAATTTTTCCATCCTTTCACTTTATATACATTCGCCTCCGAAAAATCATATGCCGACATACTCACACAAGCGAATCAAGATAAAGCTGAAGCCCTAAGCCCCAAGTGCTTTCTTCAATTCAAATTTACAAGGAGCTGAATTAAATTACTCTAATGTTGAGAGACAGGCTTATGCTGTTTTCAAAACAGTTAAACACTTCAAACCTTTCCTTCTCAAGTCTCACACCAAAATAATACTACCATTTCCAGCAGTAATAAATATTTTGGTAAAAAAAGATGTATGCGAAAAGAGAGAAAATTGGGTCACAACCCTGCAAGAATATGATGCTGAAATTAAACCAGCAAATATCGTAAAAGGTCAAGGTTTTTGTAGGATGTTGACAGGAGCATAGAACATATCAGAATCATGGTCTCCAGATAGTGAAGTATAAATTTATGAGGTAAGCCTAAAAGACTCTGAATCAAGATATGCTGATATCATTTTTTATCTAAAAAATGGATATGCTCCTCCACATTTGAATTACACAAAGAAAGGAGCCCTGAGGCTAAAAGCTAAATAATATCAAATCGTCAATAATGTAATTTTTAGAATGAATTATGATTTTTTTCTCCTTAGATGTCTCGAGAAATCTAAAGTAGAAAAAGTATTGTAGGAACTCCATGATGGACCAATGGGTGGACACTATGCAGGAGATGCAACAGCATAGAAAATCTTGCGCGCTGGCTACTACTAACCAACTCTATTTAAATATGCACACAGTTACATAAGATTTGCCAAACTATTGCTGGAAGACAGAAGAAACCATATTTGACATTACATCCGGTTAACATTGATCAACCATTTGAACAATGGGGATTATATATAATAGGTGAGATCATTCCTCATTCTTCTAAACACCATAAATACATCCTTACAGTTACTGACTACTTTACCAAATGGGTAGAGGCAGTTCCACTCAAGACAGCGAACTCTGAGAGTATCATTGAATTTATAGATCAATTTATCATCACCAGGTTTGGCTTGCCTTCTACCTTAATGTTTGATAATGCATCCTATTTGTCAAGCAATTCCATGACAGAATTTGCTCACAAAAGAGGTCTCAAACTCAAATATTCTGCTAATTATTATCCACAAGGAAATGGGTTAGCCTAATCAACGAACGAAAACCTGATTAGAATTATCAAATAGACTATTGATCAAAATCAAAGAAACTCGCATAAGTCGTTAATGTATGTTCTCTAGGCAGATCGAATAACTCAGAAAACCTCCATTGGCACTTCTCCTTTTAATTTAGTTTATGGGAAAGAAGTGGTCTTACCAACAAATCTAGCTATTCATTCATTAGCCTTAGTTCAATTCATCGAAGAAACCCCTTCTTCATCCATGCAATTAAGACAATTACAAATCCTTAAACTTGAAGAGGAACGAGAAAAGGCCAGAATTATCCATGCGCATCATCAACAATTAGTTAAAGCCTCTTTTGATTCAAACTTAGTATCTAGAAAATATTTTCAACTCGGAGACTTAGTATTAAAATGGGATAAAGCCCATAAAGAGAAAGGAATTCTTACTAAATTCCAATGGATGTGGCTTGGACCATTCCAAGTTGACGAATTCATTGGCCCATCAACTTTCATGTTACAAGATTTAGCAGGGAAAAGGGAATATTTACCTATTAATGGACAGATCCTAGAGAAATATTTTCCATAGAAGATGATCTCTTCTATTTTTCTGTAGATCATAATTTTAGTTAAGTTTTCTTTTGATAATAAAACAAGTTGAGAATGTTCACTTTTGGTTTCACAAAAGAATAGTTTCTCATTCCCATTTTGTTTTTTCGCTTATATAAGTAGGAATGGTTATGAAAATTAAGCTCCATTCATGAAACATATGGTTAAGTGCTATTATTTTGGAAAATTTTTGCCTGTTCTTTTGTTTCAACTATCTAATTTTTGGTTAGAGTCAACCTTAGGAAGAAGTTTTCCTTGCATCAGTCACAAAAGGTATCAATAAAAAAGCAAAAAATCTCTGCGGAAAAGCTATTTTTAAACTCTACAATTGTCGTCCAGGAAAATTCTTAAGGAACCAATGACTCCCCCCAACTCGAGGAATTTGCAAGATTTAAGGAGTAATCCAATTATACACTTTAAACTTAAAGAATAAGAGGTCTCATCAAGAACCGACTTATCATGATCATAAAGATTATAAGTAACTGACATTTCCATACTGAATATCAAAACATTGTAATGGCTCAAGATTGTTTCAATGAAAAGACAAGGGGTCTCATCAAGAGCTAGCTTGTTCAATTAAGCTATAAATCAAGTGAATGGCACGATCAATTTTGTCCACCAAACCAAGACATTGTTCTTTAAGAAATAAAAGATAAATAATAAAAGAAAAGGAAATAAGTATATATGAGGATTTATCTTTGAAAATTGCATTTTTCTCAAGTGGGACACTAGATCATTGCTGGGTAACAGGTAACCTGTCGAGGCTATGAATGCCTATTGGTAGCAGAGGCTCTACCTACGACAAATGAGTACACCATAACTGATCTAACAAGATGCTTTTGTTTTATCTTTACAACCAAGTAATGACTGATGTGAGTAAAATGACTAACTCTGAGAAGAAGATAATCAGAATAAAGATAGTTAGAGAAAGATGTTGTTATTAATAAATAGCACTATTTACCTTATATTTTGTACAATGTAGTTTCATTTTCAAAACCATCTCTATTTTAGAAGTTTTAGAAAATTCAAAAAACCCTCAAAGATAACTGGTTCTTCCAAGTGAATCGCCAATTGTTCTGCTTATCAACAACCCTCCATTTACTAGTATTAGTATTAACATTAGTAAACGGGGACCCTTCCAAAAAAAAGTAATGCCTTTGATTTTTAGAATAAAATAAGATGTCAAAGCGGAACTTATAAAATCATGAAAAAATTTCCTTTTCATACTTTAGCGTATAAAACTTCACAAATGAGGAGTTTCTTAAATAAGTGCCACATAATCAAAACAACCTAAAAGTAACTTTATACCCAGAAAGTCATGAATATTAAAATAATCCTTGAAAAGACCCACTTTTAGAGGATTATTCTTGCATCGCAAAATGATTACGAAGGACCTTCCTTATAAAAGTTACCTCATGCAATTGTGATCCGTGAAATGAAAAACCATAAAACTCCTAAAATCATCTGGCATCACAGTTTCAACCATGTCGTGCTGTTCAATAAAGCATAAGAAAATATTGCAAAATGCGATAGCATCTCGTGTATCACATATTGTGTCAATTCACATGGCGGTGAGTCTTAAACGAAAACGAGTTTTTGCGATATAGCGATCTGCGATATTGCGTAGCAAATCGCAGAATCTCTTTTATCACAACTCAAAGGTCTCACCGTTCTAGGAGAGTACTTCCCAACTTTCGATGTGAAGTAATGGACATTAAAGTTAAGGATAACGGATCATTAGTGGACATTTATTAAAAGAATGATTACGATCAGGTATGAAAGGCCATTTGACACAAGTTGATATCTTCTAACGTGATTTAGAATTAAGACCCTCTGTCACCTTTATTTCATCCTTTTATTGATTAATTTCTGCATTCACTATCATTTTTATCCTATCTGCTCTCCTCTTGTAATTTTCAGGAAGAACACACAAAGTAGGACATTCGAACAAATGGTGAAGAATGGAAAGGCACCCGCTTCTGAGAAATCAAAGATGACCCCCCTGTTCACAGATACTACTTGCAATCGAGATGCAGGGACATCCACATGGGAGATAATGTATCAACTATTAGAGGGAGAACAACCAAGAATTATGGAAATGATGGTTACAGTGGATGAATGCATTTCCTCTGATGCTACTTTGACTGAAATTGTGTGCTCATTCTTGCAGCGCATTGCTGCAAGACCAAATATACTTCCTTATATCGACATGGTGAAGTGGATCATAGATGATGCGGACATATCAAATAGAGAATTCAAGACGGCAAGCCAAGAATTCATCGAATCGTTTACTCTAGTCAACCTGAGAATCATGTACCATCTACCAGAGCCCTAGGCCATCTATAACAGGCAGTTCATCGAGAAGTTCATCAAAGAAAATGAATACCCAATAGAATGCATGAAGAATTGGTCAAACAATGAAGAAAGGCTCAAGAAAGATAAGAACAGTATGTACACCATCGGTTCTCTTATTTCCCATTTTTGTTTTGTTACCACTATGTTATGTAGAATGTTTGGTAAACCAGACAGCACCAAATTCTCGTCAGAATGGTTACCCCTAATAGATGCAGCCATCAACGCTACAGTAATGAGTTGGGCTCAAATCTTGCCTGATAAATTAGCTACCGCAATTTTAGAGTACAGAAGAAAAAGGAGTATTTCTTTGAGGGTTTACCCTCCATTTTTCATGAGCGCCTATGTTATGGATGCTATTTGTTTTGGTTCCAAGTTTCCTCTTATGGGATGGAAGTGGACTAATCAAAATCCACTTCTTATTCAAATATATCACAAAATCATGTCTGAGTCTAATTTTGCACCACACTTCTTCAAGATTTTTCACGGAGTTATGCTTCCGATTCACAAAAAGATTTACAACCAAGATGCCCCTTGGTTCTCCCAAGAAGCTGAAGTAGATATTCTCCCCGTAGCCAGATGGTTCGGGGAAGAATTATTCACATATATCAGAGTGTTCAGCATGCCTCACCCCATGTTATACCTTTTTATGTCCCAAACAAACTGATGGCTAGGGAGATAGCCTGTTAGACATGCAGCAAGGGAGGAATGAGTAAGATATTGAAATATTCCAAGAAGGCCATTTGGCCTCAATTTCCTATAACATGTGGAGTATTTGCATTGCATGACTTAGGACATGCTTTCAAAGAAGTTGACAATGTATTGTCTTTGCAATTACCCAAGTTCCTAGGAAGGCAATATGATCCCTTTGTTATTGTAAAATATTTTAACACAATGGTCAAAATAAGGGTATTCACCCATGAAAAAGACCCGTTTGATGATGTTTTCCTGTAGAAAAACACCTTCAGAGAAGTACAACATATGGCATAAATATTCTTTGATCAAGAAGGTCTCCAAGCATTTGATAACTATAGGAGGAGGAGGTTATCTAGGGCCCCATTGGACCAACTACTCATTGAGCCAATGGGAGATCCTATTCCCAGTGCAATCTTAGATGGAGACTCAAGGGAGAAATCCAAAACAAGTTCTGGAAATGAATCCGCAGAAAAGTATGTTGAACAATCTGAGAAAGCATCAAAGAATGAACATAGCAAGAGTGAGGAATCAATTAAAGACACAGCCCAGTCCATAGTAAAGTCTGATCAGCAGACTTCTCTTGTGAAAAAAGTCAAAGCCTCAACTCCCCTTATAAAGAAGTAAAGCCGCTTGTAATTGATTTAGAAGAAGAATGGGAAAATTTCATAAGGGACTCAACACAGAGGAACAAACCATAGAGCCACCAACAAAAAAACAAGAAATGACCATAGAAATGGCAACAAAAGGAGTTGTTAGAACTCAGGAAACAGAGGATATTCACATTGCTCCCACATCTGAGATTGTATTGAGAATAGAGGAAATTCCTCCTCTAGATGTATTATACAACCCTCAACACAAAGCCATCGTTAGAAGACAAAGAAAGAAAAGAAAGTTGGATTTTGTGCTCAGTCCTGAGAATGATCCTCTAGACATTCTATGGAAAGACCCATCTATAGATCCATCGGCTAATGTCACTAGACTCTCGCAGGTCATAAGTGCATATGCTTCAGCAACCATTGACAAGGCAGCAGAGGTACAACTGCTACTCAAAGAAAAAGAAGATAAGGTTTTGTTATTAGAACAATAGTTACAACAGGTCAGTATCAACCAACAAGCAGAAGTGCAGTTGGCTAAACTTTAGCAAGAGTTTTAACAAATACATTTGGCACATTAGAGCAGTTTAGCTGGTAAAGAAGCACAATTACAGAGCATAACAAAACTGCATAAATATGATCCCAAGATTGAACAGTTTGTCACAGAAGCACTCAGCCTCAATTCCAAGCTTTTACACCAGAAAGAATTAATATTCCAAAATATTTCACAGTGGAATTCTCACTACGAAATGAGCGATAACATAATGAATCAAGTTGTGGAATTATGACTTGAATATGACACAATTCTTAAGAAAGTTTCAGACTTCTTAAATTGGCAAAAATATGAGGATGGGAAAAGAGTTGATATGCCCAAATTAGATGAATCACATAAAGAAATCTTATTTAGAAAATGGGATTCTCACCTCAGAGAGGCAGAACAGGCAATGGAGGATGCGACAGCAGCAACAAACAGTGTCATCAAATGTGTGCATGAAAATCTACACAATGCTAATTTGGTAGCAGAAACCACCCATGGCTTTCTTCCAAAGGCAGAAAAAATTCAAGTAGTATGGAACAGGCAGGTAGAGGAGGAAAGAGCAGAGGCTATCAGACGAGTAAACAGGTTGAACTGGGAAGCGTACTAGCAATACTTAGTGAAACCACATAGCCAATGGATGACCCTGAGGTGCCTAATTACTTCCACCGAGAAAATGGTGCTAACACTCACCAATGTCGTATTCGTAGGACAACTGAAAGCTGAAGTTAGCCAACTGACACTCCTTAAACCTATGTTGGATATTTACGATCTCAAGGACCAGATGCAGGATTAGTCATAGACATATTTTATTTTTGTTTTTGTTTATTTTCGCTTAAAATGAGGCAGGTCGTTTAAACCTCCTCATCTATTTTTGTAATTTCTATTTTTAGTTTCATAGATTAGTATTTAAACTTTTCTCATGCATTTAGAGAGGGATGTAGAAATTTAATTAAAAACATTCTTCAAAATGTGCACTTCTGCCCCCCTTTGAGGAGGTTTTGGTAAAATTAATGGAACGAGGTTTATTTTCTACTTGAGTTTAGCATCTTCTACTGAAATTACACTTTTGTGCTCTTAGTTGATGTTAAATGGTTTGAAGATAGATCAATATTGTTGGAACACATGAGTAGGACATATTACAAATGGTACTTCTATCTCTTAATGCTTTTTACTTGTGTATCAAGCAATAAATCATTTTCAGTTATTTATATATGAAAGTTTAAGTTCTTAGTTATCATTATTGCACTTTTGTAGAATGATGATTTATTATTTATGTTGAATATATCAATGACTTTTTTATGCAATATATCTCTCATATCGTTTCGGCTAACTGTTTATATGAAACGATCATTATTAAACATAATCTCTTCTTATCATAATTGAATGATCTTTATTATCAATTACTTTCAGAAATCATTTTAGATCACATATAGAAACATTACTCCCAATATAGTCTTAGAGTTAGATGTTTTCTTTGATTATGATAGATTTCATATGATAGTTAGAAGATAGATCAAGTTTAGAATAAGTATTCACCCCATAAAACCCAAAAAAGAAAAACATCATCCCGTTAGCATGAACATTACAAAGATATTGGGAAACTGGTCCCATCATCCCCAGTCGGAGCCACTATTCCAATCGGAAAAGGAGTTGTCCTAAGGTCCGAGTCAGGTGGTTATCCCCCTTGTTGGAGTCCTAATTTTTCGAGCCTTCAACAGAATGATCAACATAGAATAGAGAAATCGTTCAATCTGGGAGACCGAGTACAGATATAGTTGAAAAAGGAGAGGTTGTAGGGGCCTCGTAAGAAAGTCAAGTCTCTAAGGTAAGGTACTTTTGAGATACCAAAAAAAGTAGGTGATAATTCCTATCGACTCAGTTTACCACCATATATGCGCATTTACTCAATTCTAAATGTAGAGAGTTTGAAACTCTATGAGTTGTCCATGCTAGATTAGGAAGAGGAACAACTCCTAGTTTCTCTGGGGAATTAGGCACTGGATTCTTAGGAAAAGTTGGTGGAAGATACAATTTTATAGAAGAGGGCCATAACTATAAGACATGGGTATCATAACCTTTTGAATATTAAGACAAAAGGACAACTTCCATGCAAGGCTAAATGGTACACAAGATAGAAGGTGGAGGAAAAATATCCTCACCTCATTTAGTAGAAGCTTTTGCAAACCAAAATCCCCCCAAAATGGGGAGGTGTGATATTTATTGGATCATTATATTGTTTTTCATCCATCTCGATGTACTCAGAGTGGAAAAAGTGGAGGAATCGACTCATAGGACTATTGTTACAACAAGGCCCAGTTTGGAAAAGAAGGTCTAAAACCATTCAAGAGTGTTTGAGGCATCAAATGACACTTTTTGGGGGTAAAAAATTTCCACTTACGTACTACACCTTTCCATGTTATTCTACAACTAGATATATTTCCAATAATGTAAGAGGCACATCAATCAGAGTCTGTATGTGAATGTTATGCCATTTAGAAATTTACCTTCCTGTTTTCACATTCATAATTTCAAAAGGATGTTGTGTCAGCCCCCATTATTCATGGAAAAGGGGCTATCCATGTGATTATGATGTAAAAGACTTTATAAGATTATATGTTGTAACTCTGGTTAAGAGTTGAGGTATTCAGTCTTAACTACTAGTAGGCTATCAATCTATGTTATAACCAGGCTACTAAGAGGAAAAGGGATTCCATTGTTTTGAGTGCATTTGTTCCATATCTAAGTAAAAATAGCCAAGAGGGATAGGAGGTAGGGCACACAGAGGGGATTTGTTCATTGTAGCAAACCATAGGCCATAATTCTTTGTACTTGTAGCAATATCTAGACAGAGAAAGAGAGCGAAACATGCTCACCTTTCAGCTAGGTTTTGATCTTAAAAGGGTTTCCTGGAGAATATATTATGTCTAATGTGTGTGCGCGAAACTTATTTTTTCTTTATCTATATTTTTTTATAATTTCATTTCAATACATTCACTATTCACAATAAAATCTACAGATCTAGAAATATAATAAAATTGTGATAGTGTAAACTTTCCAATTTTAAATATAATATTATCAAATATGTTGTGACAAATTGTGTAATGGAATATCCACGAAAGTTTATGGATCATATAGGTATAAATGGTAGGTTTCATTGCATAATTTGTGGATATTTTGAGTGGAATAGATCGGTGAGGCCCAAAATTCTTAAAACCTAATTATGATCGGCAAATTTGTGAATGGCCATCATGGTCCTGTAGAGGTCATGTTTTTGTGGCTAGAACAACAAGTCATAGATATACATCGCAATGTAAACCCCTTCATGGAAGCCCAAATATATAAGCTTGGGATATTATGAGAAGATGGGGATTCAAATGGAGAGGATAAATCAATAGGTGGATCATGAGATCGAGAAGAAACAAAGAATCAAGCAAATAAGGAACCCAGAAAAAATCAACCTAGTTTGAGTGTTGTGAATCAATCATAATCCATGTTTAAAATGGAAGTAAAGGTTGATATCAAGCCATACCATGGTGAGATTGATGTTATGAAGTTGAATCAATGGTTACAACAATTGGGAATTTATTTTAGCATCCATCAAAGTGAGGAAGAACTGAAGATGTTATTTGTGTGATTGCAATTAGGGGGTCATGCACTAACTTGGTGGGAATGACACACAAAGACCCTAAGGTTAGAGAGAGAGCCTAGAGTGACTAAGTGGGAGGACTACAAAACATTCATCAAGTCACAGTTTTACCTTGTTGGGTACGTAGAGGACCAGTGGATCCAGTGGCACTACTTCAGTCCGAATTTAGGGAAAGGTGTGTAGGAGTACACCACAGAGTTGAGAAATATGGACATAATGTTTGGTATCTCCCAAAATAACCCAAACTTTCTTCTCAAATACTTAGGGGGTCTACACCACCATTTGTGGGAGAAAGTGATGTTCTCCAAATCAGTGGATGAGGCTTCTGTGCAAGAAGAGTATTTGAAGAACATAGGCCTAAAGAGAGTGAAATAAAGTAGATCAAAGCAAAAGTAGTAATAGGACACCTCTTTGGAGGGGAAGAAATAAAAATGAGGAAACTATAAAAATATGGCAGCCACAACACAACAATACAATTATCGTAACAACTACTGGAACAATGATGGCCACATAGAGCAGAAGTGGTAGGAGTTGCATCTAGAATTGAACGTAAAGAACAAAAAGAAAGATAATAAGAAGAAGAATCTCATGGCCACTTATTCAAACAACTAATTTGAAAGCAACTCGAATGTGGTTGACAAGATAATTTGTACAATAGTGTAGAAGGAGGTGAATCTTAGTAGCCTTTAGCAACATGAAGAGAAAGAAATGACCAAACTCTTCCATATAAAGATATATGTTAAGAAGACCAACATTGATGCTTTGTTTGACTCAAGATTATAGAAAAAATTCATTGTATTAGATTTGGTCAAAAATTTGGGGTTGGAAGTTCATTATTAGCCAAACCCATATCTACTATGATAGGTAAATAAGTATATAGAGCTGAAGTTACAAAAATGGTGCAAGATTAGATTTTCCATCAGTTTTTATTTTATTGATGATGTAGAACTAGATGTGGTTCCCATTGATATATGTGGAGTCTTGTTTGGGAGTCCTTACATGTACATGTTAGATGCAATATTTATATAGAGAGCTAAATATATCGTCTCGTTAAGGATGGAAAATCATTCATGATCAACATGCACAAAGGAAAGTAGAAAAATTCAGTAGTAAATGCCAACCAAACTATGAAATTGATTAGTTCCAACAAGAAGTATGTTTACGATAGATTTTTCGGCGAAAATCACATGAGAAAACATTTGTCGACGTGTTTCGAACCAACCAGTGTGGTTCATCGTCAGGACAAGTTGAAAAAACAGATCCAACTTAGCATGTTAAATAGTTAGAGCAGAGCCACCAACGGTTAGCTGGGCAAAAAAATTGACATAGGACCACGGTCAAATTTAGTTATATTAGGTGTAAAAATTATATATATATATATATATATATATATATATATATATATATATATATATATATATATATATATATATATATATATAATTGTTATTTTTATTTAATAATTAAAACTAAAAGGAAAGTAGTTATCTAACGGATCATCCCTTATATTTTAAATATATTAAGGGTTATGAAAATATATTAAAGGGATATTTAGTTAGAAAAAATTAGTAAATATATAAAAATAAAAATTAAAAACGAATAAAATAATTATAATTGGTATCAAAATATTTTAAAGGGATATTTCGTTAGAAAATCAGTAAATAAATAAAAAATAAAATTAAAAACGAATAAAATAATTATAGTTGGTATCATTATTTAATACCTGAAACTAAAAGAAGTTATATACCTAACCATTCCTTATATTGTAAATATATTAATGGGTTATGTAAAATATTAATGGGTTATATTAGGTGTAAAATTTAGTTACATTAGGTGTAAAATCATATATATATATATATATATATATATATATATATATATGTTATTTTTATTTAATAATTAAAACTAAAAGGAAAGTAGTTATCTGACGGACCATCCCTTATATTGTAAATATATTAAGGGTTATGAAAATATATTAAAGGGATATTTAGTTAGAAAAAATCAAATAAATAAATAATAAAGATAACAACAAAACCTAAATAAATAAAATCAAAATAAAAAACCAATAAAATAATTATAATTGGTACCATTATTTAATACTTAAAACTAAAAGAAGTTATATACCTGACATCCCTTATATTGTAAATATATTAATGGGTTATGTAAAATATTAATGGGTTATTTAGTTAGTATTAATATATAAATAATTTAGAACAAGAGAAAACAAAATAAATAAATCAAATAATCAAATAAATAAATAATAAAGAACAAAAATTAAATAAAATTAAAATTAATTAATTAAATAAATAAAAAAATATGTAAAATAACTCCAGTAAATAAAAAGTATAAAAAGAAAAGGATTAAAAAATAAAAATAACAATACAAATAATAAAAATAAAAATAACATCAAATTATAAAAATAATTAAAACAGGCATTATTAGTTAGATGAAAGGGAATTATATAGTAATAACGGACATTACCTTATAATGTAAGACTATATAAATATAATAATGGGTTCTTGATAAATAAACAAGAACGGGAAATAAAAATTAAGTAACATTAAAAATTTTAATTGATAAAAACCAATAAAATAAATAAATAAAAATAAAAAGAAATATATATATATATATATATATATATATATATATATATATATATATATATATATAATAAACATAAAGATAGTAATAAAATAAGAGACAAGCAAAAATGACTAAGAAGAGAGTGCTGGGACCCAGCACCTACTAATTTTCCAGCCATCATCTCTATTGAGATTGCTAGGTCTCTTTTCAATCTCAAGAGCTTCCCTAAATTTCCGATGATGGAAATGCGAGACCTTAGCAATAACACTAGCCTCCTCAATGCAAACATGATGATTGGTTTTTTCCACATGCTCAGCTAAAGCGGAAGACTTAGCTCTTCTATGCTTAAGGTCAGCAGCGTGCTCACTTATCCTTTGATTAATGGAGCGACCTGTCTCACCAATATAGGGGGTCCCACAGGAGCAAGGGATAATATAAACCCCTTTCATATCTTTGGGGTCAATAGGATCCTTTACTGATCTAAGGGACGAACGAATGGTGTTAAGGGGCCTAAAGGTCACTGGGATACTATGCATCCTGAGAATCCTAGCAACCTTATCAGTGGTCCCCTGAACATACGGAAGATGGACACCTGGAATCCGTTCCTTCGGTTCCCTTTTGGTCAGAGAATTCTTGGCGGCTTTACGGAAAGCCTTCTGACCCAAGTATCTACTATAACGATTCTCAACAAAGACATCAAGGAGATGGGATTTTTCTTTCTCAAAACTCTTCTTATCCGAGATCCTTAGGGCCTGAGTAGCAAGGGTATTGAGAACACCCATATTTTGAGCTGGGAAATGGTGGGAACTGGCATGAAGATACTGCTCAGTATGCGTTTTCTTCCGAAAAACCTGATGGGTGAGGGAACCATCACTATTCTTTGAAATAAGAATATCAAGGAATGGGAGGCACCCATCAACTTCCTGCTCCTTAGTGAACTTAATGGCAGAGGATTGATTGTTGAGATGCTCGAAGAAAAGATCTAATTCCTTTTGGCCATGAGACCAAATGACATTAGTTCCATCCACATACCTTTTCTAGAGCTTAGGCAAGAGACGGGAAGAATTCAGAGCCTTGGACTCAAAATATTCCATAAAAAGATTAGCAACAACAGGGGACAGGGGGGAACCCATGGCGACACCACAGGTTTGCTCGAAGAACTCCCCCTCAAAACAGAAAAAGGTGGAAGTGAGGCATATCTCAGCTAACCTGGCAGTGTTAGGGTCAGTTAAGCGGTTTATCACTTCCAAGGCCTCCATAATAAGAATGCAAGTAAACAGGGACAATACATCAAAGCTCACAAGAATGTCCCCAGGGTCAAGCTTAATGTCCTTGATTTCATCAATAAAGGAAGCAGAGTCTTTAACGAAGGACTTCGTACGACCAACTAAGGGCTTAAGCTTTGACGCAAGATACTTAGTAAGAAGGTAGGTAGGACCTCCAATGGTGTTAACGATGGGCCTTAAGGGAGCTCCTTCCTTATGAATTTTGGGGAGACCATAGATTCTAGGGGTGATAGGGTTGCTTTCAATGAGTTTATGGTGAAGGGAACTCACTGAACTAATAGATTTAATGGCAAGAGCCACATTCCTAGCAACCTTCTTTAAAGGATTCTTGGGAAGCTTTTTGTAGCTACCACTATTATGAAGATGATCCAACATTTTGCCGCGGTAATCAGCCCTGTTAAGGATGACAACATCACCACCCTCTTGGGAAGTATGTTTTATTGTTCTTAAGAGAAAGCGAGATTGTAAATGAGCCACTAAGAGTAAAGGAATCCCAAGAGGGTCGTACTAAGAAAAAAATAACAACTGGAAGAATTTCTACAGGCTTATAGGGATTTGTTTTGAGAGCCTAAAGGACTATCATTTAAGAGGGAAGTGGAGCACAAAATCTAGCTTTTGTTAAACTTTGCGTTGCCAAACATTAGATTGTACAAGAAGTTTGTTACAGAAGAAAGTGAGGTGAAGAAATAGTTATAGTGGCTGCTAGAACAGGGTGTCATTCAACTAAGTACATCACCATGTGGCTCAACAATCATCATTATGCCAGAGAAGGATGAGACTTGGTGGATGTGTATAGATTATAAGTCATTGAACAAAATCATGCTCAAGAATATATACCATCGCCAAGGATAGATTATATATTGGATCAATTGCATCAAGAAAAATACTTCACCAAGCTCGACTTAAAGACTGTATATCTCCAAGTTCAGGTCAAAGAAGAAGATACCTGGAAGATCGCCTTTAAAATTAGGCAAGTTTTGTATGAGTGGTTAGTCATACCATTTGGCCTATGCAATGCACCAGAAATGTTAATGAGATTAATGAATGATGCATTGCACCCTTTTATAGATCCATTTATTATTGTTTATTTGGATTATATATTGGTATACAATGTTACCTAGGAGGATCACATCTCACATTTGATGCATGTGCTAGATAAATTAAAGAAGCACCAGTTGCTAGAAAATATTAAGTTTGAGCTTTAATGGAAATATTTAGTGTATCTAGGTTATTTAATAGGTGAAAGAGAGTTGAATATTCATCCTTCCAAGATGGAGGCCATCATGAAATAGCTAGTGCCTACTACTATCTCTAAGGTCTGGAGTTTCATTGGGGCAACACAGTAACTAAGGAAATTCATAGCCTCATTTTCAGTAGTAGTAGCATCACTCCATGCCATAATGGAAAGTGGAAAGAGTTTCCATTGGGGAAAGGGTCAAAAGAGGGATTTGATGAGAGAAATGTGAGTGGGTATGCTATCGAAGCGGTCTTGATGCAGGGAGGAATCCATGTATGCTGCCATTCTAAAGTATTTCATGGATCAGTTCTTAACTACCCTACCTATGACAAGGGTCTATATGCCTCGATGTAAGACATGAAGAAGTGGAAGCATTATTTTACGGGAAATAATACAATAATCCACACAGATCACCAACCATTATAGTACTTGAAGTCCCATAGTAAGATACAACACACTAGGAACTACAAGTTGATGGGAATTTTACAAGAATTTCATTTGGTGATCAAGTATAAGAAGGTCATCACAAAGAAGTTGGCTAACATGTTTTCAAGGCCACCCAAATCAAATATCACAAATTTTGGGACTCTTATGCACATGGATTCATTCAACCATGATGCACACAAAAGAATCATATTAAGAAGATGACGAATTTAATGAGTTGTTTCATCAGTTGTAGAGTCTGAGTGATGTGCATAATGGTGACAACATTGTTGACTACCATATTTATAATGGGTTACTCTATAAGTTGGATAAGTTATGTGTTCCTAAAGGTTAGATATTGTAGCTAATTAGAGAGGCTCAAACCTCCAAGGTTGTAGGAAAATTTGGTGTAGGGAAGATTGTTGCCAACTTGCAGAGGTATGTGTATTGGCCCAAGATGCAAGAGAAGGTAGATAGGTTCATAAAAGGATGCATGCCTTGTTATACCAGGAAGCATAGAAATAGGAAACATGGTCTATATCATCCCTTTACAGTACCTACTTATCCTTGGGAAATCATTTCCTTAAAACCTTTTAGAGGTTTACCAACAACCAAGAAGGGACATGACTACCTCTTCATGGTAGTTTATAGGTTCAACAAGATTTGTGTTCTAATACCCTATAAAAATACCATCACTGGGTAAGAACCGACCAAATTATTCTTTGGACAGGTCTTGGTGAACTCTCCTATACCAAGGACCATGTTTCAAACAAGGATACAAGGTTTCTTAGTGTATTCAGGGGTACACTATGGAAGAAGATGGTCATGAAGTTCAATATATATACAACATTCCATCCACAAATAAATGAGAAGATATAAGTAGTCAACATGAATTTGGTGCATCTTCTAAGGGGATAAAACCATAAGCATCCAAAGGCCTAAGATTCAAATATGGTATATATACAATATTTTTACAATAGAGAAATTCATATTTCTATAGGAAATCCCCCATTTGAAACATGTTTTAGATATTTGTCGCCTTCACCTTTGGATATTGCATATGGGTAGCAAGGAGGAGTGAAGGAATATCTTATAGGAGATCCCTTGAGGGCTGAAAATTTTATACGGAAGATCATGCATATCCACCTATAGGTAAAAGAGACACACATAAATGGTAGGAGAAATATAAGGCTGGGCATGATCAACATAGAATGAATAAATCATTCAAGTTGGGAGACAAAGCATGGCTACAGTTGAACAAGGAGATGTTGCAGGGACATGGTAAGAAAATAAAGTCTCTAAGGTATGGTCCCTTTGAGATACTGGAAAAGGTGGGTTATAATTCCTATCAACTCATTTTACCACCATATATGTTCATTTACTTAGTTGTGAATCTAGAGAATATGAAACTCTGGATTTAAGACCTTTGTGGTTTATTTCTTTTGACTTAGTTACCGGAGAATCCACAGAAAGAACCATTTTCTACCAATGTTTCAAATCCCAACCGGGATCCATCATCAGGACACTTGAAGGCTTGATAGAAGAATAGTTTAGTTGAGAGATTAAATAGTAATGAGGAGAGTAAACTTAGATGAATATTGGCTTTCTTTTTTGAATAATAATTTTGATTAATTATTGATGAGCTAATTAATCGATTAAAATTAATATAAATTATTATTATGTTGATCATTATCATAATTTATATTAATTAATTAATTATAATATTGTTATCATAATTAATATTAATTAATTAATTATAATATTATTAATAATTAGTTACTTTTAATTTAATATAATAATTATTATTAATATTAATTGTTAATAATATTAATATTATTATTAAATATTATTATTAATATAATAATTAATAATAATAATATTAATATTGATCATAATTAATATTACTAATATTAATCGTAGTATATTGTATTAATATTTAATATTTAATATATTTAATATATGTTAGTACAATTTTTATTATGAAATAGAAGTGAGATATTTGTTATGAAATAGAAATATTATTAATATATTTTCGTATTTTATGAATAGTAATATTAGTGTATTATTAGTGTAATGTATTAATATTAAGATTATTTAAAATGTATTAGTATTAATAATTATTATTATTATATTAAAATTGATATTATAATATTAAGAATCCATATAAATAATTAATAATTAATAATTAATAATTAATAGTTAATTAGTATTAATAATTGATAATTAATATTAGGACCTAATAATTAATATTAATAATTAAAATAGTAAATGATCAATTTTTTTTTTAAATAGTTTAACTAATTAATAGATTTTAGTTAATATTTAATAATCACAATTTATATTAATAGTTAATGATAATAGTAATAGCTATTATCATAATTACTAATGTAAATGTTTAATTATGTACTAATTATTATTATTATACTTAAATTATTATAGCGAGGTTACTAACTACTAAGATAAGAAAGGGAGAGGTGATTCTACCACTGAATGCTAAACCTGAGAAGTATTGGTGACCTTAATTTCTTTGATTAGGGGAAGCCAACTTCCACTAATCTCCATACCGTTGTCTCTATTGAGATTATGCCGATGTTTGATAATTTCGAGAGCTTCTCTAATATTTTGCCTATGATGTTGTTCTTCCCTAGCGATAATTGAGTTGTTTTACAATAAGACATGGTTCTTAGTTTTTGAGGAGTGTTATGCCAGGGCTGAAGTACGAGTACTTTCATTCTTGATATCAGCTCCAAATTGTTCTTTCCGTGGATTCTCCGGTAATGAAGTCAAAATATGAAACTATATGAGTCTCCCATGTTAGATCGAGAAGAGGAACACTTTCTACCTTCTATGGAGGATTTGGCACTAGATGCCTAGATAGAGTTCATAGAAGATACAATTTTTCCAAAGAGGTTCATAAATACGGGGTATGGGTAGTATGAACTTTGGAAAAATGGGTTGAAAGGAAAACTTCCATGCAAGGCTAAATGGTACACTAGAGAGAAGGTGGAGCAAACATTTTCTCACCTAGTCTAGTAGAAGCTTTCAGGGACCAAAATCCTTCCAAAATGGAGAGGTGTGGTCTATTTTGGATCATTATATCTTTTTTCATCCATTTTTATGCATTTGGAGTGGAAAAAGTGGAGGAATCAGCTCACAATACCATTTTTCCTAGCGGAACCCTATTTGGGAAAAGAGGGTCTAAAACCTTTCAGGAGCATTTTAAGGCATCAAACAATGTGTTGTAGCTACTACAATTGGCTTACACTCAATTTCAAAGCCTTCCTTGGTATTTTACAGTGTTGTTGCAAACATTGGATCTCATTTCATGAGCTTCCTTGTAGTGCTTTGGTCCCTCTTGCATGTTGGGTTAACTATTATCTTTTTGCATGTTTGGCTGTCGTCCAATGTTTGCAAGCCTATTATGATGGTTTCAAAGGTTAGTCTTTGTGTATATGATTTTTAATAACCATGTAAACATATATCGCATACATACATAAAGTCTTGAGCACTGTCACACAAGTGTCATCACGGTTGTCCTAATGCCTATCTTAAGTGTCACACTTGTTGTATTTTGTCATGAGGAAATCACATGGAGGGAAATGATTTGTTTGTGTGTTCTAATGATCTATGTTGTTGTGTCATAAAATTATGATAAGTATGTGATCACAGTCAAGGTTCATCATAGTTCATCATTGATCCCACACATAGACATTTTCAGAAAATCTTCCCAACTGAGCAACATAGCTTCATCGAGCCCCAACTGAACTGTGCACTGTGTAGTATCACCCCTCTAAGTTGTGACCTTGCTACTTAGAACTTTAGAATGTGTAGTCCTTGTCTCCCAAGGTTGTTTCACTACGCAATTCTTGTGCCTGACTCCTGACCTTGACCCCTAGAATTGTGTAGTTATGTCTCCTAGCCTACCTTAAACTGTGCATTTCGCATCTTCAACCCTTAATATTTTCCCTTGGCTACTAGAACTGAGAAATGTGTAGCCTAGTCTCCCTTGACATATAAATATGCACAGTTGGATTTCCTAATGTCCTTTCCCTCAGCTAGACCCCACTGTCTCGAGAAATTGCACAGTCTTGTCCTCCAGACCTCCCTAAGATGCACACTGTGAAGTCTCATAGATCAAACTCTCCCCCTTGGCTGCTGGAATAGCACAATGTACACTCGATAAGCCAATATTCCCAGCCTATCACTTATCTCGGGCTTAATTAATGGATCAAAATACATTATCTTAAACTAGGGGGTTTTCAGATTGATGTCATCTCATCATGAGTGAATCGTAGGAACTGGTACATTATCATGTCATGGAATATGATGGAGAAGGAGAATAAGGAGGGAAGCATGCCTAAAGACTCTCTTGTATATGAAATTACAAGTTGATCAATCGAGAGAAAGCAAAGGGACACAAGTTTTAACCACCATCCAAGACTAAAGATCATTGAATATTCTGCATCACCAAGCCATGTAGAAGTGAAGAGAAAGCATATTCAAGAAGACATCAAGCACTTAGTAGCAACAGTGATTTGACATTGCCACATCATCAAGCAGTCCATGTCAACAATGTCATGTCATGTCATGTCATGAGTGGTCATACTCCACATCACTATTGTGGACAATGTATATTGTATTCAAACGTATTGTAAAGCGGAAGTCCAAAGGACACAGATGGAATACAAAGAGTCATGTAAGTTGAAAAGTCATAAGAAGTCAAACATTCATGAGGGTAGTCAAAGGATTATCCTTGGTTATATATACTCCCTCATTGTATGAACAAAGGACTTTTCACCTTGGCTCCTCCCGCAAGGCATTAGAGAGATTAGCTAGTTCTTTGAGGAGCAAGGAGTGGCTCCAATGACACACTATTAGGGCTAGTGGCGTACATCGTAAACATGTGTCTTGGGAATTTTACTTAATAATAGAAGCCTTGCAAGGCCAATAAATTATTCACGCATGGACTTTGAATGTTTGTAAGACTATTATGCGGATGTTTGTATTTCATGTTTGCTTTCACATTTTCTAAGATAGTTGAACTATTTTGGTTATTTTAGTACTTAACTTATTGATAATGTGTTGTAATGGTTGTTATTGTTGTTCCATCCTTGTGGAATATTCCTTGGGATATTAGACAAACCTTTCTTCCATATTCTCCGAAGAAGAAGAATACCACCTCCAAGGGGATAATAGTTTTTAATATTGAAGACATGGTTCTTGCCACTCTTGAAGAATTAGCAGAGTCTATGGAAAAAAAAGAGCCTCCACTCTTTCATAGTGGCGATGGAGACAATGTTCTACTCTTGGACACAACGTTTGGCAGGATAGGTGGAGAATAAGAAGAGGAAGAATAGCCATCAGATTCTGATAAAGAAGAGGAGGAAAACAAAGAATAAGACATGGAAGACCAAAATCTATACTAGATGAGTCAGGGCCGACTTTCTTTTCTGGGTGTTCTACACAAGATGCCAAGGCATTCAGAAAATCTCTTAACGAAGTATTACCCTAATAAGACAATGAAGGTTGAAGACCATCTAGATAACTTTTACCTGCATCTGCAAATACTTGAGGTATGTTATGATGATGTTCCATTTAGACTTTTGCCATGTACCTTAGATTGTAGAGCAGTTGTATGGTACCACATCCTTCCTCCAAACTCCATCTAGAATTGGAGGGGGTTTAAGAAGATATTGGAGGGGGTTTAAGAAGCCAGTTTAGATTCAAATCCTATATGGTACCACATCCTTCCTCCAAACTCCATCTAGAATTGGAGGGGGTTTAAGAAGAATTGGAGGGGGTTTAAGAAGCCAGTTTAGATTCAAATCCTATAAACAACACAGTTATTAATCAAGAATGGAGCAGTGTGGGTATAAATGAAATCAACAACAAGAGTGATGACGAAATAAGAACAAACAGCTTGGATATGGTTCATAATATTAGCGATGTGGACATAACCGGTCTCTCCATCAGGCACAGCAATACGCTGGACACTCTGGCTCACTCCAAATCGCATCCCCCATTTGATGTTATAGAAAATAATGAGAACGCAACTATAAAGGAAAAGAAAATACAATGGTATAAATCAACTGATGAGAACAATGTCGATATGAGTAATAATGTAGATAAAACCTTCAGCCCATCTACCAGTTTAAAATCTCAAACCACTCATCCTGATCAAAGTAGGATTTCAGACAAAGCCCAGGTCATTAACTTATCATACATCAGTCTTTATTATGCAACTAAATCCATTTTGAAAAAAGGTCTAAATTTTGCCATAACCCTGAATAAAATTCCTATAGAGGAAGTCATCAGTAATATTGAAGTAGCTATTAAAAACCTAGACATAGCAAAAAGTGAAGAAATCAGACAAGATATTGCAAAAATTCTGAGAACCTCTAAACTGCCTACATCTAACATTTCCAGAGAAGAAAAAAGAGCTCTAAACAACCTCAGAAAAAATAAAAGCATAGTCATCCTAAAAGTTGATAAGGGCAATGCTACTGTAGTTATGAACAGAATAGAGTATGACAATAAAATGGAAGAACATTTAAATAATAGTGCATGTTATAAAATTATCAATAAAGATCCCAGTGAGAAAATCATGCATGAAGTAACTAAGAAAATCAAAGAATCATCTCTGGATGATGTCACAAAAAAGAAAATCATCCCTAATAGTTCAATTATTCCTAGAATTTATGGAGCTCCTAAAGTCCATAAACCTAACATTCCTCTCAGACCTATAGTTAATACCATAGGTTCCCCTACTTACCTTTTGGAAAAACACCTAGCCAAAAAACTCAGACCCTTGTCTGGAAATACCCCTTCTTATATTAAAGACTCCTATTCGTTTGTTCAATGGATTAATAACATAGAAATGAAATATGAAGACATTATGGTTAGCTTTGATATTGTATCCCTTTATACCATGATTCCTATTGATGAAGCCATTGAGATCATGAGAAACATCACTGATAAAGAAACTGTGGATCTTTTGGAACTATGCTTGAAATCCTCTTCCTTCAGCTTCAAAGGTCAAATTTATGAACAAACTCATGGTGTGGCTATGGTTCTCCTCTATCCCCCATAATTGCCAACATCTTTATGGAGCACTTTGAACAGAAAGCTCTTAGGTAATTTCCATACACCCTTGAAGAATGGAAAAGGTTTTTTGATGACATATTTTCCAAGTGGATTCATGGAAAAGAAAAACTTGACCTATTCCTCAATCACTTAAATAGCCTCTATGACCATATAAAATTCACTATTGAAATTGAAAACAACAACCAACTTCCCTTTCTAGATATCCTTCTAACTAAAAGAGATGGGTCTCTTGGTTTCCAATTCTACAGAAAGAAAACCCATATAGAAAGATATCTTCATGCAAATTCCCATCACCACCCTAAACAGAAGATTGGCATCATTAGGACCTTAACTACTAGGGCGGCCAGAATATCTGATGTGGACCATCTAAATGATGAGCTTAACCATATTCACAACTAAATGGCTACAATAGAAATACCATCAAGAAAGCTATGCACATATCCCTAAACAAGACTAACAATGATATTAAAAATCAAAATTTATCCACTCCTCAAGTCTCCCTTCCATACATAAAAGGCACCACTGATAAAATCTCTAAAATTCTTAATAAACATAACATTAATGTAGCATTCACCCCTGCTAATACCATCAGACAATTATTCAACTCTGTCAAGGATCCCATAAACCCTAAACTTCAAAAAGGTGTTTATGTGATTCCTTGCTCATGCGGTAAGGAATACATAGGCGAAACGGGTAGGTCTCTTAATATTAGAATTAAAGAACACACTGCTGACTTAAGAAGAGAAAGGACCTCTAAATCAGCCTTAGCTGAACATGTTCACTCTTCCTCTCATTACATTCGCATAGAAGACATCAAACTGGTTAGAAAAGAAGACCACTATCGCAAAAGGAAAATCAAGGAAGCCATTGAAATAGGAAAAGGAAGAATAACCTGAACCGGGACGACGGATTAAAACTAAGCAACACTTGGAAACCGTTACTTGAAACCTTAAAAGCCAATAATTAACTATATTCCCTTAAAAAACTTAAAAAAAGGTAAAAATAAAAAAAATAATAAAATCATCAATTATGTAATATCCTCCTTAAAACAATAAATTTAATTAACAATCATAAACATAAATTAGTAATAGATTCCTTCACATATAATCATTTGATATCATTAAAAAAAATAACTAATAGAATGCATATAGGTGTAACTACTCAAAGCTTCAAAAATAATAATAATAATAATAATAATAAGGGGAATAACAATTACACTGGTTATTGAATGCTAATATATATATATATATATATATATATATGTATGACGTTGATAGTCACACGGAGGGAAAGGCGTCTGCAACCCATCTAGGGTTTCTGCAACTTCTGCAACGGCAGACCTGCCAAGCTTAGTACAGCAGGTGAGAAGCAGACGGACGGGTGGTCAGAGGAGAACGACCATTGATAAGGAGTGAAATGCATTCCCCTCAGGGGGAGGGCCAGGAGCCTCCCCCCGATAAGGACAGTCGGTTGCCGCCAATGGAAGAAAAGGAAACGGATAACGAACAGAGCGGAGGTGATACGGATCGCAGCAAGCTGAAGGGTAAGGACATAGAACAGGAAGACAGAAACAGAGCAAGCTCATCCACATGCAAGCCTGTAGCAACGGACAGGCCGAGAGTGGAGTTCCCAAGTCATCGCATCAATGCAAGGATACAGTACATGAGAGATCACGCGTTGATTGGCAAATTCATAGGAATTTGGCCGACGGAGAAAGCGCTGAGAAGTTGGATCAGTGCTAAATGGCATCCAAAAGGAGACATTACTCTGCATCTTGGAGCAAAGGGGTTTTTTACGGCGGTCTTCAACTGCTTGGAAGATCGTAATAGGATCCTGGATGGGGGACCCTATTTTTTCAACTCTGCAGGATTATATCTCAAAGCGTGGGTGGAAAGATTCAATCCAGATAAGGAAGATCTGAGTTATGCTCCAGTGTGGATAAGGTTATATTCGCTGCCATGGGAATACTGGGAAGAAAAATCCCTCCAGGAGATTGGAGACGCTCTTGGTGAGTTTTTCAAGATCGCAGAGGAGACAAAATCATGTAGATACACATCTTATGCTAGAATATGTGTCTACATGGACCTCAAGCAAGCTTTGCCAGACACGGTAAGTTTTTTTCATGAAGATTCTGAATGGATTCAAGTTATAGATTATGAGCATGTCCCATTTAGATGTAGGAAATGCCATAATATATGGCATCTCTACAGAGACTGTCCACTAAACAAGAAACCATCTTCTCAAGAAAGTATGGATAATCAAACAGCAGATGGTTTCACTAGGGTTAGAAACCGAAGGAGAGGGAATAGGAAAACATCAGGCAATCCCAAGCCAAATCCGATTAACAAGCATGTACCAACAACGAGCAATCGTTTTGAGACCCTAGCCAAGACTGATATGCAAGATCAGGAAAAGGAAGTGCAGGAGAACAAGGAATCCATTAAAGATCAGCAAGGAGAAACTTCAATGCAAACAGGAGATATGACTCATAAGCAATCAAGCCCGCAATCCCAAGCAAAATCTATATTCTGGCAATCCCAAGGAATGGATGTAGAATACACTGAGCCCAACAAAAAATCATCCAAGGAACGAGAGGAATCCTCTCAAGAACCTCAAATAATGGAAGAAGATCTGGAATCCTTAGATATAGGAGATCTGGATATTCTAGGCTTGGAACAAGCTTGCAAGACAGGGAATTTTGAAAAAATACCAGACAGGCAGGTGGACAACTTAGTTGAAGTGTTAAATAGAGCTCAGTAGAAATAATCGCTAGGTGTTCAGACAGGAAGTCCATGGGATGGCAAGTTCATCACAAAGGATAACAAGAAAAGAGGCAGAAAAACAAAGCTTGAAAGAACCATAAAGATAGGATAGGTATTAGTGGAGTCAGGGAGGTATGCCAAACTGACAAAATACTTTAATACTGATCCCCATCCTTCCCAATGAAGCTGATATCATAGAATATAAGAGGGCTAAATGGCCCAAGGAAGAGCAGATTATTAAAAAATATGCTTATGCTAGAAAAACCGAGTATCCTCTTTCTGCAGGAAACGAAATGCAGCTCAATAATATTGGAAAAAATAGCAGCGAAAGTCTGGCCGGGAGGGTTAGTAATAGTTGTTGATTCATAAGGAGCCTCAGGAGGACTTGCAATTCTCTGGGACGCGCGAGTTATTCAACTAAATGACATACAAGCCAATAAAAGCTTCATTCAGGCAACATTTCATCTCATAGGAACTAATACCTATGGATTCATAGCTAATGTTTATTTTCCACAGGACAATGCTCAAAAATCTCAAATCCTGAACACACTGTCACATCTCAGCTTAGAAAGGCCATACCCACTTTGGATTTCTGGAGGTGATTTTAACATGATAGCAAGCATGGAGGAAAAAAAGGGAGGCAGAAGCAGAGCAAATAATGATGGTAACCTCTTAAAAAATTTCATTCACACTAATTGGTTGGTGGATGTTCCCACAAGTAATGGCCTCTTCACCTGGAGTAACAAGAGAGAAGGACTACAACAAATTGCATCACGACTTGATAGATTTCTTATCTCTGACAATGCAACACATTTAGGAGGGGAATTTACAGCATCAAATCTGCCTATCTCTGGATCTGATCACTGGCCCATTGAACTTCAATGGAACATACCTGGTAACAACCTCAAGAGACCCTTTCGATTTGAAGAATTCTGGCTAAAGCATCCGGATTTCGAAAAATTAGTTAGTTCAACTTGGATTAACTTTAATCCTACCGGAGGTACTAGAATGTCCAAGTTTCAGCAAAAACTCAAGCATCTTAAAGGAGTAATCAAGCGCTGGAACCATAATATTTTTGGTAACATTTTTCAAGCTCAAGCTACGCTCAACTTAGAAATGAAGAGGATTCAGCAAAGTATTATAACTGATGGTCGAATGGAGGAACTATCAAAACAGGAACAATTCATTGAATCTCAGATTTTAGAGAGGGCCAAACAGGAGGAAACATTATGGAGACAGAAATCACGGATTAGATGGTTAAAAGATGGAGAAAAGAACACAATTTTTTTCATAAAACCACGGTCCAGCGCAGAATGAGCAACTGCATTACTCAGATCAAAAATGAACAAGGGGACAAAATCGAAACACAAGAAGGCATTGAAGAGGAATTTCTCAGCTATTTTAAGAAGATACACCAGGAACCCAATATAGACAGAATGCCAGCTATCAATAGGCTCCTGAAGGATATTCCTAAGTTAATAACAGAGGAGCATAATAGTCTTCTCCTCAAACCAGTCAATCTACAGGAGGTTGAAGAAGCGGTCCATCACTTAAAGGAGGGAAAAGCGCCGGGTCCGGATGGCTTTACCTCAAACTTTTTTCACAGGTTCTGGGACCTCATAAAAGAGGAGGTTTGGCATCTTGTGGAGGAATCCAGAGCTCTTCGATGGATGTATCCAGGGTTAAATGCCACATTCATTGCCTTAATTCCAAAAGGGGAAGATTCTAACACTCCTGACAAGTACAGACCAATCGCATTGTGCAATATCATATACAAAATTACATCAAAAGTTATATCAAATATATTAAAGCCACTGCTACCTTTGATTATCTCGTCTGAGCAGTCTGGGTACGTAGAAGGCAGGCAAATAACGGATGGGATTATATTAACTCATGAGATAATCCATTCTCTAAAGCAAACCAAAAATCTAGGTATGCTGCTTAAATTAGATTTGTCCAAAGCTTTTGATAGTATTAGTTGGGTGTACATTCAAAAAATTCTCACAGCCTTTGGGTTTGCTCCATCTTGGGTCAGATGGATTTTTAATCTATTGTCTTCAGCTTTTTTCTCTATTTTGATCAATGGAATCCCCTCGGCCACTTATCGCCCCTCCAGAGGTATAAGGCAAGGAGACCCCTTATCTCCCTTTCTTTTTGTTATAATGGCTGAAGGTCTGGGTAGAAGTATTACATCAGCCCGGCGTGCTCTGCTTCTAAAAGGCCTCTCTTTTAACAATTCACCCATCGGCAATTTGTTGATGATAATATGCTCTATGGTCATCCATCGGTGAAAGAAGCACACATTCTCAAATCAATTCTATCTATTTTCTCTTATGCTTCTGGAGCTCTCATAAATCGAATCAAATCCCAGATCTTTTTCTTTAACACCCCTGTTTCCACCCAAAAAGCCATTGGCCGCATTCTTGGATTCACTACTGCCTCCCTGCCCTCCAAGTATTTGGGTGCTCCTTTAATGGCCTCTGCTCTTAATCATTCCTCTTGGAAGCAACTGTTGGAGAAATTGGAAGCTCGGCTCTTCCTCTGGACTCACCAAGCCCTCAATATGGCTAGCAGACTTGTTCTTGTAAAAGCTGTCCTAAGCTCCATGCCATTGTATCTCTTTTCCATCCTTGCTGCTCCTAAATGGGTTCTTAAAGAAATCAAGAATCTCCAGCGTAACTTCTTATGGGGAAGCTCAGGACATAATAGGAAATGGGCTCTTGTCAAATGGGAGAAAGTCTTCATTCCCAAGCGGGCAGGGGGTATTGGGTTAAGAGATCCAGAGCACAACAACAAAGCAATGGGCGCAAAAATCTGGTGGAGATGGCTAGCCTATCCCAACACTCCGTGGGCCTCTCTTTGGACAGCGAAATATGTAAGCAATTGTCCTATGGAAGAAAGAATATGAATGATGGAAGGCAGTATGGGATCGGCAATTTGGAATGCATCTATCCAACACAGAAGCCTCATTCAAAAGCACAGTTTCTGGGAAGTAAAAAGTGGATCCATAGCACGGTTTTGGGAAGACTCATGGAAACAATTACCCAAACTAAAAGACATACTTCAAGACCAGCCAATATCAGAGCAGGAAATCAGTCAGTTAGATAAGTTTAATCAATGCTGGAGCTCCTCTACATCTCAAGGACACAGGCAATGGAAAGAGGCAAACCAAATATTACCAAACAGCTCTGAACAAATTCAACAGGCTCTCAATAAAGAATTACAATTGAGGAAAATCACCATTTCGGAAGGCTCATACATTCTAAGATGGGGCTATGAGGAGAAAGGAACATTCACAACAAAGGAGGCTTATAAGATAATAGTCCAAGATCAGATTAACAAAGACACTTTATGGGCTAAAATTTGGGACAATTACAATTGGCCAAAGGTTTCCACCTTTTTATGGCTCCTATGTCATAATAGAATTTTGACTTGGGATAATCTTCGGAAAAGAAGTTTCTTGGGTCCATCCATCTGCCTGTTATGTAAGCAAGAGGAGGAAACAGCCATACATCTTATGCAGACATGTCAAATGGGTAGGAAACTTTGGGAAAAGGTCGCCTTCCGCTGCCAAAAAGATGGTAGAGTATAGGGAGATCTCAAAGCAACCATCCGCAACTGGAGTCAAAAGCCATTTCAAAGTAATCTTCTTAATGCTATGTGGCAAATGATACCAGGTTTACTAATGTGGAACATCTGGAAAGAGCGAAATAGAAGAGTTTTCAAGGATCAAATTATGCCTCTAGAGCAAATCTGGACAACATTTCAGCAGAACATCATGGAGTCTCTATCGATCAAAGAATGGTGTGCAGAAGACCTCCCTACTTTACCACAGGAGAGAACAATATGGGACAATTGGGGATTCCAAATAAACCAACAGTCAATAATAAAAAAGAATCCCACAATGCAGATAAAAGAATCCAGTCAATGGATGCCGCCCCCCACCAACATGTTCCAGCTCAACTTTGATGGTGCATCGAAGGGAAATCCAGGGAAAGCAGGGTATGGAGGTGTCATAAGGGATCATAATGGAAATCCTCAATGCATTTATCTGGGCTCGAAAGGGTGGGATACCAACAACTCAGCAGAATTGGAAGGGCTGTGGAGAGGCCTCAAAATGGTGCATGAAAGGAGTATGTTCCCAATCATCATAGAAGGGGATTCACAAATTATAATTCAGATGATCATAAAGCTCAGAAATGGATCTCCCATTCACAAAGTCAGCAACAGTTGGCGAATGGCTCAGAGGTTGGAATTGATAAATAGTTGGCTTTATAAACATCAAGCGATCTCATTCAAACACACCAGAAGAGAAGGAAATAAACTTGCTGACTTTCTTGCCAATCTTGGAGTGGAGGCTGAGGTAGGTTATTTCAAAGGGTCTATAACCAGTATAGCCACCGGGGACCAGCTTGCAAAATTCCAGGAAATTGTCAATTGGGATAAATCTCATAAGGAAAACACCCACCCGGATGCGGGTGGTATCAAGTCAATTTAATGATAGGCCGCACTTCAAAGGCAGTTGGTAGCGCAGATGGCAGATGGAAGTTTTGTCGAGGACGCGTAGCAGGTGGGCAACAACGTTTAAAGGTATGTGAATTCATTGCGGGGCAGTCTCGATTGTGGGTTCAGCAGGCCGGAGTTAATGCAGGCATGTATGCTCGGCAGAGAATTTGCTATATTGCTATGGATCGGTTCTTCATACCTGGTTCAGTCCCTGGAGTTATTCATTGTGCGGCAGAGAGGTCTCAGAACCTCGGTCTTGTTTGCCGCATCTGGCTTTTGGCGTGGATTGGAAAACTCATTGTAGCGGCTTGCGTTCCTCAGGTAATTGATTTTCTCTGTTTCATTCTATCTACTGGTCAATTTGTGCTCTGGAGAATGCCTCGACGACGCGGTGTTCCTCGCAGAGGAAGTCACACAGGGGACAGAGGCCAACCGTCTCGCCCTGTTCCTCAAAATGTCATTCCTATTGCCTCTGCGTCTCCTTCTTCTCCGCCTCCAGAACAAGCCAGGCCCATTCCGAATAGCTCTTTCCAGACTGCTAGATTCACCTTCCAAAGCCGACTTAATAGGCCCATTTTGACTGCAAGCCCCACTATTGTTCTCGCGGAGGAAGATAATAATCAGGTGAGCTCGGCTAATACTACCCCCTCTCAGTCTCAGGGAGATAGCGTGCTGCTTGGGGACCTGACTGGGCTGGTGTTCCAGGCAGATAACCAGCATGAAGGTGGCCATGACGCGGAGGTGCCACATCATCCTGTGGATCTGGCTCAAGATGATATTGTGCCTTGTGGCCCGACTCAGTGGGCAGGCGGTGTTTTAAATTTGGTGACCACTCCTGATGGTGGTGAACCTGTTTATGATGAAGGTGGATTTGTGACCTGGGTTGCTTCTACCAGTCAAGCGGAAGCGGAAATGCCAGACTCATCCAAGCATGCAGATTAGAATGGTTTACTCTCTGCCGGGGGGTCTAAGTAATTTTGGGTATGTGTCGTTAATTCTGAGGATAGATGTCTTTGTCTGGTCCACACTCTGGCTACGGAGAGGGGCCATTGTCATTCCAGTCTCGGTTTTCTGTTTCAGATATGGTTTTGTTAGCTGTGTCTTAATTTTTGTGGTCATTACAGGGCATGATGAACTCAGTCAGGGTAATATCTTTAAGTATGTCAGTGCCCGAACTATAAATTTTGCAGTATGTTTTGTAAATCTGGTATCAAGCCTGAACTGTAAGGTCCATGAGTTTTTGGTAGAGGAATGGCCGCGGCCTCCTCAGAGGTTCTAACCTCTTTGTACATATTTTTATCTTTCTTAATAGAATTAGCATTTACAGAGAAAAAACATAAATAATAATAATAATAATAATAATAAATAAACTCTAGAAATTATAGATAAATAACTCACTAAAACCAAAATAAATAAATAAAATATAAAAAATAAAAATAAAAATAAAAAAATTAATTAATTAATTAATTAAGCAAATAAAAAAAGTTAATCAAATAAGTAAATAATTAAACAAAGAAATAAGTACATTAAATTAAATTAATAAAGTTATTAAAAAAAAATAATAAATAATAAATTTGTTAACTAATCTATTCGTTTAATTAACTATAAAAAATTAGTTAATTAGTAAAACATAGTAATTAATCAATAAAAAAAATAAAAAAATAATAATAATAATTTTTCATAAATTTATTAAACCTAATAATTAATTCAAGAAATAGAAAAATAAGTAATTAATTTATCCCTGTAAACTTATTAATTAATGAATTAATTAATCAAATTTATAAATTAATAATGGAAATAAATGAATAAACATATTAATAAAGAATACATAATTAAATTAATTAATTTGATTAAACAAACAAATTAATTTATTATTTAAACAAATTAATGAATCAATTAAACCAATTATTTAAAATAGAATTAATAAACATAATAATTAATTCTATAAATAATAAAATTATTCGATTAAGTTATCCCCTTGAATAAATAAATAAATTAATTAATTAATAATAATAATAATAATAATAATAATAATAATAATAAATAATTTAATTAATTAATTAAATAAAAAGATAAGAGCCGACCTATTTTCTTATTTCTTTTGTTTAATAACTTATATATATACCCTAATTATTGCTCTTAGATACATCATTAAGATCTTAAGAATATCTATTGACGCATCTTCCCCTGATGATGGACTCACTTGGTAGTCCGAAACGTTGGGTTCATAAAACTCTACAACAGGTCATTCCTCCTCTACCTAAAACTATCCTCATCTGTATGGATTCATTATTTAAAAAGATATTCCTTGAAAATTTTCCTGATGATACGACCCCCACTATGTTATTGAAAGAGTTGGGTAATACTAAGATGGAGAAAAAGGAAAATGTGAAATATTTTAACCAGAGGTTCAATTTAATTTTGAACAAATTTATAGAAAACATGAAACCTTGTGACTTCATCACCATAGCTTACTACACGTCTGCCTTACCAACAAGAATTGTGCAGTTTGTGAAGTGAACTACAAAACAAACACTTACAGAAAATTTTGAAGAGGCTATTGCTATTGAGAATGACATGCACAAAATCGGAGTCATCTCAGACAATGAACCAACAAAAGACTCCAATGACACAGGTAAGAGGTCTCAGGCCTCTGTGAGCAGGGACAAAGAGAAAGAACCATCTGATCTTGAAGGCTTGACTTGTCTTGTCAAGTCTTTGTCTAATGAAATGGAAAAGATCAGACAGAGGTCAAGCAAGACCACTATGAGCAGCAAGCCTCCTAGATTCAACTTGTTCATAAGGACTACAACTTCTAGGAGTAGAAGCAACCAACCGAAAAATTATGCGCAAAGCTCCAATGTCATGTTGAACATTGATAAGTTGGGCACAAATCAATATTGTGTGTTTCCTCAAGAACATCATTCAGAGAATATGTGCCCACAATGGAATCAAGCCATGAGCATAGTTGCTATGCAGCTTGTTGATTCGATAATGGATAAAGAGCAGACTGAGCCTACAGAGGAAAAGAAAGAAGCTATTGCAGCCGATTAAACTCTAAGTGTCGAGCATGTAGTGATCATGTTTAGATATATACTCACATCCCAAAAGAGTATTGCCGATAAGCATCCTTTGAGTGATGGTCTGGCCTAGAGCATGACCAACCGATACAAATTCAGAAGCCAAGGGTCAAACACTACAATTGAGTTTCTAAAACAAAAATTTAAAGAAAATATCTTGAGTAAAATAAACCCACCACTAAGTCAGTGTATAACACTCAGAGAAAGTATGGCAAAGAAGTACCATCGAAATGGTTTTCATTAGAAGTAAGGACAGAACCATCACTCTGAAAATCACAAACCAATTTACATCCCTAGACACCTCACTCGTTATTCCCACTGTGGACTACAACATAGTTGATCACGTGAAGAAGGTTTTCGAACATTTCAATGTTTGAATTAACAAATATCACAAGCCAGTGGGACATCCTCTTACAGGCACTAGGGAAGACCTCTACAGGTAATGCTACCTCTTCAGATAAGGAATCTGGTAAGTCTCGTGGTTCTCTCAAATCCGTACGTAATTCTATAACGATGGATACAAGTACACTCTACCCACCTTTCTTATTAACTTTCAAAATCTTCAATTTCAATGTACATAATTGCTTGGTTGATTCTAGTGCATCAGTGAATGTAATCCCATTATCTGCTGCCAATAAAATCAGTTCTAAGTGGGATAAAATAGATGCAAAAATTATTCATCTAGATAGGACTCATGCCCATGCAATTGGTCAACTTAGAGATGTCACCATTCACGTATCATCTGATGGACGAGTCCACCAATGCATCAACATAGTGATTGTGGGCATTTCGGAAGCATACAGAGTGTTGTTGAGCAGAGACTAGTCTAATAAGCTACAAAGATACTTTCCCACATATTGGTCACATCTATGGCTTCCGTATAGGAGTATAAATAATTAGAGCCATGTAGAATCAGAGAGATATATGATACACATTGTCACTCCCTTGGATGAACATAATGAAACAATGGATTTCGTAGAATTCTTTTTAGAAATTTCTTCCATGAAACTCTACTGGGGTGTTATCTTGCATAGCCATCTCCAGTCCCACCCAATAAACAATTGGATCTCCTTCCTTGTCCAACTAGTGATAGTGAACTTTGTACAGTTAGCAGTAGTTGTAGAAGTACTAGTTTAGTTCCCAGCCCCTGTACATATGATATTTGGACTGTTTACTTCGATGGTTACAAAACACAGTAGGGCTCTAGAGTTGGTTGCGTTTTAATAGACCTGCTGCAGAGAAAGTAATTGATCTCTAGCCACTTGGAATTTGAGTGCACGAACAACACTACATAGTATGAAGCACTCATCGTAGGCTTACAAGAGGCCATTAACCTCAATGTTTCCATCCTGAAAGTAGTCAGTGACTCAGAAATTGTGGTACGACAGGTATGTAACATCATACATTTTGTGTCACCTCATCTTAGAAGTTATCAACAAGAGGTATGACATCTTATTTCACATTTCCAACATTTCAATGTCATTTATGTTCCAAGAATGTGTAATGCAACTGCAGATGCATTAGAAAATGTTGCTCCTAGGTTGTCACTATTGAGGGACGTTTTTCTATTGAAATTATTTGTAAGCCTTTCATCCCCCAAAATATCACTAATTTATGATTTTTTTAATGACCAGCAGATATTGTGCTTAAAGGAGAACACTAATGTATTTAAAGATGCAATGATCGATGAGGACGTGCATGAAAAGGCATTGCAGGATGAAGCTAGTGCAAGCAAAGGAAACCTCATCCCCAAGGGTGTCATATCGTTGGAAAAATTTTATGACCTATAGAATCACTTAAGGGACCTGTTAATATTAAGACCCACAATTCCACGTTGTTGCATGAGCAGATTAACTTGGGAATAGATAAGGATCCGAAATATGTCAATCTTGATACTTTTTTCACACCACAAGAGTGACAAGCCTTTACCCGCTTATTCAAGCAGTACTATGAGGTTTTTTCATGGACGTGCGATGAACTCAAGACATATGGCACACAAATAATCTAGCATGTGATACTGCTCAAGGAAGGGGATAATCCATTCCAGCAGAAGCTAACGAAAGTACATACAATGCTTGAGCCTCTTATTCGAAAGCATTAAGAAAATTTATGGATGCCTAGATCATATGTAGAGTGCGACATTCAACGTGGGTGTTAAATTTGGTGCTGGTAAGGAAGAAGTCTAGGGAAATTTGCCAGTGTGTAGATCTCCGAAATCTCAACCGCTACTCAAACAAGGAAAACTACCATGTTCCATCCATGGAACAAATAGTATTAGGGTCTAAAATGTTTTCTCTGTTATATGGTTATTCCAGATACAACTAGGTTCTGGTTGTCGAGCCTAATAGAGTTAAGACCACGTTCCGAATGAAGTGGGGCACGTTCGCATTCAGAAGAATACCATTTGGGACAATCAACATTGGTGAAACATTCCAACATGCTATGGGCATAGATTTCCATGGAATCATTGGGCAGAGCATAATGGTCTATCGTGGCGATGTAATAGTGTTCTCAAAACAAAGTCCATACCACATACACCACTTAAAGGATACTTTTGAGCAATGTCACAGGTACAGGATATCCTTAAATCGCAAGAAACATATATTCATGGTATCTAAGGGTAATCCCTTGGGCAACATCATTTCTAAGAGTGGGATTGAGGTAGACCCAGACAAGGTCATGATGTTGCGCGTAGGATCCCCCAAGGCAAGTTGTGGGGCTTAAAGCCCAGATTTTGACCAAATATGACGTAAAGACTCCGTGTTTTGTGGGTGTGGAGCACGAAGATTGTAAATGAGTCATAGGGTTGTTTGCCCTCATTTTTGTAATGTAATGTCGGCTTTAGAAACCTACCCATGGTTCACGGACCATGGGATTGTATAAATAGAGTGAGGCTCTAAGTTGTAAAGAAGGAATGATAGCCATGAAAGAAGGATGAAGAATTGAGTCTTATCTAAGTGTAGAGTCGAGTCTTTGTGTCATAGAGTATGAGAAGGCTCTACAACTAGGTCCGCAGAGGCTTAGTAGTCCGCAGCTGAGTGCGTAGGGTGGGTTGAGTCTGTAACCTTTGGAGAAGTAATAAAGAGACGTTTTACATCATTTATGTGCATCTTTTTCCTATTTTGTGCATTGTATATATCAGATATAAATTGCATTTCTATTGTTTATATGATGCATGAACTTATATGAATGTGTTGATAAAGTGAATATAAGATCAAGTATCTATTTATGTGAATATAACCAACTGTTATAAGAAGATAAGTAAGATCTGTAGTATAACTTGGGGAAGTAGCGTAGATCGCTGCTAGGGCAGTGTGAAATCACCTCAACCCTTGGTGAGGGTTGTTCGAATGTGATTATAACAGATCATGAAGGCCTCGTGAGTCAGAATAGTGTGCGAAGTGACTTGCACGAAGGTGTTCACATTTGGACTAAACTGACCCCTTAAACATCTCAAGGGTGTGGAAACTTGGTTCTAACATCCCCCCATACTGCTTCAGGTGAGACCTCAGTCCACGCTCTGCGGGTTGTTGCCAAAAGCTCAAGGAGTGTAGGGATTTGTTTGGCTAATTAACTTCAAACGTGGGTCAGGTCCCCTGAAGCCAACAAATTGGTCCGTTGTTGGGACCAGAATTTGCATAGAGATGTCTAATGTTGTATCATTGGAATCCAACTAAGAAGGAAATTGAAGATTGGTTGGACAGAAGAATTCATGAGTTCGTGGCACAGGAGAATAGGAATCCATGACTAACAAAAGAAGAGTGGTTAGACTGCTACCTGTACACAGAGATCCACGAAATATTTTTTGCGTCTTTCCCTACTGAGCTATATGAGTGGATCACAAAGTTAGCAGATAGCCAAGGAAGGTGGAAACTTGAAAATCCTATTGTGTGGACCCCAGATTTGGTGCGTAGATTAGAAGCATCAGAGGATAAGATTGCGCACGTTATTGATCACTGGCTTGATTGAATATAAGAGGATTCCTTGCTGAGTTTGCAGTAGATACTTCAGTCAACTATAGCGAGGAAGAGCAATGGTTTCTCAAAGGACTGCGAGGTAAGTACATAAAGTCTCTGAATACTTGGATTAAAATGCTATTGTGTGAAACATAGAGCTACACGAAGTGGAAAAACTGACATAAATGAAGGAAGTAAGGGACCAGAGAATAGCCCTTTGATTTCACCTCTATGAGGGGATGAGGAAGAGCTCACGAAGGTCTCACCTTGAAGTATGATCCATTTGATGAGGCAAAGGACTCCTTACATACCACCCCCACCCACACCACCTCTAGTTTCACCACCTTCACCTCCATCTTCACCTGTACCACCTCCACCGCCACCACTATTCAGTATGGCAAGCACAATAAAGTTGCATGTATTCAAGGGAGTAGCAAATGAAGGTCCAGACCAATTTTGGTT
Organism: Pinus tabuliformis; assembly: GCA_031772625.1. Lineage (NCBI taxonomy): Eukaryota > Viridiplantae > Streptophyta > Pinopsida > Pinales > Pinaceae > Pinus > Pinus tabuliformis. Next base: position 506,241,396 of record CM062805.1, read on the forward strand.
CATGATAAGAGTCGTATGGGAAGTGCAGTGAGTTATAGATGATAATATAAAGAAATCAACATTGGTCATCACTCTGCAGGATCGCGCACTGACCTGGTATATTAAGCATTCTAATGACAATCTAAATGTGGGAATCGCGAATATCCAAATTGCGTTAAAAAGAGAATTTAGCAGGCTGAAGTCAGAAGTGCAGTCGACCATTGGATTTAAAGATATCACAATGCTACCAAGTGAGACTCCTTGGGAGATAGATCAGAGACTGAAGTGTACGATTTGTGAAGGTAATATGACTTTGATGGGTGGAAAACATCGCCAATGGTTTGTAGCATCGCTAATGCCACATTTGAGGAACGCACTGTCGTAACAGAGGTTAATGACTTAGGTATAGGCCTTGAATATCGTGATGAGGCTACATGAAACCCAGATGCAGGATCCTAACTTGGGAGTTTAGCAGATCCACGCACAATTGAAAAACTTATGCCTTGAGATACAGAGTCTGAAACAGGACAAAACAACCCAACCAGAAGTGCGCGAAGAGGTGTGGTGCGTAAAATGCAAGGGTCAGGGTCATGATAAGGACCACTGCCCTGTGTTTGTGAATTACCTTGCGGGAGGAGGACAAATGCCATTAAGGCCAAAAGCACAAGCAAGACCTAGCACAACACCTACTTTGTGGTGCATGGTTTTTCAAATAGGAGGAAAGCATGATATGAAAAAATACCATTTGTTGTAGAAGTACATGCAGAATTTGCAACAATTGCTCTGTAATTTTTGTAGATCGGTTGGACAAGATGAGCGAACTTGTAGAAGCTATGAGCTGATGATGGACAGAACTCCCACCTATATAGTTCAGGCTAAAACGCAGCCCATAGACCAAAACATAGGAGTGGAGCGAACCGAATTTCAGGGGCGTGGATGAGGCCGAGGTGGAGAAGGACCTGGAAGAGGTCATGGAAAACTAATATGCTACAATTGTGGAGGGCTAGGACATTATACCCATGGTTGTACGAATCCAATGCGCCCATCATGTCTGTATTGTACCTTATTTGATCATGAGATGGAGTATTTTCCTACGTTGATGGCTAGGATACACAACAAGGGAGCGCTACCACCTCCCCTGACTCAAAACCTGTAGATGATGAGGTCTGAGCCGCATGAGGAAGATCCAAATGTGAACATTGTGCTTCGAAGTGGAATCGTGACATTGAGAGATGATAAAGGAAAACAACCCGAAGATGGTACTTGGGTTCACAGGGCTCCAACGAAAGAAGTAGAGTTTTATTTGGAGCACGCTAAGGAATCCTTCATGGAAGCTAAGAAGATCTTCGCTAATGCCTCCACTTTAGAAAGAAAAGATAGACCAGAGCCATACATGGACCCATCTATGCTTACGACATTCTTGGAAACATGCATGAAGCTACTACACAATAGTAAGGCTGTAAAAGGATTGCAGGAATTCATTAACAGATGCGTTGGGACTGTGACAGGAGAATTGCACGTAGTCCAGAAGATTGGAAAACACAAGTCTAGGACAGGAAGAGAAATGAGGTTAACTACACACATTGGAGAATATGAGGTGGACCAAGTAATTCCTGACTTAGGATCGGATGCCAACGTTCTGTCGAAGTAGACATGGGAGTGCATGGGGAGGCCTACACTGCAATGGTCTCCTATTCAGATACGAATGGCGAACCAGCAAAAGATAATGATATTGCAGGGAATCACTATGGATATTGAGGGAGTGAGCATGCTAGCAGACTTTGAAGTAATAGAGATTATTGATGACAATAATCCCCACCGGTGCTCTTAGGAATTGATTGGGCCACTGACATGGATGGGGTGATTAATCTAAAGAAGCACAATAAGATTTTTGAGAAGAAGTCTTTGCACATAGTTATACCTTTAGACCTTGCTGAGGGATTGTGCTACACAAAGTCAGTGCGTGACTATGAAAGTGATGATTATTTGGACTGCATCTACAAAATAATTGTGCGATAAAAAAATTGGATAAATCCCACTGTGGAGGGATGGATCTGATGGGAGTGTGAAAGATCTTGTACTTCAGATTCAGATGAGGAGATAGAACAATGATAGAACCAGTTACACGAGGTAACCACACTTAAATGTAACATGAAAACAAAGTCACTACACTGTGTATCAACAGAAGTAAGGGAGGTGCTAGAAAAGCAACGTTTCCAGGCCTTGAATTGGGTACTACGCGCTACACTCACAAGGTGGTGGGGTATGCACAAAGGGAGCTTTGAGGATTGGCACGAATGTAGGAGAATGGTGCGCATGTAGTTTGGGAAACCTAGTGTGCGATTGATGGATAAATGAAATGAGCAGGATAAACCACACACAAATCTAGCCAGGTGGATGCCGATATATGGAAAATAACCTACGTAGATGCACATGAACTTCACGTTGGGAAATATGGTCAATAAGCATGTGTTGGGAGTGAAAATGCATGAAAGGTTCCTCAAGTTGGAACGATAGAGTGTGGAGAGAACAAGCATCCATGGGGAAGCATTTAAGGATGTGTGCAGAGCACTGAACAAGGTATATAATGCGCAATGAAGTGATTGGGACCTATGTTTACCAGCAGTTTTATGGACTTATAGGGCGATGTGGAAGAAACTGATGGAACAAACGCCTTCTAGGCTAACCTATGGAGCGAACATTGTAATTCCAATGGAGTCCATCATGCCTAGTTTGCGCATAGCAGTGCCCATGGATATGACAGATCGCGGAGCCTTGGAAGAAGGGATCACATAGTTAAACGAAGAAGAATGCTTGGGACCTAATGAAGACATCCAGCAAGGTGATCTTAGGCTCCAAGAACTCATGAAGGAAAAAGTTCGTTTAAGGGCGAAAAGCATTGTGATGAAAGAAGAAGTCAAGAAGCTTGAGGAAGGAATAAAGAAGGACTTTCTTGATAGAAAGGTCATGGTGATAAGATAGGAGGCACACAGTTCCATTGAAAAATTTAGGAGCTACCACCAAGAGTTGATCAGTGTGATGCCTTGGATCGGGTCATATATTACTAAAGGGATCATCGATGGTGGCACAATGCAGATGGTAAAGTGCGATGTAGATAGTAAAGTTAAAAGGCATACTTTTCCCAGGAAAAGTGATTGATGGTCAATTGAAGCCATATACAGGGGGCCCAGCTACCTGACTAGCCATGCGAAGCACAGTCTTAGTGCTCCAGGTAGTTAGAAGGAGGTGCCGGACTATAAACTACTCTACCCAAGAGCTGCGTGATGATAGGACTCCACGCAAGAGCGAAGTGTCACAAGGTCCACAACAGCGCAAGGGTAGCTGCACTACCACACGGGTTGGTTGGAAAGTGACCGTTATAGTCACTATTCATGATGTGATTCTTGGTATGAGACCAAATGGAGTGGGCGGCAGGTATTTAAGGTAGACTTTATGGGCTAGATTTGGGAAAATCTGTCACCAAGGGAGCATTAATGAACTGGATTTGGGGGGAACGATTGAATTTGAATTCAAAAGGCACTATAAATTTCAATGGGCTACCTAGCAAACAACACTTGGCCATTTGAGAATTGAGCTATTGTGCACCCAGAGATCTATGAACCCATATTTGTTTGATGTTTTGAAGTCAAAGGCATTGTTTGAGCACTTACCTGAGCCATTGAGAGATTTGTGGAACAGCAGTATGACCACACCAGAGGAAGCCATGGATATCAGCGAAATGACCACTGAAGAGGTTGTGTAGGCCATGACTATAGGAGATGCCCCCAAGAGCATAAGGATAGTCACGGAAATCCCTAAATCACCATGCATGCTAAGACCCAAGAAAGATAAGCAACCCATGGTCCCGATGCGCGTGTCCCCTAGAAACCTACTGCGAACTAAACTGACCCTGGAAGAAAAGGGGAAAGAGGTTAATTTGGAAACTGATGAAGAGGAGGAAGACCTTGAGGAAATACTTGTCGAAGAGGAGGAGGACAAAGACATGGAGGTGGAAACTGATGATGCAGACCCTCTAACCAAGCTGCTTGCATATGTTCCTCCACAAAAGGGAAAGGCGAGGGTGCCCAAGGACCTAAATCAGAGCAAGAGCTCTTTGCAAACTCTACTACTACATGACGATATATTTTTTGAAGAATCACACTTGGGACAAGTGCCAAGTCTAAAGTTTGAAGAGTAGGATCTCACAGACAACAAAAAATTCCCACACTTGGCAACTATGCAACTCATGAAGCCAAATAAAAACACTTTGTCAGGAGTCATAAAGTTGGAGCCGCCCAAGTGGTTGTAGAGAAAGCAGGGTTGTTGAACCTGCTCTAGGTGCCACATTACCATCGCGCCCCAGTAACTATCTTTGTCATCAAGAAGCTACTCTTCCTGGTGCATGATGGGTGTTTGTGGCCGGAGGAGCCCATCCCCATCACGGACCACTTGATTCATATAATTACCCAACTCCCTCGCAAGGGGTAGGACCCAACGGATATTTTAGAGGGTAAGAGAACCCAATTGGCCATTGTAGAGGCCATGAAGGAAAAATTCAAGTTGGAGAAGAAGAAGAGAGGGTACACAATCTCCAGTATCAAGAATAAGGTAGTCAAATTTGTGACCCAGATATTGGCTGGCGAGGTTATGCAAAAGTTCCACGCAGATGAGGTGCCCATGCCGGTGGTAGCACTTGCTATGCAGTGTGCAAAGGGCATCTAGTTTAACTGGTAAGAGTACTTGTGCAAGGAGTTCTGGAGAATTTCCACGAGGCACAAGAATATGGGAAGACCTTCCACTATGCATGGCTTCTGCTGTCCATAGTGCTAGTAGCTTGGGAGTTTCCTGTGGATAGCCAGTTCCCTATAATTGCATGGGACCTTCTAGAGGCAGTGAAGTATGCTTCGCTGTGGAACACTAAAGACGTGCAAAGGATCTGAGGTAGTAAGATATTCTAATTGTTCATGGACATGAACATTAGAATGGGGATTAATTGCAAGCTGTGGTTATCACCCACTGTCTATAATAGCCTACAAAGATTCACAAAGTTCAAGTCGGACATCCATCACGTGTACATCAGGGCATGCAAGGACCCCATGAAGAAGTGGAATGAACTTCCGTACCTGACCATGGACAATGTTATATTCATCGTGCTTGAGTCATGGCCACCAAAGTGGTGCATTCCAACCATCTCCGCAATGGAAACATAAAAGTTTGCTGCATAATGAAAGAAGGAGGAGGCAAAACTGTAGATGGCACAGTTGGAAGAGAAGAGAAGAAAGGAGGTAGCAACAGCTAAGTAGCAACAGGCAGTAGAGAAGAAGTGTGAGGGCCATAAGTCACTATCACCTGAGGAAGAGCTTGAGACATAGGAAGGTGGCACGGACCCAGAAACAACATCCACACAGTTGAAGCACCAGCACCTGAGACAGTAGGTGGGGCCGCAAAATAAGTTGAAAGCTTCTAAGACTTCTTTTGACACGATCACCCTCACTGAAGGAGATATCCATGATATAGGGGAGACGGTGTGCGATGTCATCGTGGAGGCCTTCCAACAGTTTGCGGAGGAGAATCATATTGTTTTGGGGGCCCTCCGGGCACAGATACAAGAGTTGCATGTGCGCACTCCTCAGGCTGGTACTCTCTTGACCAACCTTGTAGTAGGAATGGCCGCAGTTGAGGAAATGTTGCGCACTAGCATGACCAAAACCATAGTGCTACTAGAGGGGGCAATAGTTATAGTGAATGAGGCCAACAGGCCTATGGTTAGTTTGTTTAAGGGAGTAGGGATCAACATGGCTGCGCTCCCTTGGGAGACACTCTATGTCTTGTAGGACAAAGTGACTGTAGAACTGCGGGCTAGGGAGGGCTGCACACTTCAGGTCTTGAGCGAGTAGAAAATTCATCTGGAACTACTGAGCCAGTAGCCCAATGAGGTAGTGGCATAGAATCGATAGATGGTGCAGGTGGTTGAGGAGGCCTACTAGATGGTCCCTAAGTTGTCCATCCCAGCAGAGGCAACAGTAGAGGCGTGCATCTAAAGGTTAGCATCAAGGGTGAATGAGGCACGAGAAGAGATGGCTAAGGTTCATATGGAGTTGAACCTTCAAATAGTAGAGCTGTGATTGAAGGGGCAACCTTCAACTCCTCCAAAGGTGAGGGAACAATGCACCAGCACCATTACATCGGGGATGGAGGAGATCAACAGTGCAGAGAAGGACTGCACCAAAATGTTGGAAGAGTCATTTGAGGTCCTCACCACTCCGCAGGAGGAACCAAACATACAACACTTAGAAATAGAGGTGCATGAGCTAAAACAAAGATATGATGATATAAAAGGGACCGTGCAGATGGTGGCCCTTACATAGAGGCTTGCGCAGATGCAACAGGCTAAAGCGCTTAAGGAGTAGGTAGATGCAGCGTGATATAAAGAAGCAGTTTTGAAGGTGTGCGTCCAGCCTTGTATCAATGAGGAATTTGTCAATACAACCTTGATCGAATCCAAGCTTGCGTGGATGCAGGGAATGCAAGAGAAGATACAAGGAAGTAGTTCAGATACAACAGTCTCTAAACAGCACGTGTAGGAGATACAACAGGAAGTTGCTCAGTGTCCTGCCAATCTTGTAGCAGTTTGGGCAGAATTGGGAGGTCTCCATGTGAAGATATATGCACTAACAGAGTGACTTGAGGGTGAGTCACGAAGTTTTTGTTGGGGGCTTGTTGGGCGCGAGATCCCCCAAGGCAAGTTGTTAGGCTTAAAGCCCAGATTTTGACCAAATCCGATATAAAGACTCTGCGTTTTCTGGGCACGGAGCGCGAAGATTGTAAATGATTCATAGGGTTGTCCACCCTAATTTTTGTAATGTAATGTCAGATTTAGAAACCTACCCATGGTCCACGGACCATGGGATTGTATGAATAGATCAAGGCTCTAAGTTGTAAAGAGGGAATGATAGTCATGAATGAAGGATGAAGAATTGAGTCTTATCTAAGTGTAGAGTCAAGTCTTTGCATCGTAGAGTAGGAGAAGGCTCTGTAGCTGAGTGCATAGAGGCCTAGTACTCTACAACTGTGTGCGTGGACCCCTACAATATAGTGCATAGGGTGGGTCGAGTCTGTAACCTTTGGAGAAGTCATAAAGAGAAGTTTTACATCATTTATGTGTATATTTTTCCTATTTTGTGCATTGAATGTATCGGATATAAATTGCATTTCTATTGTCTATATGATGTGCTAACTTTATATGAATGTGTTGATAAAGTGAATATAAGATAAAGTATCTTTTTACATGAAAAATACTAACTGTTATAAGAAGATAATTAAGATCCGCGGTCTAACTTGGGGAAGTAACGCAGATTACTGCTAGAGCAGCGCGAACTCACCTCAACCCCTGGTGAGGGCTGTACGAAGGTGATTATAACAGATCACGAAGGCCTCACAGGTCAGGATAGTGTGCGAAATGACCTGCATGAAGGTGTTCACTGTTGGACTAAACTAACCCCTCAGACATCTCAAGGGTGCGGAAACTTGGTTCTAGCATCCCCCCATACTTCTTCGGGTAAGACCTCAGTTCACGCTCCGCAAGCTATTGCAAAAAGGGCTAGTAGTGTAGGGATTTGTTTGCCTAATTAAGTTCAAACCTGGGTCAAGCCTCCTCAAGCCAACACATGAAAATCACACAAATTCCATTCCTAGTGAATAAGAAGGCCATGCAATATTTCTAGGGGAAAATCAATTTCCTCCACAAGTTCATCTCTGACTATGCCCAAATTTCCAAACCAATACAAGAGTTGGTGATGAAGGATGAAATCTACAAATGGGACAAAATGGAAAAGGGTGTGTTTTCCCATATTAAGTAGGCTATAGCAAAAGAACCCACATTGTACAACCCAGACATCAATAAAGATTTTTTGCTCTACACTTTCACCTCAAACACCTCTCTTATTTATGTACTCACGCAGAAGGATTAATTGAACAATGAGATACCTATCTCCTTCATGAGCCATGGGTTACAAGAGTACAATCTACAAATCAATCCAATTCATACTATCAAGGGCCATGGTCTCTACTGACTGGAAACAAAAGTAGTAAATATGAAGGAGGAAGAAGAAGAGATTTTAGGATGGGAGTGAGAAATTGAGATGTATCACATTGATAAAGCCTCCCCCACTACAAGCATAAACTCTTGGTACATCGATGTGCATCAATACCTTTAGCACGACATAGTTCCCTCCCAATTTTTTGCATCGTAGAAGAGGGTACTCAGACTTAAAGAATTATCCTATTAGTTGGTGCATGGGGTGTTTTCTAGAAAGCACCACAGTGGAGTACTTCTCAAGTGTTTGGAAGCACATGATTTAGAAAAGGTATTGCATGATCTCCACAATGAACCAGTCGAGGGACATTTTGTATAAAAAACTATAGGGCATAAGGTTATGCGAGATGGCTTTTATAGGTCTACATTATTCAGAGACGCTCATGAATATGCCTATAAGCATTTCGTCTATCAAAGGTGTGCCAGCAGAAACAAGAAGGAAGTCACCCCACTGCAGCCCATTGTAGTGGAAGAACCCTTTGAACTCTGGGGCATGGACATTATTGGGAAAAATTTCCCACACTCATCAAAGTAGCACCGCTACATCCTAGCTACCTCATATTACTTCATGTGGTGGATAGAAGCAGTGCCTCTCAAACAGGTGAATGATCATGAGGTAATCATCTTTCTATAGTAGAACATCGTTACCAGGTTCGATGTTCCTACTTCACCTTTTTTTAGAATGCAACATATTGTTCATTGTTAAAACTCTATGATTTTGCATTAGAAAATGGTATAATATTGAAACACTCAAATAATTATTATCTACAGTGGAATTGTCTTGCTAAATCCATGAATAAGAATTAGATATGCATTATAAAAAAGACCATATTCTCTGAGAAGCGAAATTGGCACTCTGCTATGATAAATGCCTTATGGGCTGATCAAGCCACATTGAAACCATCCCTAAACACCTCTCCTTACTTCCTGGTGTAATGAAAAGAATCCATCCTCTTGCCAAAAATCTACTTTCCTGCTCTCCAACTCTCACAAGAATCCCAAGGCAAGCCATGTAAGTTAGTTCAACGTAGGATGGACACCCTTCACAAGCTAGAGGAAGAAAGGTTGAAAGCTAAAGAAAAAATTTGACTTTACCAAAATCATATCAAGAGGTGGTTTGACGAGAATTCTACAAGGAAAAACATCTTCAGTGTGGGTGACTTAGTCCAAAAGTGGGACAAATCCCACGAGGACAAATTCAAACACACTAATTTTCAGTACCTGTGGATTGGGCCATTCATGGTGCACGAACATATTTTCCAACACACGTATCATCTTTAATCAATGGATGGGAAGATTGAATCTCTTCCTGTCAATGGCCAAGACTTGAAACATTATTTTCAATAAAAATATGGGGTTTTGCCCTACACTATGTAAATATTCTTTTCTTTTGTTATTTGTCGTTTGTTTGAATTTTTCCCATTACGTGAATAAGTGTTGTGCATGAATATCTTGTGGCTTCTAAGTATGTGTGTGGCTAAACTGTAAATAGGCTTGTGACACTTCAACATTTGGCTAGCCTTCTATCTGTCTTCCTTGTGTTGGTTACATGTTTTAGAAAATGAAGTTCCGAACGAAAAATATGGTCCATCTGTAAGGAGAGTTTTTCTCCAACCATGAACCCATGTCTAGTCCGGAAACCTCATGCCTATACTTGGTTTTTTATTTTATTTTGTTTTCTCAAGATTATCCAACTAGTAGAAATAGAGAAGAGGAAAAATCTAAATGAGCAAACCTAAATTATAGGTCTCTATATGCTTCTCTGAAGGAACAACCTCTCATGCACTCAATAAGTCGGGATCCCTCTTCCTCCCCAAAATAAATAAGTGTCGATGCACAATTATCTTTAAATAAATAAATAAAAGGTGAAAGAAGAGAATGGCTTCCTACGTAGAGAGGTGTAGCAAGCAAATCCACTAGGGTAGTGTCTGTTAGCTCTGAAGTGTAGCGCTGCCATATTGGAGGCTAAAGGAGGGAGATGATCTGCTTTGTTGTCCCAAAAAGGGCCCCACACGGGCCATCACCCCACTTTCCTCACCCTTCCACTTACCTTCCATTCCGCTCATTTCCTAACCCAACCCTCACATCCCCACGGGACCCTTTTTCTCACCTTAAGCCTAAATAAATTAACCCAAAAACCTTACTTTTCCATCCATATGTGCCCTCCACACGTTTTCCAAGGACATATTGTACCACCGTGTCCCTCCACCATTGATTTTCCCTCCGCTGATCCAATGGCCCACGTCTCACCCGATCAATGGAACCTTCCCGATCGTTCCCCGCCGTCAGATCACCCCTGCCAGATTTGACGGCTATCGCTCATATCGCATAGGGAACTAGCGAGAAGAGTACACACCCTATAAAGGCGGTTTTTCTCTCTCTTCTGCTGTGATGTGTCATTCGTTGAATGGAATTGGGCGGACTCCACCATTTACCACTTACCACCCGATGAGCACTTGATATAAACCATAACCGCTTGAGCCAAACCACCCCTTGGTGTTATTGTTCGCGGACCTCCTCCACCCGAACCATTCGATCTACTCACCCGCCAGATCTAACGGCCCGGACATGTTCTGCTCCCACCATGACCTTAATCTTTCTACACACGTTCTCCACCATGTAGTCCCCTTGATCTGATGACCCTCATTCACGACCGCTCCTGATCTTCCTCCATCTCTCTGTTACTTCTTTGTTCGTCTGATTTGGCACGTCCGTCCCCCCATGCACCTCATACTCCACTCCCTATCTGTTACCCAATGGAGAAGGTGGTTGGCTCTGTCAGTACGATGACAATCTGACTGCTGAGCCGAATTAATGGAAAGCATGGCCAAAGGAAGAAGGACACAGCATGACCTAACAATGGGAATTAAATAGCCATGGAGCTCCACTGTCATAATCAAGCCAACTACCTAATAGGGTAGCGCAGTACCAGAATTGATTAATGTTTTCGTGATGGAAAGGATATTGCGCCCTGGAACGCAATCAGATAGTTAATGATAGTAGGTGGTCGATTAAGACATCTCCAGCCCTAAAATGGCTAAGGATCATTGTAAAGAAAAACTGTAAATAACCGAAAGCAAGATGTAATCAGGGTTCAACTTCTAGAGACTGTAGATACTTTGTTCCTTGCAGCATCTCATCTTCATTTTCAATAATACAAGCTTCTTTTGTTGTTACATGCTCAATGTCCATTTCCCTTTTGTTCTAAACTTGCACCTGGATTGGTTTATTCACGCTTTCTCATATGTCTAATGCTAGATAACTATCATCTTATCTCTGCATTGGTGGATTGGGTCTGCTATTGAATAGGTCATCCATGTTTCTTCTGTATCTAATGCTAGATAACTGTCATCTTATCTTCATTTAGATAGATTGGATTTACAAGTTTTATTCCCTGGCTGCAGCTGGCCATCATATGTTATGTATGCATCTGATGGTGTGGTTAGTATCCTTCATTCATTCACTTAATCTGCAAACTATTGAGCATTAGTGGTCTAAAGCCTTGTAGGCTGAGGGTGTTCATGCATGTATGGAGTGAAAACAGAGTTGAAATGGTTATCTGGCTTGAACCGAGCCATCATCCATTCCAATAGTTCTTAGAACAATATTGAAGATTATATGTTACCAGGCATCTCCGAGCTACAACCTAAAAAAGTTTCCTGGAGTGATAACATAATTGGCGCCATTGTTGGGGAGATGAGATTGAAGCTCAACTTCCCTGGGAGACGACATAGATCCATATTTGATGATAGACAAAGTTTGGACACATTTTTGGTCGCAATCATCTATCTGGCGACTTTACTGGAGGCCGAATCTCTTGGCAACTCCACTTCATAATTATGGTTCAGTTTGTGAGGCATACTTGGAGAAATCCTCAGAAGTCACCAGTTGACCCAGTACCTGACACTGAAAATATCATCAAAGAAAGAAAGGTATCATAGAAAGGAGCATTAGGATTAGGTAAATCTAAACAATCCCCTATATCTCTACAAGAAAGGCTTGTAATAGAACAAATACAAGTCGAGAGTATAGCCTCTAACACTAGTAGTGAAGAAAAACTTTCAGAGATTCATAAAGCTCCTTATTCTTTAGGTTCTCCTCTCGCTTTAAGCCTAAAGGAAACCTCACCTCCTATCCCTCATACTCCTTTAGTCCTGTCAGTCGCTCCTCAGCTTTCTATCATTCAGACTGTCAGTACTCTTCCATCCACCATAGCTATGGCGGGTCCACAAGCACTCATAAAAATGGAAAGAATCATAGCTGCTAGCTATGGACCTCTAGTACTGCCCACTCCTTTGAATGCAATGCCTACTGGAGAATATCAGAAATACATTCCTAAGTTCACTGGGACTAAAGGGGTTACTTATGAAGAACATCTTGAGTCCTTTTATAGCTATGCCGATAATCTAGACATTAGTGAAGATGATGTGTGGATGAGAGTATTTGTCCAAAGCCTAGATGGAGATGCAAGAAAATGGTTCAGAGAATTGACCCCTAGATCTATAACAGATATTGAGGCCGTAGATGATGTGTTCCTGAAGCATTGGGGGGATAAGAAAGATCTTCTCTACTATCATACTAAGTTTGGGAACTTGAAAAGGGAAAATGGGGAGTCACTTTTTGATTTCAATAAAAGGTTTAACCGCATGTACAACAAGATACCATCGGAAGTGAAACACACCCCTACCTTTGCTAAGCTCACATATGCCAAAGCCTTTGATTCTGACTTCTGCCTACTATTGAGGGAGAGAAGATGTGCTTCTTTGGCTGAAATGTAAGATGTAGCCTTAGAAGTAGAGTCCAACATCATGGCTGCAGAGAAACTCAAGGGACATGTTGATCGAAGGAGGCAGAGGGGTGAATCTTCTTCATCTTCAGACCCCAAGATAGATAAAATGACCAAGATGATAGAGTCACTAGCCTCTGAAATCTCCAAATTAAAGGTTGAGCAGCACCCAGGGAAAGGAAGAGTCCCTAATACCTTTGTTCCTAGGAATCCCAATCCATATAGAAAAGCCAATGAGCAGTTGCAGATTATGCAAAGGAGCAAAGATGCCAATGAAGACCAAAGGGTGAAGACCCCTTTCCAAAATGTAGTCATGGAAGAGGAACAGTTTGATGAAGATGATGAGATCCATTGCATGGAAGACAAAGGCAGTGCCTCCTTCTTGACCTTGGCTGCCTATGAAGAGTTGTTATTTAAGGACCAGAGCAGCCATGAATGGGATGGTGGGGCTGTTCTACAAACTGAAGATCAACAAAGATACAATTTGAGGTTGAAGACGAACAATGCCAAGGAAACCCATGTTCAAAGAGTTGTTGTCCTTGCAATGCAGCAAACTAATAGGCAAAAACGACCAACAACCGATCCCATCATTCTCAAAGCTCTAGCTCAAGAGGTAAGAGGTCCTAACAAGTTCCCTTCTCCTTTCAGTTTTGAATCAAAAATCTAGAAGCTTAAAATATCTATACCTCTGGTAGAACTAGTGAAGAATGAAGCCTTTAAGAGACCCATCCTTGAGGCCTTGAGATTAAGGCCACTCAAGCATCCAATGACTATGTGAATTTACAAGATGACAAACCTGTAGTCGTTCTTAGCCCAATGACTGAACCTCCTGATGACAATTCCCCATCATTCTATGTCTCCTTAACTATTAATGACAAAATCCTTCACAACTGTCTGCTTGAAACAGGTGCCATCCATAATCTAATGCCCAAGACTGTCATGGATGAGTTAGGCCTTGACATCACTAGGCCTTATCATGACCTATTTTCTTTTGACTCTAGGAAGGTGAAATGTTTGAGATTAATCAAAGACCTAGCCATCACCCTGTCTCAGCTGCCTATGAAGAGCATGATAATGGATATTGTGGTAGCAGTTGTTCCCCCTAAGTTTGGTATGCTTCTTTCCAGGGGATGGATCAAAAGATTGGGTGGAACGTTACAAAATGACCTGTCCTATGCTACTGTCCCAGTTTTTGGAGGTGAGAGTAGGAGATTATACAAGGAAGCTCAGTTAGCTTATATTATCAGTGATGAGAAGCATCCCACTAATCATCCCATCTATGCTGTTGACATTGATGTTGGAGCCTATATTCTCCAAATAGAAGAATCCTAGTTGGCCTCCATGCAGCTCAGGAAACTAGTTTTCTAGATCATAGAGGAAGAAGGTCCACAAATTTGGGACATGTTCTTTGATGGAGCTTGGAAGCTACAGGAGCAGGTGTAGTTCTAGTATCTCCCACACAAGAATGCATACATTTACCTTTCAAGCTAAATTTTCAAGTCACATATAATATAGCAAAATACGAGGCTTTGATCTTAGGCTTGAACACTGCTAAAGAAATGGGCATCAAATATCTAAAGGTGTTTGGAGATGCAGACCTTATTGTTCAACAGGTGAATCAGACATTCCAGGCAAGGCATCCCAGGCTGAAATCATATAGAGATGAGGTATGGAAGCTTAAGGATTCATTCAATAGCTTTAGCATTTCATACATCCCTAGGGCTAAGAATCAGCTTGTTGATTCCCTTTCTATGTCTGCTAGTATGGTTGTTCCTCCTAGGAGATGCAGACCTTATTATTCAAGAGGTGAATCGGACATTCCAGGCGAGGCATCCCAGGCTGAAAGCATACAGAGATGAGGTATGGAAGCTCAAGGATTCATTCAATAGCTTTAGTATTTCATACATCCTTAGGGCTAAGATTCAGCTTGTTGATTCCCTTGCTGTGTCTACTAGTATGGTTGTTCCTCCTTTACCCCCTAGGTTGACTTATGAAGTCCAAGTAAAATACAGACCATCATTGCCTCATAATGTCAAGTATTGGAAAGTCTTTGAAGATGATGACGAAGTCAATAGGTTTCTCCAAGCCATTCATGAATTCTATGAAATGAAAATTGATCAAGAGAATGAAACCATGGAGGAATGCCATAAGTCTCAGTTGAGAAACGAAATTGGTCAAGATAGCATTGTCCAACTGCCTAGTAATCATATACCCAAAGGGCTCGTGCCTCTAGAGAAGTTGTTTGATCATAATGATGTACCCTATAAACCTGCCCAGAAAGAGAATGAATCTACAGCCCATAGACATAATATAGGGAGCCCATATCACCTAAAGTACATAAATCTATCCGCCCACTTGTCTGTTACCTAAAGCTCTAAATATTGCACCTCGATGAAGCAATTTACTAATGTCTTTTCCTGGGAATACAATGAACTTAAGACTTATAACAATGTAAACTTTGAAACGAGAACTGATACTGTTACCCATTTCATAGAGATAGTAAAAAATTGACCCAATTTTGAAAAGGGGCGATGCAGAACACACATAATTTTTTTAGAATTAGTTTTTGGCATTTTAAATAACCGACACAATTACTCGTTTCATAGGAGTAGTAAAAACGTGACCGGATTTTGAAAAGTGGTGATGCAGAATACAATTCTTATTTTTTAGAACATATTTTTGACAATTTAAATTTTCTTATGTATCAAATATAAATATTTGTTTTTAAATGTTAGTGATTTTTATGCTAATTTTGAAACGTGTTGATGCAACGTGTTATATAGCAATACCTTTTTTTAGACGACTTATTATTCACACTTTAAAATTTATTATGTCCAAAAAATTATGATTACTTAACGAAGTTTCAAATTGTTTTATTTTTATTTTTTTAAATGTTGATTACTTCAAGAAAAAAATATAAAAATATATATTAAAAAAAGACAAAAAAAATATTAATAAAAAAAATCATCTCGTAAACCATAAAAGAATTTGGAAAGAAAACATAATTTAATATATATATATATATATATATATATATATATATATATATATATTATATAATTAAGTAAGTCAAAAAAAAAACAAACAAAAACAAGAAAATAAATAAATAAAAACAAACTAGATTAAAAAAAAATAGAAAATTAACGAAAATAAAAATAAAAAACTAGTAAAATTAATATCAAAAACATTTAAAAAAACTTAAAAAAAAAAAAAAAAAAATTTAAAGAAACATGTATTTTTCTATTTAAAAAATAAAAAACAAAATTTATTAAACTTACATTTTTTTTTATTTAAAAAAACTATATATTAAAAAATAAAATAAAAAAATTAAACCATTTATTTATTTATTTAAAAAAAATAATAATTATTATTATTATTTTTATTTAAAATTTTTTTAACATTTTTTATTTTCAAAAAAAATTATTAAAAAAAAAAAATCTCCCTCCTGGCCGCCCGTGGTGGCGCAGCCTTGAGCGAAGGGCTTGCATGGAATCGCCCCTCCACCCTCTCGGCTGCTTGTGGTGGCGCGGCCCCAGGCAAAGGCCTGCATGCAGGCCCTCCACCCGGGGCCGCGCCACCACGGGCGACCGGGAGGGCGGTTTTTTTTTTTTTTTTTATATCTATATATAAAACAAAAAAAACTTGACTAAAAAAATTAAAATATTTTAAACCATTTTTATTTAACATTATTTGTTTATTTATTTATTTATTTTAACATTTTTTATTAAAAAAAAGAAAACAAACAAACAAACAAAAAAAACAAAATGGTTTAAAATTTTTTAGTATATATTTAAAAAAAAATGTTTAAATAAAAAATTTAAACTTTTTTTTGTGTGTTTTAAATAAAAAAAATGTAAGTCTAATAAATTTTATTTTTTATTTTTAAATAGAAAAATTCATGTTTCTTTATAAATTTTAAATGTTTTTTTATTTTTATTTTTTATTTTATTTATTTTTTATTTTTTTTTAATTTGAGAAGACATATATTTTGAATATATATATATATAGTTTCATTTATTTTTGTTTTTTATTTTTTTTAAATGTTTTTAATATTAATTTTACTAGTTTTTTTTTTTTTTTTTTTTTTGTTAATTTTCTATTTTTTATTTTTTTAATCTAGTTTTTTTTTAATTTTAATTTTTTTTTTTTCTAGTTTTTGTTAATTTTTTTGTTTTGTTTTGTTTTGTTTTGTTTTGTTTGTTTGTTTGTTTGGTGTTTTTTTTTTGTTTCTATTTTTATTTACTTAATTTTATATATATAATTTTTTAATTTTGTTTTTTTTCCTAATTCTTTTATGGTTTATGAGATAATTTTTTTTTGGTCTTTTTTATATATATTTTTAAGTAATTAACATTTTAATCTTAATTTTAGTAGTTTTTATTTTTATTTTTTGTTAATTTTCTATTTTTTGTTAAATTTAGTTTGTTTTTAATTTTCATTTTTTTTTATTTTTTTGATAATGTTTTTTAAATTTTTCTATTTTTACCTACTTAATTTTATAGTTTGTTTTAATTTTTTTTTTTTCTTTTCCATATTTTTGTTTTTTTCTTTTCCATTTTTTTAAATATGTTTTTTTTACTATTTATTTGTTTATAATTTTTAAGGTTTTTTTTTAGTTTTTTAATTTAGTTTTTTTTTTTTTTTTTGACATTTTTATGATTGATTTTTTTTTTTTTTTTTTTTTTTTTTTTTATATTTTGTTTTTAGCATATACTTTAATTTATGTTTTGTTAATTCTTTAACATTTTTTGTTTTGTGTTTTTTCATTGTTTTAATTTTTAATTTTATTTTATGTTTTCATTATTTTTTTGAAATTTTAATTTTTTTCAGGGTCATATAAAATATTTTAAGCTATTATTTCGAAATGTTGAAATATTACTCTTGAAAAAAGAGTGTTATCCCAACGTCAACACTTTTTGTTTTGAGGGTGTATTTTGGACAATTTTTGCACAAAAAACTAGTTTTCACCGCCATTTTTAAAACATGTTCAAAATTAACCCTAGGAAAAAAAAGAGTTATTCTAGCATCAACACTTTCATTTTAGCACTGTTTTTTATGTTTTTAAGGGTTTTTTTTTGCTAGAGTTCCCGTTTTGAGTTTACAGTTCCCGTTTCAAAGTTTACATTGTTTTATGACAAAAACATCATCCAGCATAAGATTCCACTAGAGAAGGACACCATCCCTTTTAAGTAGAAGTTGAGACCTATCAACCCTCTATTACTACCTTTGATTGAAAAAGAAATTAAGAAACCGTTGGCTGCCATGATCATAGTCCCCCTAAGGTATTCAAAATGGATATCTAACTTGGTGGTAGTAAGGAAGAAAAATGGAGAAATCAGGTTGTGCGTTGACTTCATGAATCTGAACAAATTCTCTAAGAAGGATAACTATCCCTGCCCAAGATGGAACATTTGCTGCAAAAATTTTAGGTGGCTAGAGTCATGTCTCTCTTAGACGGTTTCTCAGGTTACAACCAGGTTCTTGTACACCCCGAGGATCAAGAGAAGACTGCCTTCACTACTCCTTGGGGCACTTTCATGTACTCCAAGATGCCTTTTGGGCTGATGAATGCTAGGGCTACTTTCCAGAGGGCCATGGACATAGCCTTTGTGGGAGAGAAGGCAAGTTTGTCCTTATTTACCTTGATGACACAATAGTCTTTTCCATCAGTCACATGGAACACTTGCAGCATTTGAAGAAGGTGTTTCTGAAGTGCAGAAGGTTTGGAATCTCAGTAAATCCCAAGAAGTCACAGTTTACTCTTAAAACAAGGAAAAATTTTAGGACATATTGTTTCTACTACAAGTGTCAAGATTGACCCAAAAAGGGTTCAAGCAATACAAGCATTGCCCATCCCAAGGTTGAAAAAGGGCATTCAATCTTTTCTGGGCAAGATCAACTTTGTGAGGAGGTTTATTCCAAATTTTACAGAACTGGTGAATCACATCACTTCCATGTTAAAGAAGGAGTCAGAGATAAACAGGATAGAGGCTGCAAGAAGATATTTCGAAGCCATCAAAAGAGCTATCACGGAGGCTCCCACTTTAGTTAGCCCAGACTACACCAAGGAGTTTTATATTTTCTCTTTTGCTTCTTATGATAAACTCACAGCAGTCTTGTTGCAGAAAAATGATGAAGATATAGAACACCTAGTGGATTTCTTCAGCAAAACTTTCAGGGATGTTGAATTAAGGTATGACCTCGTTGAAAAACAAGCATATTCCCTCGTAAAGTCTTTAAAGGCATTCCGAATTTACATTCTACACTCAAAAGTAATTGCCTATGTACCTTCAGCTTTAGTAAAGGATGTCCTAACACAGCCAGATGTTGATGGAAGAAGGGCCAAGTGGATTGCAAAACTCATAGACAGCATAGAGGTAAAGCTCACCAAGCTTGTCAAAGGCCAGGGCCTAGCTCAGCTAATGGCTGAGGAAAATTGCAGTTTGCTGGAGATAAATTGCATAGGTGCAGATTCAAGTGTTGAATAGACAAAGGAGGCATCAGAAGAACAAGGGAAATGTCAGTCATTAGTTGAGAATTTGGCTACTTGTGAGTGGCATTCCAGTATATCTCATTTCTTGTTGAAGCTAGAAGTCCCTCCAGGGCTCAGCTTAAGTCAGGCTAGGACCATCAAGCTCAGAGCAGCCAAGTTCTGTATTAACAAGAACTTGCTTTATTGGAAGGATCCATCTGGAATCCTCTTGAGGTGTCTGGAAAAAGAACAATATGTCAAAGTCATGCACCAGTTTTATTCCAGCATCTGTGGAGGGCATAATTATTGGAAAACCACAACCCACAAGATCCTAAGGGCTAGGTATTATTGGCCTAATCTATTCTCTAATGTATTTTCATTTGTGAAGTCTTGTGATAGATGCCAGAGGTTTACAGGAAGACAACAGATGAAATCTTTGCCCCTGAAGCCAATACACACCAATGGTCCCTTCCAGCAGTGGGGTTTAGATTTCATAAGGGAGATTAATCCACATTCCAGTGGCCAACATCAGTGGATCTTAGTAGCCATTGACTATTTTACCAAATGGATTGAAGCCATACCCACTAAGAAAGTTGATCACCAGGTTGTCATGAAGTTCTTAACTGAGAATATTTTTACTAGATTTGGATGCCCAAACAAGATAGTTATTGATTATGCAGCAGCTTTTAGAGCAAAGGAATTGATGGACCTGTGTGAATCAATGGGCATTAAATTAATGCATTCTACCTCATATTATCCTCAAGGAAATGGCCTGGTATAATCATCCAATAAAAACCTGGTAAGGATAATCAAAAAGCTGCTGGAGGACAACAAATGGAACTGGGATTCCAAGCTAAAGTTTGCATTGTGGGCTGACAAAGTTACCACCAAGAAATCCATAGGCAACTCTCCATTCAAGTTGGTATACGGTACTGAGGTTGTTTTTCCAATCCAATTGACTCTCCCTGTGGCCAAATTCTTGCAAGAGGAGCAGGATGGGGGAAATGACATGGCAAGGAGGATGAATGACTTGGTTGAAGTTCACCAGATCAGAGATCAACTGATTGAGAAGTCAATAGTGCATCAAAAATGTTGAGATTTTCTGTTTTATTAAATTTGGGAAAAATCTCATGTATGTGACAACAATAGGATTAGTTGCTATATTAGCTCCAATATTTTTTGAGGAGGAGTTAATGCATCCTATATTTGTTGTGAGGGAATTTATGATTCAGTTTTATGCTCGAGCTATATAGAAATGAAATCCCGTAGAGGATTGTAAGAGTGTGTAGAGAAAGTAGAGAAAATAGGGGAGAGCTGAGAGCATGTGTGAATTATTAGATTTGTTGTAATCTCCTTTGAATAATAAGATTGCTAATGCCTCTGTTCTGGTGGACATAGCCCAGATTGGTTGGGTGAACCACGTTAAATCTTTGTGTTATGGTTTTGTGTGGTTTTTTGTATGTGTTGTGTATGTTTATATTTATTTCAGCTACGCTTTGTTTAGTCTAACAAGTGGTATCAGAGCGGCGCAGCAGAGCGTGGAGGGCCCATAACCTACAAGTCTCTGGTTGTGGAGCTAGTGCATGTGTCAGATCGGCTGAAGGTGGAGTTTCGGCAATTGGCGCGGTTTTAGCAGAGACAGTCGTGCCAATTTCTAGTAGTGAACAAGTTGGCACGGTTTATTTTGGAACAGAAGCGCCAATTGGCACGGATCCGAGTCTGATATTCGCGCCAGAGCTCCAATATTTTGATTGGCGGGGAATCGACGGGATTAAGCGAGCCAATTTTGCGACACTTACACTGATTTTTCTCTAGCGCGGTTTATTGGCTGTCAGAGGAGCGCCTGGCAATGGATTTTGTTTTAGGCACAGTTTTTTCACTGTCAAGTAGCGCCCGACAGTTTTTCCCTCTGGTAAAACCTGCAATTTTTGTTTTTCTTTTCAAATTGTGTTTACACGATACGATAGAGGAATTTTTATTTGAATTGGAGATTTTTTAATTCAACATGACAAAAACTCAAAGCGCTCATTTTGAGATCGAGAAGTTCAATGGAAAAAATAACTTCGAGATCTGGAAAGTGAAGATGCATGATCTGCTTGTGCAACAAGGCGTGGAGAAGGCGCTGTTGGGAAGATCCAAACAGCCTTACCCCATGACAAATGATGAATGGAATGAATTGGATGGAAGAGCTCTGAGCGGTATTCGACTGTGTTTGGCGGATGATGTTTTGTTTAACATCGTGTCAGAGAAAACTGCTGCTGGTTTGTGGAAAAAGCTGGAGAAGCTGTACATGACAAAATCCTTGACCAATAGGATTCTTCTGAAGTGAAAATTGTACAGTCTGTGTATGAAGGAAGGTACAACTATTACTGATCATTTGAATGTCTTTAATACTCTCATGGTGCAATTAGAAAGTATAGAAGTAAAATTTGAATCAGAAGATAAAGCTATAACTTTATTGTGCTCGTTGCCCGAGTCATGGGATCATTTTGTTACTTCTATCAGTCTAAGTATATCAGAAACCCTTGACTTTGATGATATTGTTGGAGCTTTATTGTTTGAAGAGACAAGGAAGAGGTCAAATGTCGACAACTCTACATCAGAAGCAATGATGGCTAGAGGTCGTTCGAGAGAAAGACGCTCTGGTAAGCACAACGACTCACGATCAAAATCGAAAGGGAAGAAGAGTAAGGTAAAGTGCTGGTTTTGTGGCAAATCGGGACATTTGAAGAAGGACTGTTGGAAGAGACAGAAAGCATCCAAAGAAGACTCTTCGACAGCGAAGCAAGAAGCAAACACGACAGATATAGGTTCGGCATTTGGTTCAGGTATGAGTGATGAAGTGTTATCAGTTAATTTGTCAAATCATGATCAACATTGGCTGTTAGATTCTGGTGCATCAAACCACATGTGTATTCATAGAGAATGGTTTAAGACATATACATCAATTAATGATGGAGTCATGTACATGGGTAATGATGTCACATGTAATATTGTGGGAATAGGGAGTATATGTTGGAAATAATACTGAGAGGGGGGGTGAATCAGTATTATCAAATTCTTTTCAATATACCTTCCAGATTTATACTTTAATTTATTCTTCAGATATTGATCATTAATTTGTATGTCAATGCCATATAATAATGAACAAGAACAAGAAAAATAGATAGGCACACCAAAGAACACCATATATAAGGTGGAAACCCAATGTGGGTGAAAACCACCTGCTGCAATATGTCTCTATCTTCTTTCAATTAGAAACTTCTTTTACAAGGATTTTGTACTGGTGCAGTCCTTTACTAGTACGCAGGCTGCAACCTGTAGAGAGCTACAAATCTCTCTCATTTTCTAGTCTCTCCTGGAAGGGAGCTACAACCCCCTTTGCTCATTTACTTCTTTAGGGATCACGTTTCATTAATTTTCAAACTGGATCCAAGAAGATCAAATAATCATCAAGTACATGCAAATCACCCAATCTCCTTATACAATCAACCAATGAATCACCCAACTTTTCAGAAGGCTGTAAACAAAAAGGTAATACCAGAAATCTAAACCCAGAACTCTGCAGCAATAGATAAAAGACAGCCAAAAAAAGTTTCAAGATAGGTCCACAACTTCACCAATAGTGGCCTGCGAATACCCACAGCTCTTCTGTGTCTAAACTGTGCAAATCCGCACCTGGTCGGTCTACTGCTCTGCGTATCTCCACACCACTCGTTCTGCTGCCCTGTGTACCTCAGCTCAGATCCGCACCTGCACTGCCCGCCTGAAAGCGTACCTCCGCGACTTGTTCTTATGTTTCCCTGCGTACCTTCTCATTGCGCCTTCTGCTGCGCTGCGTACCCCCGCACTGCGCCTTCTCTTGAGATGCGTACCCCCACACTCATGCCGTGGATCGCCTGCGAACCTCTGATTAGGGCCAAATTAATAGTCCTCCAATGTGCCATAGTCAGTCAGATCCACAGATCTGATCATGCGCCCAAGAGATCACGACTTACCAATAGATTCGCCTTAAATTTTCTCCTTGATTTCGATCTAGCTTTTGAAACCAATCACCCAAAATTTCAGATCTTAAGATATTCAAATTTCACAAGTGTCTAGCCAAGTGATCTCTTTTCCTTTTTATAAGCAAGCCCTTATTCAAACCATGGGACAAAACCATCGAAAACCAATACAAGGGATCCAAATAGGGGTTCAAATAATTTAGATCCTAAACCATGGGCCAAAACCATAGGAATGAACGAGGGGCTAAATACCAAGGGCCAAACATAAGAAACCCCACGTGAGCACGCTTCTTTGCATTGGAGTGAGTGAACTGGGGGACCGCACCTTATGAACGGATAACTTGCGGGTATGTCCGCACTTCCTGGACGACGAACCTGCGGGTCTGCACCTTTTGAACGATGCACCTGCGAACCTCTTATTTTCCATCATTTTGAGAGCCTGAACAGAATTTTGCCACTTGAGTGATTTGCCATCAAGTACAACACCTGTACCATAGAGCCAAACCAGAATCATAATGCCAACAATCTCCCCCTTTGGACTTGATGGCAACCTCAAGATCCTCAACGTCATTCTCCCCCTTTGACATCAAGGGAAAAGGGTTATGCTCCCCTGAGAACATGCTCCCCCTGACTATAAACCAGATCTGCAAAAGGAAACAAATTTCTTCAAGAAGAACCATAATCCACCAAACACCATAATTGACCATGAAAGAGATAGAGACATATTGCAGCGCTATTCAGATCAGCATCCATGATCTCCTTCTGTACTTCCTCCAAGATCTTCTACCATAATGCCAACAATGCATTATATGATCCCCCTGAACCTGTGCCATTCGATCTTCGACCAGTCCGCAACCCAGCAAATGTACGTGTATACCCCATATGAAACATACATACAACCAACAATCTCTGAAACAGATGAGATTCAACAATAGGATGATGCATCAACAACCCCCATCTTTTTCCTGAGGTATTCAAAGGTCTCCCTAGGAAATGGTTTGGTGAGTATATCAGCAACTTGTTCCTTAGAAGGAACATACTCCAACTTGACCTTTTGTTCAAGCACTTGTTCCCTGAGAAAGTGATACTTGATCGGTATGTGCTTGGTCTTTGAATGCATGACAGGGTTCTTTGAAATGCTGATTGCACTTGTATTATCACATAAGATGGAGATAGGTGGAGTACAAGTGATCTGAAAATCCTGCAACGTCTGCATCATCCAAAGGAGTTGAGTGCAGCAAGATGCAGCAGCCACATATTCCGCTTCAGCTGTAGATAAAGCAATCGAACTCTGTTTCTTGCTAAACTAAGATACTAATCTGGAACCCATAAAGAATGCACCACCACTTCTGCTCTTCCTGTCATCCATGCTTCCGACCCAATCTGCATCTGTATAAGCATGAAGTGTGAGATCTGTATCTCTAGGATACCATAAGCCATAGTTTTGAGTTCCTTGAAGGTACTTGAAAATTCTCTTCACTGCCTGAAGATGAGTTTCCTTTGGATTTGCCTGAAATCTTCCAACTATTCCCACTGCATGCATGATTTCTGGTCGGGTACCTGTCAAATAAGGTAGACCTCCAATCATAGATCTGTAGGTTGGTTGATGCACTGTTGTTGATTCATCATTTGCACTGAGGCTACATCCTGTGACCATGGGGTACATACTGGTTTTGCATCTTCCATGCCATATTTCTTCAAAATCTGCTTGAGATACTTGGTTTGAGACAAGAAGATCCCGCCTTCATTTTGTTGGATTTGCAATCCAAGAAAATATGTCAGTTCTCCAAGAAAAGACATTTCGAATTCTTTCTGCATCACCAAGGCAAAGCTTTGACTCATAACTTCTTCATTGCTGCCAAAGATAATATCATCTACATACACAACACGTATTAGTAATTTGTCATTTTCAATTTTTATATAAATATTGCTATCAGCTGATCCTCTGAAAAACCTTGTTGATGAAGATATTTTTCCAAACGGTAGTACCATGCCCTGGGAGCCTGTTTAAGACCATAAAGAGCCTTTTTTAGTCTACATACAAGATTTGGATCATTCCCAAGGATGAACCCATCTGGTTTCTCAATGTACACTTCTTCTTCTAAGTCCCCATTCAGAAAGGCTGATTTTACGTCCATTTGACATACTTTGAACTTCTGAAAGCTTGAGAGAGCAAGGAACATTCAGATGGCCTCAAGTCTAGCAACGGGAGCAAAAGTTTCTTCAAAGTCTATTCCTTCTTGTTGAGCATACCCTTTACAAACAAGTCTGGCCTTGTTTCTAATTACTTCCCCATTTTCATTCAACTTATTTTTGAAGATCCATTTTGTCCCTATGACATTCTTATCTTTTGGTCTAGGAACCAACTCCCAAGTGTTGTTCTTTTCGATCTGCTCAAGTTCTTCATCCATCGCCTTGACCCAGCATTCATCTTTGCATGCCTCTCTTACATTTTGTGGTTCAGTGGAGGAGGTAATGCCAAATAGCTTGAGGCTCCTGCAATTGTTCTTCTTGTTTGTACACCTGCCTCTTTCTGCCCCAAAATCTGAGATTTTGGATGATTCTTCTGAACGTACCTGGAAGGAGTCTTCTCTTCTATCCTTATTTGTTCCTCTAGTGCCTCTTGAGGTTCTTCTTCATCATTAATCTGATTTGGAGAGTAGTCTTCATCCTCTTCGATATTTTCATAATTCACTTGCCTAGGAATGTATCCTTTTTCATCAACCACTACATCAATGCTGTCAACAATTCTTCCAAGTCTTTTATTGTAACACTTATATGCTTTACTGTGGGGAGAATAACCAAGGAGAATGCCTTCATCTGCTCTAGGTTCAAGTTTTCCAAGGTGTTCATCATTATTCCTAATATAGCATTTGCTTCCAAAAATTTTGAAATGCTTTACCGAAGGAGTCTCACCATACCAGAGCTCATGAGGAGTTTGAGTGTTGTTCACTCAGACATTTGTTTTGTTGAGAATAACAACCGCAACAAAAGCATCCTCACCCCAGAAGGTTGCGGGAGTCCCAGACTCATCAAGCATAACACGAGCCATTTGTTGGACCATTCTGTTCATCCTTTCCACCACTCCATTTTGCTGAGGAGTCCTAGCTGTACAAAATTCCCTTCTTATTCCATGTTCTTCATAGAAATCGAAAATTTCATTTGAGGTAAATTCCCCACCTCTGTTGGACCTGAGGCACTTAATTTTGTGATCTGATTTGTTTTCATCCAAGGCTTTGAAAGATTTGAATTTTTCGAATGCTTCGTCCTTGTGTTTCATAAGTCCCAACCAAACCATCCTGGAGAAGTCATCAATGAATAATATAAAGTATTCTTCTCCTCGAGGTGACCTTGTCCTAAATGGACCACATACATCTGTATGGACTAGTTCAAGAGGCCTGCTAGCTGATCCTTCCTTCTCAGGGAAGTTAGTTCTGGTTTGCTTACTAAACTGACGTGATTGGCATATGGTGTTGTCTGGAATTTTAATATCTGCAAGACCACGAACTGCCTGGTATTTGCATGCTTTCCTTATTTGCGAAAAGCTTAGATGCCCTAACCTCCGGTTCCATAACCAATGTTCATCATCTTTTCTCAAATAGCATTGTTGTTCTTCTTCTTCAAATATGTATATATTATTTGGAGTTCTTCTGCCTTTGATAATTGTTTTTCCTGTATCAAGATCACGAACACTACATCCATTTGATCGAAATATTACCTCTGTTCCTTGATCACACATCTGACTGACACTTAGTAGATTATGCTTCAAGCCATCAACATACAAAACATTTCCAGCTTTGACCTTTTCTTTCAACTGAGTAGTGCCTTTTCCTTTTATGGCTGCAGGGGTATCATTTCCAAAAGAAACTTTCTATCCCTTTTCTAAAGCAGTATATGATTCAAGTTTTTCTTGATCACCTGTCATATGCTTTGAACATCCGCTATCGATGTACCATAGATTTTCTTGTCCTTCTGCATAAAATGCTATCCCACATCTTTCTGTTTGTGGTTCCTTTATTCTCCATGTTCTGGTGCTTGAGGCTTGTTCCTTTGTTTGCCGAAACCTGCTCCTGCATTCAAAATCTTCATGACCGAAGTTATTACAAATATAACATTCAATTTCATTTTCAAGGGCAGAAAAGTTGTTATAGGTCCTTTTCGTAATCCCAGTCATACTTCTTTGTTTTTAAGATTCTCTAGTCATGATTGTCTTATAAGCAACACATTGAGTTGCTTTGTGACCAAAGTTATGGCAAGAGAAACATTGGCCATTGAAGAAACTTCTGCGATTATCAAATCTACCAGCCAAATGATTGTAATTTCTATTGTCATCCATTCTTGAAGCAAATTGAGAATATTTTACCTGTGGCTGGTTGTAGCTTTTGTTCACCCTTAATATGGATTGCCCTTGGTTTACCTAGTAGTCTTTGTTTGTTCTTGATGTAATTCGTCCTTGCCTTACCTAGTGATCTCCATTGGGCTTTTGCTCATTCCTCCTTGCTGCATCAAGATAACTCTTTGAGGTGGATGCTTGAGATGTTTCTCCATTATAACCCAAACCTGTCTTGATTAGTGGAGAACGTTGTACATTGATAATCTCATCCAGAGTTTCAGATCCTTTAACAAATTTAAGATTAAGAGTCTGTGTTTTCTCAATTTCTTTTCTAAGGCCAACAATTTCACATTCTAACTTCTCAAGAGATTTTTCTTTTTCATCAAGTTGGAATTGCAGAGTATCAATGATCATATCTTTTTCTTCTAAACATATTTTGAGTTGAGAAATCTCTTCATAAAATCCATCTACATCTATAGCTTCCATGTAATCATCATCTTCAAATGCCATTAAAAGTTTATGATCATTACCTCATTCGTCTTCGTCACTATTTGATAGGCCATCACTGTCTTCATGAGTGTAGTAACTTTTCTTAGTTGCATTCTGTTTCTTGTTCCATCTAACATGTTCCTTCCCTTTGTCAATCTTATCCTTGTGAGGACATTTGGTAGCATAGTGACCGACTCTTCCACAAGAAAATCATTTGAAAGGTAACTTACCTCGGAAACAACCAGTACCCCATTGAAGATTTCTGACAAAATTTGATTCTTCTTCTTCTTCTGACACGTGTCCTGACTCATAGTACTCTCCTTTGCCTGAAGCCTTCAAGGCAGCTTCTCTCTTGTCTGATAGACCTACTTTCCTCATTTCATAAGCAGTTAGAATTCTGTGCAGCTGTGACATTTTAAGGCTTTGTAGATTCTCCTTTTCTTCTATTGCAGAAACTTTAGATTCAAACCTAGGGGACAAAGATCTTAGAACTTTTTCAACCACAACAGCCTCTTTTATTTCTTCACCCAAATTTTTCATACAATTAACAATCTCATCTACAGGAAGAAAACAGTTAGCCACACTTTCATCATTATACATCCTGAGATTTTCATACTGAATCCTGAGGGTTTGAAGTTTTGCGCGTTTTACCTGATCATCTCCTTCATAGCTCAGAACAATCTTGTCCCATATCTCTTTTGCGGATTTAAACTGCATTACCTTGACAAATTTTGATTGAGATAGGCATCCTAATAGAGTATTGACCACCTTTGCATTTGTTTCATATTTCTTCCTCTCAGCCGGATCTGTAGGAGTTGCTGATGGAAAAGTATACCCTGTATCTATGATATCCCAGACTTCTGTACCAAGAGATTGAAGATAGGCAGTAACTCTTACCTTCTAATAAACGAAGTTTGTCCCATCAAAAATCGGTGGCCTAATTGATGCTTCCCTCTCGTAGTTGCTCATGATGAAAGAACTTTCTTCAAGTGATCAAGCTTCTTTTGAAGAACCTGCTCTGATACCAATTGTTGGAAATAATACTGAGGGAGGGGGTGAATTAGTATTATCAAATTATTTTCAATATACCTTCCAGATTTATACTTTAATTTATTCTTCAGATATTGATCATTAATTTGTATGTCAGTGCCATATAATAATGAACAAGAACAAGAAAAATAGATAGGCACACCAAAGAACACCAGATATAAGGTGGAAACCCAATGTGGGTGAAAATCATCTGCTGCAATATGTCTCTATCTTCTTTCAATTAGAAACTTCTTTTACAAGGATTTTGTACTGGTGCAGTCCTTTACTAGTACGCAGGCTGCAACCTGCAGAGAGCTACAACTCTCTCTCGTTTTCTAGTCTCTCCTAGAAGGGAGCTACAACCCCCTTTGCTCTTTTACTTCTTTAGGGACCACGTTTCATTAATTTTCAAACTGGATCCAAGAAGATCAAATAATCATCAAGTACATGCAAATCACCCAATCTCCTTATACAATCAACCAATGAATCACCCAACTTCTCAGAAGGCTGTAAACAAAAAGGTAATACCAGAAATCTAAATCCAGAACTCTACAGCAATAGACAAAAGACAACCAAGAAAAGTTTCAAGATAAGTCCGCAACTTCACCAATAGTGGCTTGCGAATACCTGCAGCTCTTCTGTGCCTAAATTGCGTAGACCTGCACCTGGTCGATCTACTACTCTGCGTATCTCCACACCACTCATTCTGCTGCCCTGCGTACCTTAGCTCAGATCCGCGCCTGCATTGCCCGCCTCAAAGCATATCTCTGCGACTTGTTCTTATGTTTCCCTACGTACCTCCGCACTATGCCTTCTCCTGAGCTGCGTACCTCACACTGCGCCTTCTTCTGCGCTGTGTACCCCCGCACTACACCTTCTCCTGAGCTGTGTACCCCCGCACTACGCCTTCTCCTGAGCTGCGTACCCCCGCACTCACGCCGTGGATCACCTGTGAACCTTTGATTAGGGCCAAATTAATAGTCCTCCAATGTGCCACAGTCAGTCAGATCCACAGATTTGATCATGTGCCCAAGAGATCACGACTTATCAATAGATTCGCCTTAAATTTTCTCCTTGATTTAGATCTAGCTTTTAAAACCAATCACCCAAAATTTTAGATCTTAAGATATTCAAATTTCACAAGTGTCTAGCCAAGTGATCTATTTTCCTTTTCATAGGCAAGCCCTTATTCAAACCATGGGACAAAACCATCGAAAACCAATACAAGGGATCCAAATAGGGGTTCAAATAATTTAGATCCTAAACCATGGGCCAAAACCATAGGATCATGAACGACAGGCTAAATACCAAGGGTCAAACATAAGAAACCCCACATGAGTGTGCTTCTCTGCATTGGAGTGAGTGAACTGGGGGACCGCACCTTATGAACGGATAACCTGCGGGTATGTCTGCACTTCCTGGACGGCGAACCTGCGGGTCCGTACCTTTTGAATGATGCACCTTCGAACCTCTTATTTTCCATCATTTTGAGAGCCTGAATAGAATTTTTCCACTTGAGTGAGTTGCCATCAAGTACAACACCTGTACCATAGAGCCAAACCAGAATCATAATGCCAACAATATACAGCTGCAAATGTTTGATGGGACAACCAAAATGTTAACTGATGTAAGACATGTACTAGATTTAAGGAAAAATCTAATTTCACTAGGAGCACTTGACACAAATGGATATAAAATGTAATTCAAGGTGGAGTAATGAAAATTTACAAAGGTATTTTACTAGTAATGAAAGCTAAGAAGGTAGGAAATCTATTTCACTTAGAAGGAAGAACAAGGTCAGATCATGTGTCTACGGTGTCTGAACATGACAATAGTTCCATTCGCTTATGGCATCAAAGGTTGGGCCATATGAGTGAAAGAGGGTTAAAAATTTTGGCTGATCGCAAGTTACTTCCTAATCTAAAGTCTGGAAAGTTAGATTTCTGTAAACATTGTCTATTTGGAAAACAAAGTAAGAAAAAGTTTAAAACAGGAAAACATACTAGTAAAGGAATACTTGATTATATCCATTCAGAAGTTTGGGGTCGATCCCCTACAACTTCATATGGTGGCTCGTCATATTTTGTATCGTTTATTGATGATTTCTCTAGGAAAATGTGGGTCTAAATGTTAAGGAAGAAGTTTGATGTGTTTACAGTTTTCAAACAATCTAGAGCATTGGTAGAAAACATCACTGGTAGAACTATAAAATGTTTAAGAACTGACAATGGAGGTGAGTTTACTTCCAAGGAGTTTGAAAACTATTGCAAGGATGCATGGATCGAGAGACATAAGACCACTGTTTATACTCCTCAGCAAAATGGAGTTGTTGAACGCATGAATAGGACTCTTTTAGAGAGAGCAAGGAGTATGCTGAGTAACGCCGGTTTGCAGAAGGAATTGTGGACAGAAGCGGTGGCTACAGCTTGTTATGTGATAAATTGATCACCATCCACGGCGATAGGTTGTAAGATTCCTCAAGAGGTATGGAAAGGTCACCCTTGTGATTATTCTAAACTCAGAGTGTTTTGTTGTGATGCATATGCTCTAATGCCTAAACATCAGCGAACTAAATTAGATCCAAAGTCAAAAAGGTATATATTTGTTGGATATGGTGATGGAACAAAGGGATATAGATTGTGGGATCCTACTACCCGCAAGATCATCATCAACAGAGATGTAAAGTTTAATGAATCCTCTCTTGTATAGTTAGATGTAGATAATAGATTGAAACATGATGGTGTCTATGATTTTCAGCACATTCATTTTGAAAGCACTTCTAATGATAGTCATGATGACCATAGTTCAGATACTAGTCATGAATAGGTTTCAGAATCAGATCATGAACATAGTTCAGATGTAGATCATGAACAGGTCTTAGATGCTGATCATGAAGCAGTTCCTACAGATGGTAGTCAGCCAATTGTGGAAGCACCAGAAACATCCTTAAGGAGGTCTACAAGAATCAAATGCCCTCCTAAAATGTATGATGATTATGTTACTTCAGTTGCATTACCGCTAATGACAATAAACCTCTGTGCTATCAGGAAGCTGTAGAAGGTTTGAAAAGTGACAAGTGGAAAGAAGCTATGAAGGACGAGATGATGGCATTACACAAGAATGGCACATGGGATCTGGTTGAACTTCCGAAAGACGGAAAAAATGTGGGATGTAAATGGGTTTTCAAGTTGAAACGGGGTGTGAATGATACTGAGGACAGGGACAAAGCGAGGCTGGTCGCAAAAGGTTTCTCTCAGAAATCACGCATTGACTTTCATGAGATTTTTTCACTAGTTGTTAAAATAGTTTCAATTAGAATTGTGTTAGCATTAGTCACTTTGCTTGATTTAGAATTGCAACAACTAGATGTTAAGACTACATTTTTACATGGATACTTAGATGAGGAGATTTATATGGAACAACCGGAAGGGTTTGTTCAACATCGCAATAAGAAATTTGTCTGTAGACTCAAGAAATCATTGTATGGCCTAAAGCAGTCGCCTCGACAATGGTACAAGAAGTTTGATTCTTTCATGTTGAGTCAGAAATATATAAGAAGTGAATATGATCATTGTGTTTATTTTAAGCAATTAAATGATGGCATGTTCATTATCTTAGTGTTATATGTTGACGATATGCTTTTAGAAAGCAAAAGCATAGTAGAGATCAACAGGTTAAAGGCTCAGATGGCAAGGACGTTTGACATGAAAGATCTGGGAGTAGCAAGACAGATTTTGGGCATGGAGATTTTCAGAGACAGGAGCAATGGTAAGCTGTGGCTATCACAACAAAAGTATATTGAGAAAATACTCTTGAGGTTTGGTATGAATAATGTGAAGCCTATGTCAGTCCCTTTAGCTTCCCATTTTAAGCTTTCTTCCAGTTTATGTCCTAATACAGATGAAGAAAAGGAATATATGTCTCGAATTCCGTATGCCAATGTAGTAGGATGTTTGATGTATTCGATGGTTTGTACTCGAACAAATATTTCACATGCAGTTGGGGTTGTCAGCAGGTATATGGCAAATCCAGGTAAAGAACACTGGTCAGCAGTGAAATGGGTGCTTCGGTATTTGAGAGGCACAAGTGATTATTGTATCACTTATAATAAAAGTAGTGAATTTGTTTGTGGATATGTTGATTCCGATTTTGCAGGTGATTTGGATAAGAGAAGGTCAACTTCAGGGTATGTCTTTACAATTGCAGGTGGAGCTATTAGCTGGATGTCAAAGCTACAGAATATTTTTTCTTTATCCACTACTAAAGCAAAATACATAGTTGCTTCACATGCTTGCAAAGAAGCGGTTTGGTTGAAAGGTTTGATTGGTGAGTTTGGAAGGTTACAGGACAACATCAAGTTATTTTGTGATAGTCAAAGTGAAATTCACTTGGCTAGGAATCTAGCCTATCATAGTAAATCAAAGCATATACCAATCAAGTACCATTTTGTAAGACAGGTTATCACTGAAAGAGGTGTTTCTCTTGAAAAGGTGCATACGAAGGAAAATTGTGCAGACATGTTCACGAAACCAGTTTTGTTAGAGAAGCTGCGTTGGTGTCTGGCTTCTCTTGGCTTGCAGAAAAGATAAAAATAATAAATGAACAAGGCATCAGGCTAATTGTTGTCAAGGTGGAGATTGTTGAGATTTTCTGTTTTATTAAATTTGGGAAAAATCTCATGTATGTGACAACAATAGGATTAGTTGCTATATTAGCTCCATTATTTTTTGAGGAGGAGTTAATGCATCCTATATTTGTTGTGAGGGAATTTATGATTCAGATTTATGCTCCAGCTATATAGAAATGAAATCCCGTAGAGGATTGTAAGAGTGTGTAGAGAAAGTAGAGAAAATAGGGGAGAGCTGAGAGCATGTGTGAATTATTAGATTTGTTGTAATCTCCTTTGAATAATAAGATTGCTGATGCCTCTGTTCTAGAGGACGTAGCCCAGATTGGTTGGGTGAACCACGTTAAATCTCTGTGTTATGGTTTTGTGTGGTTTTTTGTATGTGCTGTGTATGTTTATATTTATTTCAGCTGCGCTTTGTTTAGTCTAACAAAAAAATATCAAGGAGTTCCTCTATAAAAAAGCAAATATGGACAATTTTCAGGTTGGTGACTGGGTTCTCAAATGGGATGCATTAAAGGAAA
The DNA here is from genome assembly GCA_031772625.1 of Pinus tabuliformis. Taxonomy (NCBI): domain Eukaryota; kingdom Viridiplantae; phylum Streptophyta; class Pinopsida; order Pinales; family Pinaceae; genus Pinus; species Pinus tabuliformis. The sequence goes on from CM062805.1 coordinate 506,275,734, forward strand.
AAAGGGAAACCATGGTAAATTTGATGCCTTATGGATAGGACTGTTCATCATTGCTCAAGCTCAGATGAACAACACTTTCACTTTGCAAAATTTAGAGGGGGAAGGTGTCTTTGATGACCCAGTCAATGGGTGGTTTTTGAAACTTTATTTCGTTTAAGGCTTTAAAGCCTTGGTATTGTAAATATGTTTTTTCAGTTTATTTCATACTAGTTAGACTCCATGCCCAATGGAACACTATGTAGTAGTTTTAATCTTGTTGTTTACTGGAAAGGCAATGGTCTACAGTTCTTGAAACCTCACAGGGAGGCTTTCATCCCCAGAAGGAGCCAGTGTTAGCTCTGAAGTGCAGCGTTTCCATATTGGAGGCTAAAGGAGGGAGATGATATGCTTTTCTACCAAAAAAAGGGCCCCACACAGGCCATCACCCACTTTCCTCACCCTTCCACTTACCTTCCATTCTGCTCATTTCCCAACCCAACGCTCACATCCCCACGGGACCCTTTTTTTGCTTTAAGCCTAAATAAATTAACCCAAAAACCCCAAAAATCTTACTTTTCCACCCATACGCGCCCTCTGCATGTTTCCCAAGGACATATCGTACCACTGTGTCCCTCTGCCATTGACTTTCCATCCACTGATCCAACAGCCCATGTCTCACTCGACCAATGGGACCTGCCCGATCGTTCCCTGTTGTTAGATCACCCCTGCCAGATCTGATGGCTATCGCTCATATTGCATGGGCAACTAGTGAAAAGAGTACCCGCCCGTTAAAGGCAGTTTTTCTCTCTCTTCCATTGCGATGTGTCATTTGGTTAATGGAATCAGGAAAACTCCACCATTTACCACTTACCAACCAATGAGCGCCCAATATAAACCATAACCGCTCGAGCCAAACCACCCCCTGGTGTTATCATCCGCGCACCTCCTCCACCTGATAATCATCCAATCTGCTCACCCACCAGATCTAATGTCCTGGACATGTTCCGCTCCCACCATGACCTCAAGCCCCCTGCACACGATCTCCACCGTGCAGTGCCCTTGATCTGACGGCCCTCATTCACGACTGCTCCCGATCATCCTCCATCTCTCTGTTACTTCTCTGTCCGTCTGATTTGGCACATCCGTCCACCCATGCACCTCATACTCCACTCCCTATCTGTTACCCAATGGAGAAGGTGGTCACCTCTGTCAGTCTGATGGCAGTCTGACCACTGAACTGAATTAACAGAAAGCATGGCTGAAGGAAGAAGGATACAACATGACCCAACAAATAGAAGTAAACATTCATGGAGCTCCACTATCATAATCAAGCCAACTACCTAACAAGGTAGCACGATACTATAATTGATTAATGTTTTCATGATGGAAAGGATATTGCGTCCTATAACACAATCAGATAGTTAATGACAGTATGTGGTTGATTAAGACATCTCCAACCCTAAAACGACTAAGGATCATTGTAAAGAAAAACTATAAATATTATTGTTTTTAGGCTTCTGCGATCAATGATTTGTGTGTAGTTTTCTTCTAGAGTTCTCGCATCCATAATTATTTGCATCGACATTTTGAGCCATCCATCGTGGCTCATCATCAGGATAGATCAGTAATTGTGTAAGACAGACCTCAATGGTATGAATAAATAGAGTTTAGGGGGATGTAAAGAGAATGGAAGTCGATGTTAAAAAATGTGCAGCAAGAAATGTTAAATTTAAAATGTGCTAAAAATAGACCTGATAAAAATAGCATGTATAAAAATAGCAGTTTGGCCAGTGAGGTCATTGGCCACATTGGGTGAGAGGTGAAACTGCTAAAAATAGAAAGTTCTAAAAATAGCATTTCTAGGTCCCTTCCTATTTATAGCAGTCCCTAGTCTATCTATAGGAAGTAAAATTAATTTTGGTCTTAACATGGAACTATTAATTAATTAATTCAGTTGAATTAATTAGTTGAGGAAATTCGAATTTGAAGTCTTTGTGAGCATGCACATGAGTTGTCCCACTAATTGAGGAATTTATCCATAATTTCCTCCACTGATTGAGGGAATAAGTATGAGTTCTATAATGAGAGAATTAGTTGACTTAGTTCTAACTAGTCAAGTCCAGTTATATTATTTTAACAAGTTGTTAAAATAATAAAATATAGTTCGTTAATGCTTGCATGCATGTGACAACTATTATTTTAGATAACTGAGAATTCACTCATGGATCACTGTTGCATGTCATTTCTGTCAAAGACTCAGTTGAGATCAGATGTGGGACAGTGTACTATTAGATGCTAGGATATTTCTAGTAAGTATTCCTTACATGAGGAAGAAATGTATTTTCTTCTATGAATACGTAGGTGGACCTGAGGTGATAGCAGGTATGATTAAGCAAATTTTCAGCCTATACAATGAGGCCTACATAGTCCATGATTTTCATCTTCTGATTGAAGATCATCAGGATCTTTTGATTACAAAGAGATTAGGATAGCTATTGAGCTAATTCTTTTTGTATGTTATTGAGGATCTGCACTTGATTGATAATACATGGTTGGGGTTTTATGCTGGTGCTTCCCCCTGGATATATATTGTGTTATGTGTGATTATTTCTCTTGATAAGTTATGCATGTTTCTACTTGATGTTGCTCATGAATTCGATTATGCTTCCACTTAATGTTTTGTAGAAGTAGAATAAGTACTATGCTTTAGGACATTGCATATATCGGTTTGTTCTACAGGTGAAATTTCTACATGGTATCAGAGCACGTGTGATCAAGCAAGAACAATCTTCTAGTAGGAGAAATTCGAAGTTTATTATTCGGGATATAGATCTCAATTTCTTATCAAATCTATTTCATCCATGGCATTCTATGGTTTGAGGCTTGAGTGTGCCCTTGATGGCAGCTCAAACTATATAGCTTGGAAGGATCACATGGAAGCAATTTTGGAAGATAATGGCCTTAAAGATTTCATTGATCAAGAAATTCCTAAGCCTATTGACAAGACTGAGCAGATCGAATGGAGGAAGTGTGTGGCTAGGGCTAGGAGAATTCTCTTGGAGGGAGTGCGAGATCACATTGTCTCAAGCCTCCATGGGAAGGAGACTCCACATGCAATGTGGAAAACATTGAAAGATTTATATCAAAATACCAGTGATCAGAGGAAGCTGGCATTTAAGGACAAACTTTGAAAGATCAAGTGTGAAAGGGATGAGACGATCTCTATGTATCTGACCAAGCTCATCACATGCAGGGATGAGCTTGCAAGCGTAGGGGTCCTAACATCCGATGAGGATATGGTAGAGTCTAGCACTCCTTGGCCTTCCTAAGAGTTGGCATAGCTACCAGGACTCGGTGAATGGAAGTGAGAAATTGCCAGATTGGGAATGACTATGGTCGGATTTGATGCAGGAAGAGATCAAATGGAGCACCGGAGACAGTTCTTCATCCATGCATGATGAGGAGAACTGTGCCTTAGCAAGTAAGGTGAAGAAGGGGAAGGAGAAGGTTTCTATTTAACCTAGTTCTTCCAATAATGGGAAGAAGGTTGACAAATCGAATGTGTGATGCTTTCATTGTCATGAGGTGGGCCATTATGCTGCAAATTGTCCACGGAGGAAATCCAAGAAGGGATCTGGGGAAGGATCTAAATTTGAGGCATTTGCTTCATAGATTGAGTTGGATTTCACACTCTTCATATGCATGGTTTCATCCATGGTGGGAAGTGGCTAGTTTCTTGACAGTGGATCTTCTTTCCACATGACTAGAGACAAGAGTTTGTTCAGTACTTTAGTGAAGAAAGATCTCCAAATACTCATAGCGATGGGCAGTGATGAGAAGTATAGTGTCTCAAGTGTAGGCACAGTTATTTTTCAGAGTGAGCATGGAGCTTGAATTACCTTAACCGATGTCAAGTATGTACTAAGACTGAAGAGAAACTTGGTGTTGATCATGATGCTGGAAGACGGAGGCTATGATGTAGTCTTCAGTAAGGGAAAGGTTTTCCTTAGACACATCATCACTAGACAAGTGAAGCAGATTGGTTCATGTGTCAAGAACTTGTATGCTCTTGAGGTTCAAGATGCATGCAAAGTCTTGAGCAGCAAGGCAACTGATGGAGACTTGGTGGTTGAGAGGGAGGGTATATTACCTCTCAACATGCAGAGCCAGAAGAAGTCTCAGACAATTGTGGAGGAGCCACAATTGGTGCAGCAACTTCAGGAGGTTGTGGAGCAACCACAACAGGGGAAGCTGAGTGGAGATCGAGTAGAGACATCTACTCATGCAGAGACCTCCAGTAGGGGGAAACTTTGAGCCAGGTGGATTGAGGGATCACATGCAGCCATACCTCCAGGTAGGAGGTGGGGCGATATAGAGTGATCGTCCCAAGGAGGAGGGGTAGGATCCTTGAGGTACCCAACCTCTTGGATGATACCTTGCTACAGGAGCCCTGATGTGGAGTAGCAGGAACTGACTGATTGGGTAGAGACAGATGCAGATGGAGCGGCAAATATAGCAACAATATAGGGAGTCATAGGATAGTGCATAGCTAGCAGGCTGTAGCAAGGCGAGAGGCACAAGTGTTTTGCACAGTGCTAGGTGGCACATAAATGTGTGCAATGGTGCGAGATGCATGGAGATGTTGCAGTAACACAAATGTCAAAGAGGGAGCACTTGTCAGTAGCAGGTAGAGCTTCAGCATCAGAGTATGTTCCTAGCCCAACAGAGTGGTCAGTTGGGAGTGTTTTTGTTCCAAGTGTTATCGGAGCAAGTGGACTAGGTAGATGTGTTACGCGCAAAACATTCCAGAGTTACATGATCAAGTTCGAGAGAAAGCCTTTTCTGTTGAAAGGCAGTGTTGAAAAATGTGCAACAAGAAATGTTAAATTTAGAATGTGCTAAAAATAGACCTGATAAAAATAGAATGTCTAAAAATAGGAGTTTGGCCACTGAGGTCATTGGCCACATTGGGTGAGAGGTGAAACTGCTAAAAATAGAAAGTTCTAAAAATAACATTTTTGGGTCCCTTCCTATTTATAGCAATCCCTAGTCTATCTATAGGAAGTAAAATTAATTTTGGTCTTAGCATGGAAATATTAATTAATTAATTCAGTTGAATTAACTAGTTAAGGAAATTTGAATTTGAAGTCTTTGTGAGCATGCACATGAGTTATCCCACTAATTGAGGAATTTATCCATAATTTCCTCCACTGATTGAGGGAATAAGTATGAGTTCTATAATGAGAGAATCAGTTGACTTAGTTCTAACTAGTCAAGTCTAGTTAGATTATTTTAACAAGCTGTTAAAATAATAAAATATAGTTTGTTAATTCTTGCATGCATGTGACAACTATTATTTTAAATAGCTGAGAATTCACTCATGGATAACTGTTGCATGTCAGTTTTGTCAAAGACCCAGTTGAGATTAGATGTGGGACACTATACTATTAGATGTGAAGATATTTATAGTAAGTATTCCTTACATGAGGAAGAAATGTATTTTCTTCTATGACTACGTAGGTGGACCTGAGGTGACAGCAGGTATGATTAGGTAAATTTTCAGCCTATATAATGAGGCCTAGGTAGTCCATGATTTTCATCTTTAGATTAAAGATCATCAGGATCTTCTGATTATAGAGAAAGCAAGATAGCTATTGAGCTGATTCTTTTTGTATGCTATTGAGGATCTACACTTGATTGATAATAAATGGTTGGGGTTTTATGCTAGTGCTTTCCCCTGGATATATCTTGTATTATGTGTGATTATTTCTCTTGATCAATTATGCATGTTTCTACTTGATGTTGCTCATGAATTCGATTATGCTTCTGCTTAATGTTTTGTAGAAGTAGAACAAGTATTATGCTTTAGGACATTGCATATATTGGTTTGTTCTACAGGTGAAATTTCTACATGGTATCAGAGCACAGGTGATCAAGCAAGAACAATATACTAGCAGGAGAAATTCAAAGTTTATTATTCGGGATATAGATCTCAAGTTCTTATCACATCTATTTCATCGATGGCGTTCTATGGTTTGAGGCTTGAGTATGCCTTTGATGGTAGCTCAAACTATATAGCTTGGAAGGATCACATGGAGGTAGTTTTCGAAGATAATGGCCTTAAGGATTTCATTGATCAAGAAATCCCTAAGCCTAGTGACAAGACTGAGTAGGTGGAATGGAGGAAGTGTGTGGCTAGAGTTAGGAGAATTCTCTTGGAGGGAGTGCGAGATCACATTGTCTCGAGCCTCCATGGGAAGGAGACTCTGCATGCAATGTGGAAAACATTGAAAGATTTATATCATAATAGTAGTGATCAGAGGAAGCTGGCATTGAAGGACAAACTTTGAAAGATAAAGTGTGAAAGGGATGAGACGATCTCTATGTATCTAACCATGCTCATCACATGCAGGGATGAGCTTGCAAGTGTAGGGGTCTTGACATCAGATGAGATATGGTGAGTCTAGCACTCCTTGGCCTTCCTCAGAGTTGGCATAGCTACCAGGACTCGGTGAATGGAAGGGAGAAATTGCCAAATTGGGAACGACTATGGTCAGATTTGATGCAGGAGGAGATCAGACGGAGCACCAGAGACAGTTCTTCATCCATGCATGATGAGGAGAACTGTGCCTTAATGAGTCAACCAAAGAAGGGGAAGGAGAAGGTTTCTCTTTCTGAATCTGGTTCTTCCAATGATGGGAAGAAGGTTGGCAAATCGAAAGTGTGATTCTTTCGTTGTCATGAGGTGGGCCATTATGCTACAAATTGTCCGCGGAGGAAATCCAGGAAGGGATCTGGGGAAGGATTTGAAGGTGAGACACTTGCTTCGAGTTGGATTTCACACTCTTCGCATGCATGGTTTCTTCCGTGGTGGGAAGTGGTTGGTTTGTTGAGAGTGGAGCTTCTTCCACATGACTGGCGACAAGAGTTTTTTCAGTACTTTGGAGGAAAAAGATCTCCAAATACTCATAGCGATGGGTAATGATGAGAATTATAGTGTCTCAGGTGTAGGCATGGTTATTTTTCAGAGGGAGCATGGAGCTTGAATTACCTTGACCAATGTCAAGTATGTACCAGGACTGAAGAGAAACTTGGTGTCGATCGCGATGCTGGAAGACAAAGGCTATGATGTAGTCTTCAGTAAGGGAAAGGTTTTCCTTAGACACATCCTCACTAGACAGGTGAAGCAGATTGGTTCACGAGTCAAGAAATTGTCTGCTCTTGAGGTTCAATATGCATGCAAAGCCTTGAGCAGCAAGGAAATTGGTGGAGACTTGGTGGTTGAGAGGGAGGGTATATTACCTCTCAAAATGCAGAGCCAGAAGAAGTCTCAGACGATTATGGAGGAGCCAGGATTGGTGTAGTAGCTTCAGGAGGTTGTGGAGCAGCCACAATAGGGGAAGCTGAGTGGAGATCTAGTAGAGACATCTACTCATGCAGAGACCTCCAGTAGGGGGAAATTTTGAGCCAGGTGGGTTGAGGGATCACATGCAGCCATACCTCCAGGTAGGAGCTGGGGCGGTATAGAGTGATCATCCCAAGGAGGAGGGGCAGGATACTTGAGGTACCAAACCTCTTGGATGAGACCTTGCTATAGGAGCCCTGATGTGGAGTAGCAAGAATTGACTGATTTGGTAGAGACAAATGTGAATGGAGCGACAAAGAGAGCAACAGTACAAGGAGTCCCAAGACAATGCATAGCTAGCAGGCTGTAGCAATGTGAGAGGTGCAAGTGTTTTGCGCAGTGCTAGGTGGCACATAGAGGTGTCTAATGGTGCGAGATGCATGGAGATGTTGTAGTAGCGCAGATGTCACAGAGGGAGCACTTGTCAGCAGCAGGTAAAGCGTCAACATCACAATATGTTCCAAGCCCAAAAGAGTGGTCAGTTGGGAGTGTTTTTGTTCCAAGTGTTGTTGGAGCAAGTGGACCGGGTAGATGTGTTGCATGCAGAACATTCCAGAGTTATAGGATTAGGTTTAAGAGAAAGCCTTTCTTGTTGAGAGGGAGTGTTGAAAAATGTGCAACTAGAAATTTTAAATTTAGAATGTGCTAAAAATAGACCTGATAAAAGTAACATGTCTAAAAATAGTAGTTTTTCCAGTGAGGTCATTGGCCACATTGGGTGAGAGGTGAAACTGCTAAAAATAGAAAGTTCTAAAAATAGCATTTCTGGGTCCCTTCCTATTTATAGCAGTCCCTAGTCTATCTATAGGAAGTAAAATTAATTTTGGTCTTAACATGGAAATATTAATTAATTAATTTAGTTGAATTAATTAGTTAAGTAAATTCAAATTTGAAGTCTTTGTGAGCATGCATATGAGTTGTCCCACTAATTGAGGAATTTATCCCTAATTTCCTCCACTGATTGAGGGAATAAGTATGAGTTATATAATGAGAGAATCAGTTGACTTAGTTCTAACTAGTCAAGTCCAGTTAGATTATTTTAACAAGTTGTTAAAATAATAAAATATAGTTTGTTAATGCTTGCATGCATGTGACAACTATTATTTTAGATAACTGAGAATTCACTTATGGATAAATGTTGCATGTCAGTTCTGTCAGAGACCCAGTTGAGATCATATGTGGGACAGTGTACTATCAGATGCTAGGATATTTCTAGTAAGTATTCCTTGCATGAGGAAGAAATCTATTTTCTTTTATGACTACGTAGGTGGACCTGAGGTGACAATAGGTATGATTAGGCCAATTTTCAGCCTATATAATGAGGCATGGTAGTCCATGATTTTCATCTTCTGATTGAAGATCATTAGGATCTTCTGTTTACAGAGAGAGCTGGATAGCAATTGAGCTGATTTTTTTTGTATGTTATTGAGGATCTACACTTGATTGATAATACATGGTTGGGGTTTTATGCTAGTGATTTCCCCTGGATATATCTTGTGTTATGTGTGATTATTTCTCTTGATCAATTATGCATGTTTCTACTTGATGTTGCTCATGAATTCGATTATGCTTCTGCTTAATGTTTTGTAGAAGTAGAACAAGTATTATGCTTTAGGACATTGCATATATCGATTTTTTTTACAGGTGAAATTTCTACAGTCGTCCTATCATAATTGTTGTTTTATAATATTTGGTTTTTTTTTTTTGAAATATATAATTATATGATGAGAATTTTATTTATTTTTTATTTAAATTGATTTTTATTTAGTTTTATTTGTGACTAGTTATTTTATATTAGATTTTTTTTTTTTTAATATGATTTTGATTTATATAATAATGATAGAATATAATGATTTAAATTGAAATATTTAATTATGTAATACTAATTTTAATTATTTTGATTTAAGTTGATTTTTATTTATTTTTATTTGTAACTAGTTTTTTTTTTTCCACAGAAAAAAATTGGACTTTCCATATATATTAGAGAGTCTCATAGCATATGCATTGCATTACAAATCAACTCCCCATCTCCTTCAAGTGAGGGAGAAAAGCAGTCACGGCTTCCTTGGGTACCCATAAGCATCCCTAAGGCTGCCAAAGCAGAAAAACTTCTTCTCAAAAAGAGGGCACTTCCAGTCTTTCAAATCTCCCGGCATATCACCGAAATAGAGATAAGAGAAAAAGACAGAAGCATGCCTTCATCATCTAAAGAAACAACAAACATATCAAAATGTATATTCCTGTAGAGACCAGTAGTAGGCACTATTCCGGTCTCAAAGTTACTTGAAAAAACAACACAGAAAAAGTTTTTTGTGAAAATTGTGTCAACAGGCCTCCTCATATGAGGAAAACAGCCCTCAGAAAATTAAACATAAATGATATAGTCCATAGTTTGGTAGAGAGACATAACAGATTATATGTAGTTCGAAATAAAACTAAAATAACAGCAGCAGCATGATATTAAGTAGAACATCAAAGCAGAACAATGTCATCCGAAGACTGGTTGGTCAATATGATTGATCACCCCCTTGTCCATCTCTGTTACTGACCAGGTCCCCAAATCTTGTTGTACACCTGTTTTAGATAAGTTATCTTCCTCCTGGTTTCTTTCCTTGTAGATGTGGAAAACAGTGATTTCATTAAAAAACTTTTGATATGCAAAATCTCATTAAGCAAAGGAAGCAAAATATAATTTCTGCATTGTTGAGTCCTGTTGAACCAATTCACAACATTCTTTGAGTCACCAAAAATCTGAACCTGTCTCAACTGTTTCAAGGAAAGCCAGCAAAGAAGGTGATGTAAAGCCTTGAGCTCAGCAAAATTATTAGTCCCCTGCCCAAGGCCAATTGAGGCACGAAAATATTTTTCTGGAGTAATATGAATGACCAAACCTACTCCGCACTGTCCATTTAAGTCTGCAGCCCCATCAAAGTAGGCCCACGGAACAGATTCCCTAATAAATTCAGTTTGAATAGAGCAGTGGATGGAATGTCCAGATGAGGATGGGATGCTATTGTATATTGCTGCCACTTCCACAACCAGTTTTCCAATAGGGAAGGGAAGATCTTTGAAAATTACTTGGTTCCTTGCTAGCCAAGTGCCCCAGGCTATCAGGAGAGGGATGGAGCGGACTTTGTCATTAGAGGCCTCCTTCCACCACCGGAACCATGCTTGCTGGATACTGTCTCCTTCCCACCTGAGGGGAGAATTCATGAGTCTCAAGGATTCAGCCCAAAGGCTGACATTGAAAGGACATGTGAGAAATAAATGCGTTTTTGATTCCTCATTTTCTTTGCAAAGAGAGCACCATCCCGGGCCTATTTCCCCCTTTTCTGCAAGAAATCCCATGTTGGCACTTTTTTCTAAAGGATGCACCAGAAGAAAAGTTTGGTTTTTGCAGGGCATTTCAACTTCCAGAGAAGTTTTGACCACCATGCAGGGTCTTCCCAACCTTTTTGGGACATCAACCATTTGTAGCCCGTCTTAGGTGATTAGCTTCCTCTTTGTGCATGGACCCAAACTAGCTCATCCCTTGCTTCTGAAATCCGGACAGAGGAGTTTTGGAGGTACAAGACAAAATGGCTCCATTCCTCCCTCCATCTCTCCTCCAAATGAAGATCAACTTCTGTCAACCACCCTTGTCTCCAAATGGTAGTAGTCCTAGGATTGGCCACCTGATTCAGAAAAAGATATCCCCGTTCAGTTAAAAATAATTTCAGGTCATGAGATAAGGCATATTTTTCCGAGCACCCAGCCCAGGGATCACATCCTACCCTCACCCGAGTACCATCCCCCACTTTCCATGCAAGTCCTTGTTCAATAGTGTGAGCTGAAGCAACTACTGCCTTCCAGACCACCGAGGCATTTTTGGAGGACTTTACAGGATTTCAGACTCATTCCATTGCAGTGGCTGGAGCTATGTAATTTCTTTTTGTAACAGTGGACCAAAGAGAATCGGTTGATATAAGTCTCCATGCAAGCTTGGCTGCTAAGGATTTTGAAAAAAAAGACAAATGCTTAATTCCCCATCCTCCCCATTCTTTCGGTCTCGAAATCTTATCCCATGCAACCCAGGGAGTCACATGTTCTACTTTAGATCCAGCCCATAAGAATTTGCCACATAGTTTGTCTATGGAAGCTAGTATACCTTTAGGTACCCACATGAGATTGGCCCAGTAAACAGGAATTTCCATCAGAACTGTCTTTATTAGGACCAACCTCCCTGCTTGAGATAGCCATTTATGACTCCACAAATTTAGTTTCTTTTCTATTTTTATCAGGAGCCATTTCCAATCCTGTACCCGGTAAGTATCATGTTTCAACAGGAAGCCCAAAGTATTTAAAGCTTTCCTGCAGAGATTTGATTTCAAATGGAAGAAGAACCCCTACTCTGCCACTTTCCTCCAAAGACATACTCGATATTGTAAGGGTCGATTTTTTCTCATTGATTTTAAGACCTGTAGCTTTAAGAAAAAGGTCCAGGATGCTCTTTAGAGCTCTACAGTCCTCCACACTTCCATTGCTGAATATAATGATGTCATTTACAAAGAGTAGATGGGTTACCCACAGATTAACAGCCACTTCAATTCCTCGGAGATCTCCTTGTCTTTTTTCCCTACTAATCATCAGACTCATCCCCTCTGCGGCCAACAAGAAAAGAAGGGGGGACAAAGGGAATCCTTGTCGCAACCCTCTCTCCGGATTGAAAAAATTTGAAGCTGCTCCATTGATTAATAAGGAGATAGAGGATGAAGTAATGCAACTCATAATCCACCTTACAAAATCGAATCTGAAACCAAGGTGAGTCAACAGAAGGCGCAAGTACATCCAACTTATTCTGTCGTAGGCCTTTGATAAGTCAATTTTAACTATTGCCCCTTTTTTTCCATTCCTCTTTAAACTATGCAGGGTTTCTTGAGCAATTCCCACTGCTTCATGAATCTGTCTTCCATCCAGGAAACCAAACTACTCTAGAGAGATATGCCTAGATAAGAAGGGTTTCATCCTGGAAGCAATGATTTTAGCAATAATTTTATAGACACAGGTGCATAGGGAAATAGGCCCAAAGTCATCGAAAGAGGTTGGCTGATCAGATTTGGGGATTAGAGCCAGAAAGGTTGAGTTGAAGGGTTGATAGATAGATCCAGAGGATCTCGATTCATCCACAACTACAGCCAGATCATCCCCCAGGAATTCAAAGAAATGAAGGAAAAATTCCATTGTGCACCCATCTGGTGCAGGACTCTCGTCCTTCTGCATATCCTTGAGAATGTCCTCCACTTTCTGTTTAGAGACAGCTTCCATAATAGAGTCATTGTCTTCTTCTTCAACATATCTTGGAAAGAATTGAGCAACTCTGATGACCTCCGCTAATGATACTTCCTCCGGGGCTTTGAAAAGATTCTTAAAGTGGTTTACACCTAGAGAAGCCAGTTCTTCAAAGGATTTTTCCATTTCCCCATCCTCTTTTTTCAATTCCCAAATTGTATTAGCAACCTTTCGGCCCTTTGCATAATTCTGGAAAAACTTAGAGTTTTCGTCTCCCGCTTGTAGCCAAATGGCTCTGCTTTTCAATCTCCAGCTTTCTTCCCTTAACTGGAGAAGTTTTCGTCGAGATGCTTCCAACTCTTTAATTCTATTTCTTGAATCCAATGACTCATAACCAGATCCATCTAAGTTTTCCAACAGATCTAATTCGAAGTTTATACTTTTGAGCTCCTCTTCTCCCTTCATTTTCTTCTGATGCGCCCATTCTTTTGTTGCTTGCTTCATTCTCTTAAGATTGTTCGACAAGTGGATGCTTCTGCTTCCTTCTTCATTATGATTTTCCTTTCTCCATGTATCATGGAAAAGAGCTTCAAAGGATTCATCCTTCAGCTAGGATGAGTTGAATTTAAAAGGGGTTCCTGGTTTTTTTGCATCTCCTTTCAATTCCAGGAGGACCGGGAAATGATCAGAGTGACCCCCTTCCCTGACCCAGTGTCTGAAAACTGATAGAAAATCCACCAGAGGCTCACAGAGAAGGAAGTGGTCTAGTCTTTTGCCCACCCAATCGACACCGAGGCATCTGTTTCTACAGGTAGGGCGCAATTTGATCAAAGGAGCATCAACCAGGTGGTAGGAAGCAATTTATTCATGAAAAAAACAGAGAGGGGTCCGAGTGGGCATTAGCACCCCAAGATTCTGAATCCCCCAAAGAGAAGTCCAGGTCACCTCCAATGATGAGGTAAGGATGGGAGAGGCAAGAGAGGCTGAAGAAAGAGTTCCAGAAGCGTTCCCTCTCCAGATAGGGCCCATAGATATTCAAGATAAGGAAGGATATACACAACTCTCCAGAATAGAGTTCCATTGCCAAACAGTTTACAGAACCCCAAGATGAAACTTCCTTGAGCTTCCTCATATTGTAACCTGTAACTACACCCCTCGACCTGCCTTCAGCATCGAGAGCTAAGAATACCCACCCAGGCAAAAACTTTTGAAGAGTACAGATAACATCATCACTTTTCCCCAATTTTTCTTGGAGGAGAATAACATTAGGGTTATAGGAGTGCACAAGGTTTTTGAAGGCTAGTTTTTTCAGCTGGCTAGCTAAGCCTATGTAGTTGAAGGAAAGTAGAATCATCAAGGAATAAGGGGGGGTGGTGGCTCCGCTCTAAGCACCCCAGGAAGAGTTTTCTGCTTCCCATCAGCGATATCAATGACAGCTTTGAACTGGGCTTTTGAGAGTAAAGATTTTCTTCCCCTTAACTTCCTTGGCCCAATAACCACTGGGTCCAAGGAAATTCCTCCTACAGATTGTCCCTTACCCTTTCTATTGGCCAAAGGGCAAAGATTATAAGGTGGGTTATCCAAGATATGAACACAGGATTCAACAGAAGTAATAGCAATCTCAGAGGGATGTAAGGCATTGTCAGAAGGAAGGGAGACCGAGATAATAATACTATCAGAGGAGGCTTTAGATAAATTCAGCGCAGAGAAATCATTTAAAATTTGCCTGGAGGGACCAGGCCTTTCTGAGAGAGACTGTAAAGAGATTGCAGAAGAACATTCGCAAAAATGAGGAAAAGAAGACGTACCCGCCATGGACGTCCTAGCAAGGTCATCAAGTAAGGGAGCCAGGGTGGTCGGCGGATTAATCTGAGTGGCAGCTGCATTTTTACCATCCAAGAGGTCTTCCTACTCCATTAGATCGATTATTTCTGAAGCCCTCGCCTGGTCTACAGATTGCACTGAAACCTTCTGCTGAGCCCCTCCTGCTTCCTCTGCAGGAGCCCCTTGAGGTCGAAAGGGTCTCATCTGATGGCGATGACGACGATGTCCCAATAGGCATTCCTTCGCAAGATGACCATACTTATGACGCCGAAGACAATGGAAAGGGAGGTTTTCATAGTCTAGAGTTTGAAGGAATTCAAGGTCCCTGTATTTTAACGTCATCACATCCGCCAATCCCTCCCTCGAATTTAGGCTTACAAGCACTCGAGCCATACTCCTGTCCTTGGTTATGATGTAAGAGTTATCATAATCCAGAAATTTACCTAGGGTAGTACCAATAGAGACAAAAGCAGATTCCGTCCAGAATTGTAAGGGAAGTCTAGGGAGCTTTACCCAGACAGGGGACTCCGCCAATTTCTCCTTCTGCGCATCAAATAATGGAGTCCATCTGCGAAAAAGAATGGGACGCTTTCCAAAACATCAGTTCTGTTCAAAGACCCAGTCCGCATGTGATTTGCTGTCAAAATGAATACTAAACCAACCCCTTTCCAAAACAAGAATCTTTGATGGCTTTCCCGGGGCTTCTTTCCACTCGGATTGGACCCAGTCCGCTATGTATTCGGCCAAGTACTTCCTTCCTCTTACACGGCCAACCAGAATAGTCTCAGTTGCATCCATTGTTTGTTCTATGTTGATATCTACCCCCAACAGATAGCATGGATGAAGCTCTTTCTTCTTGATGGACTTCGATTTCTTTCTCTTTGCCCCCATGACTTCCTTGAAGTCCGCTTCCGCTCCCACAACATTTGGAATAGGAGCATCCGGCGCAACCGAAACAGGCGGCCCTTGACCCCCTCCTTCAGGCACAGAAGGGACTTCTACTTCGTCCGACCTCCTCTGCTGGTTTCCTTCAACGGTCCCAACCTCCTTTGAGTAAGCAACAACCCGAGGGATCAAATTAGAGGTCGAGGTCCTAGGTTTTTTGTCAACCCCACCACAAGATGTGGCCCATGGCAGTCGATTTATGCAAGCAGCAACCGCAATGGAGCTTAAAGAAGGTCCACCATGTGAGGATTCTTGACCTTGGGGTGCGAAAAGCAGAGGAAATCCTTGCCAGGGACTAGCTTGACCTTGCGAGACTCCACCAACAAGAGCCACTTGATCCTCGTTCGACGAGATAATACGAGAGAAATGCTTCAAAAATTCTGCCCGATCTTTGACTGCCCGCAACTGCTCTTGGTTCTCCATAGGAGTAGCGCCCGCCCGCCAAACACCATTCCAGACACTCAGGAGGTTCTCATCTCGTCGACTTACCCCATACTGTCAGCCTCCCGCAATCGCCTCTTTACTGCGACCCTGGATGTTTACATTCTTTGGGAAAAACAAGTCAAGATTCTTGGAAGAGACCTCGTGTCCCCAGCACGTCAAAAGGTCCTCTAGCGTAGGCTCGAGCTCAAGAAATTTGCTATCAAACCCCATCTCTGCCGTGCCCAAACAAACTTAAACCGGCACAACAAGAAAAACGCAACCGTCTCAAAACCCTAATCGTCAAAACCCTTTTCAGTAAACAATGTCGGTTAAAAGGGATTAACCCCATCCTGTGGTTGTAAAACTAATGGCCCAAGTACCGACCTCGCCACTGATACCTCAGGGCCAGAGAAAAGTATGACATTTTGGGTGCCGAGTACTGAGAACTGACATTGAACTGTCGCCGTATTCAATTATGTGCGAGGGTCATGAGACCTAGCGCCGAGGCCTGAAACCCTTGGTCTCCATTCCCCAATGCAAGAGCTCCCAGGTTAACGGGATATTTGTAACTAGTTATTTATATTAGTTTTTGTTTTATTTATTCTATTTTATATAATTAATTTATTCTAGTTTTGTTCTTATTTTTAGAATAAATTAATTAGATTGATCTCATGTTAGTGTTGATTAATACTAGTTATTAATGTTAGTGTTATTTCTAAATTTTTTATAATTTTAATGATTTTTGTTTTATTTTGATTTTAATTTAATTCTAAATAATGATACTAAAATAGAGTGGTTTATATTGAAATATTTAATTCTAAATTTTAATTATCTTTGGTTTAATTTTTTTTTTTAATATAATTAATTATTTTATATTGGTTTGATTAATACTAGATATCATTTTTGGGATTCAACTGCGTTAAGTAAGTCATTCAAACGTTTACTAATACTAGTTTTATTTCTACAATATTATTATTATTATTATTATTTTAATTAAATTTTTATATAAATTTTGTTTAAATGATAATATAAATTAGTATTAATATTAATTGATATTAATGTTATTATTAGTAAAGGATCATAAAGAAGTGTTAATGTTAATGTCAATATTAGTAATGATTTATGGAACTAATTTCAATTATTTTAGAATTTAATTATTTAATTATTTTTATTTTTTTCTCAATTGTCTAAGGTTCTTTGTTTTTTAGTTAAATTGTGAATTAATTTTTATTTTAATTTTTAATTTTATTTTTTTTAAAGAGAGAAGGGAGGTCTGTTAAAGAGGTGATAGGTCGAGCATATCGGGGGAAGGGTTGAGCTAGGCGAGGGTGTTCTAGGATATTAAAGTAGGGTTCAACTTCTGGAGACTGTAGATACTCTGTTCCTTGCAGCGTCTCATCTTCATTTTCAGTAATACAAGCTTCTTTTGTTGTTACATGCTCAATGTCCATTTCCCTTCTGTTCTAAACTTGCACTTGGATTGGTTTATTCATGCTTTCTCATATGTCTAATGCTAGATAACTTTCATCTTATCTTTGCATTGGTGGATTGGGTCTGCTATTGAGCAGGTCATACATATTTCTTCTGTATCTAACGCTAGATAACTGTCATCTTATCTCCATTTAGATAGATTGGATTTATAAGTTTTATTCACTGGCTGCAGCTGGCCATCATATGTTATGTATGCATCTGCTGGTGTGGTTAGTATTCTTCATTCATTCACTTAATCTGCAAACTATTGAGCATTAGTGGTCTAAAGCCTTGTAGGCTGAGGGTGTTCATGCATATCTGGAGTGAAAATAGAGTTGAAGTGGTTATCTGGCTTGAACCAAACCATCATCCATTCCAATAGTTCTTAGAACAATATTGAAGATTATATGTTACCAGGCATCTTCGAGCTACAATCTAGGAGAGCTTCCTGGAGTGATAACAGTGTCTAGGCTTTGTGGCAGTGGAGAAATGTTTGTGTTTCTATGTGGCTCCACTGGGGTAATGTCCAGGCCTACTAGTAGTGGAGCAACACCAGAGATGAAAAATTATACTTTGAAAATCTTAAGGTCCCGGGTTACACTACCCTTTCCAACTCGAAACATTAAGATTATGTTGAATGTTATGTTATGTTCAACTTAGAAGATATACATGGGACAATGTTTGTTCATCGGGTAAGTGATAAGGCCAAAGTAATCTACATGAGGAATCAATACTCCATGAAGAACCAAGGCCCTGCACAGAAGAAGTTAACCAAGATAGATAAGCTGGAGTTAAACTAGTGTGTCTCCAAGTGTTGTAGTTGCTGCAACACCCTTCAATATTTTAGCTTACACTTAATTTTGGAGCCTTGGTATTTTATATTTTTTTTCAAAAACATTAGAGCTCAATTCATGAACTTTATTGTAGTTCTTTGGTTCCTTTTGCATGTTGTATTCACTGTCGTCTTTCGACATGTTTGGTTGCTGTCCAATCTTTACGAGCCTATTCTAATGGTTTCGAAGGTTGGTCTTTGTGTATATGAGTTGTCCAAACCATGTAAACATATGTCAAATCCATAAACAAAGTCTTGAGCATTGTCGCACAAGAGTTGTCACGGTCGTCCTAAAACCTATCTTAAGTGTCACACTTATCCTATTTTATCGTGAGGTAGTCACACTAAGGGAAATGATTTTTTCACGTGTTTCGATGATATATGTTGTCATGTTTTCAATGTATGCTAAGTGTGTGATCACTGTCATGGTTTATCACAGTTCATTACCAATCCCACGCTTAGACATTTTTGGAAAATATTCCCAACCAAGTAACTTAGCTTCATCGGGCCCCAACTAAGCTATGCACTACATAGTCTCAGCCCTCTAAGTTGTGAGCTTGCTATAGGAACTACGCAATGTGAATTCCATCTCTCCTAGGGCTACTACACTATGTAATTATAATGCTTGACTCCTGACCTTGACCCCCAGAATTGCGAAATTATTTTCCCAACGTTCCTTGAACTGTGCATTTCACATCTTCAACCCTCAATATTTTCCCATGGATACTACAAATGTGCAATGTGTAGAATTCGAGCCTCCCTTGACATCCAAAACTGTGCATTTGGATTTCCCAGTGTCCTTTCCCTCAACCAGGCCCCACTGTCTCCAAAAAATGCACAATCTTGTCCTTCAGGCCTCCCTGAGCTGCACATTGCGTAGTCTCTGAGCTCAAGCTCTCCCCCTGAATAATATAACTACATAACGTACATTAAGTGAGCCCCTCTTCATAGCATGTCATTTGTCTTGGGCTCACTTAATGGACCAGAATTAATCATCTTAGACTAGGGGGTTTTCCTATTGATTTCGTCGTGTCATGAGTGAATTGCTGGAACATGTACACTATCATGTCATGGAAAGATTATGGAGAAGGAGAAGAAGGAGAGAAACATGCCTAAAGACTCTCTTGTAGCTGAACTTACAACTTTATTAATCAAGAGAAATCAAAGGGACACAAGTTTGTGACCACCATCCAACTTAGACTAAAGATCATTGAATATTATGCATCACCAAGCCATGCAGAGGTGAAGAGTAATCCTATCCAAGAAGACATCCAACCATTAGAAGCAACAGTGACTTACCATTGCCACATCATCAAGCAATCCATGTCATTAGTGTCATGTCATATCATGCCATGAGTGGTCATATGCCACATCACTGTTGTGGACCATGTATATTGTATTCAAATGTATTGTAAAGTGGAAGTCCAAATGACACACATGATGTAAAGAGTCATGTAAGTTGAAAATTCATAGGAAGTCAAACAATCATGAGGGTAGTCGGAGATTCGCCCTTGGTTATATATACTCCCTCATTGTATGAGAAAAGTACTTTTCACCTTGGCTCCTCCCGCAAGGCATTGGAGAGATTAGCTAGTTCTTTAAGGAGCAAGGAGTGGCTCCAATGTCCCACTATTGGGGTTAGCGATGTAAATTGTAAACATGTGTCGTAGAAATTTTACTTAATAATAGAAGCCTTCAAAGGCTAGCACTTTCTCCATGCATGGAATATGAATGTTTGTAAGACTATTCTATGGATGTTTGTATTTCATGTTTTCTTTGACATGTGCTAAGATAATTGAACTATTTATGTGATTTTAGTACTTATCTTATTGATAATGTGTTATAATTTTTGTTATTGTTGTCCCATCCTTGTGGAATATTCTGCAGGATATTAACATGAATTTCTTTGTTTATTTGTTATAACAGATTGATAATTATCACATAGACATAACATAAAAAAAATAACATTTATTCTTTAACATGATTCAGTTAACAACATGCATAACAATATCATTAACAACAGAGAATGAATACAGAAAGGTACAAAATACTTCGCCAAAACTTCTTCTTTATTAATAATGATTTTCAATACATTCTCTTCCATGACATGTGCACCTAGATGCAGGTGGTCTGCACACTCAACTATAGACTTTTCAAGGCCTCTGCACACTCAACTGTGAAGCCTTCCCCAAAAATACAGACTCAAGACAAATAATATGAACAATATATGCTTATTTCTTCTATTTCTTTCGAAAAAGTATTACATGTCCTTATATAGGTTTCGATACTACAAAAAAATGGTCCACATACTATGGCTCTGACAAAACAATGACTAAAACCCAACACTCATTACAAAATAATGGGCTTTGACTCGCCCTAAAGCCCCAAACATAGTGCTTGATGAATATAACTTCGTCGGATCCACTCTCTACACTACTGAAAATGCGGAGTCTTTGACCCAAAACATGGGCCAAGTTGGGTTATGCCTAATAGGCCCCCAACTCTCACTCATGACCCATCTTGAGTCACTCAGCTTCGGTTCCCTTGATTTCTGCTGCAATTCCATTGTAGACTCCATTATACTACTAGACTGTCTCTACCATTTGTTTCTCTTGTTTGCATACTTCCTCCAAAAATTCTTTTTTGGTTGGGCCAACATCCTTCTGCAGTACTTCTGCCTCCGATTTCTTCAACTCTTTGAGCCTTTTTCCCATTTCCTATGATATTTTAAGGGCGTCATCCTACCATAGCTCAGTCCTTGCCTGCAAAATTTTCTCCTTCCTCTGAAGATCATCTATCTGCTTTTGGAGGTTCTTCCCTTTAGCAATACTGATGATTTTTTGTAAGACTGGTAGGGTCTTTATAGCTACCAATATTTCATTACACTGCTTCTGCTTCACCTGTAATTCTTCCTCAATCTTTCTGATGTTTCCTACAGAGGTCCAAATCTACATCGTTGCATCCAATAATTCCCCCAACTTGTCACTGTTTCAGAGATACTTTTCAATGTTTCCTTTAAGTAATTCTACCTCTACTCCTGCACTTCTAGTGGTGTGGTAGGCTACATCCTTATTTACAGCTTTGATATCTACACTTAATACTCTAACTTTATCTTCCCCAATGTATTCTTTAAATCCTTGATCACGAGGATGAGCTATGCAGCCTTCTCTGTTGGTGGTTCCTCCTCACCAACCTTCACATATAGGATTGTGTTGCAACTTTCTTCAATGGATTTTGCCAATTATTCTTATTGTTGATATGCCTCGTCTCTTTTCCTAGCCACCTCCTCTAGCTTCCTCCTTAGTGCAACATTCTCCTTTTCTGTCTGCATGGTCATCACCATGGTTCACTACTCCAACTCCTACAATTCACTGGAATGGATCCAACCTCCTAACTCCACTTTCTGGGTACCGAACCTCTTTCAAATATCTACATGGTTCAAATTGAGGATATTTTATTCGATTCTTAAATTCCCAGTCTTCCATCTTTAGTTGGGGGATCCTCCCCAACACTTCACCCTCAAACAACACTTCCTCTAGGAGCAACGAAGTGAACACATCCAACTTTCCATCCTTGGGATCCTTAACTGGCTTGGCATTTGTTTTTCTTGGTGGCATGTAAGCTGGGAGCACAATCAGAATCTCTTTGTCCTCTCTCTGGATGCGTTGAAATTCGGCCTCCTCTTCACTATCATTGATCTATTGATGTGTCTTCTACTGTATTGATTTCTTTCGTTTTTGTATCGGCTTCTTCCCCTTATCTTCTTTGTTCTTTGTGTGAACTTCAATATTTGTTTTCTTCCTCAGGGATGTCTTGAGTTCTACCCAAATGACCTCAATTGGTCTCTTGTCCTACTTCTTCTATAGTTTTGGTTTTGTGGGTACCTTCTATCTCAGTGACCTTTGGCACCTTGGGGACATGGGTACCTTCACTCCTTGTGCCTCCATAATACCTGCTAATCCTTTCTCTACAAATATTCCAACAAGTTCCTCAAAACTCCTTTTAGACATACAATAGCTCTCTTCTATGCAATTTCTCAACTTCTCCAAATAGAAAAGTGTCAAATGTGGTGATAGATATGGTTTTTATAATAAATTTTAATTCCAGCCTCATGATTTCTCCAATATTTTCTCATTTAATGCAGGTATGGGGCGAGATACAACAAGATGTGCTTAGTAAATGCTATTTTCCCACGTCCCTCAACAACAAATTCCTTTTAATGGTACCTTTTTCCTTTCAATGGTCATATTTCCAGCCAACTTTGATGAACCTTCCCTCATATCACAGTCACGTTTTCTTTATCGTAGCTCCTTCAAACTTCATCATACTTCTTAGTATCACGTAATAATATTCCTTTGACAAAGTCCTTTTCTGTATAGAAGTTTATAGTCACATGCCCAATTTCAACTACAAGTGGTACTAAGACTTCCTTCCCTTCAATTTTTAGTGTGAAGCTCCAAGGACAGAGTTGTCCCTATATATCTTCAATCTACTACCATTCACTCATCCTGGAATCAGCTGACCATTCAAGTTCACAAACTGAACTGCACCGCCATCAGAGATGTGCTTGATGATATATTTTCCTAACTAATGTGTTTTAAGTTTTCCTAGGAACTTTACCATTTTTTTGTCATATAATAATGCAATATCTCATTCCTAGAATGTCTTGTTCTTGATACACCTGTCATGTTAGGCTCTCTCCCTTACTTTCTGTACGTGCTGATTGAAACCTGCTACGAGCATGTCTTCTTCTAGAGCTAGTATCTGTGAAATTCTTTCCTTCATAGTGTTAGGGTCTGCCATATCTATGAAAACTACATTTCCCAAACTTGGAACAATGTATTCCATCGGCTTGACTTCCTCTTGTCCATATACCAACCTAAATGGTTGCTGCCCTGTGAATTTCTTGCATGTTTTTCTATATGCCCACAACACCTTTGGAATTGTTAAATCCCAATCATATTTGTCCACATTGCATACCTTGGTCAATGAATTCTCTAGAATATTATTGAAATATTCCACTATTCCATTTTCTTGAGGAATAAGGAGTGCTCTTCTAGTGGTAAACCTAAAATTCCTCAGTTAGTGCTTCAATGTTTTTTCAAGAAATTTGTTCCTTGCTCACTCATCAATATCTTCATATAGTAAAACCTGGATGATATATATTCAAATATGATTCACAGCAGTTTCTACACTACAATCCTTAGCTGGTTGTGCCTTAGGTCATATTATCAAATAATCAGTTGCAGTGATTATATACATCGCAATAGTCTTCTTTCCTGGAAAACTAATAGGTCCAACAAAGTTAATCACCCATTTTTCAAAAGCATACAAAGTTACTTGTGGCAGTAGTGACATCTCATCTCCTCTAGATGGCTTTCCTATTCTTTTACATACATCACATGCTTGACAAAACTATTTTGCATCCTTATGTATTATGGGCCACCATAACCGAGCTATCAAGATTTTATGCATAGTGGACTTTCCTGCATAATGAACCCCTTGTGACTCCTCCATGATATTTTGTCAGAATACTTTGTCATTCATGCTCAGGGACATATCTGTGCAGTACTTCATCTAGTCCCATTTTGTATAAGTTTCCCGCAATCAACGAAAAATCAGCTGCTTGAATGACCAACTCCTCCTTTTGCTTCATAGTGTACTCCGCAAGCACCATTCCTATGGTCAGAAACAGAATAATATCTATGAAGTGATCATCTGTGCCTCTAATTGCGAATAGTTGTGAATCAGGACAATTATCTTTGATATTTGTGGGTTATTCTCTTGTCTTTATTCTTGATAGATGACTAGGTCTAGCATTTAATTTCCTTAGCTTTACTATAACTTCGAAGTCATATTCCTCGAATAATAACAACCATCGACAGATCTTTCCTCCTAAAACAAATTTATTCACCAAATATTTCAATTGCAGAGTGATCAATGAACATTTTGAAATGCACCCCCAACAAATAGTGTCTAAACTTTTGTAAAGCATACACCATAGCTAATTCCTCTCTTTCCTTCTTAATATAGTTATTTTTCACATTGGACAATTTCCTACTTGCAAATTCTATGGGATGATCAATTTCCCTTTCTCCTGGCTTTGGTAGCACTACACCTAATGTTATGCAAGATGTATCAACTTGTATATGGAACTCCTTCTAGTCTAGGAAAACAAGAATACGTGAAATTACCATCTTCTCTTTCATTACATCCAGGCTCTTCCAACACTCTTCATTCCATTGAAAAGTCACATCTTTCTTCAGCAATTTCTCCATCTACGTAGTTATCTGTGCGTACCGCTTTATAAATTTTCTGTAGTAGCTAGTGTGTCCCAGTGTGGTGTAGAGTTGTCTCACTGTTTTTGGTGTTGGCAGGTTCACAATAACTGCGATCTTCATGGGATCCACCATTAATCCCTATTTACAAACTACATGTCCCAATAATATACCAAATGGTGCACAAGAGATTCACTTCTTCAATTTCAATGAGATATGTTGCTACCTCCACATATCCAACATCAACCTTAAGCTTGCTGCATGCTTCTTTAATAGACCAAAGGTTGTCCAATTGTCGAAGCATAATTCCAGAAACTTGTGTATATTTTCCTCGAAGGCCACAATTACAACTCTAGAAAATATAGTAGGTGCATTCTTAAATACAAAATGCATCGATATGTACTTATAAGAGCCCCACTCTATCACAAAAGTTGTTTTATGTCTATCTTCCGAAGCAATTCTGATTTGATGGTATCCTGAAAAGCCATTTGTGAAAGAATAGGCCTCATGTCCTCCTACATTGTCCAATACTTAATCTTTAAATGGTGTAGGGAAGGGGTCATGTAGGCATGCACCATTAAATTTCTGCTTTTTCCTTCTTTTCCTGAACCACGATGGGACTTACCCATTTAGACTCTTCGACAAGTTCAATTATCCAAGTTGTTAACATTTTGTCTAATTCTTCTTTCACCTTCTCCTTGTATTTTGGATTCAGTCTATAAGGTCTCTTCTTGAGAGGCTTCACATTCAGCTTCATAAGAATCCTCATGACTCCCAAATCTCCTAATATGCTTTTCATATCAGAAAACTTAGTAGGGAACAACTCCTGATATTCATGAAAGAGATCTATTATCTAGCTAACTATGTCTTCATCACAATAATCTCCTATTGTTGCATACTTCAGTTCAAAATCTGATCCTATATTCACCTTTCTCATCTTCAATGGCTTCATTATATCAGTTTTCGAAATATGCACCCATTCTTCTTGTGGAATTTCTCCACAAGCTACCATACAGAGCTATATGTGGTCTCTAGGACCATTTTGGCCATCATTCTTGTGTATGAGCTCCGTTTCTACTTGACCAAATCTTACCCACATCAACCTTCTACATTTTTTCCAATCTCCTATATTTTTCTTATGAGTACCCCACCATCTAGTTATTGATCCAGAGTTAACAATCTCTGACATTCAGGTACCCATCTTTCATAATATGTAAAGAAGGTATTTACATCACTCAAACCATAATATAAAGGTAAATCATGTACCTTAGTTGTCATACATAACACTACTTTAGTGGTCCTTGTACATCGCCTTGTAGACACTTCATGCAACATCTTCTCCAAGTTTTCAAATTCCTCTTTTGAATCTAAAGTGTGGGAACTTTCTTGTTCCCAAGTTAGTTTTCCATCTACAGTAGGGTTAATCCATTCTTCTTCTTTTGCAGTTATCTGATAATTGTTTTCGATGTCGTTCATGCTACTCTGACAGGTTCAGTATATCTCACTCCCTTTGATGGATCTAATGGAACAATAATTGTCATATTATTGCTTTCAAATATCATTTTCCTTTTCTTCAAGTTAATTATAGTCATGTTATAAGAAGAAATTTCCATGTAAATCACATTCAGACAACGATTTTCTGAATGTGATTTACGCCGAAATTTCTTTTTATAATTGTTATGGATCACAGAAGCCTTAATTCAACTATAGTCATGTTAGCAAATGCCCAATCCAATCTAAGAAACGTTGGGTAGGGATTTCTATCATCCATAATCTCAATCACTTCGAAGTCAGTGGTAGTGTGCACTCGATTAATGTCTATTGTGATACCTGATAATCTTCCTAGACAAATGATCTTTTTTTGATTCGCCATCTTCTGCTGGATAGTTGACCATTGCAACTTTGTCATACCCATCAATTCCCAAGCTTTCTTCAGCAAGACATTGGCATCAGATACCTATTAATCCTTTCTCTATAAATATTCCAACAAGTTCCTCAAAACTCCTTTTAGACATACAGTAGCTCTCTTCTATGCAATTTCTTAACTTCTCCAGACAAAAAAGTGTCAAATGTGGTGCAAGATACAAAATTTATAATAAATTTAATTCCAGCCTCATGATTGCTCCAATATTTTCTCATTTAATGCAGGTATGGGGTGAGATACAACAAGATGTGCTTAGTAAATGCTCTTTTCCCACGTCCCTTAACAACAATTTCCTTTTAATGATACCTTTTTCCTTTCAACGGTCATATTTCCAACCAACTTTGATGAACCTTCCCTCATAGCACAATCACCTTTTCTTTGTCGCAGCTCCTTCAAACTTCATCATACTTCTGAGTATCATGTCGTAATATTCCTTTGACAAAGTCCCTTTCTGTATAGAAGTTTATAGTGACATGCACAATTTCAACTACAAGTGGCACTAAGACTTCCTTCCCTTCAATTTTTAGTGTGAAGCTCCAGGGATAGAGTCGTCCCTGTATATCTGCAATCTGTTACAATTCACTCATCCCAGAATCAGCTAACTATTCAAGTTCACAAACTGAACTGCACCGCCATCAGAGATGTGCTTCATGATATATTTTCCTAACCAATGTGTTTTAAGTTTTCCTAGGAACTTTACCAATTTTCTATCATATAATAATACAATATCTCCTTCCTAGAATGTCTTCTTCTTGATACACCTGTCATGTCAGGCTCTCTCCCTTACTTTCTGTATGTGCTGATTGAAACCTGCTACGAGCATGTATTCTTCTAGAGCTAGTATCTGCGAAATTCTTTCCTTCATAGTGTCAGGGTCTGCCATATCTGTGACAACTACATTTCCCAAAATTGGCATAATGTATTCCATAGGCATAACTTCCTCTCATCCATATACCAATCTAAACGGTTTCTGCCCTGTCAATTTCTTGCATGTTGTTTTATATGACCACAATACCATTGGAATTGTTAAATCCCAGTCATATTTGTCCACATTGCATACCTTGGTCAATGAATTCCCTAGAATATTATTGAAATCTTCCACTATTCCATTTTCCTGAGGAATAAGGAGTGCTCTTCTAGTGGTAAACCTAAAATTCCTCAGTTAGTGCTTCAAGGGTTTTGTTCAAGAAATTTGTTCCTTGCTCACTCATCAATATCTTCAGATACTAAAACTGGGACAGTATATATTCAAATATGATTCACAATAGTTTCTACACTGCAATGCTTAGCTGGTTGTGCCTTAGGCCATATTATCAAATAATCAGTTGCAGTGATTATATACCTTGCAATAGTCTTCTTTCCGAGAAAATTGATAGGTCCAACAAAGTTAATCACCCATTTGTCAAAAGCATACAAAGTTACTTGTGGCACTAGTGACATCTCATCTCTTCTAGATGGCTTTCCTATTCTTTGACATACATCACATGCTTGACAAAACTATTTTGCATCCTTATGTACTATGGGTCACCATAACCGAGCTATCAAGATTTTATGCATAGTGGACTTTCCTGCATAATGCCCCCCTTGTGACTCCTCTATGAGCTTTTGTCAGAATACTTTGTCATTCATGTTTAGGGACATATCTGTGTAGTACTTCATCTAGTCCCATCTTGTATAAGTTTCCAGCAATCAATGAAAAATCAGCTGCTTGAATGACCAACTCCTTCTTTTTCTTCATAGTGTACTCCACAAGCACCATTCCTATGGTCAGAAACAGAATAATATCTATGAAGTGATCATCTATGCCTCTAATTGCGAATAGTTATGCATCTGGACAATTATCTTTGATATTTGTGGGTTATTCTCTTGTCTTTATTCTTGATAGATGACCAGGTCTAGCATTTAATTTCCTTAGTTTTACTATAACTTCGAAGTCATATTCCTCGAATAATAACAACCATCGACAGATCTTTCCTACTAAAACAAACATATTCACAAAATATTTCAATGCGGAGTGATCAGTGAACATTTTGAAATGTACCCCCAACAAATAGTGTCTAGACTTTTGTAAAGCATACACCATAGTTAATTCCTCTCTTTCCTTCTTGATATAGTTATTTTTCACATTGGACAGTTTCCTACTTGCAAATTCTATGGGATGATCAATTTCCCTTTCTCCTGGCTTTGGTAGCACTACACCCAAGGTTATGCAAGATGTATCAACTTATACAAGGAACTCCTTCTTCTAGTCCAGGAAAATAAGAATAGGTGAAATTACCATCTTCTCTTTCATTACATCCAGACTCTTCCGACACTCTTCGTTCCATTGAAAATTCACATCTTTCTTCAACAATTTCTCCATTTACGTAGTTATTTGTGTGTACCGCTTTATAAATTTTCTGTAGTAGCTAGTGTGTCCCAGTGTGGTGTAGAGTTGTCTCACTGTTTTTGGTGTTGATAGGTTCACAATAACTGCGATCTTCATGGGATCCACCATTAATCCCTATTTACAAACTACATGTCCTAACAATATACAAAATGGTGCACAAGAGATTCACTTCTTCAATTTCAATGAGATATGTTGTTGCCTCCATGTATCCATCATCAACCTTAAGCTTATCGCATGCTTCTTTAGTAGACCAAGGATTGTCCAATTGTTGAAGCATACTTCCAGAAACTTTTGTATATTTTCCTCGAAGGCCACAATTACAACTCTGGAAAATATAGCACGTGCATTCTTAAATACAAAAGGCATCACTGTGTACTTATAAGAGCCCCACTCTATCACAAAAGTTGTTTTATGTCTATCTTCCGAAGCAATTATGATCTGATGGTATCCTGAAAAGCCATCTGTGAAAGAATAGGCCTCATGTCCTCCTACATTGTCCAATACTTCATCTTTAAATGGTGTAGGGAAGGGGTCATGTAGGCATGCTACATTCAATTTCCACTTTTGCCTTCTTTTCCTAAACCACTATGGGACTTACCCATTCAAACTCTTCAACAAGTTCAATTATCTGAGTTGTTAACATTTTGTCTAATTCTTGTTTCACCTTCTCCTTGTATTTTGGATTCAGTCTCTAATGTCTCTGCTTGAGAGGCTTCACATTCGGCTTCATAGGAATCCTCATGACTCCCAAATCTCCTAATATTCCTTTCATATCAGAAAACTTAGTAGGGAACAACTCCTGATATTCATGAAAGAAATCTATTATCTAGCTAACTATGTCTTCATCCCAATAATCTCCTATTGTTACATACTTCAGTTCAACCTCTGATCCTATATTCACCTTCCTCATCTTCAATGGCTTCATTATATCAGGCTTCGATATATGCACCCATTCTTCTTGTGAAATTTCTCCACAAGCTACCATACATAGCTATATGTGGTCTCTAGGATCATTTTGGCCATCACTCTTGTGTACGATATCCGTTTCTACTTGACCAAATCTTACCCACATCAACCTTCTACATTTTTTCCAATCTCCTATATTTTTCTTATGAATACCCCACCATCTAGTGGGAGTAGCCCTCAGTTCTTGATCCAGAGTTAACAATCTCTGACATTCAGGTACCCATCTTTCATAATATGTAAAGAAGTATTTGCATCACCCAAACCATCATATAAAGGTAAATCATGTACCTTATTTGTCATACATCACACTACTTTAGTGGTCATTGTACATTGCCTTATAGACACTCCATGCAACATCTTCTCCAAGTTTTCAAATTCCTCTTTTGAATCTAAAGTGCGGGAACTTTCTTGTTCCCAAGTTAGTTTTCCATCTACAGTAGGGTTAATCCATTCTTCTTCTTTTGCGGTTATTTGATAATTGTTTTCGATGTCGTTCATGCTACTTTGATAGGTTCAGTATATCTCACTCCCTTTGATGGATCTAATGGCACAATAACTGTCATATTATTGCTTTCAAATATCATTTTCCTTTTCTTCAAGTTAATTATAGTCATGTTATCAAATGCCCAATCCAATACAAGAAATGTTGGGTAGGGGTTTCTGTCATCCATAATCTCAATCACTTCGAAGTTAGTGGTAGTGTGCACTCAATTAATGTCTATTGTGATACCTGATAATATTCCTAGAGGGATGACCTTTTTTTGATTCACCATCTTCCGCTGGATAGTTGACCATTGTAGCTATGTATTACCCATCAATTCCCAAGCTTTCTTCAGCAAGAAATTGCATCAGATACCTGCTAATCCTTTCTCTACAAATATTCCAACAAGTTCCTCAAAAATCCTTTTATACATACAATAGCTCTCTTCTATGCAATTTCTCAACTTCTCCAGATAGAAAAGTGTCAAATGTGGTGCAAGATATGGTTTTTATAATAAATTTTAATTCCAACCTCATTATTGCTCCAATATTTTCTCATTTAATGCAGGTATGGGAGGAGATACAACAAGATGTGCTTTGTAAATGCTCTTTTCCCACATCCCTTAACAACAATTTCCTTTTAATGGTACCTTTTTCCTTTCAACGGTCATATTTCCAGCCAACTTTGATGAACCTTCCCTCATAGCACAGTCACCTTTTCTTTGTTGCAGCTCCTTCAGACTTCATCGTACTTTTGAGTATCACGTTGTAATATTCCTTTGACAAATTCCATTTATGTATAGAAGTTTATAGTCACATGCCCAATTTCAACTACAAGTGGCACTAAGACTTCCTTCCCTTCAAATTTTAGTGTGAAGCTCTAGGGATAGAGTCATCCCTATATATATTCAATCTGCTACCTGTCACACGAAATGAGTCGATCTTGCAGACAAGATAGACCTTCCTAGAATCTAATGAGACCTAGTGACAAGCAAACTAATAAAAAATTATCTTTCTCTAAATATGCATTTATAAATAAAGGCAAAAAAGTGTTTTAGGCCTACCTTGGGTCCAATGCAAGTTTGTGGAATTCTCGCTCCTTTGATCCAAGTGAGCTCCCTTGTTGTGAATCTGCAAACACAAACAAGCAAACAAATTAAATTGCACCTGAAAAGCCAATATCATAGAACATATTTAACATGAAGATCAAGGAATTCATGAAACAAATGACATAAGACAATTTGTTGAGAAAAATGAATTTGATTGTATTAATTCAAATCAAAGAAGAACTTTACAACCTGTGCCTTGATGCTGTACAAGCTCCTCCCAGGGTCCAAAAAGAAGTCTCCTCTACTTTGACAAGTTTCACTCTCTTCCCAATGAAGCCAAAAAGGTATGTGATCTCTCCTCTCAAGCTTAACTAGGAAGTCTCAATTCCACCAGCATTTACCCTAAAAAATGTTCAACTTCTAACCTCTCTAGCAACCAGCCCAATGCCTGAATTTATAGTGCAATGGAGGGAAGTTACTAGGTCCTCCTTCAAAGGGATAAAGCCCTCCTTCAAAGGGATAGCTCCTCTCATCAATTGATTAGCTCCTTCTCTTTTGGGATGCATGAACCACCTAAGAGCGACCAATCCACATCAAAATTCCTTCTAGAATAATCTAGAATTAACCCAAAGTGAGCTTTTTAGAATAAAATTGCGCCTTTTTGACTTTCACAGGGGTCTGCATCCACTCCTTTAGGGACAGAGCGGGCAGGTCCGCAGTTTTTGTAAACAGGAGGTGCGGGACCGCAGGCAACAGTGAGAGAAAGTGCGGAACCATAACTTTGTTGATTTTCAATGTCTTTCTCTCATTTTCAAAGCTTGACTTGAAGAGCTGAGGTCTGAGACTTGCTTAGGAGGATAGTACAAGTGATGATAGACCCATACTGACTGCAAATAATCATGGTGACGATATTTTTGTGTAACAGATTGCCCCCTAAAGTGAGAAGTCTGTAGTAGATGAGGATTTCATTTATCATTTAGGAAGAGTGAAGTACTTTATCATTTCGAGGATCATCTTGTGGAGAGCCTAGTCGGAACCTGTAAAAACATTCAATGCAAGATATATATATATATATATATATATATATATATATATATATATATATATATATATATGAGATCATATCATCACTGAGGTAGGCATTCCCATACTCAGATCAAAACTGACTTAGAAAATTAACTATTGCTCTGATATAGGAATGATCTTGTAATACATCACAAGTATAGACTCATGTGGACACAGTATGGACGCAGCCATCTGTTTATGAATAGTCCATCATATAATGAATACAAAATTCCTTGCAGCCTGGATTGCAGAAACTAGATCCAGGGTCTTGATTTCTACTTCTCGAAACAGTACGATTCTATCCATGTGAATGAATGTGTTGATGTCGAACATGGTAGAAACCACTTGATTACCAGTCAATGATGTAAACTGTTGAATTGAGGCTTCTGTGATACATATCAAGTTTAAGAGAAATTCTTCGGCGTAAATCACAAGATAAATCATTTGCCGACGCGTTTCGAACCAACTAGTGTGGTTCATCGTCATGACAAGTTGAAGAGACAGATCCAGCTTAACATGCTAAGTTGGATCTGTCTCTTCAACTTGTCCTGACGATGAACCACACTAGTTGGTTCAAAACGCGTCGGCAAATGATTTATCTAATGATGTAAACTGTTAACAAGTGTGAGAGAAACCACCAGTGATGTCAATGGCTCTCAAAGTACCCAATACAATCCATGAGATGTGAATAAATGTGTTGATGTCGAACATGTCACGGAATTCTTTGATCGAAGGTCAATGATGCAACCTGTCGTCAAAGGCGAGAAACCTGCCATTGAGGCATGCAGATCCCAAGGTACTGATGAGTTCTAGATCATCTTTCTAGATAATGAGCTGAAGTCAATAGAAAGCGATCCGTCGCAGGCAAGCCCACAACATGAAATCATAGATCAAGTTGAAGAAATTTAGTTGCAAGGATTGACTCAGGGATGGTCAAGGTGGATGACGGATATTTTTCAGATGAATGGCTTATTGGCAGTTACTTCTTGAACACATAATGACACAACAGATGGTTTGGTGAAAATTGACCCAAAGTTAATACCCAGAAACCGGCTGAAGACTTTCAATGTGGTTTGATCAACTGTTAGGCAAATGATTTCCCAACCCAGGTGAATAAAAGTGTCATGTTCAAGAGTGGTTACAAAGTATGACAAACAGGCTCATTTTTCTCTCTTTTCCCCCACCATTTCTGGCAAGTACCTCTTTGTTTTTAACAAGATTGAGGAGGATAACATTTGCTTGATTATAAACTCATCCTTTGGATGAGTCCAACTTAGTTTAAATTAGAACCCTAAGAAGGAGTGGTTCGTTCCTATTTGTAATTGAACAGGTCCTTTACTGTGAAATTTTAACAAGTCCAGTATAGGAGAAACTCGGCATTTTTCAATTTTAGAGAGTCTGAAAAAACTTAAGAAGACTCCAGGGTTGACCTTTTTCGTAAATTTGTGTCTCCCAAGCCCGAAAAAGTATAAAATAATACTTGAGAGAACCGCTTGATCTTTATGACAAAGGAGTAATTTTCGTAATTAGTGCCCCTGATCCAAAAAAGTAAAAAAGTGATCAATGACACGTCATTTTATAACCAATATCGAATTTGAAACGAAAAAAATCTGGCAATCTTTTCATGTTTTTACGGTCAGAAAAAAGTTGTAAGTGGACCATCTTTTTAGTTCCGTTTTAACGAGTTTAAAAAGAAAAAACTCGGCGATCTTTTCATGTTTTAGGAGTCATAAAAGAGCTTAAAGGTGACTCTAAATGTTTTTTCGTCGAAAATGATAGATTTCGCCTGAATAATCCGTTATCCTGAACAAAAATGCAAACATTACCCATACCTGTTTGAAATGGATAAAAATGCTGCAAAAATTACCTTTCCAAAGTGAAACATAAACAAATTTGCAATTTATTTACTCAAAAAACTTATAAAAAGGGCTTTTGTCAATTCATTTTTACCGTTTGAGATTTGGGTGAGAAAATAGTGCTTTTGTTCAGAAACTTCTCGTGAAGATTGCGGAAAATCCAACCATCGGAATCGAACGTCATCTTCTCCAGGTAATCCACATCATCCTACTCTTCATTTTTAACCGTTTCATTTTTTGTTTTAGGCTTTCATTTCATTTTTTGTATGGTTTTTAGGCAAAAAACCCGCGCGCGGGGGCCCGCAGGCGTAACACTGGCAGCCCGCGGACCCTGACTTTTTCTCAATGGGGAAAAAGTCAGGGGTCCGCACCTTCCATGTAGGCAAGGTGCTGACCCACGCACTGTCTCTAACACAGAGGGTGCGGTCCCCGCAACAAGGTTTTATAACCCAAAAATTCTCAAATTTGACCCAAACAAATTAATTTCTTGCGTTCTAATTTATCTTTTTATTGGATGTAGAGGGTACATCATGCTAGATTGGCATGAACGAGAGCATGAGGACGTGGATCTTGCACGTTGAATCACCAACCTTCGATCGATGCATGAAGGCATGCGGCTTGTACAAATTCTGGGCCATACCTGACATGAGGGCCCAGGTGGATTTCTTA
Organism: Pinus tabuliformis; assembly: GCA_031772625.1. Classification (NCBI taxonomy): domain Eukaryota; kingdom Viridiplantae; phylum Streptophyta; class Pinopsida; order Pinales; family Pinaceae; genus Pinus; species Pinus tabuliformis. The sequence continues at coordinate 506,310,556 of CM062805.1, forward strand.
CAGTGGCTGGTTGACAGATGGAGCATACAGGACCAGTGGTTCTTCATTGGTGGCCACCAGCTCGAAATCGAGCCGACAGACATATATTTCTTGACCGGTTTGCCTAAGAGAGGCAAAGACTTGACTCTATTCGGGACTAGGCCAGGTGGTCAGTCTTTCGATAGCCTCCGGCTAGAGTTCTGCAACAACCAGGCTAGAGACAAAGGGATAGACATTAAAACCATATCCCTTCCTGAACTCATGGTGATTGCGTTTACTGTCACCAAACTTTGCGGGAGTGCTGCATTACATATTGCCACTGGATCCCAAATGCAGATGGCAGTTGACTGCTTTCGAGGCACCATCTTCAACTGGTGCGATGCTGTGTTGGCCAATGTAAAAGGCCAACTGACCAGAGCCAAGAACGGACAACTGAAGACCTTTGTTTATGGGGTTTTGGTTGTGAGCTTTGGTCTGGAGAGGGTCCCCATGTTGATCCCACAACACCTTACTGTTGGAGCTGGGCTTCCTCGAGAGCCCAAACTGATGTGATGGGTTGCAGTTATGGCCCATCATCCGGACGAGGGGACAGAGGTTGTTCGATTCAAACTTGAGTATTTCCAATGGTTGGAAAACCAGGTTTTTTCTATTCAGGACTTCCCTTATGCTGGGGTAGATTTTCGTGGTGACCCAGACATGGCTCTTCCACCAGGAGAGCAATGGGATGACTCAGGTAAAATCATTTTCAACATTTTCCTATTTTAATTTTTTTTACTATTTTTCTATCGTCCTAAAACTCATAGTAAAAGTTTCAAATGCAGATGTGGGTCCACAGCGACCAGCCGCTCTACGGCCTTACGAGAGGAAACAACAAGTTGCAGCCGCACCAGCCCCACAGGACGAATCAGCAGAGGTTTTGGCCGAGTTGGAGAGTCATGTAGAGCGCTTGACATGAGATATTCTGGAGACTAGCATAGATGACATTCCTCGTCGACTTCAGCGCTATGTGATTGGGGTCCCAGGACCTTTTAGGAGGTTCCTTTGCAAGGTGGCCCGTGCAGTGGTTTCTTATCGAGATCATCACCAGTGATAGGATGATCGCCTATTGTAGGCACATATGACATTTTTTCTTTTTGTACTTATCATTTTTGCCGATCATAAGGTGTTTTTTAACCTATGATTGAGGATGATGTATTTTTGACACACTCCTATATCTATATCACTATTACCGACTTATCTTGTAAATCATGTTATGGAATGGTTTTAAATTTACATGTATGATTATTGCAAATGTCTACTTAACATTCGAGAAGCAATTGCATCTGCTAATGTATTTAAAGATCTTGGAATATGCTGATATTCAATATAATCAAATTCACGTTCCAAGAGACGCACTCTCAAAAATAATCTCAATAACACTGGATTTCTAGTGGCATACACTCTATTAAGCTGTAATACAACGAGTTCAAAATCTAACCTCACTATCAAACTTCGAATCCCAAATGAAATAGATTTAGATAATAACTCAATCACTGCACTATACTCGGCAATGTTGTTCGTTGTTTGACCAAGGCTTACCCCATGCATAGATACCAACTCGTCAGAGGGCGAATAGATAACCCAAGCTGCGGAAGAAATGTTCCGTGTATTACGACAAGCACCATCAGCGAAACCAATGTATGTTTGGAGAGGCATCGACATCTGCAATACCAAGAGTAAAACCAAGATAAGCAAGCATGATGACGAAAAACACTCTCTAAGCTAAGCACACTTTTTAAACTAAAACACACCAGCTAGAAAGAAAAACTATCCTAACTAAAAATTCTCCATACCCATTCTTTAAGCATAATATCTCTTCAGGTAAAGACAATTTCCGGGTTTACCTAAAGAGTCCCCGTCAAAGTCTACCAATTCATAGGCCCCTTTTGCTAGCTTTCACTTGACAACATAGGGACCATGCCACATAGGAACGAATTTTCCAGCGCCTAATTTATCATTAGCTTGATCGTAAACTAAGACTAGATCTCCTTCCGAAAAATTTCGAGGGGTCACATTTCGATCATACTGAGCTTTCATACATTTTGCGTGAGTTTCGATCGCCAATGCAGCATCACGTCAATTCTCATCTAATTGAGCCAAGTATAACAAACATTTTTCCTCTTCGAAAGTAGCTGGAAGTAACTCGATGGCCATTTGCAATGATGGGATTTTGCATTCAATGGGTAACACAGCTTCCAGACCATAAACTAGTTGGAAAGGAGTGAACCCTGTTGATGTTTTTACTGAGGTTCGATACGCCCAAAGCACTGAAAATAGCATGTTATGCCAATTCGACCGATGAATCCCAATGATTCGTCGGATCATGATGACTAAAACTTTGCTGATGGATTCAACCAGACCATTAGCTTGTGGATAATAAGGAGTTGAACTATCGTGACGCAAACCAACCTGGCCTGTAAGTTCGGTCATCATAACGTTTCGAAAATGATGCCCATGATCAGTGATAATCACTTGTGGGACACCAAACCTAGCAATTATATGATTGAACATGAAAGTTGCAGTTGTCTTGCCGTCTGCATCAAATGTAGGCATCGCCTCGGCCCACTTGGTAAAATAATCTACCGCAAGGATGATATACGCATGCCCCCCAGCCGAGTGAGGGTTACATGTAATAAAATCGATACCCCATTTGGAAAAAGGACCAACGGCAATTATAGGGTGGAGAGGAGTAGGTGGAGCGTGCATCTTTCGATAAAAAATTTGGCAGTTGTGGCATTTTCGGACCGCGTTAATACAATCTTTAAACAAAGACGGCCAGAAGTAGCCAGCGCGTAATATCTTTTGGGTTGTGGCATACCTAGACATATGACTGCCACACGCTCCAGAGGGACATTCATTTAGAACCCTTTCAGCTTCCTCATGAATTAAACAACGTAGAAAAACAGAGTTCGCCCCACGGCGATAAAGAGTATCTCCAATAATCCTGAATTGTTGAGACTGGAATCGTATTTTCCGACGTTCTGACCTTGAAATTTCTGGCCGAAAGGATTGGGTCTGGAGATAAACGATGATATCCCCATACCACGGATCTAAAGTTCTGATTAGGAACAAGGATTCGTCCGCAATGGGCTCTTCCGCCACAGTTTCCGTGTCAGCATGCGGGAAGTCACACATTAACTCCACAAAAACTAAAGATTTCTTAGACTTAGATTTTTCAAATTCCAAGTCAAACTCCTGTAGGATAACAATCCATTTAGAGTACTTGCGCCCTAGCAATTGCTTGGTAAAAATGTAGATCATAGGGTTGCAATCAGAAATTACTGTAGTTTTATGTAGTAAAATGTAGTGATGAAAACGTTGGACAGCTTGAACAGCTGCCAATGCTAATTTCTCCACATGTGAATATTTTAGCTCAGTTGGATTTAAAGTTTGACTAAGGTAATATATCACATGTTCAGTACCGAATTCATCTTCTTGAACTAAGACCATTCCAATGGTGGAATGAGAGGTGGCGAGATACAAGAAGTAGTCCTGGTTGTAGTTGGGAGGATGCAATAACGGTGCATGGGTCAACGCGTGTTTTAGTGCATCAAAATATTTCTGAGCTATATCATCCCAATAGAATGGAGTATTCTGTTTCAACAACCGGGTAAAACCCTTTCTAACCTCGACGTAGTTAGGAATGAATCGTCATAAAAAGTTTGCTTTCCCTTGCAAACTTTGGAGTTGGCAAAGACTCAAAGGAGGAGGCAATTTGACAATAGCTTCGACCTTCTAGGGATCGACGCGAATGCTGGCTTTCGAAACAACAAACCCCAGCAATAGACCCGTTTCTATACAGAAAACACACTTCTGTGGATTCAACCGAATTCCATAATGCCTACACCTCATAAAGATTTCTCGTAAATGGATGAGATGATTAGTTCGATGTAATGAATGAGCAGGAAAATCATCGAGATAGGGTTGCACAATGTGCTTGATGTCATGAAACGCATAAGACATGGCCCTTTGAAAAGTTGCTCCGACATTCTTGAGCTCAAAAGGTAATTTTCAATAAGCAAATGTCCCCCATGGACAAATGAAAGCCGTTTTTGGTTGATCGGCAGGTAGAATATTGGTTTGATTGTATCCGGAAAAACCATCCATGAAGTAGAATATTTCGCTGTTGGCACAATCATCAATGATTTGATTGATATAGGGAGTTGGGTAATTGTCCTTTGGACAGGCTCGATTAATGTCCCTATAATCGATACATATTCTTATTGTCCCTTTCTTTTTGTTAACCGGAACAATATTCGATACCCAATCCGTTAACGGGATCGGATAAATGAAACCTGCTTTGAGTAATTTTTCAACTTCTGCTTTAATAGCAGCAGCTTTTCTTGGGTGAATCTGACGCAAACGTTGCCGGATGCGTTTAGCGTCTGGTCAAGTCTTGATTTCATGAACAACAATCACGGGATCAATTCCTGGCATTTCCTCATAAGACCAGGAAAAAACGTCGTGGAATTCTTGAAATAGGGCCTTATATATTTGGGTTTCGTCTTCTGTACACGAGGCACCTATATGAATCTTCTCAACAATTCCAGGCTTAACCAAAATGTCAATAGGAATAGTTCGAGAGATGTTTCCCAAATTTAACTCTGAATCAGGATGTTTCATTGGATTCTAAGGTTCCTTAACATATTCAGTCGTAAAAATTGATGAGAAATCATTTTCAAAACAATCATTCTCGGGTAAGGCGAAGATCTGTGATGGAGATCTTCCCATGGTAAATCATCTACACATAGGATTTCATGAATTTGCTCATCAGAGTGAACAAGTTCAGAAAACGTTATTGAATCTGAGCTTGATGTGAAAAGTGATTCCTCACGGACCACAGTCATTAAGTCAATTTTGGTAGAAGATGGGTCGGTAAACGATTGCACGGCCTCATATGCAATTTCATATGGACTCAAAGGCATAACATCACCAAATGAGTCTATCTCAGATTCAGAAGGAACGATCCAAGGATCATCATAAACAATGGTGTCTGACGAAATCATATGAATGGTTGCAAATGAAGACGATGCGTTGATCGGAGGAAAAGGAAAAGTTCCCAGTAAACTGACATATTTAACTAGTCCTACTCCAACATCCTTATACGGGATAGTTGTTTTACCGACATGTTGAATACTTTCAGAAGAGGTTGGGTCAGATGAAAAGTAAGCCAGCTGGTCTATTGTTACGATCTTTCCATTATGAGGAAAATTTATAACCCGAAGACCGATGAAACAACAACTGTCATAGCGTAAGACAAACTACGACCCAAGAGAAGGTTGTAATCTAGAGGGGCATCAACCACCTCCACATCTAGATTAACAGTTTTTCCTTCAACCCCTATAGGTAAATCCTGTAGAATGCCAAAAAGATGAAACACACGGCCATCAAAGACCTTTAGAATCGTCGGGGATTGATTTAGCGAAGGAGAACCAAGCGATCTCCAACACTATATCGACATAATACACGTTGAGGCTCCCTCATCAATCATAGTCCTATGAATAGGTCTGTTTTTTACTATCACTGGAATCTAGAAAGCCATTTGATGAGGTAAGCGTAGTGTACTATTTTCTAGATCGAAAGTTATTAGGTACGAGTCCTGAACGTCAACAGCTCCTATAGCCGGCAAAATTAATTTATACTATGCTGGACATGATTGCAGCACTTCCAAAGCCGACATTGCTGAGGGTGAAATAGCTAAATCCTCGACAATGTTATAGTTCTGAGCCGCTCTCGCATGTGGATTGAAAGCTGAATTTTGAAGTATACCCTTGGCGGGCAGTTTGATTACCAAGTTTGGATTAGGTTTCTCGATCTGTAGTGGATCGGAACCGGGAGCTGAGGTTGATGGGTTAGAATGAGAAGATTCTGCTTCTTTACCATCAACAAGACTTTTACTACCATAATCATGCGATCGAGTCGCAATCCTAACATGGGACATCATTAGTATGGGTTCTTCATTGGCATTCGAGGAAGAACCTATCATCTTACTGCCTTGACTTGGAAAATGATCCTTCAAAACAGTAGGCGTTTGGGAACCTTTGACAATATTCGCAACCTCTGCACGATGAGGGCAGTCTCTTGTAAAATGTTCTTCATCACAAATGAGACAAGGATAACGAGGTTTGTGTTTTTCATCATTGGATTCTGATTTTTCAGGTTTCTCTTTTGAATTTTTGTTCGTTTTATTCTTCTTCTTCCCTTTCTTCTTGCCACCGGATTTTGATTTGGCTGTAGATGACTCTACAATGTGAATATCGACAGAAATCTCCGTGGAAGAATATCCTGTCGGGGAATCAGGCAAGGTTATGATAGGAGAAGCATTCTTGGAAGACTTCTTCTTACTTTTAGTGTTAACCGTACCAATCATACCATCAACGGCATGAGACCCTAAAGGAGCTGCAACAATTTGATTTTTCTTGGGAAGATCGAGGATTTTCTCGTGTAACATACCTGACTGAGTATAGACCAAGTCAAGGTACTGTGCTTGAGCAATTACTTGCTCCTCAGTAACGACTCCGGCCTTAGCTACATCTTCAGTGATCTTTGGCAACAAAGATTTTACAAACCATTCAGCCAAGATCTGATCCGGAATAAAAACCTTCACTAAACATCATCGACGTCTCCATTCATGAATGTGATTTGAAATGTAAGTGGATGTTGATTTCTTTAATGAAGTTAGTAATTCTGTGCCATTGTCATATCTAACTGGCAATTGAAAATGAGTTAAAAACGAGGTAGCTAGTTGACTAAAATTATAAAAAGTGCCTCGCGGTAGCTCAATGTACCACTTGGCCGCGAGACCAATTAGAGTGCGTTGGAAAAGCCTTAGACGGATTGAATCATCTGAAATGGAGTTAGACGCACACCAGAGGTGATAAGTCATCACATGGTTTGACGGGTCCTCTCCTGCTTTGCCTTCAAAATTAGGAATATCACTAGGCAACTTATTCGGCATTGGCGGCCAAAACGGAAGATAATTAATGGGATCGCTCGTTAGGTGTGACAAGTCAGGCAAGTCCAAAGTTGCGATAAATGGTAACTGACGATTAGGGTCCCTAAAACTCTGGGTCATGAGACTAGCCCCAGGAGGAGGATATCTAGGATAACTAGGAATAGGAATTGCATTTGGGATATTGTATCCTCCTGGAAAACCAGGATTAACCAGACCATACTGGGGTTGTTGAGGTTGTTGATATGTGTACCCAGGGTATGGTTGATACTGATAGACTGGCTGCTGCACAACAGGACCGAATTGGTACTGTCCCTGGTACGGTTCATAAGTAAATTGTGGTTGACTTGTGACAACCGTACTTGAACCAGGTTGTCCTACAGGCATCTGAACCGAATTTTGAATCATGGATCCAGACGGAGGTAAAGATGTCTGAGGAGTAGATACAGGAACAGTAGAAACCGGAGTTGTCGATACTCCAGAAGTAGGTGGGGTAGATTGAACAGATGTTGCGGAAGTTGCAGCAATCATTTGAGGCGGAGTACGAGGCGTACTAGGCCCAGGCTGAGAAACTATCAAAGGTACAGAAGTTTGAATAGAAGACTGGAAAGGTTGCTAGGGTGTAACAGAAAATAAGGGCTATCCAGTTTGAGATGACAACTGTACATTCGGTTGCAAGACCTGTTGAGTTTGCGATGGATCCCACACTAAATTCATTCTGGGGTACGGGCCCATAACAGGTTGAGAATATTGAGGACCATAACCGGGTTGAGGATAGGATTGATAATTCAAAGGTACATTTCCCATTCCTTGAACATATGATTGACCGGAGGGTGGTTGGAAACCTTGGTTCGAGTACTGACCTTGGGGTTGATACCCTTGAGGTACGTACTGATACTGGGGTTGACCTTGAGGTACATATTGATACTGGGGTTGACCTTGGGGTACATATTGAGTCTGGGGTTGACCTTGAGGAACATACTATCTCGTAGGTATGTACTGTCCTTGAGGTTGCCCCCCAGGCAATAATTGAGGATTTTGAGGCTGCCCCCCAGGCGGTAACTAGCCACCTTGAGGTTGAGGATTAGGAGTAGTACCTGACATCATGAGAATATCTTCTACACTCAATGGCTTAGTACCATTACTTCCAGTTAATAACCCTTGTTCAATGGGTTGAGGAGATGCTCCCGAAAAAGTACCAGAAATTGACTGATACCTAGAGGGAACAGAAGAACCGCCGTACAAAAAGGATTCTGGTGATTGAGTAAACATGGACAACTGTCTTGACATATTTAATGGAGGATAGTAACCTCTAGGTGTTGGGTGATAAGGAACACGAGGTGGTGAAAAACTTAACCCTGGGTTTTCTAAGAAATTAGTCAAAGAAAGATACCAAGCGCTGCTCCTAGGTGGACTGTAAAAAATTGATTCACACTCCCTTAGTTCAATAGCAGGTTGATTTTCAGGGATAGGGATGCCTACTTCTTCTGGAGTAGCAAGTTCTTCGATAGCTATAAGTCCAAAAGGAAGATTTTGGGTAATTATTCTTTCTACCCTAGGTGAACCAGGACCACTAGAAGTTGGAGAAGCAAACCTCGATGTTGGAGTAGCAGCAAATTCACTTTCAGGTTTGGATATTTTAGGTTCCTCACCTATACCACTAGTAGATGAAAAGCTACCAGTAACTTCAGAAACAGACACTGATTGTGGATTATAATCTGCTACTAAAGCTTGAAAATCAGGATGTACCACCAAAGAAGACTCTCCTTCTTCAGGTGACCCAACTCTACTGTCTCTAGGAGTTACGAGGGCTCTTAACCCTTTAGGCTGGCTCGGTGAAAACTCAGGAGGTTGGCCTCGAAGTCTACGGGACTTCCTCAGTAATTCAGCCACGATTAAAAATTTTAACTACTTCACACACAAACAAAGTAAAATCTCAATGAAAACCACCTAAAGCCTCTAAAGAACCAAACAAATTTTAATCACATGCCTAAAGAATCTAGGAGATCAAACACACACAAACAGTAACTTTCCAAACTGAAAACACTAGTTGGAGATGAAATCCAACATCGCAGAGTTCAATACAGAAATGGCGGTTGGAACAGTTACCCCGGCAACCTGCTTAATGAATAGACTGGCACAAGTTCCTCCACTTAACCGTCTCAAGTGAAGGGAACCCCCCAGAAAATCCAAGTGATTCTAGCCGACGTCTGCTCCAGGTATAGTGGGATCTTCCCACCACTGTCACCTTAGGAAGAATCCTAAAGAATATGGTCACTAAGGTTATCAAATGAAACAAATATACCTGGGGGAATAGTCTACGATCCGATACGCACGCAAGGGCAGACTAGCAAGCTCAATCCCCTTGAAGGCTCCTTGACATAATCCAAGGTTTACCAACAAGTGACCCCAGGCTCCTCGACAATGGCTAATCTGAGGTTTACCATTTTTAATACATGAATATCTGGCGTTGTTCCCAATGAGGAAGGATTGATTCCCACACTGTTTCGGACACGATCTCGTGCTTCTCCTTTAAGAGGAGATTTCCCAGAGCATAAATGCAACAATTGAATTTCTTCCCTACCACAAGATACAACTACTTGTTTGTTTTACTGTCTTGGAGAGTTAATTACTCTCCTACTCCAAGACACTAGCCTAAGCTATGTTGGTGTATCAGAGCCCTAGAAATAAAAATATTACTAGATGAATTTTACTTTAAGCGTTATTTTTATTGGTTTTTGTTTAAGTCAAGAGGTGCAGAGATGAAACTCGTGGTATGAAGGCTCGACTCAAAATCACTAAAAATGCACTTAAGATGATTAAACAATCTTTTCCCTTCAATGAACTTCTAGCTAGGAAAGAGTTTGAGAATGCAAATACTTGTAAACACAAGTCTTTCTTAACAAACAAATTAAAAGAAGAGCTTTTTGTCCTTTCCAATGCACTCAAAATGAGACAACTAGTTATTTTCACAAAAAAATCCCTTTTCTTTCAAAACACTCAACCACTACAAAAACAAAATTTTTCCAAAAGAGATTTTTTTATTTTTTATAAAACACTCAAAACTATGAAAACGACTAACTTTGAGATCTATAAATTATAAAAACCTATTTGAAGTCAAAGCTTACAAGATGTCCTTTTAAGGATGTTTTACTTAGCTATATGTAAACTAAGGACCAATTTATGCAGAATCACAAATCAGTCAAAAAACAACCAATTTTGTTTTCTTTTTTAAAAATGAAATCCAAACTTTTAAACACAAGCTTTTCGAAGTTTTGTAAAGAGAAAACAAAAGGCGGATTCCTCAACAAGGGTAGATTTCACAAATGGTCAGACTCATAAGAAGGCTGGTAGAAACCAAGGTAATCTGAGGTTCCTACAGCTTCTAAGCTCAGAGCTACTACAAGACCAAAATGAAAAACAAACCCAACAAGCAAACTTCTAGGAATTTCACCTAAAACCATAACACCAATGAAATCAACCTAAGGAAAGCTTCTGACAGGTTATATTTAGGTCTGGGTAGGGGATAATAACTTCTAAATAAAAACTAAGCTGACTAACAGAGGAAATCTTAGGTTTTCCAAAATTTTGACAGGGTCCACAGGCCCACAGTTAACAGAGGTGCGGTATCGCTCTATGCTAAAAGCAAAAGTGCGGATAGGTACGCACTGTGTCAAAAGCCTAGGGTGCGGTCCTCTCCCAAAGTTATGAAAAACAAAAAATAACCCCGGATCTACTAATTCTACCCAATTCCACACACAACAAGCCAAAAACAGAAACAAAAACATCGTTTCTCAGGTCAAAGTAAAAACAAGGAAAAAGTCAAGTCCCTAGTGGAGTCTCCATTTTGTCACACGGAATGAGTCGATCTTGCGGACAAGATAGACCTTCCTAGAATCTAATGAGACCTAGTGACAAGCAAGCCAATCAAAAACTATCTTTCTCTAAATATGCATTTATAAACAAAGGCAAACAAGTGTTTTAGGCCTACCTTGGGTCTAATGCAAGTTTGTGGAAGCCTCACTCCTTTGATCTAAGTGAGCTCCCTTGTTGCGAATCTGCAAACACAAACAAGCAAACAAATTAAATAGCACCTGAAAAGCCAATATCATAAAACATATTTAACATGAAGATCAAGGAATTCACGAAAAAAATGACATAAGACAATTTGTTGAGAAAAATGAATCTGATTGTATTAATTCAAATCAAAGAAGAACTTTACAACCTATTCCTTGACGCTGTACAAGCTCCTCCCAGGGTCCAACAAGAAGTCTCCTCTACTTTGACAAGTTTCACTCTCTTCCCAATGAATCCAAAAAGGTATGTGATCTCTCCTCTCAAGCTTAACTAGGAAGTCTCAATTCCACCAACATTTACCCTCAAAAATGTTCAGCTTCTAACCTCTCTAGCAACCAGCCCAATTGTTATAGACATTTTTGTGCCTATCAGCATGGATCATGAAATGTCAATAATCTGAGGGATCCAAAGTCCCTAAACATGTTGTTCTTACCCTTAGAGGAACAAGGTCTGCAAACCACAGCACTGAAAATCAGTTCTCCACTCAAAAACACTCAAAAACAGGCCATTTCTGGATCATGTCAGCTGCTCCACTGAGCATCTGCGCTGAATGTCAACTGCTCCTCCTTGTACCTGTGCTGAAGGTCAAAATCAATGAAGGCTACCTGCGCTGGGCGAGATTGGCCAAGTGGCACAGTCATTCTGCAAGGTGTCAACTGCCCAGAAAGCTTCCAAACTGACACTTGGTTCAAGGAATTCGCCCTATGATGAGTAAGAGGCTCTTGATCTCCAAGTGGAAGCAAGATTCTCCAAGTGGACTCAAGAACTGAAGATTAACTAAAGTGGGAGAGGACACAAGTCAACTTCAGGCCAGTCTCAAGATGACTCATCCTTTCTCCAAATCTCCTATATATAGAGCTCTCTCATGAGGTCTAAGGAGGCTGGAATTTTGTGCAAGTAAGGAAGTGCTGTTGGTTTGTGATTAGAGCTATTGGGTGTTTGCTTGAAGGAGGTGAAGAGGAGATTTCATTCAGCTGGGAGGTGTTGCTGGATTGGGCCCATTGTGGTTGTAACTCTCTCAGAACTTTACTTCTATTATCAATAAAGTATTCAAGATTCTTCTATGTGCATGTATCTTTATGATGAATAGATGTTTGTACATTTGATTTATGCTAATCCTATAATCGATTATGGATGTATGCTTCTTGTAGTTTCCTTTTCTTGTGCTTTTACAGGATCTGTGTGTAGCTGGGCCGGTGAAAGGGCAAGGAGCTAGGAGCGAGCAGCAAGGAGTGAAGACTGGATCGACTATAAGCGCAAGATAACGGTTAGTAGATCATCCTTTTCTTCCCTCTCTCATCCCATAAAGAAGAAACTTTGAATAGCTTTGCATTCAGTTGTTGCTGGAGTACTATCACCTTCAGAGTAGGGATAGAGGCATTCTGCATTAGATACTTTTCCCCCCAACAAAATGGCGACTCCGCTGGGGAGAGGATCTTGGTAGTTTGTTGTGTTTCTTGCTATTCATTTCATAAACAAGGAGAGTACCAAATCGAACTGTGTTTGAATCTATCAAACACAAAGTAGAGGGCAGCTACTCTGGCTCAGTTTCTGAGCAAGTTTATGAGTTGAAGAGCTGATCCACAAGAACTCTAATAAGCTCTTAGTGATAGCTTTTCATCCTCCTTTACATCCCTTAGTGTGTCCTTGACTGATAGCTTCTGATTTGAGCAAAAACTGTGAATTTTTGAGCAATCTGTGACCCGGAAACCAAGACGGACGAAAGTCTCGTTCTTCATTGCAGGCTGTACACTAGCAGTCTGCATTTCAGCGCAGTTCCCGAAGGGGCTACCTGCGCTGAAGGTCAAACAGGCAGTGTTACACCTGCGCTGGACCAGTCTTGGCTTGAGTTCCTGTGGTTTCTTGCTGTGTCTTGATCTGTTTTCACTGTTTTTTTTGCTGTTTGCTGCCAGTTAGTAGGCCTATCTGAACCATCTTCCTTTATCATTATTCCGCCTCAGTTGTATAAAGAAACTGTATTTGTTCTTTTGTATTTCTTATGTCATTTACAGTTTCCCATAACAAAAGTGAACTAGTCTTGCATTTACCTCTTAGATCTAGACCTGTGATTAAGTGTCGTTTCTGATCTTAAGAGTTAGCTTATTTGCTGTTCATAGCTCATTGAGTTTGTCGCTTTCATTATATGGTTTGAATTCATATATTTCTAAGTGTCGAAACAAGTAGATCGTAAGGTGTCTTTCGATTTTTGGACAAACTTGTTTGTTTTCGCTTGAAATTGAATTCAAAGTTATACAACAGCTTTCTTTTTGCATTTCATCAAACATTAAGAAAGAGAAAAGAAATACTTGCATTGTGCATGTACATTATGACAGTTTGCATGTTGATTTAGGAAAGTGCATTAGTGTGTGCTCTATGATCTGTGTGAAAAGGTGTTATCTTCCTTCTCCCTCAGTAGTTAAGGTTTTCAAAGTTGAAAGATTGAAAAGCTTGCTTATCATCTTAGATTGCATTCAGGAGTGTTTATATACATCTCGTGGTGATCCATAAAGGCAAACTGCTAAACAAGATCAACCTTAAAATAAATTGAATTTACATAACAACGCATTGAAACATAACGCAAACATCTAGAGGTCTAAGCTAGGGACGTGTTCCGGCGTCGTTAAACATGATATCTTAGCGTTGAGTGGTTGGGTGATTCCTCCACGGTGAAGCGATAAGTATCAATACGGACTTGTGCTCCCACGTACCGTCGCGTATATATTGGAAGACCCCTATAGGATCAAAGCCTTTATCCATAGGAAACCATGTCGGCCGCCCTACTGATCGCAATGCAGTGAACACAGCATTCACGAAGATTGACCACTCGTACCGTAAAACGTATTATGTGGTTTTGCGAAAGGTTTGGCACACCCTCTGCCTAGAACTCCAGAGCAGTTTCTTTTGGCCTTTTTCAAACTCTATAACTGAAAAAGTCCATCAGAGCATTTGTCACTTCGGGCTCGTTAAAACATCGAAGGAGACTAGAGTCATCTTTAGCTTTTTCTCGACTCTTAAAAAGTGAAAAAGCAAGTTGTGTCTAAGCGTCGTTATAAAATTTATTTTAAACGGAACATAATCACCTCCTATTCCCGCGTTGATCTTAAGTTGAGAACATGGAACGCCCCAACCAAGGAACTCCGCATGATGGAAGGCCTAGTCCATTTTCCTCTTGGGGAGAAGTTGGTGCGCCCCACATGGCCACATTGTCGCTTCCAGGACTGACAATTGGCCTGCCTGTTTGGCTATTCTCAACTAGTGTAGTTCAGAACACCATGGTTCCTAAGCAATCGAGTCAACAGTTAGATGAGTCTAGAACATCCCACCAGCCTTCTACTTCCTCTAACCTTTCCTCCAATCCTTCATCTTCAAAAGGTAAAGCTGGCAAAAGCCAAGCTCCCATGGAGAAGAAGGAAAAGAAGAAGAAAGAGAAGAAGAAGAAGGATCCTAAGGCGACTGGGGGCAAGCAAAAGACATATGACAAAAACCCACACACAGCACAGACCGGGCCTAAATCACCATGTGTCATATGTAGAGGAGACCACTTCCATAGAGATTGTCCCTGTATTCCCCGGATACTAAGGGACTGGTCACCTCGTTTGCACAATTCGGGAGCATCAACCTCTGATGGCCATGTTGATTGCTTACCGTCAACCAGTGAAAGTGAAGGTTCAAGACAAAGAGGGGGAGCAAGATCCCCCTGCAGACTGTGTGAAGGCGGTCACGCCATCGACCGTTGTCCCTTCTTAGACGAAGCGAAGAGAGTTTTGGAAGATCGTCCGGTTTCTCCGGTAATACTTCCTCCTGGATACAAAAAACTCGTGCCAAGTCCTTCGTTGGTTGGAAATACAGCTGGCCCGCTCAAGTGGTCAGCTGAAGCGTCAGTCATTGAAAATGAACCTACTGAATCCAAACTAGACGAAAGTCTAAAGGTCGATACGGCAGTTGACCCGGTTCTTCCTTCAGAGGTTTCATCCTCAAATGACTCCGTCATTGAAGATTCATCTTCAAATGACACCCTCACGGAAGAGAATAAGGATGACACCATCCAGATTATTTTCGTCAACACAGATTCTGATGAGCGTCAGGGCAATGCACCCATTCCTTTATCGCAGGAAGGAACATCGTCAGGATCGTATCCGGCCGTGTATTCGGTCCCACCACCAAGCAACCTGGTTGTGTCCTTTGATTGGAACCAACTGGGCAGACCCCGGTTACCAGCCAATATACCATTCAGAATCATAGTCCAAATTTATAGAATGGTGATGGCTAGAACTATCATTGATGAAGGGGCATCTGTGAGTATCCTTTCCTCTGTTGCTTGGAAAGCACTGGGTTCCCCGGCGCTTTTGCCTGAGATGAGAAATCTCTCAGGCTTTGATAAAGGAACCAGTCGACCATTAGGAATCCTCCCCAATCTGCTTGTTACATTGAAAGGGAAGACCGTTAATTTGAACATGATGGTCATTCAAGGACCCTTGGATTATAACCTACTCCTTGGACGTGACTATATATATTGCATGGGAGCTATAGTCTCCTCACTCTTTAGAGTAATGTGTTTTCCACACGAAGGAAGGGTGGTCAAGCTTGTAGACCAACTTTCATTTCCGGGATCACGCATCGCAAATAGTCAAATACCAATCCTCAATGGTCTATTCACCCAAGAAATGTCTCCACCCCCAGTCCTCCTTCCCGATGAATGCGAGTGATTCGGAAAGATAGAACTGGAACCCAGGGGGCATGCATCCTGGTCTGCTTCGGGCAGAGGAAACCTTGGGTATAAAGTAGAATTTCTGCGAAAGAATATGACTAGTCCGTACCCCGTCCGTGGATGGAAGAGGGGTTGTTCTAGAATAGGATTCTTTTGATAAGGTTACTTGTCTGACAAAGTGTCACTCATCTTTGTCTAAACAGGTAGGCTACCAAGGAAAGAGATTCTATTGCGGCAGCAGATGGTAACCGTCTTTGGGTAAAAGGCAAGCCTCACCCATTAAAACTATGTTTTAGAGGATAAGTAGGGGCAGCCCCCAAAGAAGGGGAGTCTTTGCTGCAACAAGTAGTAACCATCTTTGAGTAACCTAATGATAGACACCACCGAAGAGAGAGTTTCATTTGCGGCAGCAAATAAAACCATTCTTTGGGTAACCAGAAAGAGTCAAGCCTCACCCTTTAAAACAAATGTTTTATCAGATAAGTAGGGGCAGTCTTGAAATTGTACTTTATACCTGGGGGCATGCAAAGATGTGGGGCAAAAGTCAAAATTTGCCAAATTAGGAGCATAGCTTCGTGAGATAAAGCTCCATAAAAAATAGCTATCTCACGAGAGACATTTCTTATCTCATGACTGGTATATCGAGCAGTTTTAGCATAAAGTTCATGCTCGTTAAAAAATAAACGCAAGATCCGAGCAGTTTTATCGCGGTCTTCATGCTCGTTAAAAAATAAATATAAGCAGTGAGCAATGTTTCCCCCAGAGTTTAAGCTCATTTTTAAATAAAAAATGAACCTATTCCGGTAAATAACCATTGTGATCGTAAATTTATTAGCCATAAAAGCCTTGGTCGTGTTTGCACCCGCCACCTCCATTTCATTTGGCCTATCGTTCACCTCCATATGATTGTTTACCCATTTTTAGGAACAACTGCGAAGAGTGATTTCACTTAGCCATCCCTGTGACACTGCCGTGATTGGAAAATTCCAACTTGTACCTGGAATCTCCAGCTATCCCTGTTTATCACTCGTTCCTCAAAAGACGAGTCTTCTTTGAGCTCTTTTCATCTGACTCGTAAAATATGAAAAGTTTGCCGAGTTTTGGCCTTCCAGCTCGTTAAAAGGACCGGAAGAGCTATCCCTCCTCTAGATTTTAATCTTTTTGGACTTGAGGGATTATTGCACAAAAAGGTCGACCGCTTGTTTTATTCGGCTCGTTAAAGTTATCAAAAATTCATCCCTTCTGTATTGTTTTATACTTTTTCGGACTTAAGGGATTAGATGACGAAAAAGGAAATTTGGAGTTAACTTTCTGTACATTTTCAGACTCTCTAAAAATGAAAAGGACCGAGTTGTCTTTGTCACTAGACTCGTTAAAATGATTAAATAGCGACAAACATGTCTTTAGACGAGAATGAGTTTCCCTATCGCTAGGCTCATTAAAATATAGCGATGGGCTTGCCCGAAGGGCAGGTTATAGAACAAGCATATGTTATCCTCCTCAAGCTTGACAAAAATAAAGAGGTACTGGTCAGAAATGACTGGGGAAAAATTGGGAGAATCTCGAAAAGATTTGATGGTAGCAAGTCGCTCTTGAACATGACACTTTGTCCTCCGTACCACATCGGGTTGGGTTGTTTCATTCACCGGTCTCATCACCATGGTCCTCGCCAAACCATCCGTATTTGGGGTAATTCTACCGATCCATCACATTAGTGTCGTTATATGTTCAAGAGATGTGTTCAGAAAGAGTCAACCGTGTCCCATCCACTGCCATACATTATCCTTCATCCACCCATGATCGCCACCTTGAATCATATCTCACAGTTTGTTTTCACCTCCACTAAAGTCATTAGCTCCGTTCCGTGTCACTGATGTGGGATTCATTAAGGCCCTCCTTTGACGGATTGCTTCTTGTCGACTTCTGCTCATTATCCAAGAAGTGGATCTAGGAACAACCCCCCCAGTACTTTGAAGCTTGCATGCCTCAATGGCAAGTTTCTCACTTTCGGCGACAGGTATACATCAATGACCTTCGACCAGAAGATTTTGCGTGGTGTTCGACGCCAAGTCCTTTATTCACACCACGTGAATTGTACTGCAGTACCTTGAGGGTCATTGTCATTATTGGTGATTCCTCTCGCGCTTGTTAACGGTTTACATTATTGACCGGTAATCAAGCAATGTCTTTCCATGTTCGACTTCAGCGTAATTCTCACATGGATCGACTTGTACTTAGAGTGAAGATCGAACGAGATTGAAGACCTCGGATCTAGTTTCATCCATCCGGGCTGCGATATATATTCAGGATATAAAGACATTTGATATGTACATTGTTGCAGCAGATGATCATCCTACTTAAAGGATGATAATTTCAGCAGATAATTATCAGTCTATCATCAGACGGTCGTCTGTTATATGTACCAAAATGAATTTATAAAGCTGAGCATGGGAATGCCCGCCTCAGCTAGGTCATGAAAGCAGAATGAAAAATAATGTATTGTATTGTATTTTATTGCAGGGCACCTCTCAGCCGATTGAATGAACTTTGGATCCTCCTAATAAAGCATTTCACCTGATAAACGACCTCATACTTTAGGGGGAAACTGTTATAGACATTTTTGTGCCTATCATCATGGAGCATGAAATGTCAATAATCTGAGGAATCCAAAGTCCCTAAACATGTTGCTCTTACCCTTAGAGGAACAAGGTCTGCAAACCACAGCACTGAAAATCAGTTCTCCACTCAAAACCACTCAAAAACAGGCCATTTATGGATCATGTCAGCTGCTCCACTGAGCATATGCGCTGAATGTCAACTGCTCCTCCTTGTACCTGCGCTGAAGGTCAAAATCAATGAAGGCTACCTGCGCTGGGCGAGATTGGCCAAGTGGCACAGTCATTCTGCAAGGTGTCAACTGCCCAGGAAGCTTCCAAACTGACACTTGGTTCAAGGAATTCGCCCTATGATGAGTAAGAGGGTCTTGATCTCCAAGTGGTAGCAAGATTCTCCAAGTGGACTCAAGAATTGAAGATTAACTAAAGTGGGAGAGGACACAAGTCAGCTTCAGGCCAGTCTCAAGATGACTCATCCTTTCTCCAAATCTCCTATATATAGAGCTCTCTCATGAGGTCTAAGGAGGCTGGAATTTTGTGCAAGTAAGGAAGTTTTGTTGGTTTGTGATTAGAGCTATTGGGTGTTTGCTTGAAGGAGGTGAAGAGGAGATTTCATTCAGTTGGGAGGTGTTGCTGGATTGGGCCCATTGTGGTTGTAACTCTCTCAGAACTTTACTTCTATTATCAATAAAGTATTCAAGATTCTTCTACGTGCATGTATCTTTATGATGAATAGATGTTTGTACATTTGATTTATGCTAATTCTATAATCGATTATGGATGTATGCTTCTTGTAGTTTCCTTTTCTTGTGCTTTTACAGGACCTGTGTGTAGCTGGGCCGGTGAAAGGGCAAGGAGCTACGAGCGAGCAGCAAGGAGTGAAGACTGGATCGACTATAAGCGCAAGATAACGGTTAGTAGATCATCCTTTTCTTCCCTCTCTCATCCCATAAAGAAGAAACTTTGAATAGCTTTACATTTAGTTGTTGCTGGAGTACTATCACCTTCAGAGTAGGGATAGAGGCATTCTGCATTAGATACTTTTCCCCCCAACACCAATGCCTGAATTTATAGTGCAATGGAGGGAACTTACTAGGCCCTCCTTCAAAGGGATAAATCCCTCCTTCAAAGGGATAGCTCCTCTCATCAAGGGATTATCTCCTTCTCTTTTGGGATGCATGAACCACCTAAGAGCGACCAATCCACGTAAAAATTCCTTCTAGAATCATCTAGAATTAACCCAAAGTGAGTTTTTTAGAATTAACTTGCGCCTTTTTAACTTTCACAGGGGTCTGCACCCACTCCTTTAGGGACAGAGCGGGAAGGTCCACATTTTTTGTAAACAGGAGGTGCAGGACCGTAGGCAACAGTGAGAGAAAGTGCGGAACGAGAGCTTTGTTGATTTTCAATGTCTTTCTCTCATTTTCAAAGCTTGACTTGAAGAGCTGAGGTCTGAGACTTGCTTAGGAGGACAGTACAAGTGATGATAGACCCATACTGACTGCAAATAATCATGGTGACGATATTTTTGTGTAACACTACCATTCACTCGTCCTGGAATCAGCTGACCATTCAAGTTCGCGAACTGAACTGCACCGCCATCAGAGATGTGCTTGACGATATATTTTCCTAACCAATATGTTTAAGTTTTCCTAGGAACTTTATCAATTTTCTGTAATATAATAATACAATATCTCCTTCCTAGAATGTCTTCTTCTTGATACACCTGTCATGTTAGGGGCTCTCTCTTACTTTATGTACGTGCTGATTGAAACCTTCTACGAGCATGTATTCTTCTAGAGCTAGTATCTGTGAAATTCTTTCCTTCATAGTGTCAAGGTCTGCCTATCTGTGACAACTACATTTCCCAAACTTGGCACAATGTATTCCATAGGCATAACTTCCTCTTGTCCATATACCAACCTAAACGGTTTCTGCCCTATGAATTTCTTGCATGTTGTTCTATATGCCCATAGCACCGTTGGAATTGTTAAATCCCAATCATATTTGTCCACATTGCATACCTTGCTCAATGAATTCTCTAGAATATTATTGAAATCTTCCACTGTTCCATTTTCCTAAGGAATAAGGAGTGCTCTTCTAGTGGTAAACCTAAAATTCCTCAGTTAGTGCTTCAATGGTTTTGTTCAAGAAATTTGTTCCTTGGTCACTCATCAATATCTTCAGATAGTAAAACTTGGACAATATATATTCAAATATGATTCACAGAAGTTTCTACACTACAATCCTTAGCTGGTTGTGCCTCAAGCCATATTATCAAATAATCAGTTGCAATGATTATATACCTTGCAATAATCTTCTTTCCTGGCAAACTGATAGGTCCAACAAATTTAATCACCCATTTGTCAAAAGCATACAAAGTTACTTGTGGCACTAGTGACATCTCGCCTCTTCTAGATGGCTTTACTATTCTTTGACATACATCACATGCTTGACAAAACTATTTTGCATCCTTATGTACTATGGGCCACCATAACCGAGCTATCAAGATTTTATGCATAGTGGAATTTCCTGCATGATGCCCCCCTATGACTCCTCCATGAGGTTTTGTCATAATACTTTGTCATTCATGTTTAGGGACATATCTGTGTAGTACTTCATCTAGTCCCATTTTGTATAAGTTTCCAGAAATCAATGAAAAACTAGTTGCTTGAATGACCAACTCCTTCTTTTGCTTCATAGTGTAGTCCACATGCACCATTCCTATGGTCAAAGACAGAATAATATCTATGAAGTGATCATCTGTGCCTCTAATTGCGAATAGTTGTGCATCAGGACAATTATCTTTGATATTTGTGGGTCATTCTCATGTCTTTATTCTTGATAGATGACTAGGTCTAGCATTTAATTTCCTTAGCTTTACTATAACTTCGAAGTCATATTCCTAGAATAATAACGACCATCGACAAATCTTTCCTCCTAAAACAAACGTATTCACCAAATATTTCAATGTGGAGTGATCAGTGAACATTTTTAAAGGCAACCCCAACAAATAGTGGCTAAGCTTTTGTAAAGCATACACCATAGCTAATTCCTCTCTTTCCTTCTTGATATAGTTATTTTTCACATTGGACAGTTTCCTACTTGCAAATTCTATGGGATGATCAATTTCCCCTTCTCCTGGCTTTGGTAGCACTACACTTAACGTTATGCAAGATGTATCAACTTGTAGATGGAACTCCTTCTTCTAGTCTAGGAAAACAAGAATAGGTGAAATTACCATCTTCTCTTTCATTACATACAGGCTCTTCCGACACTCTTCATTCCATTGAAAAGTCACATCTTTCTTCAGCAATTTCTCCATCTACGTAGTTATCTGTGCGTACCTCTTTATAAATTTTTTGTAGTAGCTAGTGTGTCCCAGTGTGGTGCAGAGTTGTCTCACTGTTTTTGGTGTTGGCAGGTTCAAAATAACTGCGATCTTCGTGGGATCCACCAATAATCCCTATTTACAAACTACATGTCCCAAAAATATACCAAATGGTGCACAAGAGATTCACTTTTTCAATTTCAATGAGATATGTTGTTGCCTACACGTATCCAGCATCAACCTTAAGCTTGTTGCATGCTTCTTTAATAGACCAAAGATTGTCCAATTGTCGAAGCATACTTCCAGAAACTTGTGTATATTTTCCTTGAAGGCCATAATTACAAATCTGGAAACAGGTGCATTCTTAAATACAAAAGGAATCACTGTGTACTTATAAGATCCCCACTCTATCACAAAAGTTGTTTTATGTCTATCTTCAGAAGAAATTCTGATTTGATGGTATCCTGAGAAGCCATCTGTGAAATAATAGGCCTCATGTCCTCTTACATTGTCCAATACTTCATCTCTAAATGGTGTAGGGAAGGGGTCATGTAGGCATGAACCATTCAATTTCTTCTTTTTCCTTCTTTTCCTGAACCACAATGGGACTTACCCATTCAGACTCTTCGATAAGTTCAATTATCTGAGTTGTTAACATTTTGTCTAATTCTTCTTTCCCCTTCTCCTTGTATTTTGGATTCAGTCTATAAGGTCTTTGCTTGAGAGGCTTCGCATTTGGCTTCATAGTAATCCTCATGACTCCCAAATCTCCTAATATGACTTCCATATCATAAAACTTAGTAGGGAACAACTCTTGATATTCATGAAAGAGATCTATTATCTAGCTAACTATGTCTTCATCCCAATAATCTCCTATTGTTGCATACTTCGGTTCAACCTCTGATCCTATATTCACCTTCCTCATCTTCAATGGATTCATTATTTCAGGCTTCGATATATGCACCCATTCTTCTTACCGAATTTCTCCACAAGTTATACAGAGCTATATGTGGTCTCTAGGATCATTTTGGCCATCATTCTTGTGCATGAGCTCTATTTCTACTTGACCAAATCTTGCCCACATTCAACCTTCTACATTTTTTCCAATCTCTTATATTTTTCTTATGAGTACCCCGCCATCTAGTAGGAGTAGCCCTCAGTTCTTGATCCAGAGTTAACAATCTCTGACATTCAGGTACCCATCTTTCATAATATGTAAAGAAAGTATTTACATCACCCAAACCATCATATAAAGGTAAATCATGTACCTTAGTTGTCATACATCACACTACTTTAGTGGTCCTTGTACATCGCCTTATAGACACTTCATGCAACATCTTCTCCAAGTTTTCAAATTCCTCTTTTGAATCTAAAGTGCGGGAGCTTTCTTGTTCCCAAGTTAGTTTTCCATCTACAGTAGGGTTAATCCATTCTTCTTCTTTTGCGGTTATCTGATAATTGTTTTCGATGTCGTTCACGCTACTCTGACAGGTTCAGTATATCTCACTCCCTTTGATGGATCTAATGGCAGAATAACTGTTATACTATTACTTTCAAATATCATTTGCCTTTTCTTCAAGTTAATTATAGTCATGTTATCAAATGCCCAATCCAATCCAAAAAATGTTGGGTAGGGATTTCTGTCATCCATAATCTCAATCACTTCGAAGTCAGTGGTAGTGTGCACTCGATTAATGTCTATTGTCATACCTGATAATCTTCCTAGAGGAATGATCTTTTTTTGATTCACCATCTTCCGTTGGGTAGTTGACCATTGCAGATTTGTCTTACCCATCAATTCCCAAGCTTTCTTCAGCAAGACATTGGCATCAGATCTTAGATCCAATATAAATTGATTCATGTCCTATTCCCCAATCTATGTTCTAAGGCTCATTTCCTTTCCAGTCTCCTTCTTGTGTCTATGCAAATTATTCACTATGCACATCTCAATCTGTGGTACCTATTTAGGAGCACAAGAGTTTATTAATTCCTGCAATCCCTCTACAACCTTATGAGTTTCTCAATAACTTCATGCAATTTTGTAGAAAAGTCTTAAAAATATTTGGAACCACATATTATTTTGTACTATCTTGCAGTTATCCTTCTAAGTTGGATGCGCAGTAGAGGTTGAGGCTCCATCATCCGTGGAGCTTCGCCTCACCTCCATGAATACTTTCTTTTCCTTTACGATATCAAATTAAGGAGCCTTTTCAGTAGTTTTCCTTACCCATGCAACTTCAACTTCTTTTTTCCCATTGGCTTTATCATTTCCAGTTGGAGCTTCACTTCTTGCTACAATGTCAATGCACAGTTGATCCTCCCTTGGCTCATTGGTCATCATTTGGATATTTGTTGCAGGCTGAAGGTTACTTTTCTCCTGCATCTTCAAAATAAGGACGGGGCATTCCTCTATCACATGATCAAAAGTCATATAGTAATTGTAGGTTGTCTTGGGGTTTTGACAGTCTCTTGCGAAGTGTCCATCCGGTCCACAGTTGTAATAGATAATCTGGCCACATCCTCGACCAACTCCTCCTCCTCCTCCTCATTCTTGTCCTTGAAATGCTCCTCGACCAACGTGATGGCCTGGCTCCTCATGTGTATGTCCCTCATCTTGTAGTCTATTACTATCAGCAGTGTGCTCGATCATTAAGTCATAACTTCAACAATTTTTCCCATCATGGCCTATTGAGCTACAAAAGTTACAAAACGGTTTCTTTGGGGTCTATACATACTTTTGTAATAGGTAGAAATATTTAGAGAAATGTTGGCTTCTCATTCTACAAATCTCGCACCACAGACCTGGGTTTACTTCATTAGGCGCTCCACTTGCCAAATAATATCTGATCATACGACATTCATCCTTATAATGACCCTCTGCTTTGCATTTTGTACACCATAATTCTAATCCGATGTATTTACCTTTCTTGAGGTTCTACACTTCCAAGGTCAGATTGGCTAGTTGACTCTGTGTCTATTGTACTTCTACATGAGTATCCCTAATCAACAAAGCTTCCATCTTCATCGCAATCTCCAATGCTTTAGCTTGAGTCACAATCTTCTACTATGTCAAAGGTAACCTAATATGTGGCAGCAGTGTAGCTATGAACCATTCTTTATGTTGTTCTCAGGGTATGTGAAAGCTTATTTGGACCATCAACACCTTGAATCACTGATCCAACTCCCACACAAATTCAATCGATGTCTGTTTGATCTATTTTAGCTCTATGATACACTGTGATTCTGATTTTAGCTTGTTGAATTCAGTTACCAACGCTTTCTTAATTTCATACTGTGAAGAAGTTAGGTCAGTCATAGAGTATTTCATATACTAGGTTAGCACTCTTTCTCACAGTGATGTGATGAGTTGTGCATTCTTTACATCATCACTAGAGATTTCTCTTGCTATCCATACTGCATCAGCCACAAACTAGAATTGGTCAGGATCCTCTGACCCTAGTCCTTTAAAAATAGGCAGATTAATGTCATCGACCATTCTCCTTTTCATGGGGCTAGGTGGAGGGGGAGGGGTTGGGGGTGTAGGGGAATTATGGGGAGGGGGCTGGGGTGTAAGGGGTATGGATGGATGGGTAATCCCAAAGATGCCTTGATTCTTCTCAACTCCTAACTTCGACGCATCTTGAGGACGAGCGGGCGAATTTCCTGGGGTTGTAGGGTTACTTGTTTCTTCTTCACTCTAAGATCCTCCTAAAAAGGGGCTATAGTCAGTTTCAATAAAATTATTCAGATCTGTTATGTATCATTTTCCACTTTGCGTAGACCCTCATTCAGGCTTATTTCTTGTTTTCCCAAACATTAATCTGACTGCATTTGCAGAATCCCCTTTTCACACAATAACATCTTAATCCAGAGATTAAAATATATTAAGAACTTACCTCGTGGTCCTTTGAAAAATCTTCGTTCAACTTCACTATAGGACACGATCACATCTATCACGAACTCAGTGATAAATATTCCCAAAATCCTATCAATTTAGAAATAACTAACCCTAGAGATATTTTTATTGACATTCTTGAGTCGTTATATCAATTCAGGATTCCACTCCTTAGGTTTGTCATTCTTGAAACAAGTCTTATGCTCGGTCAAATTAGATACCCACTCATACAATTCAATGTGGAACGAACCAAAGAATATTTCATATCGGTCTTCGAAGATATACTTCTGCAACCATTCTTCATCTGATAATTGAGTGTTTCTGTTCTCTTTTTTTGCAAATTCTCTTTCTTTCTGTTCAACCTATTCCTGGATATATTTCTTTGATGGACACCAAAACATATCCCTTAAGTAGACCTCGGTCATGGAAACATAACCATTTGTTGGTTTAAGGGGGCTTGATCCAGGCTCATAGTGTGCTATGCATCAATAAAACCCTCAACCACTCGACCTTTTGGAAACGACCTACAAGCAGATCGTAATCTCACTTGAATTGGTTATGGGAGGTTATAGAACCAGGTTTTTGCAACGAGAGGGATATGCACTCGTGTGTTCACTTATTTCTTATATCTTCCTACAACTTCATGTACGTGAATAAATTCACACTGATAATTAATCTTATAGATTAGTACTTATCACATAGACATAACAGAAAATAGCATGACATGTATTCTTTCATATAATTCAGTAAATAACATGCACAACAATATCAGTAACAATAGAGAATGAATACAGAAAGGTACAAAATACATCACCAAAAATTCTTATTTATTAATAAGGATCTTTAATACATGCTCTTCCCTGACCTGCACACCCAGTTGTAGGTGTTCTGTACACTTAGCTACAGACTCTTCAAGGCCTCTGTGCACTCATCTACAGAGTGTTCCCTATAAATACAGACTCAAGACAAAGAAAACGAAAAATCTATGCTTAGTTCTTCTATTTCTTTCGAAAAATTATTACATCTCCTAATATAGGTATCAATACTAGAAAACAATGGTCCACATACTATGGATCTGAAAAAACAATGACTTCATACCAAGGAGATCCCCTGAATGTTGGTGGGTCCATAAACATCAACATTTTTGGTGGTAGAAGGAGGGAAACCAATATTTTATGGTTGATAAAACCACTGACAACATCATTCCATATTTTGGTCAAGGGGGAAACATTCATTGCACCTCCCCTAATCATGCTTTTGAAGTTGGTGACTCTTCTAAGCCTAGGCCTGAATGTGAAAATTTATATGATCAGATGCAGGACGTCCACCCTATAACCTGTCAATTTGCAAAATTTTTTGGATTGATCCGAGGAGTAATCAATCTTCTATATTCTCCAAATAAGAACAATAACACCTCCACAAGGATAGTAGTTTCGACTCTTGAAGACGTGGTTCTTTCCACTTTTGAAGAATTAGCAGAATCTATGGAAAAATGGGAAGAGCCTCCACTCTTTCACAGTGGTAATGATACAACGTTCTACTCTCAGACACAACTTTTTGTGGGATAGGTGGAGAAGAAGAAGAGGAAGAAGATCCATCAGGTTCTAATAAAGAAGAGGAGGATAGTGAAGAAGAAGACAAAGCAGACCAAAATCTCGACTGGGTGACTCAGGGCCCTCTCTCACTTCTAGGTGTTTTTCACAAGATGCCAAGGCATTTAGAAAATCTCTTAATGATGTATGACCCTGATAAGATATTGAAGGTTGAAGACCATCTGGACAACTTTTACTGCATCTGAAAACACTTGGGGTAAATTACGATTATGTTGCAACTAGATGTTTACCATGTACCTTGGATGGTAGAGTAGTTGTACGGTAACACAACCTTCCTCCAAACTCCATCCAAAAATTTAGGGTGTTTTAGAAGATCTTCCTTGAAATTTTTTTTGATGATAAGACCTTTGCCATGTTATTGAAAGCACTGGGTAAACTTAAGATGCATAAAAAGGAAGAAGTGAAAGATTTCAACTAGAGGTTCAATCAAATTTTGAACAAATTTTGAAAAGACTTGAAACCTCGTGACTCCACCACCATAGATTACTACACCTCTGCCTTGCAAGAAAGCATTGTGCAGTTTGTGAAATGAACAGTGAAAAAAAAAACTAACAGAAAATTATGAAGAGGTTATCAGTATTGAGAAGGACTTGCACGCAGTCAAATTCATCTCAGACGATGAAGCAACAAAAGACTCCAAGGGCATGGGTAAGAGGTATTAGGCCTCTATGAGCATGGCCAAAGAGAAAGAATAATTTGATTTTTAAATCTTGATTCATATTGTCAAGTCTTTGTCTAATGAAATGGCAGAGCTCAAATGGAGGTCAAGCAAGACCACCGTGAGAAACAAGCCTCCCATATTCAACTTGTTCAGAAGGACTACAACTTCTAGTAGTAACATCAACCAACTGACAAATTCTGTGTAGAGCTTGAATGTCATGTTTAACATTGAAAAGTTGGGCACAAATCAATATTGCACATTTCATAAAGAACATCATTCAAATAAAAAGGTTCCCACAGTGGAATCAAGCCATGAGCATGGTTAATACACATCCTGTTTATTCGATAATTGTTGAAGAGTAGGTTGAACCTAGATAAGAGAAGGAAGAAGCCATTGTAGTCGATGAAAATATAAGTGTCGGGCATTCAGTGAACATGTTTAACTATATACTCACATTCCAAAAGAATAATACCGATAATCATTCTCCGAATGATGGTTCGTTCTAGAAGCATACCAACCAGTACAACTTGAGAAACCAAGGTTCGACCACTACAATTGCATTGCCGAAGTGGAGACTTAAAGAAAAATTGTTAAGGAAAATCAACCCATCAGCTAACTCAACATAGAACACTTAGAGAAGGTATAAGAAAATATTCTCAACAAAAAATGTTTCCGTCAATAGTAAGAACATAACCATCACTCCAGAAACCACAAACCAAGTTACATCCCCAGACTCCTCAACTATTCTTCCCATTATGGACTACAACATAGTTGATGACACGAAGAATGTTCGTGCGAACATTTCAATATTTGAATTAACAAATATCATGAGCTAGGAGGACATCGTCTTACTAACACTTGGTCAGATCTCTATAGCTAATGCTACATCTTCAGACAAGGGATCTAGAAAGTATCTTGGTTCTCTCAAATCTTTCCTTAATTCTCTAACAATGGATTCAAATACACTCTTCCCAACTTTCTTTTTAACTTTAGAAATATTCAATTTCAATGTACACAATTTCTTGGTTGATTCTGGTGCATCAGTGAATGTAATTCCATTATCTGGTTCCAATAAAAGTAATGTTAAATGGAAAAAAATAGACACACTGATTAATCATCTTGACAGGAATCATGTCCAGGCAATTAGTGAACTCATAGATGCCATCATATGCTTATCATCTAATGTATGAGTCCACCAATGCATCAATATAGTGATTATGGACATTCAAGATGCATACGAAGTGTTGTTGAGAAGATATTGGTTTAGTAGGCTACAAGGATACTTTTCCATAGACTGGTCACATATATGTCTTCTGTATAGGGGAAAATATAATCATATCTAGGTAGAATCTGAGAGATGTATGAAACACATTGTTACTCCCTTGGACATACATAATGAACTCATGGCTTTTGCAAAATTAGTTTTCAGCAATTTCTTCCTTGAAACTCAACTAAGGTGTTATCTTGCACAACCATCCCTTGTCCCACTAGATACATAGTTGGATCTCCTTCCTTGTCCAACTGGTGATAATAAACTTTTTACAGTTAGCAATAGTTGTATTAGTACTAGTGTAGTTCCTAGCCCCTGTACATATGATATTTGGACTATCTACTTCATGGTTCCAAAATGCAGGAGGGCTCTAAAGTTGGTTTTGTTTTAATAGACCCGCTATAGAGAAATCATTTGATTTCTAACCGCTTGGAATTTCAGTGTACGAACAACACTACAAAGTATGAATCACTCATGTTGGGCTTACAAAAAGACATTGACCTCAATTTTTCCATCCTGAAAGTGGTATGTGACTCAGAAGTTGTGGTATGATAGGTACACAACATCATACATTATCTGTCACCACATCTTAGAAGTTATCAACAAGAGGTATGGCATCTTATTTCACATTTCCAATCTTTCAATATCATTTCTATTCCAAGAATGTGTAATGCAACTGCAAATGCATTAGAAAATGATGTTGCTAGGTTGTCACCATTAAGGGATGGATTTTCTATTGAAATTATTTATAAGCCTTCTGTACTTGACAATATCACTAATTTATGCATTTTTTTTATGATGAACAAAAGATATTGTGCTTCATGGAAAACACTGATGTATTTAAAGAAGCAACGATCAATGAGGATAAGCATGAAAAGGCATTGTAGGATGCAGCTAGTGAAAGAAAAGGAAACCTCATCCGCAAGGGTGTGGTATCGATGAAAAATTTTCATGACCTACATATTTTCTTCTGGGGACCTGACAATACTAATACCCATATTTCCACATTATCGTAGGCGTAGATTAACTTGGGAACAGATAAGGATTAGAAATATGTCGATCTCGATACTTGTTGTAGACCACAAGATTGGAAAACCTTTCATTAGGGGAGTTTGAGGTCTAAAATGGGCCTTGCAAGGAAATTGTAAAATAATAGTGGAAATAATTAAATACGATTAGATTACATCAATTTTAGAGGGAAAAAAGAAAAACTATTTTTTCAACTTATCTCCCTATGGGTTTACTCAAATTTTGAGCGGAAACACTCATTGGATGTATAATTTGATTCCTCATCCAAGGAGAACCCATGTTGCATACTTTCAATGGACCCTGCTACATGAAAAATGAGAAATACATGAAAAACATGATTGCAATCACATTTTTTCATGTATTTCTCATTTTTCTTGTAGCAGGGCCCATCGAAAGTATGAAATTTGGGTACTCATTGGATGAGGAATTAAATTTGCATCCAACGAGTACTCTTGCTCAAAATTTGAGTAAAACCTTAGGGAGATAAGCTGAAAATATGATTTGAAAAAGTAGTTTTATTATTTTATTAATTTTTAATATTTCTACTTTTTTACTCCAAAAAAGGTGAATCATCCCCCATAGTTGACATCATCATCTTGA
This sequence comes from Pinus tabuliformis, assembly GCA_031772625.1. NCBI lineage: Eukaryota > Viridiplantae > Streptophyta > Pinopsida > Pinales > Pinaceae > Pinus > Pinus tabuliformis. The sequence goes on from CM062805.1 coordinate 506,341,325, forward strand.
ATCCTATTGGTTCTTATAAATTTTATTTTGGTTGTACATTTTTCTTAGGAGGCCCATTTTAGACCTCAAAATTCCCCTAATGATCGGCTTATTCAAGTAGTATCGTTATGTCTTCACGTGGACATATGATGAACTCAAGACATATGACACATGAATCATCAAGCGTGTGATACACATCAATGAAGGGACCAAGCCATTCCAACAGAAGCCAAGGAAAGTACATCCAATGCTTGAGCCTCTTATTCAGAAATATTTGAGAGAATTGCTAGATTTTTTGGTCATATACAGAGTGCGACACTCAACCTGGGTGTAAAATTTGGTCGCAATAAGGAATAAGTCTGGGGAAATTTTCCTATGTGTAGATTTCTGAAATCTCAACCACACCTTGGACAAGGAGAAATACCCCATGTCATCCATGGAACAAATATTGCAAATAGTATCAGGGTCTAAATTTTTTTCTCTGCTAGATGGTTATTTAAGATAAAACCAAGTTCTAGTTGTTGCGAAGCTTGACAGACTTATGACGACGTTTAGAATGAAGTGGGGCATGTTTGCATTTAGAATAATGTTGTTTGGGATACTCAATGCTGGTTCAAAATTCCAATGTGCTATGGACATCACTTTCTGCATACTCATTGGGCAGAGCGTAGTGGTCTATCTTGATGATCTAACAATGTTCTCCAAACAAAGGTCAGACCACATACACCACTTAAAGAAGAATATTGAGCGATGTCACAAGTATGGGATATCCTTAAATCCCAAGAAATGTATCTTTGCAGTGTCTGAGCATAATCTCTTGGGTCACATCATTGCTAAGAGTGGGATTAAGGTTGACCCAGATAGGGTCAGGACAATCACTTAGATTCCCTTTCCAGTGAATAAGAAGGTCATGCAGTCTTTCTTGTGGAAAATAAATTTCGGTTGCATGTTCATCTCTGACTATGCCCAAATTTTCAAACCATACAAGAGATGGTTAAGAGCGACACAGTCTACGAATGGGACAAAAGGGAAAAGGACATGTTTTCTCTTATTAATCAGGATATAGTAGAATCACCTACATTTTATAGCCCAAACTTCAATAAACATTTCTTTCTCTACAATTTCACCTTTGATACCTCTCTTGTTGTTGTACTCACTAAGAAGGATGAACTGAATAATGAGCAGATTATATCCTTTATGAGTGCAAGTCTGAAAGGACCAGAGCTTAACTATCCCATCGTGGACAAACAAGATTATGCAATATACAAGGTGGTAAAGCATTTTTTTCCCTACATATTGAAAAATCATTGTTTTATCTTTGTCCTGAACCTAGCAGTGAGATCACTACTTGTTCAACAAGAGTTGGGTGAAAGTAGAGTGAACTATATGATCGGGTTGCAAGAGTATGATCTATAAATCAAGCCAGTTCACACTATCAAGGGCCATGGTCTCTGCTGATTAGTAATAGAAGCAATAAATGCGAAGGAGGAAGAAGAAGAGATTTTAGGATGGGAGCAAAGAGATTTATAACATTGAGTGAGCCTCCCCCACTACAAGCATAAACTATTGGTACACGAATGTTCACTAATACCTTGAGCACGACACATTTCCCTCCCTCTTTTCCACACAGAAGAAGAGGGCACTCAGAATTAAAGCATTATCCTATCAGTTGGTGCATGGGGTGTTGTTAATAAAGCACCATAATGGACTACTGCTCAGGTGTTTGGAAGCAAATGATTTAGAAAATGTATTGCATGACATCCACGATGGACCAGTCGAGGGACAATTTATAGGCAACACTATAACGCATAACGTTATTTGGGTCATCTTTTACTGGTCTACATTATTCATATGCTCATGCTTATGCCCACATAAAATCATCACTACTGCATCCTAACTTCCACAGATTACTTTATGCGGTGGACAAAATAAGTTAAGCTCAAACAGGTGAATGATCAGGAATTCATCACATTTCTACAACCAAACACCATTTCCAGGTTCAACGTTCCTGCTTCACTTTTTTTTGAAAATGAAACAAACTTTTCATCATTAAAACTTTATGATTTTTCATTGGAAAATGGTATCATATTGAAGTAGGAGTCCTATGGTGTCACATGATTGGCGATAAATATGGAAAATGGTATCATATTAAAGTAGGATCCTTATGGTGTCGCATCATCGATGATAACTTTGGTCAGTCTACCACCAAAATTATACCTACTTCAATGAAACATTTTATTGGGAGACTGAAAGACATTAATGTTGATCTACTAACACCACCAAAAATGGGAATCGAAAGAGTGGAAAAAAACTAGCGTCGATAGACCAACTACAAGTGATTTGTTGCAATGAATGTGCTATATTGTCAATGCTAGTATTCGTAATATTTTGTGTCATATGGTCAATGAGTCACAGTTAATTGCCATCACAACACTGACGCAGGGGAGTTTTTTTAAAAGAAATGTTCAAAATATCTTTACCTACATGTGATTTCATATCTCTTTTACAACATCAAATAGACTAATGGAATTTAATGTTTCCAATTATACTAGAAACCATAACTAAACCCATCAAATCTTGAATATGCTAGTATTTTAACTTAAGCCCTTTCAACCTTGATCTACAAAAAAATAGAATTATTTCACTTCATACATTCAAGATTCAACTACAACATCACTTGAGACTTACCTACAAATATAAGGTGCAAAATTTTTAAATCCTTCATTTCATGCTTGAATTCATTCATTTAATTTTACACTTGCTTGAATTCATTCATTTAATTTTACACTAACATACATAATAGGAAATCATCAAATTCCTTTAGCAGGTCTATTTACTTCAATTCATAACACACAAATGATAGTTTTATCGTCAATTAAGATTGTAACCATTCATATTCAAGTTTCAATAGCATAATAGTATAAATATCTAAACTTAAATTGGAAGGGCCAAGTAGATAGCACTTGTGACTCTCGAAGGTTTTTATTTTACCTCTTGCTAGATATTGTTTGTGTGATCAACATTTTTCTACAATGAGTTAGTAGTGGCAAAAAAAAAAGACCCTATCATACATATCCAACGCAAATGCACAAGTATAAAATCGACCATCACAGTATATCTATGCAACTTCAAAATTTTCTATATCAATTATTATTCCACGCTTCAATTCAACGTATGCCAAATAAAGTGATGCATGTATTGAGAAATGCATGTGATTGGTACATTTCTCCTTCAAGTCAAATCCTCTAGTTTATTTGATATTAAGCTTAGATGTAAATAATCTCTTTCACCCTTCTCATATCTAGGCTCTATATCCAAGATGGAATACATCTCCTTTTTTCTTTACTGAGCTCTATAACATGTATAATTAAAGGAGCTATATGCTAGATAATTTGAATTCATTTGGGTAACTTAAAAAAAAAACTTCTAATAAATGAATTTCTCTTTTTGGTTTTCTTTTAAATTCTTATTTCCCTATATCTTATATATATTAATGGAGTACATGGATAACTAATGAGATTACCTTTCAAATTTGGACAGGCATTGGTCTCACCAATAATCCTCACAAGATGTGGTTTTACTATAGATTTTTTGGCGTAAATCACATGGCATTTCATTTGTGGATGCGTCTGGAACCAACTAGTGTGGTTCATCGTCAGGACAAGTTGAATGAACAGATCTTGCTTTGTGTATTAAATAGATAAAGTAGAACCTCCAACGGGTAAATCTCATGACTAGGTAACGGCTAAATAGACAACAGTTAAATTTGCCTGGTAAACGGTTAGTTTGGACAGGAATAGGGGTAAAATTTATTTATTTATTTAAATAAGTTAATTCTGATAGTTATATTTTTAATAAAATCAAAGTAAATGGACCAATTTTGTAAGTTTATAATTATAAATATATATTAAAATAAATTAATTAATTAATTTGAAATTTGTAATAAGTTAACAAAGCTATTAAATATAAATATTAGAGTAATTGACACTTAGTTGTAAACATTATTAAATAAATCAATAGCTAGTTAACTTTTTCTTAAAAAAATAAAAATAAAAAATTAATTAATTAATTATAAAATAAATTAATTATAAATTAATAGTTATTTATAAAAGATATTAAATATATAATTAATAGAGTAATATAAAGGTTGGAATGAATATTTTAATAAATAAAATTAATTCATAGTTTATTTAAGGGTTAAAAATAATAATTATTCATAGATTAAATTCAGGATAGTATTTATAAAAGATATTAACCATATAATTAATAGAGTAATACAAAGGTTGGAATGAATATTTTAATAAATAAAATTAATTAATAGTTTATATAAGGGTTAAAAATAGTATATTATCATAGATTAAATTCCAGATAATTTACCTTCTAATACAGGCTTCTGTGAAAAAAAAATCAATAGCATAAAATAATCATACCTCAAAAATATCAACAAGTAAACATAAGTGGCTGTTCCATGCTTCAATTGTTGAATTGAGGCTTCTGTGATCCATATCAAGTTTACTATAGATTTTTCAGCGTAAATCACATGGCATTTTTGAGGTATAGTTATTTTATGCTTTTTTTTTTTTTTCCTATATTAGAAAGTAAATTATCTGGAATTTAATCTATGATAATATACTATTTTTAACCCTTAAATAAACTATTAATTAATTTTATTTATTAAAATATTCATTCCAACCTTTATATTACTCTATTAATTATAGGTTTAATATCTTTTATAAATACTATCTTGAATTTAATCTATGATTATTTACTATTTTTAACCCTTAAATAAACTATGAATTAATTTTATTTATTAAAATATTCATTCCAACCTTTATATTACTCTATTAATTATATATTTAATATCTTTTATAAATAACTATTAATTAATTAATTTTTATATTATTATTATTATTATTATTTATATATAGAAAAAGTTAACTAGTTATTGATTTATTTAATAATGTTTACAACTAATTGTCAATTACTCTAATATATATATTTAATAACTTTGTTAACTTACTACTAATTTTAAATTAATTAATTAATTTATTTTAATATATATTTATAATTATAAACTTATAAAATTGGTCCATTTACTTTGATTTTATTAAAAATATAACTAGCAGAATTAACTTATTTAAAAAAATAAAAATAAATAAATAAATAAATTTTACTCCTATTTCTGTCCAAACTAACCGTTTACCAGGAAAATCTAACCATTGTCTATTTAGCCGTTACCTGGTCATGAGATTTACCCATTGGAAGTTCTGCTTGATCTATTTAATACGCAAAGCAAGATCTGTTCATTCAACTTGTCCTGACAAAACAACTTGTCCGGACAATGAATCACAGTAGTTGGTTCGAAACGCATCGACAAATGAAATGCCATGTGATTTACGCCGAAATATCTATAATAAACCTGATATGGATCACAGAAGCCTCAATTCAACAAGATGTGGTTTTGTTTACCTTATGAATGGCATGCCATGAAGCTGCTTATCATACAATATAAATTCAAATTATACACCCAAAATGGGTAAGGGAATATTTATCTATAATTTTCTATAGGAATGATACATGAGTCATAAGGAATTCAAAAGGGTGATGCATACATTCAAGAAAAAAGAAATAAAATGATATAAATCATTCGTTGTTATAGTCCCAACAAAATTGATGGAGAGAGTCAATCCCATAGCATTCAAAAGATTATAAAGGAGTTTTTCACTTTTCACTATCGAAAGATACACTATACTAATCCTAGATATGGTTCCATGCACGCTAAGGGTTTTCATTTGTAGGGTTGTAACCAATAAAAACTTTATAACTTTGCGATGAAATTCCAGTTGTAAGGGAAACTTTGTATTAATAATATATCTTTTCAATGCAATTCAGTTGTAAGGGAATTTTTTTATTAATAGTAATTTGGAGCAACCTTCATGAATGCGTTACACTTATTGGGTAGAGATGCTAGCCTTTTGGGCTAATGTTTGCTAGAGAATCTAGAGTTGTGGTTTAGTTGAATATGAATGTTGTTAATGGTTGTATCTTCATTAACAAGGCCAATGGTTTCCATTTGGTCATGTTGTTATGAGATAGGTTTAAGGTGCATTTATAACAGGCTATCTTATCTCAACTTAATGTATTTTCCTAAAGAGATTTCAACTATCTACATAACATTTTAGAATTGTGAGAATAATTCACTGTCTTCAAGAATCGTCCATGCATTTAGACTATAATATATGGTAGAATTTAAGTTATTAAACTAGATATTTCATCGTAACATGGGTCAAGAAATTGAAGAGTGGAAGGACATGAATTTGTGACCTAGAATAAGAGTAAAATGCTACAAGAGTGATATGAATAATGTCATTGTAACACCCCATCCCACATTTCCCCACTTTAACATTCTTACTAAGGTAAACATGAGTTGAGAGTTATTATGCATGACCAAACCTCCAAGTTGTAGTTATGGAAATAGGGTCCACTTGTCCAAATTTGACTACAAACACCCAGGGACACATGACCACGCTGCTATCAGTCTATCTTTGAATGGTGATCATTTTCCCTGAGATTAGACCCCTCCTTGACCTAAATTGCTTTGCAGTCATATGGATGCAAGCGAGACAGTGTGGCCACATAATTCCATAATTCCAGTCGCACACATAACCCATCCTCAGTGAAGTTGTGGTCGAGATTTCCTAGTTCTGACCGTGCAACCACAAACCTTGTTCCAGAAATTCAGGGCCAATGTTCAAGCCAACTACCCAAAAAGTTAAAAAACTCTGTTAAGAATATGTATAAGTATTCATGATCTATTCTTAGGCTCTATTGTGACTCATGCTTTCCCAACACAAAATATTCATTTGTACAAACACTTTGTGACTATGGTACCTATAGGTCATGAATGCATATTTTTCTCATTGTTTTCATTAGTTTCATCAAATGTTCATCAAGAAGGCTTGCTTCCCTCTAATGCTAGCTATAATAATACACATATTAGGTCATGAATCCATATAAATTATCCAAGAGCCTATCAAACAATGAAACAGATAAATAACAAGAGCAATTCATATAATAAGAAATACACTATGCGTGTAACATACACTTAAGAAATAAATGAGCAATGACAAATGAGTCACATAATCAACAAATTAAGCCAAAATGAAATTCTTATTGATATTCATTAACGAATAACACATATTAAGATATGCATAGTACTAACCAAGTTAGGGACTTCCACGTTCCACTTGACCATAGATTAGGCTGAACCAATCGTTTCTTCTAGCCTAATCACCCCCATGCCATATTCCTAGTCTAAATTTGGGATTATATGGGATAAGCCAAAACATAACCAAACAGGGAATCCAGAGGAAAACCCCGTCCACCTTCAAGCCATAGTTATTTCACCTAATACTACGTCCATAAATCACCAAAAATAATAGAAGCTTCGACGCCTCATAATTTATTCACCATAGCCGACAGGATTTTTCCTGTATCCACCCACCTCTTAAGGACTCACCTGGAGAAAACCATCTCCACCCTCAACCCTTATGATTTTTCATGGGACCACCTCAACTAGGATCCAAAATTTATTGCCATCCAAACCTCAACCAAATAGGGAACCCACTACATCATGGCTATCTAGGAAATGACATATGGAAAGGTTGTACGCGATTGTTAACCTAGGAAAATATCCATGTCAATGACAACTGAAAATGACCAGCAAACAAATGCATGATTCATTCATTCAAAATCTAGCAAGATAACCAAAAATGCACACTATTACCTACAAAAATCCTCCTATTGTCTGCTCTTTCCTCTATTCCTTTCTACCCTTGCTAGCTATTGTCAAAAACTTCTTCTTGGCTACCACTTGAAGTCTTATTTCACTTCTTTATTTCTTTATTTGTCTCTTTCTTTTGTATTGCTTTTCTCCCCATGTTGTATTGTCCTTTCTCTTGTTTTCTTCTCTTTTCTCCAAAGAGAATGTTAGAATGTTTTCTCTCCCATTTTATTCTGTTTTCTTTTTCCTTTTCTTGATTTTCCCTTGCATGCATATTCTTTTACTATTTTTATCATTTTCTTATCAATTCCTCTTCCCCACTTGTTGAAGTGGAATTTCTTTCAATCTCCTTTATTTCTTTTTCATTTTTGCCTCATGTCCTTCTTGGCATGTAAAAAATAATTTTCCATTTATTTCCTTTTGTCTCCTTACATTGCCAATTTCCATAGCCAATAAATAATTAACCACAAATGGAACAAAACATAATGTTTTTCACCTCATTCAGCTTGGAATATGTGTCTCGTGACCTTGGTTTTATCTTTTCTTTTATAATTTCCATACATTATTTATTTACATGGAAATTTAACCCAGGGTAATTAAAAATTGTTAGCTTGAGGGGGCCTGAACCAGGTTCTGCTTTAATCAGACAAACAAATCCCTACACTATTGGCCCTTTCAGCATCAGCTCGTGGAGCGCAGACCAAAGTCTCACCTGGAGCAGTATGGGGGGATGTTGGAACCAAGTTTCCGCACCCTAAGATGGTCGTGATGTCATTTAATTCCATTTATTCCTACCTTCGTGCAGGTCGCTTCGCTCTAGGGCTTGCCAGTCGAGCCCTATATTCTGTCCTTCAATACCTTCGCAAAAGGGTTCAAATATCCTTTGCACAACCCTAACCCTTGATTTAGACCCTTTCCCACTGCCAAGGCAGCGTACGGTTCAGATCCATAAACTAGTCCACGCATATCCTTATTTCATCCTTTTGCTTCTTCTCCTGTACCACCATTGGGCCTACCCACTCAAATTCTTCCACAGGCTCAATAATACCTTCCGTGAGCAACTTATCTATCTCTAAGTAGACCTTTTCCTTATATTTTGGATTAAGATGGTAAGGCCTTTTCTCAACTAGCTTCGTATCAAGATTCAACGTAATCTTCATCATACCCAGGTCCTCGATTATCCCTTTCAGGTCCATAAACTTGGTAGGGAATAAATCCTAGTATTCGCAGAGAAATTTAGTGACCTTATCCACCATCGTGTCATCCCCGTAATCTCCAATCTTGTGAATTTGGGCTTTGCCTCAATACCAATGTTCAATTGTTTCGTTTTCAACGGCGTGGTTATATCAAGGCTCTCAACCTACAGTCCTTCAACCTCGTGGTGACCTTCTATTTCAAGGATGTTAATCTTTCGCAGATCCTCGTCCTCTTCTTCAGCAGTTACATTATAACATTCTAGTGCGTGACTTAGCTACATAGCCCATTCAGGTTGCATCAAGTCTAAAGGATCTTGCGGTATCCTAAAGATTGTTGCTTTAACCTTTTGTAGTGCTTCATCAATACTGTCAAACCCATCTTCAAATCACTCACGCAGAATATCCCATTCACCTATCCCATGGCGAAGCTCGATTTCTACATACCAATTCATCTGGACAATATCTAGTGTATGACAGAACAACTGCAGCCATTCAGGTTGGGGATTCTCTCCATAAGCCTGGGCCCATTTGGCTAAATGCGTGCGCGGATCATCCTGACCATCATACTTGTCTGTCATTTTCATCTTAGGCTTCCAAAATCATGTTCTCATCATCCTCCTACATTCTTGCCAATCATCAAAGCTTCCCTTGTGTGTACCCCACCACCTTGCAGGAATAGCACGCAATTCCCAGTCCATCACTTGGAAGTGCTACTTTTTTGGTACTTCCCTCTCAAATGCATCTAGAAAAATATCTACGTCATTCAGGGCATCATAAGTAGGAAGATTCCTTACCTCAGACGACACACAGTACAACGACCGGGTCATCATGTTACAGCTTAGCATAGTTACTTCATATAACTGATTCTGTTAGCACTCTAGTTCTTCATCAAAGTTCGACCTGCATGAACTCTCACGATCCCATGTAATTCGTCCATTTGCTGTTGGATTCACCCAATCTTGGTCTCACATCATTATCTTATAGATACAGTCCAGATCATCATCGCTCTCATAATCGCACACTGATTCATTATAGTGCAATCCCTCAGCAGGGTCTAGGGGTACTATTACGCATAGTGATTTATTTTGAAATATCATCTTTCGCTTATTTAGATTGATTACCCCATTCATATCAGTAGCTCAGTCAATTCCCAGGAGCGTAGGATAGGGATTATTTTCATCCAATATCTCTATTACTTCAAAGTTAGCCACCACACTTGCACCTTCAATATCCATAGTCGCCCCCTGCAGCCACCCCATGGGGATGATCTGTTTTTGATTCACCATCCTTAGCTGAATCGGAGACCATTTCAGCGTGGGTCTCCCCATCTGTTCCCAAGTCTATTTAGGTAGGACATTCACATCTGACCCCAGGTCCAAAATAAATTGATCCATCTCATACTCTCCTATCTGCATGGTCAGTCTCATCTCTCGTCTCATCCTTGTTTTATGCTTATCGATCTTTCACAGTACATGTGGCTCAGTCAGAGTGTTTTCGACACATCTATTTATGAGCTCCTACAACCCCTTCACAACCTTGCTATTGTGTAGTAATTTCATACAGGTTTCCAGGAAAGTTGTAAGCATATATAAGTCCTGCTCCTGATCAGGCTTATCCTTGCTTCCTAAGGTGGAGGCCTCAACGAAGATTTTCTTTGCTTCCATGAAGGTTTCACATGCGTGCTCCAAATCAAACTCAGTTTCCTTTGATGGAGCTTTGTGAACCCATGTACTGTCTTCTGGCTATTTCCCCTTGTCATTCCCTGTTGTGATTCCACTTTGGAGCACTATATTGATGTTTGGATCTTCTTTGCGTGGCTCAAACCTCACCATATGTAGGTTTTGAGTAGGCTGTGGTGGTAGTACCCCTTTGTCACATATCCTTTCTATTAGCGTAGGACAATCTTCTGTTTCATGATCAAACAGAGTGCAATACTTGCACGATGGATGTGTTAGGTTGGTACAATCGTGGGCATAATGTCCTGGTCCTTCACAATTGTGGCAGATCCATTGTCCCTGACCTCTACTAGGTCCTCCTCCTCCTCGGCCTCGTTCACATCCCTGAAACCCTATCCGCGCCATCCCTGAGCTCTGGTCAAGGGGCCGCATTTCGTCCTGAACCCTATAGTCAGGAGTTTTATCCATCATCAATTCATAACTCCTGAAATTACGCTCATCATGCCCTACCGACCTATAGAAGTTGCATAACAGTTGTTGCGGTGTCTATACAAACTTCTGCAATGGATGACAATTATCTGTGGCATGTTTTCCTGCTACATGACAGATAGTGCACCACAATGCAGGCCCCGCACTTGGTCCTGCTTGAGCTTCTAGCCTCAAAGACATTTCTCCTCCTCTTGTCAGGTAGTTCAAAAAGACTGGAAAATGGTCTTTGTCATGCCCCTAAGTCTTGTATTTCAGACACGATACCTCTTCGCACACCTCTAGTTGAACCGTCCTATCTTGCTTCAAGCTTTGCATCTCAAGGAAAACATTTTTCAACTGCACATGGATCTGCTAAACCCCCAGATTTGGATCTTACATCAGTGTTTCATGCAACCTCATTGCGATCTCCAAGGCCTCTGCTTGTGTTGTTATCTTCTGCTGTGACGATGCAACCATTAAGTGTGGCAGGAGAAAAGCCACAAACCACTTGCAATTTTGTTCATCCGTTAGGTTCATATTCACTTCACATATTGTACACTTCAACCTCTGATCGAGTTCCCAAGGTGTCTCACCTAGTTGCATCACAATTTCTTTGAACCCTACAATAGATTGTGCTTCAAATTTAGGCCTACTGAATTCTCTATTCAGTGTTGTATGGATGTCTACCACTCCAGCATTCAGGTTATCATTAGCATACTTGATATATCAGGTTAACGCATGATACCATAGAGAACTAACCAATGTTACCTTCTTTATGTTGTCATCTGTAATGCCCTGAGCTTCCCATACAACTTTCACAATGAACCAGAATTGGTTCGGGTCCTCATTCCCCAAGGCTTTGAAAAAAGGCAGCTTCACTGAATTTTCCATATTGAATTGTGGTGGAGGTGGACATGGTATGGGTGAAGTCACAGGTGATCATGTGAGGTTAGAGGTGGTGTGGGTGGAGGTGGTATTCGTGGGAATCCTTGCCTTATTAACTAAATAGCACTTCGCTGAGAAACCTACACCATTTCCTCTTTTTTCTAGGACTATACTCAGGACCCTTTTTTCCTTCGTTTCTATAAGTTTTTCCACTGTGTGTATCCCCAAACATCAAGGTAACTGCATAACTCATTTTTCACACAATAATAGTTTAATCCAGGTATTCAAAGATTTCATGTACTTACCTCTTGGTCCTTTGAAAACGCACCACTTCCAACCTTCGCACTAGCTCTGAGGTACACATAATAGGACCATCAAGTTTCCAACTTCCTTGGCTATCTACTATCTTCGCGATCCACTCGTATATCTCAATCAGAAAGGAGCAGAAAAATATCTCGTGGATCTCTATATACAGGTTCCTGTCTAGCCATTGTTCCTTTTTTGTCACGGGTTTTTGTTCCCTTGCACCGTGAATTCGTGGATCTTCCTATCCAACTAGTATCCAATCTATTTCTTAGTTGGATTCAAGTGATACGACATCAAACATCTCTTATGCAGATTCCAGCCCTGACAACGGAACCATTTGTTGGCTTGAGGGGGCCTAACCTAGGTTCTATGTTAATTAGCCAAACAAATCCCTACACTGCTAGCCCTTTCGGCATCAGCATGCAGAGCACTGACCGAAGTCTCACCCGAAGTAATATGGGGGGATGCTAGAACCAAGTTTCTGCACCCTGAGATGGTCGTGATGTCATTTAATTCCCTTTGTTCCTACCTTCACGTAGGTTGCTTCGCTCTAGGGCTTGCCAGTGAAGCCCTCTATTCCTTCCTTCAATACCTCCACGAAAGGGTTCGGCTGTCCTTCCCATAGCCCTAACCCTTTATTTAGACCCTTTCACATTGCCAAGGCAGCGTACCATGCAAATCCCTAGACTATTCCAAGTGACTTACTTATCTTATTAGTTACTCACAGTTAGCATTGCATAAATAGATAATCTTATATGTGTTTAGTTATCCAACAAAATCATACACATTCGTGCATCACATAAGCATTACAAAGGAAATTCATACATAAATTGATAAGATGCATTAATCGGAACAAAGACATAGAAATTGCAGAATACTTCTCTTTATTAATCTCTTCCTAGTGATTACAAATTCTATTCACCCTGTGCACAGAGCTACAGGGGTCCGTGCACTCAGCTGCGGACTTCTACCCTAGGCATCTATGCACTTAGCTATAGAGCCTCTACCTAGGCTACGACCCAGAACTTAGACTTCTAGCTCAAAGCTACGACTCCTCTATTTTCCCATTGATTACCTCTAACTACTTAGAGCTTAGCTCTTTTTATAAAATCCCATGGTCTGCAGACCATGGGTAGATTTCTTACAACTGACTTTAGTTTACAAAACCAAGGGTGGACAACCCTTTATGACTTATGAGACCTACGCATCCTCGACCACAAAATGTAGAATCTTTACAAGGTTATTACAAAATTTGACTCAAACATGGGCTTTTAGCCCCAAAAATTCCCTATGGGGTATCCCATTCCCAACAGGCCCCCAAAACAAACATCGTGACTCGCCCTCAAGTCACTTGGTAGGCACGAAGATCTTTGCGCAAAGTCCTTCTAGCTTGACCCATATGACCACAACTTTGGCTATGCACTGAGATGCCACCTGCTTTGCGTCTTCCATTGTCTTCTCGGTCACTGCTCCTGCACTGTCAGCCTAAAGCATTTGTTCTATTTCCTACATAGTTGCAAGCTTGCCTTCAATATTTCCTGTCACTGTGTAAGCCTCATCCAGCCAAGGCTTTAGTCTTGCATTGATCACTACCTCTTTGTGTAGCACTACGTCCACCTGTTCCTTTTGCTGCTTGGCCTCCTGTAGCTTGGCTAGTCTCTGTGTTAGCGCAATGATTCATGTTGTGCCCTTAACCTCATCGTAGAATTGTTGTAGCTGGCGCGCTTCCGTCTCTAGCCTCTATACATTGGGGTCCTCTTGTAAGCTTGTCAACACCTCAAATGACTGCTCAAACAACTGTGTGTAGTTTGTTACTGCACTATCCATCACCACTACTGCTTCTATGACAGTGGTCACCTTCTATTCCTTTACTTCTGGTGGAGTTGAATTTTGGGCCCTCAACTATAACTATGTAATTTGCAGGTTCAACTCCAACTGAAACCGTTCCATCTCAGTCCGAGTGTCACGTAGCCCTGTGATTAAATTGCAGATGCGTACCTTGACTGGTTCTTCCTCTGGAATAACCAAATCTGGGACCATTCTGCATGCCTCCTCAACATCTTGCAAGATGTGCTTTCTCTAGATAGTTGCCTCAGTCTCAGCATCGATGGCAACATTTCTCTGTAGGACCATATGCTCATTAGTTGTTCATTGATCACTTGGAGGGTGTAGTGCTCTCAAGCCCTCAGCTCTGCAATTACTCCATCATGTAAGAGGTGGAGTGCTTTGCACGGGAGTGCTGCTAGGTTCAGCAATACTCCCTTTATGGAGTTGACAGTGGGCCTGTCAGCCTCATTCTCTATGGTGATTGATCCATTTGGTAGCACTATCACACTTTAATTCTTCATGCGTAGCATATCCATAGCCTCTAAAGTACCAATAGCCAAGATGGTAGACATTGTGCCAACCTAAAACATGCATGTCTGCAACTCCTACAACCTTGTCTGGATAGCCCCCACAATGATATGCTACTGCTATTTGAACTGTTGTAGGGTGTCCGCCGTGACATCCATGATTGTGTCACCGATATCATGTAAATCACCCTCTATTAATGTGGTGGGGTCCAGCGAGGTCTTGGTTGCCTTTTATTTCTTCTTGGACCTTCCCTTCCTCCAGCTCCCTCGGGCATTTGATGCGGGTAGACGTCTCCTGAGGGTCCGAGCCGTGCTGCTCATCTATCTCTTCCTTGGTCTTAGGAGCAGGTGACCTTGTGCCTTTATCAGAGCCTTGCTTTGTCACACCTATTTGCTTCCCTATTTTCTTCACGGCCTCGAGCTCCGCCTGAGCCTTATCAATGGCCTCCTTCTTCCTCTTTTTGGCCAGATGTGTCATCTTAAGCTTGGCTTCCTCCTTTTTCTTCTGCATAGTGGACCTGCTTCCTCCCACCACCAAATCTGTTGTAGAGCACCACTCTGTTGGCCATTGATCAAGCACCACATCAATGGCATCGTCTGTTGCCAAATACGGCAAGTTGTACCATTTCTTCACAGGGTCCTTCCACGCTCTGATGGATATTCGATGGAAGTCAGCTTTGCATTTGGCGTAGCCCTACAGGTTGGCATACACTATAGGTGGCAATCGTAGCTTGCGATTGATGGCCATTCGAATGTTCATTTCCATCAAGATCCAAATATATTGTTGTCCCTGACTCGGTGCACATCCTTGGTCGCCCACGGCAAAGCGTACTTCGCTGCTTTAGGGAGGTCTAGTGTGACCAAAGGGAATTGGCTATCCTCTGATAGCTCCCACGCTACCAACACAATTGATAGCAAGATCCATGCATAGTGGAATGTCTTTCTGAGCTCCTGTGCTTCGGAGTAGTTCACCAAGATCTCTCTGCAAAGGTAGTATGACCAGTTGAACTAGACTCCCTCCACACACTATGCTGCAAGTGTGATGATAGGTGGCGCGACACTTCCTCATCACCCTCCCCACTAAGATTTGTGTGGCTACCTTCACACCCGGGTCGTAGATACTAGATATAGCGTATCCGCATGGCTTATTCATCAGTTTAAATTTTTCTTTCATTGATTTCGCGAGAGCCTGTTTACCACCTTTTCTACTAAAGATCATGGCTAAACTCTCTACTATATATGGCAGTCATGTTATCTAGTGAATCAACCTATCTGTGATGGGTATTGGATCCTTCAGCCACAAACACCTATCATGCACCAAGCACAATAGCTACTTGATGACCAAAACTTTCACTGGGGTGCAGTTGTGGTGCGGTACCCAGAGCAGGTTAAACAACCCTACCTTTTCTACTCCCTTGAGCCATCTCCGCAGCTCCAATGCGGTCGTTCCCAATTTCATGTCCATGATGTGGCGCATCAACTGCTCAGTCGCTAGGTGTGGGAACTTCTCATGGTCTGCCAAGTCCTAGTCTTCAAGTTTCAACAGTGGCGCTTGTGCCAAGTGCAGACCATAGAAAACAATTTCATCTTGCGATAGAGGGGTTTGCAGGGGAGTCCTACTTTCGTCAATGTCCTTCAGCACCTTGGACTTGTGCTTGCGCGGAGGGACATACTTCGGAAACCGAGTAATAGGGTCCCTTCCCTGGGGTTCAACCTCCTCGACTTCAATTCCCACATCCTCGTCATTGATTGGGATGTCTTCAATGTATTCCTCCTTTCGTTGAAAATTTATGGCCTTTCCTTTCTCATGTGTGGCGGGTTTAGTGGGTTCCTCCTTGGTGATTTGCACACCATTATGGCAGGTTGCTTGCCCTTCTTGTCCTTCATGGTTTTCATGGTTGGGTTTGGCTTTAGTCTCGGTGTCCTTGGTGATTTAGGGACCTCTGTCAATACTTTAGCTACTTTTGGAGCAGCTACTTCTGCCTCTATTTCCATTTCCTGTGCCGCCTTCTCTACTGCTTGTTCGGTATGTATAATTTCTGCGGGTGATGACATAACATTTTATAAGAGTGCTCACGTCATCTCTAGCAAGTTTTCAAATTCAAGAGTGTCCTTGAAAGTCTCAAAGAATTCTCAATTCATGGGTGCCTGAGAGCTCAACAAATCAATTCTCAAAATGCCAAGTGTTTTTTGTTGGAAGCCACTTGTAATTTATAGGGCATTTTGAATTCAAATTTGACCATTCCCCCCAAATTCGGTCCAACAGCATATTTTCAAGGATCTGAGCCATAAATTTCATCTTAAATGTCAGTTTCCCACTCCATTTGGCCACTTTTCAACCATCAAATCATGAACAATGCCCTTAATAGTCACTTTTTGGCCGACCTGTGTGATTTCTCCCTAGGTAGCACAGCTTCCTCCGCGCCGCCATGAACCCTGTGACAGTCCCTTGCTTAACAGAATCTGCCAATCACACAACTCCCCAACCGAGGTAGTGTATTTTATAGTCCCGTGCCTCCTTTCAGCTGCCTAGACTGTTAAGACTGTGGTACCTTCATTTAGTCACATGGTTGGACCATCGGTGTATGGCTTCAATCAGCTACCATTCACCTATCCTGGGAAGGGATCTCCATTCAATTTGACTAGTTGTACTACTCCTCCATCGGTAATCTCCTTAATGACATAAGGCCATAACCAGTGCATCGTGAACTTCCCTGTAAATTTTTGAAACTTAATATCATATAACAAAACTAGGTCATTTACATTAAAGGTGCGCAACTTAATATGTCGATCATGCCATGCCTTTTCACGCTACTTTTGAACCTGTTGGTGAAATCATGCTAGAAAATTTCTCTTTCTCAAGTTCATCCAGCTGTGCGAGCCTTTGCTCCAAGGCTTCGCAATCCGTCATACCTGTGAGCGTTGTTATGTGCATACTAGGCATTACCGCCTCAACGCCATAAACAAGCCGAAAGTGGGTTTGTCTAGTCAACTTTTTGGATGTCATTCGATAAGCCCACAGTACTTCAGGTATGTGTAGGTCCCAATCACTTCGCTGAGAATTACAAACCTTGGTCATTGTGCTCTCCATCACTTTATTGAATTCTTCCACCATCCCGTTAGCTACGGGTGATAAGGCATGCTCTTCTGGTGATATACTCGAAATTCCTCCGTTAGCATGCTAATCGTCTCATTCAGAAAGTGCATACCATGATCACTCATCAAGATCTTTAGACAACCAAATCACGTCAGTACATGCTCAAATAGGAACTTCATGGCAGTCACGCCCATGCAGTCCTTCACATGCTATGCCTCTACCCAATGACAAATACTCCTTCGCGGTGATAATGTACCTCGCACCTGTCATTCCTTGGCGTTGAATGGACCCAAAAAATATATCACCCATTTCTCAAAGGGTTGCAATGTCATCTAAGGATTCAAAGGCATCTCATCCCTCCATGATGTCCTACTAGTCTTGTCTTTGAGGTTTCTGTGAGTTTCATCATTGTTTAGATTATCTTCGGGATCCATCGCATAAGGATTCTTTTTCATCGACGTTTCGAACTAGCAACGGTGGTTCATCATCAGGATGTGAAAAAATATTGAAAGACTGGTCTTATTTTTCCAGTCCTTTGACATACATTGCATGCCTTTCAATACGCTTTTTGATTCCTCATGGAGGGTTTGCCACCACAACCCTACGCGTAGAATCTTCTGCGTGGTCACTCACCCTGCATAATGTCCTCCCGTGGCACCCCCATGAGCATCTGTGAGGATGATACTTCTTTCAAAATCAGGTACATATCATCAGAATATCCCATCAGACCCCATTTTGTATAGATTCCTAGTTATGACAAAGAAATCTGCTACACGCACCACTAATTCCTTCTTCTGCTGGACAGTGTATCCTTCCAGGGCAATTCTTATCGTTAAGAAGTGTATTATATCTTCAAAATCTCCATCCGTGATGCACACTGAAAATAGTTGCACGTCAGGGAATCCTTCCTCCAAATTAGTGGGCTGATCGATTGCCCGGTCCCGCGTTCAATCATTCGGGCTTCACAATAACCTCAAAATCATATTCTTGGAACAATAACATCCATCTACAGATTTTCCCCCCAACGTAGGCTTATTGACAAGGTACCTCAGCGCGGAATGACTTGTCTACATCTTAAAATGGCCTCCCAGCAAGTAATGCCTAAATTTCTCGAGTGCATATACCATATCTAATCCTTCACAATCGGTAGTGAAATAGTTCTTCTCTACTTTCGATAACCTTCTGCTTGGAAATGCGATAGGGTGGTCCAGGTCTTCTCCACCAGCCTGTGTCATTACTTCTCCCAGCGTTATACATGATGCATCGACATGTATGTGAAATTCCTTCTTCCAATCCAAGAAGATTAGGATTGGCACAGTGACCATATTTTCTTTCAATACATCCAAGCTCTTCTTATAGTCTTAATTCCAGTAGAATGTGACATCCTTATTTAATAATTTCTCCATTAGCGCAGTGATCTGGGCATAGCCTTTGATAAAATTTCTAGAATATCCTCGGTGCTTCCAAGTTTAGTATCACCGCGATATTCGCGAGATCTACCATCAGTCCCTTTCTGCAAACCACATGACCCAGCAGGGTCCCAAAAGGAACAAAAAACAAGCACTTCCTTAGATTGAGTGTCGTCTGGTATCTTCGACACGTATCTAGCATCAGGCGTAGACTTGCTACATGGTGTTTCACTATCCCAAATACAGTCCAATAATCAAAGTATGTATCCAAGAACTTATGAATAAAATCCTTAAATCTAGCAACGACTACGTGCGAGAAAATTGCAGGTGCATTGTTCAATCCAAATTTGTTATGAAACCAACTCAAGAAAAGATAGAAAAGATAGATCAACGCCTTAGAATTCAGCCTCTTCGAGGGGGCAACCTCCTTTACATTACATAAATGAACAATTCTTGGATGATTCAAATGACAAAACCTCCTTTCTATATATAGAAGTCTAAGGAGTCACAATATAACCCAGCCGACCTAACAATAATAATATAAAGCCACAAAAATAACAATAGAGGGATTCTATGGGGCACAGTAATAACAATATGGGGATAATAGGGGCACAACAATATTAATAAGGGATGCAACTACAATAGTAATGGGGTAATCATTAGTATTATAGGGACCCAACATGCCCCTCTCCTTCAAAAAAGTGTTGTTCTCAATGCTTGAGCAATTCTGGATGCTTCTGTATAAAATTCTCATCCTCCCATGTGGAATATTCATCGGATATGTTCTTCCACTTGATAAGATACTCCAAAATTGATCGATTTCATAGCTGTCGAGTTCTTGTTTCTGTGACTACTTCCGGTTCCAATATAATTTTTCCTTCCTCGTCAAGTTCTAGCAATATTGTTTGAATTGGGAGCTTGTCGCCTATAACCTTCTTTAAACATGAAACATGGAAAACTAGGTGTAATCGAGAAGCTGCAGGAAGCTCCAATTTGTATGCCATAGTACCAATCTTTTGCAACACCTTCTACGAACCATAATACTTTGGTGATAATTTATTATCCTTCTTAGCTTGCTTGAGGGACATTTGCTTATATGGTTGTAGCCATAGGAATACCCAATCGCCTACATCAAAACCTCTTTCGTTGCGATGTTGATCTGCCTGCTGTTTCATTCTATTATGTGCCAACATGAGGTTATCCTTTAAGAGTTGGAGGACTTTTTGTTGATGTTCGATGTGATGTTCCACTGCTTGAACCTTAGAATTTTCTCTTAAATATGATGTGATGGATGGTGGCTACTATCCATAAAGTGCCATAAATGGAGTCATTTTTGTTGCTGTATGGAAGGAAGTGTTATACCACCATTCAGCCAGAGGCAACCATTTGACCCATTGTGTCTGTTTATCAGATACAAAGCAACAAAGATATCCTTCTAAACATTTGTTTACTATCTCAGTTTGCCCATCAGATTGAGGATGATAAGATGATCTATGAGCTAACTGAGTACCAAGACAAGAAAATAATTCTGTCCAAAAATTTCCAGTGAAAATGGGATCTCTGTCACTTACAATAATCTTTGGGTTTCCATGTAACTTTTGAATTGTTTCCATAAATGCAGTAGAAACTGTACTAGATTTAAATTGATGTGATAATGCACAAAAGTGTGCATACATGGTAAGTCTATCAACTACCACCATGATGACACTCTTTCCCTCAGACTTGGGTAAACCTGTGATAAAATCCATTGAAACATCCTCCCAACGTTGGCTTGGAATGGATAAAGGTTGTAATAGACCCGGTGTCTTAATTGTTTCAACTTTATTTTGTTGGCAAACCAAACATTCTGCCACAAATTTTTGAATATCCGATTTAACGCCATCCCAAAAAAATTCCTTCTTAATCCTATGGTAAGTTTTTAAAAATCCTGAGTGCCCTCCTAAGGGAGAAGTGTGCAATTCCATAAGAATCTTTTGTTTTAGTTGGGAATTCTTATAGAGGTATAAGCGATCTTTGTACCATAAAGAATCATTTTGCCAGCTAAATGTATCAAACATACTAGAACCTTGTTGTAACTTTCGAATAACTGCCCACACTTCTTCGTCATTCTTCCATTCCTCCCTTGCTTCATTTATCCAATCTGGTTGGATAATAGAAATGGAGCACAACAATGCTTCCACATCCTCATCCTTTCTTGAGAGTGCATCTACCACCACATTTTGCTTCCCCTTTTGTAGATGATTTCAAAGTCATAACCCAACATCTTTGTGACCCACTTTTGTTGCTCTTCAGAGGATAATCTTTGTTCTAAAAAGTATTTAAGGCTATCATGATCCGTTTTTACCTTGAAGTGTCTTCCCCATTAGGTAGGGTCACCATTTCTTAAGTGCATGGAGTATTGCCAACATTTCCTTCTCATAAATAGCTTTGTGTAAAAACTTTCCCTTGATTGGACAACTTTCAAAAGCAATGGGTCTTTCATCTTGCACTAAAACAACATCAATTCCATTTCTTGAAGCATCACATTCCACAATAAATGTTTTTGTGAAGTTCGGTGTGGCTAAGACCGGTGCTTGGCACATTGCCTCTTTAAGATGTTTGAAGGCCTTTGTTGCTTCTGGAGTCCATGAAAATGCATCTTTCTTCAATAATGTTGTTAGAGGTGCTACTATTCTCCCATAATTCTTAACAAACTTGCGATAATACCCTGTCAACCTGAGAAATCCTCGTAGATGCTTTATGGATGTGGGGATTTTCCATCCCTTAATGGCTTTAATTTTGCTAGGGTCTACCTTAACTCCTTCATGAGATACAATGTGACCCAGATATTCCACCTCTTATACTCCAAAGAAACATTTGGATCTTTTTGCATATAATTGTTTCTCCTCCAATAGTTGTAGCACCCTGTTAACATGTTCAACATGATCCTTCCAAGACTTGTTGTAGATTAGTATATCATCAAAAAATACTAACACAAAGTTTCTAAGGAATGGTTTGAAAATGGAATTCATCAAACCTTGAAATGTTGAAGGTGCATTGGTAAGGCCAAAAGGCATGACCAAAAATTCATAATGACCCTCATGTGTTCTAAATGCTGCTTTCGGAATGTCTTCAGTCTTCATTCTGATTTGATGATATCCTGAATGAAGATCCAACTTGGTGAAGTAAATTGATCCATGCAATTCATCCAGTAATTCATCAATGACTGGAATGGGAAACTTATCTTTAATAGTGAGCTTGTTGAGCTCCCTATAATCTGGACGCATGCGCCATGATCCATCCTTCTTGTGCACTAATACTACTAGAGCAGAGAAAGAACTTTGACATGGTTGAATTATACCAGCCTCTATCATTTCTGCAACCAAATGTTCAATTTCACTCTTTTGGGCATAGGGATATCTTTACGGCCTGATGTTTGGAGGAACACTTCATGGAATCAGATGAATAGCATGATCATGATCACGAATAGGTGGCAGACCTTTGGGAGTCTCAAATACCTTGGAATGATTTTCCAAGACTTTTTGGAGATCTGGAGAAATAGATGATTGCAATGTGGAAACATCTAGCGAACATAATTGTGTAGTTACACCCTTTGTTCCTTTTTTAGAAGCTTTGTCATACCGTTAGAGCTAATTATCTTTCCCGGTTTCCCTGCAATACCCCTTAATTCAACTTCCTTTCCTTCCATAGAAAATTTCATAAAAAGTTCTTGAAAATTAAAAGCTATTGTACCCAAGGATTGTAGCCATTGGACTCCTAGTACAACATCAACACCTCCCATTGGAATGGAAAGCATTGGGCTAGTCAATACATATTCTCCCATCAATAGCTTGATATTACGACACTTTCCAGAGAAATTTATTATTCCTCCATTTGCAACCATCACTTGACACTCTGGTGTTGAATATAAGAAGAAATTCAATTCTTTTTCTACCTTACAATGAATAAAATTGTGGGTACTTCCTGAATCAATCAACACTATTACCTTTTTCTTCTTGACTTGTCCTTCTAACTTGATGGTTTGAGGAGTGGTAATTCCTGCCAATGCATTACAAGATATGGTCAAATTCATTTCTTCTTTATCTAGGCTTTGTTCCTGGAGTATATCCTCTTCTTTTGACCTTTCTTGCTCCTTTTCTTCTTCCTCTTCGCAATCTATGTAGAATAGTTTCTTCTCAGCACACTTATGAACTCTAGTGTATTTACTATCACAACTATAACAAAGCCCTTTTTCTCTTTTTTCTTCCAATTTTTGTGGTATCAACCTTATAGGTTGTGGAAGACTAGGGGCAACAACACTTCCATCTTTATAGTTGTGAGTGGTATGCTTCCTGGTTGCCATAATTTTGCTTTCCATTTTTCTTGCTAACCTGAATGCCTTCTCTAATGAATCAGGTTCCCAAAGGTGAACATCATGTTGGATATTATCCTTTAAAGACCCTATGAACACATCAATCCTATGGTCCTCTGGAATTTTTTTACCCTTATGTTCAATTTTTGGAACCCCTCAATGTGCTCCATTATTGAACCCTTTTGTTTGAGACTTATCAATTGGCTAAAAAAAATGTTACTTTTTGTATCCTCATAATGTGCTGTCAATTCTTTCGTAAAAATTTCCCAAGTGATAATTTGTTTACAAGAGCAAAGCCATTGATACCATACAAACTGATTTGGTTTCAAATATAAAGTTGCAATACATACCTTTTGTGTGTTTTGCACATTATTGAGATCGAAAAATTGCTCCATCTGTAATACCCATGTTGCAGGATCCTTGCCATCAAACTTCCTCATATCGGTTTTTGGAATATGGTGGTCTTCGATCCCACATTAGAGTCTAAGAAATCATGATTAACATTTCTTTTATTCGCATCATGAGTTTCCTTTACTACCTTTTCACCATTAGTGAGTATTTCTTGTAGAAAATTTGTCAAATCTGTCTTCAAATCTACCATGTCTGTCTTCAAATTTGTCTTCAAATCTATCTTCAAATCATCCATCTTATCTTCCACACCCTTTATCTTAGATTCCACGCCATTTATCTTAACTTCTGTTAGCTTTTGTGAGAGTGACATTTGTTGCACTTGTTCTTGTAATTTTGATATATCATGTAGCATTTCTTCCTCTTCTTCATGAGTCATGCTGGAGCTTTCAGGTTGCTTACTAGGTGTTTGCATTTTCTTTCCTCAGGGCATCAGTTATCGATAATAATGCTCTACTCTGCCCTTTGAATTCCTTCAAAATAAATTTTCAAACCAAGCTTAAGCAAATATTTTAAAAAATCTACACACCTCTTTTCACTTTGTAGGAGCTTGATATTGCCTCTAATGTATCTCTATACTTTCTAATCATCCAGTTTTGAAATTGCGATTTGAATTAGCCCTCTGTGTCCTCTTTCCAATGCCACTAGTCTGACCCAAATTGGATTCTCCAAGGAAGAGTTATGCAAAATCTCCCACAGTGACTTGATTATAGACTAGTTCAATAGAGCGAACTTGTACGACGTGCCACGGGTCAGTGTTTCAACATTTGGTTCTGAAAAATATCTAAAAGAAACTACAGTCCATCCTATTTTTATAACTTCTTACGAAATTTCAATCTGATGCTTAGAGAGAAAGTTATGACGATTTTCCCCAGGTCACCTATTTGGAATGTAATTCAAGAGTCTGCAAAAAGACCAACTTCCTCAGATCATATCTCCACAAATATAGCACGAAAATATCTTAAATTGAGACCCAAGGTTTAACGTGATGTCTTCTCAAATGGGTTCTTTTTTTAGCTTTTGAAACGTCGCAGAAAAAAAATTATAGCGAAAATGCCACGATGACCTATTTGGAGCAGCAAAACCCTAGAATCCAAAGCTCTGATACCAAATGTTATGAAACCAGCTCAAGAAAAGATAGAAAAGATAGATCAATGCCTTAGAATTCAGCTTCTTTTAGGGGGAAACCTCCTTTACATTACATAAATGAACAATTCTTGGATGATTCAAATGACAAAACCTCCTTTCTATATATAGGAGTCTAAGGAGTCATAATATAACCCAACCGACCTAACAATAATAATATAAAGTCACAAAAATAACAATAGAGGGATTCTATGGGGCACAGTAATAACAATATGGGGATAATAGGGGCACAACAATATTAATAAGGGATGCAACTACAATAGTAATGGGGTAATCACTACTATTATCGGGACCCAACAGAATGGCATTACAGTGTACTGAAAACAACCCCACTCAGTCGTGAAGGTTCTCTTGCTCCTGTCTTTCAGTGCGATTTTGATTTGGTGGTACCTCGAGAACTCGTCAATAAAGGAATATGCCTCTTGGCCACCTACATTTTCCAACACTTCATCAATGAACGAAGTCAGGAAAGGATCATGTACGCACGTGTCATTCAGTTTTCTGAGATCCACGCATATCCTTATTTCATCCCTCTGCTTCTTCTCCTGTACCACCATTGGGCTTACCTAGTCAGATTCTTCTACATGCTCAATAATGCCTTTTGCGAGCATCTTGTATAGATCTAAGTGGGCCTTTTCCTTATATTTTGGATTGAGATGGTAAGGCCTTTTCTTAATCAGCTTTGCGTCAGGCTTCAACGTAATCTTCATCATACCCAGGTCCCCGATTATCCCTTTCAAGTCTGTCAAATTAGTAGGGAATAAATCCTAGTATTCACGGAGAAATTCAACAACCTTATCCACCATCGCGTCACCCCTGTAATCTCCAATCTTAAAAAATGTGGGCTTTGCCTCAGTACTAACGTTTACTTGTTTCATTTTCAACGACGTGGTTATATCAGGGTTCTCAACCTGCAGTCCTTCAACCTTGTTGTGACCTTTTGTTTTATAGATTTTAATCTTTCATGGATCCTCATCCTCTTCTTCAGCAGTTACATTATAACATTCTAGCACGTGACTCAGCTGAGTAGCCCATTCAGTCTGCATCAGGCCTAAAGGACCCTGTGGTATCATAAATATTGATGCTTTCACCTCTTGTAGCGCTTCATCAATACTATTAAACCCATCTTCAAAATGGAATGCCATTATGAATCCTTCATGTAGAATATCCCATTCACTTGTCCCATGGTGGAGCTTGGTTTCTACATACCAGTTCATCTAGACAATATCGAGGGTATGGCAGAATAAGTGCACCCATTCAGGTTGGGGATTCTCTCCATAAGCCTGGGCCCATTCGGCCAAATGCACATGCGGATCATCTTGTCATCATACCTGCCTATCATTCACATCTTAGGCTTCCCAAATCATGTTCTCATCATCCTCCTACATTCACGCCAATATTCAAAGCTTCCCACCACCTTGCGGGCATAGCACGCAATGCCCAATACATCGCCTGGAAGCGCTGCTTTCTGGTACCTCCCTCTCAAATGCATCTAGAAAAAATATCTATATCATTGAGGCCATCATAAGTAGGCAAATCCCTTACCTTTGACGACACACTGCGTAGTGACTGGGTCATCATGTTACAACTCAGCGTAGTTACTTCGTGTAACCGATTTTTCCAACACTCTAGTTCTTCATCAGAGTCTAATGTGCATGAACTCTCGCGATCCCATGTAATTCATCCATCCGCTATTGGATTCACCCAATATTTATCTCACGCCATTATCTTATAGATACATTCCAGATCATCATCTCTCTCATAATCACAGACTGGTTCAGTATAGCGTGATCCCTCAGCAGGGTCTAGGGGTACTATTACACGTAGAGATTTCTTCTCAAATATCATCTTTCACTTCTTTAGATTGATTACCCCATTCATATCAGTAGCCCAGTGAATTCCTAGGAGCGCAGGATAGGGATTGTTGTCATCCACTATCTATATTACTTCAAAATCAACAACGTGCTCGCACCTTCAATATCCACAGTCACCCCCTGTAGCTGCCCCATGGGGATGATATTCTATTGATTCTCCATCCTTAACTGAACTGCATACCAATGCAATGTGGGTCTCCCCATCTGTTCCCAAGTCTGTTTAGATAGGACGTTCGCATCTGACCCTAGGTCCAAAATAATCTGATCCATCTCATACTCTCCTATCTACGCGATCAATCTCATCTACCATGTTGTCCTTGTTTTATTCTTACCAATATTTCTCACTACGTGCAGCTTAGTCAGAGTGTTTTTGGCACATCTATTTATGAGCTCTTGCAGCCCCTTCATAGCCTTACTATCGTACAGTAACTTCATATAGGTTTCCAAGAAAGTTTTAAGCATATAAGGGTCCAGCTCCTGATCAGGCTTATCCTTGCTTCCTAAGGTGGAGGCCTCAACAAATATCTTCGCTTCCATGAAGGTTTCATGTGCATGCTCCAAATCAAACTCGGTTTCCTTTGCTGGAGCTTTGCGAACCCATGTAAAGTCTTCTGGTTGTTTCCCCTTATCATCCCCTGTTGCAATTCCACTTTGGAGCACTCTATTCACATTCAAATCTTCTTTGTGGGGATCAGATCTCATCATCTGTAGGTTTTGAGTAGGCTATGGTGGTAGCACCCCTTTGTCATGTATCCTTGCTATCATCATAGGACAGTCTTCTATTTCATGATCAAACAGAGTGCAATACTTGTATAGTGGATGTGTTGGATCAATACTGTCGTGAGAATAATGTCCTGGTCCTCCGAAATTGTAGTAGATAAACTATCCCCGACCTCTACCAAGTCCTCCTCTGCCTTGACCTCATCTGCACCCTTGAAATCTTGTCCACGCCATCCCTGCGCTCTGTTCAGGGGGCCGTGTTTCAGCCTGAACCTTGTAGGCAGGAGTTCTATCCATCATCAATTCATAACTCCTGCAATTACACTCATCATGCCCTACCAACGTACAGAAGTTGCAGAACAGTTGTTGTGGTGTCTGTACAAACTTTTGCAATAGATGAAAGTTATCTGTGGCATGTTTTCCTGCTACCTGATAGATAACACACCACAATGTAGGCCCCACACTTGGTCCTGCTTGAGCTTCTAGCCTCAAAGGCATTGGTCCTCCTCCTATAAGTTAGTTCACAAAGACCAGGCAATGGTCTTTATCATGCCCCTGACTCTTGCATTTCAGAGACCATACCTCTTCGTGCACCTCTAGTCGAACTATCGTGTCTTGCTTCAAGCTTTGCATCTCAAGGCAAAGATTTTTCAACTACACATGGATCTGCTGAAACCCCAGATTTGGATCTTGCATCGGTGTTTCATGCAACCTCATTGCAATGTTTAAGGCCTCTATCAGTGTTGTTATCTTCCGCTGTGACAGCGCAACCCTTAAGTCTGGCAAGAGCGAAGCCACATACCACTCATGATTTTGTCCATTCGTTAGGTTCATATTAGCTTCGCAGATTGTACAATTCAACCTCTGATCGAGTTCCTAAGGTGTCTCGCCTGGTTGCATCGCGATTTATTTGAACCCTATAATAGACTGTGATTCAGATTTAGGTCTATTGAATTCTCTATTCAGTGCTATCTGGATGTCTCCCACTCCAACATTCGGGTTACCATTAGTGTACTTGATATACTAGGTTAGCGCACGATCTTGTAGAGCACTAAACAATGTCGCCTTATTTATGTTGTCATCTATAATGCTATGAGCTTCCCATACAAGTTTCACAATGAACTAGAATTGGTCTGAATCCTCATTCCCCAAGCCTTTGAACAAAGGCAATGTTAGACTCCATCTTCTCTGTCATAGTTAAATTGCCAGGTGGCAAAGGAAGAGTGACTGTTGTGCAACTTGTATCTAGTAACCTTAATCATGAAAACCCATGCTCTTTACTTGGTCTACTGAAAGGAAGAGAGGGGCTGTTTTGGCCTTCCGATTTATATCTTGAAGGAAGTGATCAGCATAGAGGCTGGTTTCAGAGCTCCTTGTTAACTAGCATTGCAACTACAGGACGGGCACCATACAAGAGTGTTTTAACACATGGATTCGTTTTGGATGAGAGGGGTCATAAATTGAGTAAATCTCTTGGCAATGTGATAGATCCATGGACTGTTATTGAGGGTGAGAGAAATCAAAAGGAGGCACCTGGATATGGAGCAGATGTGTTACGGCCTTGGGTTTCAAGTGTTGATTATACTAGTGATGTGATGATTGGTGCACAAATTCTCAAGCAAATGTCTGAGACATACAGAAAATTGCGTGGAACATTGAGATATCTTCTTTCAAATCTTCATGACTGGAAACCAGAGAGTGCTATTATGTATAAGGATCTCCCATTGATTGACAAACATGCTCTTTTTCAACTAGCTAATGTGATCAACAGTATCAAGGAGAGCTTTGAGTGCTATCAGTTCTATAAGATTTTCCAGATTATACAGCGCTTTGCTATAGTAGACCTATCGAATTTCTACATTGATGTAGCTAAAGATCGACTATATGTTGGGGGTAAAAATAGCCAAACAAGGAGGACTTGTCAGACTGTTCTTGCAGCTCATCTACTCTGTATAGTGCGGGCTATAGCTCCAATTCTACCTCACATGGCCGAGGACTCATGGCAGCACTTGCCATTTCCATATAGCAGGGAAGATGGCTCTCTAGCAGAGTTTGTTTTTGAGGCACAATGGCCAAGAATAGATGAAGATTGGCTCTCTCTAGCGAAAGAGGAGGTTGAATTTTAGACAAAAGCTCTTGAGGTGAGGACAGAAGTGAACAAAGTCTTGGAGATGGCCAGAACAGGAAAACTAATTGGTGCAAGTTTGGACGCAAAAGTTTACTTGTATAGTTCTGATCCAAATCTTCTCAGAAAATTCCAGCAGATGTCTATGCCTGGGGATGATGCAGATAAGTTGCATAGGATTTTCATAACTTCTCAGGTTGAGGTTTTACCTTCAATGGACCACGTATCTAGCACTGGTGCTGCATTCACTGGAACCTAGCAGGATTGGGTGACTTATGGATTGGGGTATCTCGTGCAGATGGTTCCAAGTGTGAAAGATGTTGGAATTATTCGCAGAAAATCTAAAAAATTGGAGTGAAGACCCCTCCTATGAGAAACTGCTTAGAATATAAGCACGGGTCTAACTCGAAATCGCACGAGTAACTCGGATGACCTGCTATTGCCAGTGAGCTGACGTATATCCCGGTCATCAATCCTGCTTCTCGATATCCTTTTACGAGCAGTTGGAGGTTACCTGATTCGGCCAGGTTTGATTTGTTACGAGCAGGCGGGGCCTTATCAGAGCCCAATTTAATATTGTTGTCCAGCACTACAGTGAACTCCATTGACCCTCACAGAGCTTCTACCACATGACCAACAGCTGTGCAGCTAGATGATATACAAGCTTAAAACCTCCTGTAAAAGTTCGAGCTAGCGGGCATTCTGTAGGAAATTCCATTATGTCGATCCGCGCTTTGCTTTCCTGCAGCAGCAAACAACGCTACGGTCTCTTCAATGCAAAATTTGTGCATTGGCCATCAAGGACTCTCTGCTTTCGAGGAATGTCGAAGACACTGCCATTTTCTGCTGGCAGTGCTGCTTCTGCAAAAACACAAGATGTTCAGACTCCTCCAAAGGTCAAAGTTCTTATTGGAGGCGAGTTTTTGGATTCTCAAGCACAAGAATGGATTGATGTTATCAATCCGGCAACACAGGATGTTGTCTCAAGGCTGCCCTTGACCACATGTGAAGAATTTCAATCAGCAATAGATGCTGCAAAACAAGCTTTTCCAGCCTGGAGCAACACCCCTGTTACTTCACGTCAGCGTATAATGTTTAAGCTCCAAAAGCTCATTCGAAGGAATAGGGAAAAATTGGCAGTGAGTGTAACTACAGAACAAGGAAAGACTCTAGGTGATGCTCATGGTGATGTTTTCCGTGGGTTGGAGGTTGTAGAACATTCGTGCAACATGGCAAGCTTACAAATGGGAGAGTTTGTGGAGAATGTATCATCTGGCATTGATACGTACAGTATCAGGCAACCTCTAGGTGTTTGTGCTGGGATATGCCCATTCAACTTTCCGACTATGATTCCTTTGTGGATGTTTCCATTGGGAGTCACAGCTAGTAACACATATATCTTGAAGCCTTCAGAGAAAGATCCTGGAGCCGCAATGCTTCTAGCCGAGTTAGCAATGGAGGCTGGGAGCTTGGAGGAGGCCATTGATATTGTGAACAAAAATCAATATGGCAACGGGGCTTCTATATTCACAACATCAGGTGTAGCTGCAAGAAAATTTCAACATGAGATTGAAGCAGGCCAGGTTGGTATTAAAATACCAATACCAGTTCCGTTGCCCTTTTTCTCATTCATGGGTTCAAAGGCATACAACAGAGCGCTATTCAAACGGAGCCAAAACAACAGAAGACATAGGATTCGATTCCTATTTCAAGACTTCAGTTAATGATTCAACAGGATCTGCGCTCCAGTTTGTCGGCCATCAGAGGATTTTTAGAGGGACGCTGTATTATTTTAGAATAGATGTAACGCTCCTTTCTAATTTTTTGTAATTTCAGTTGAAGCAGTGCCCTTATTTTTTTCCGGGGAAAATAGAGTTTGTAATTTCTATTAAAAAGAAGTTAATAGGGATTACATGTTGTAGATGCCAAAGCATATGCAGTAGTGTGGTAAAAACCACTTACAATACCAATACTTTTGGGAAGTATGCAGATACAGCCCTCAGATAGGGCCTCCAGAAACAAGGTGTGTAAAGCCCACAGGGGGCATCCAGAAACAGGGTATGTATCCCCAACAGGAGTATACGCCTACCCAAAATAGCTAATAAAAACAGTAAATAAAAACATAGCTCAGAAACCGGGTATGTAAACCCCAATAGGAGTAAACTCCTACCCTAACAAGCTAGTACAAATAGTAAATAAACGATAGCTCCAGTGGGATGTGCAGAAAAGCTGCAACCAGAGGGAAGAGGCACGAAATGGAGCCATACCCCCATCCCCTCAACTCTCCACCAATAACCCGCAGAAATCCACACATCTATCCAGTGAAGCCAGAAAGGAAACCCATCATAGACAGCCATAGAAGAGTGGCACGAATCGTTGCAGATCCCTCGACACTCTCCAAAGCTGCAATGGAAGGCTAGCAGAGGACCCAAAAAATGAACCCAGCAACAGCAATGGAGCCCGAACAGGTCCCAAAATGCAGAGGCGGGTCGATTCGGGGGCAGAGGCGGCTAGGGCAGCCACCTCGCCCCCATGAAGGAGTCAGGCCCGAAACCCAAGACCCCACACAGCACCGCAGCACAATAGATCAGAGGCCAAAACCCCCCGCAGGTACCGCCAAGTCAAAGGGCTGTTGATGCGCAGAGAAGCGCTAAGGATCAGAAGCCGCCGCCGCTCAGCTCAAAACCGGAAACACCGTAGAGAAAACCGCTGGTAGCAGGCCACTACACCCCCGGAATCGCCGAAACCACCCGCTGCTGCAAGCTCCAACGAAGGTCAGGTGATGGAAGCCTGGAGGGCGACCAGATCCCCCACCCGCGGAAGGTCCTGCCGCCGCAGGCTCAGGCAGCAGCCAGAGCCGAAGAAAAAAACCCTAGGTTCCTTCTATTGCCATCTCGAAGCAGTGCCCTTATTGTTGGGTCGATCTGTTGTTTTTTCTAGAATAGTTTATTTAATGTATTAAAATAATCATTTGTAAGAGTTGAAGACAGAGAGAATTCTGAGCGCTGGTGGAGGAGAGAGAACAGAGCTTCATTGTACAGATTTTGACAGAGATTTTAATCAAAAAATGTAGCTCTGACCCCTGAGATTCCTGTGGTATGAGATTTAACATTTGTGTCCTCTTTTGTTTCATATGTAGCCTATTATGTGTTCATGTCATTTCATGATCGTTTCCATTTGAACAAATGAAGTGTTAAGGTAGAATTCATAATTTATATGCTCTGCCTTTAAGTTTGTTCATATTTAATGTTTTCTTCTGTTTGACAAGGATTCATCTTCTATGCCCTTGTCAGCTCCTCAGCAGTCTTTCCATTCCATTTAATATCAATTTGATGTTAAACTTTCTTGCCTACCTTGCCTCAGGGGATAATCCGTGTTTTTGATTACATTTCTCTGTTCAAGCTGTTCCTTTGCCCCATGCAGCCCATAAAAACCCCATCATTTTATTAAAAACCCCTTTTTATCAATTTACTAGCCTAAAATCAGTGTTCTTAATTGGTCATCTCTGCCCTTTGAAGACCTTTCGCCGAGATAGACCTGGAGAGAGCCCTCTCCTGCCCCGTAGGGCTAGCTACGATGCTAAGTGGTTTGATGTTGCCTTGGATTTTGTCTTTTTCAGCCTGAGGCCAAATTCAAGCGCTAACAGGCAGCTTCACTGAATTTTCCATACTGAACTGCGATGGAGGTGGAGGTGGTATGGGTGAAGTCGCAGGTGATGGTGGTGAGGTTGGAGGTGGTGTGGGTGGAGGTGGTATTCACAGTAATCCTTGCCTTATTAACTGAAGAACTTCGCATAGAAACTTGCATTATTCCCTCTTTGTCACCTCACGGAGGTGAAATCAACGGACTATACTCAGGACCCCTTTTTCCTTCATTTCTATAAGTTTTTCTGCCTCACGTAACCCCAAACATCAAGGTAGCTGCAAAACCTATTTTTTGTACAATAACATTTTAATCTAAGTATTCAAAGATCTCACATACTTACCTCACGATCCTTTGAAAAAGTGTTGCTCCACCTCAGTGTAGTTGGCTGTGGTATCAACTGCAAATTTAGTTACAAATCCTCCTATGATGCGGTCGATCCAATGATCGATAGCACGGGAAACCTTATCCTCTGATGCTTCCAACCTTCACACTAGCTTCAGGGTCCACGTAATAGGACTGTCAAGTTTCTAGCTTCCTTGGCTATCTGCTAGCTTCACAATCCACTCATATAGATCAATCGAAAAGGAGAAGAAAAAGATCTCATAGATCTCTATATATAGGTACCTGTCCAGCCACTATTTGTTTGTTAGTTATGGGTTTCTGTTCTCTCGCACTGCGAATTCATGGATCTTTCTATCCAACTAGTCTCCAATCTCTTTCTTAGTTGGATACCAGTGATATGACATCACACATCTCTTATGCAGATTTTGGTCCCAGAAATGGAGCCAGTTGTTGGCTTGAGGGGGCCTGACCCAGGTTCTACATTAATTAGCCAAACAAATCCCTAGACTACTGGCCCTTTCGGCATCAGCCCGCGGAGCGCAGACTGAAGTCTTACCCAAAGTAGTATGGGGGGATGCTAGAGCCAAGTTTCTGCACCCTGAGATGGTCGTGATGTCATTTAATTCCCTTCATTCCTACCTTTGCGCAAGTCACTTCACTCTAGGGCTTGCCAGTCGAGCCCTCTATTTTGTCCTTCAATACCTCCGCGAAAGGGTTCGATTCTACTTCGCATAGCCCTAACCCTTGATTTAGACCCTTTTGCACTGCCAAGGCATCATACCGTGCAGATCCATAAACTAGTCTAAGTGACTTACTTATCCTATTAGTTACTCACAGTTAGCACCGCTTAAACAAATACTCTTATATGCGTTGATTTATCCAACATAATCATACAGATTCTCACATCACATAAACATTATAAAGGAAATTCATACATAAATTGATAAGATGCATTAATCAGAACAAAGACATAGAAATTGCAGAATACTTCTCTTTATTAATCTCTTCCCTGTGATTACAGATTCTATTCACCCTACACATAGAGCTGCAGGGGTCCGTGCACTCAACTGCAGACTTCTACCCTAGGCCTCTACACACTCAGCGTTAGAGCCTCTACCTACGCTACAACCTAGAACTTAGACTTCCAGCTCAGAGCTATGACTCTATTGTCTATTTTCCCATTGATTTCCTCTAACTACTTAGAGCGTAGCTATTTTTATACAATCCCGTGGTCTATGGACCATGGGTAGATTTCTTATAGCCAACTTTACTTTACAAAACAAAGGGCGGATAACCCTTTATGACTTATGACACCTATGTGCTCCGCGACCACAAAATGTGGAGTATTTAAAAGGTTATTAGAAAATGTGACTCAAACATGGGCTTTTAACCCCAAAAATTCCCTTTTGGGGATCCCATTCCCAATACAAACCCATCCCCCTTGCGGGAGAATTGTCCGCAGTGTTCTATGACTCTTATGACAAGAGAAAATTGTTGAAAAATATGACA
Source organism: Pinus tabuliformis (assembly GCA_031772625.1). Taxonomy (NCBI): domain Eukaryota; kingdom Viridiplantae; phylum Streptophyta; class Pinopsida; order Pinales; family Pinaceae; genus Pinus; species Pinus tabuliformis. Next base: position 506,376,598 of record CM062805.1, read on the forward strand.
AATATACTTCGTATTGGAGCTTTATAAAAATAATTAAATACAATATTTACTATGACACACACACAAACTCACAAATATAGTTAATTACATTTTCTTCAACTAGCAAATAAATAAGCATATAATTCTTGCATCTAATCAACCATCTCCCATGTAGCTTCCTTGAGCCTAAAGTGATTCCATTACACTTTAACTTTCTCTATTGCTTAGTTCTAGAGTAAGAGAATTTTTTGCTATAAGATGCATTGAGGCTCTATCTAGAACTCTCCCTCTCATTCTGCCTACAATACAAACCAATAAATCACATCATTTGAATCCCGTACGTATCTTTTATGTAAATAAACTTGAAAAACATCATGTATTTTCACTCAATATAAGCCTATATGCCACTTGTCCAATCCTTTCAAGGATTTTAAAGGGTCCACAATAACGAGGTGCTAACTTGGCACACGACCAATCTTCAAGGAGCTCTTCTTGGGTTTGATACATAAGTACACATGATTTCCGACTTGAAACTCCTTGAATATTCTATGTTGATCTGCATAGCCCTTCTACCTATCCTGAACTACTTTCAAATTCTTTTTGATAACCTGCATCTCTTGTTGAATCTCTTTCAACATATTCAGCCCAATCAACACCCTTCTCACTAAATCACTCCAATTGATAGGAGTATTACAACTCTCCCCATAGAGATCATCAAATGGACTCATCGTCAAGGATTCCTAATACCCATTATTATAAGAAAACTCCACCAGCAGAAGATACTCCTCCCACTTTCTTTGGTGATACATGACATACATCCTCAACATATCCTCAAGGATCCTATTTATCCTATTTATTTTCCCATATGTTTGCAAATGATAAGATGTACAGAAAGCTAGCTCTATCCCCAAGCCTACAAAAAACGCCTTCCAAAACATGGAAGTAAACTTGGCATATCTATATGATATAATCCTGTTGGGAAATCAATACAACCTAACTATATCCTTAATGACTATTTGAGCCACATTACTAGTTGAATTAGTAGAATTTTTTGTAATTAAGTAAGCTACCTTGCTCAACTTGTCAACCAAAACCATGATGGATTCATGTTTCCTTGATTTCCTTGGCAATCTTGTAATGAAATCCATGGAAATGACCTCCCATTTCTAGTCCAAAATCAAAATAGGATGTAGTAGACCAGTTGGATGCTTGGATTAACCTTTTACCTATTGACATCTCAAGCACTTAGGAACAAAATCAGTCACCCTTTTCTTCAAATTATGCTAATAGTAGAACTTCATTCTCCTTTCTTTGATTTACTTGATTTTGAGGTTAAACTCGCCGAGAGTAGCTAGCCATCTAGCTTGCCTTGTATTCAAATTTTGTTGGTCAAAATAGTACCTGAATCTGCTATCATCACTCGTCAAAATGAACTTCCTTCCAAGGAGATAATGTCTCACCACAAGAAAAAAGGGACATTGGTGAGGGGCGAAAAATTTCACTATAAGATCATTGATGATGGTCAAAAGAGCCTTCGTCACCAAAAACTAAACGTCACCAAAGGTGGTGTCACCAAAAGTATAGGTGTTGTGGTGACATTCAAAGTCCATCACAAATAATGATTTATAGTGATGAATAGCTACTGTGACCATTTCATATGAGAAATGGTGATGAACCGTAGCTCCTATCACCAAAACCTAAACGTTACCAAAGGTGGCGTTGCCAAAAGTATGGGTGTTGTACTGACATTCAAGGTCTGTCACCAATAATTATTTATAATGATTGATAGTGACCATCACCATTTCATATGATCAATGGTAGTGAACCATAGCCTCGGTCACCAAAAAATGAACGTCATCAAAGGTGGCATTGCCAAAAGTATAGGTGTTATGGTGACATTCAAGGTCCGTCATGAATATTGATTATAACGATGGATAGTGAGTGTCACTATTTCTAATGAAAAAAAACAATTTATTGTGATGGATTTTTCATGCTCGGTAGTATTGGTGCATATATATGGTGATATTCATTGACCGTCACCAAAAGCCGCATTGCCAGAAGTACAGTTGTTGTGGTGACATTCAAGGCCTGTCATGCATAATGACTATAATGATGGACATTAACCGTCACCATTTCGTATCAACAACAATGATTTATGGTTATAGACCTTTGAGGGTCATCACTATTGATGTGTATATATGGTAATGTTTGTTGACCATCACCATTTCATATTTTGGTGAAGGTTGAAAAATGTCACTAAAGCTCATTGGTGATGGTAAAAAGAACCTTTTTCACCAAAAACTAATCGTAGCCATTCCATATGGATGTCAGGGCATGATGGAATCAAAACAACAACCTCCTGCATGTAAAGCAAGTGCTCTTCCATTGATCTAGCACCCTTCAAAGAATTATACTTTTAAAAAATAGACCTTGAAACTTCATACATTGTAAATTCTACAATTTCCAATAAATTAAAGTCTTGACAATATTTTACTAAACAAGAAAAGAAGCATTGAAGTTGTAGGTCCCTACCTAATGGTTATCGAAGTTCTGAAAATTGGTTGGAGGAAAAAATAGTTATGTAATCAATATCTTCAGTGGAATAGTTAATTAGAAGTGAAACTCTGAAGACATATATATCCTATAAATGACCTTTAACTAGAAAATGCACCAAATATTGCAAAGGAAATTTCACGAGTGGATAGCATATGGAAGAAGAACATTGATGAAGATGGATGCAATATGTTATGTGTTGAGTGAAAGAAAAATATCAGTGTTGTTGTTGTTTGGTGTTTAGATATTTGAATGATATCTAAACTATATATATATATATATATATATATATATATATATATATATATATATATATATATATATATATATATATAGTCATTCATGGTTTTCGGAGATCTGTGTTTCCGGAGATCTGTGATACATTCGCACAGAAGTTTAGATATCATTCAGATATCTAAACACCAAACAACAAAAACACTAATATTTTTCTTTCACTCAACACATAACATATTGCATCAATGTTCTTCTTCCATATGCTATCCACTCATGAAATTTCCTTTGCAATATTTGGTGCATTTACTAGTTAAAGGTCATTTATAGGATATATATGTCTTCAGAGTTTCACTTCTAATTGACTATTCAACTGAAGATATTGATTACATAACTATTTTTTCCTCCACCCAATTTTCATAACTTCGATAAGTTTATATATATATATATATATATATATATATATATATATATCCCCTTCACATAAACCAACATGCTATTTGGAATTTCACAAGTCCGCACTGAAAACATGACAACAACTAACAAATAAAAAAAATTGACTTGGACAGAAAGCAATAGCTTCACCTTCATTCTTGAGTTGCCTCTGTTATTTGAAATTGACTTGTGACATGCTTTATATGACAAGGAATCAAAATCATCACTAGTATTAAATTCATCCAACACAGACTTTGGATATCCCACTGACATTTGTGTTTTTGTTTCCATGCCTGAACGCCATGGAGTTTCTTGATGATAGTAGAATAATATGTGTGTCTGCTGCTCAAGAACACATTCCTTATTAACCATTGTTACCTAACAAAAACCAAAGAGACAACGCAATATCAATGTACACAAAATACCCTACCGAAATATAATCATAACTTAGCCAACAAGTTTAAAATATGTTCTTAATTAATAATCTCTATATTTGGAAATTTTGTTTCTTTAGATTTAAAAAAGACTATGGTGTACAACACTTCTATCTATTTATCCAGGAAATTATATCATAGCATATGTCACACAATAGAAATCTACAGTACCTAAAGTAAAAAGACAAATTTGATCAAGAAAATAGATTTAGAAAAGAGCTTTGAAAAATATAAGTTTTTCATCAAAGCTTTAATTAGTTTAACAACAAACTAGTTGGAGTTTGAAAATCAAAATCATTCATAGGAAATTAATGGGACAATGGCCAAAGTCGATATTCATATACATAAAGCTAGAGTCACTATTTTCATTGCAGATAACTGAAATTTGGGCAATGGTCTAACAGTTAGAGCTTATTTTCCTGGAAGACTCGTCAATACCATCATCTTTTTTCCACGATCTGTTGTGTATCTAGATTGAGATCGTATAGCTAGCTATTCTCAAGTTCTACCTTTCAAGTGCTGACTTCCTGTTACACTAAAAAATGTCACCATGACTATTTACAGTTAGTATGGCTCTATCAACAGTCATGCTACCCTCTTAGGCAAGTCTTATGCCTCTGCTCTCCATGTCAAACTCCAAAAAAGAGAGAAAGTCTTTCTAAATGTATTTATCTCTGGGGATGCAGGTTCTCTCAACCTTACCTGCGGGTACGCACCCAATGTTCACAAAAGTTGCGTCTTTGGACGCTCTGTATGTAAAGGGGCAGGTGCGTCCCCCTGTAAAGGTTAAAATGTGCAAGTTTCATCTTTAAAAAGTTACTTGTGGTCATTTCTAGAGCATTCTAGAAGGTTGTTCGACGTGTATTGAGCGCCTCAAGATGGTTCATGCACTCCTACCAAAGAGGAACTTATCCCATCAATAAGGGAGCTATCCCATCCAAAGAGGGGATTATCCCATTGATGGTGGACCTGCTTAACTTCCTCTTAAGCACTAGAAATACAGGCATTGGGCCAGAAGGAAAGGAGGTTGAAAGCTATACATTTCTAAGGGTAAATGCTGCAGGAATTAGGACTCCCATTTAGAAGCTTGTGAGGAGAGATTGCCATCTTTGCTTGTTCTATTTGGAAGTGGGTGAGCTTTGTCAAAGTAAAGGAGAACTCTTGATGGACCCTGGGAGGGACTTGCACAACACCAAGGCTCAGGTTGTATTTGTTCCTTTTGTTACCTATTAATGCAAATGAGTCCATTCTTCTCAATAACTTGTTATTTATGAGTTGTTTCATGTACTCCTTGGTCTATGTGTTAAATATGTTTTATTCTATGAGATTATCAAGTGCTATTTAATCGTTTGATTGTTAGTGTATGCAGGTTTCAAAGTGAAGGAGGAGCTCATCCGGATCAGCGGAGCTGGACTGCTACAACAACGTTGGATTACAGGTAGGATCTAAACACTTGATTTACCGTACAGTAAATGCATGTTTAGAGAGGGATTGCTCTTGTTTGTCTTGTTTGTCACTAGAGAGTCTTAGGCTCCTAGGGAGGTTGGTTGTGTCCGCACAATCGACTCTTTCCACCTGACAAATTGGCGACTCCACTGGGGACTCCATTGATGTGAAAGTCTTTTCCTTTGTATGAACTTTGCTCATAGAAAATTGGTTTATTTTTCTGGTTTTTGGCTTTGTGACTTTGTTTTTGGGTGGGCTAGCTTAGGGTTAATTTCATTTTGGTTTTTCTTGAATTTTCCAGTAGGACGCACCCTCTGAGTATTGCACAGTGCGTCCCTGGACGCACTGTCACTGTGTGCACAGAGCGGGCCCACACCTAGTTTAACTGGTTGCCTGCGTCCCCTGCTAAAATTTAAGAAAATTCCATCTTTTGCATTTTTTCTCTTAGATTTTGCTTTTTCTTAGTTTTTACTGCCCAAATCCATTAGTCTCCTGTCAAAGATCTTCACCTAAGCTTGTTTCATTGGCATTCCTGCTTTAAGCTTTCATCAATTGGGTGTTTTGAGTCTCTTTTTTGAGAAATTCTTGATTTGATTTCCTTTGGTCATTACTTGGCGGTTTGTCTCAGTCTTTTCACAATTTTGCATCTTTTTGCTTTTGTTTTTGCAAAAAAAAAAATTCCCTTTGAGTGTTTTTATTTTTGATCTTTGGAACTCTCACCCAATTTTCTCAACTTGCACTTGATTGGTTCTTAGATCACATTAGAATCGTCTTGTGTTTGAGAATTCTCTTGCATAGATCACATTTGCATAATTAGAATTCTCATTTTCAGAATATGAATGAAAAATGTGCATAGATTACATTTGCATACTTTTCAAGTGAATTGTGCTTAGATTACCATTGCATAGTTTACATTCTGAAAAATCAATCGTAGATTTAGATCAGTTTTCTTTGATTTGAATTTACACAAAAATAAAAATAAAAAAAATTGTTTGGAATTGATTTGCATTAGTTTTTTCTTGATAAAATTAGTGCATTAGAGAATTTGTTATATTTTCTCTTAGTGATCAATTTTTTGCATTGTCGGAAGTGAATGGAAACTCTCTCCTTACTTTAGTTAGGATTCATCGAATTGAAAAGATTACATGATCATATTCGATTGCATTCAGTTGAGTCAGGTCATAACACCATTGTTTTCATCTCCATTTACCCCTTTGAGTAATAACAGCCTTAATAACACAACGCTTAATTAAAATTCATCTAGTAATTCTTACATTTCTAGGGCTCTGAAACACCAACATAGATCAGGCTAGTGTCTTGGAGTAGGAGAGTAATTAACTCTCCAAGACAGCAAAACCAAACAAGTAGCTCATCTTGTGGTAGGATAAATCCAATTGTTTCATTTGTACTCTGGGAAAGCTCCTCTTAAAGGAGAAGCACGAGCTCATGTCCGAACCAGTGAGGGGATCAATCCTCCCTCGTTGGGAATGACGCCAGACACGCACGTATTACAAACGGTAAACCTCGGATTAACCATTGTCGAGGATCCAGGGGTCACTTGTCGGTAAACCTTGGATTATTGTCAAGGAGCCGACAAGGGGATTGAGCTTGATACTCTGCCCTTGCGTGTTGTCGGAGTGTAGACTGTTCCCCCAGGTGCATTTGTTGCTGTTGGTAAACTTAGTGACCATTATCTTTAGGGTTCTACCCAAGGTGACGGTGGAGGGAAGATCCCACTGTACCTGGAGCAGACGTCGGCTAGACTCACTTGGATTTTCTGGGGGGTTCACTTCACTCAAGACGGTTAAAGTGGAGGAACTTGGTCCAGTCTATTCATTAAGCAGGTTGCCGGGGTAACTGTTCCACCCGCCACTTCTGTACTGAATTCTGCGATGTTGGATTTCATTACCAACTAGTGTTTTCGGTCCGGAAGGCTACTGTTTGTGTGTGGTTTGACTCCTAGATTTGACAGCGCGTGTTAATTTGTTTTTTTTTACTTTTAGAGACCATAGGTGTGAATTGTGAATTTTATTTGTTAGGTGTGAATTGTGGATTGTTAATTTTAGTTATAAATTGTTAATAAAATTCACTGAAGTTGAATATAATGGCAAACGTTCCGGAATTTATCAACCTAGGAACCCCTCCTAACGAGAATCCTAGTACTTTTCCTTACTTTGGAAATGTTGGTCCTCCTTATATGGCTACTTTTTCATTACCTGGATTTACAATAGGATTACCGATATGGTTATTTTCAACTTCGTTGGCCCAAAATACTCCAATTGTTCCATCTCAACCGGATGCTTCACCTCAACAAAGTTCACCATCTCAACATCACCAACCTTCTGTTGACCCTTTACCTTCTTCGCCTAATTTTTCTTCATCCATTTCTTCCTCTTCGCCTGGTAAAAGCCTTGATGCTAGTAACCAGGAGGCTAAGAAGAAGAAGAAAGGGGAGAAGAAGAAGAAGAAGAAGAAGCAAGATAAACAAGAAGTCAACCAACCAACCATGGCTGTAAGTGTTAGTTGTGTTGAGGAAAATTCTGACATGCACCGTAAACCCAAATACCCTTGCAAGCTTTGTAAGGGTGACCACTTCCTTGTCAATTGTCCTGGTATTCCAAAGGTCTTGGAAGTATGGTCAGAAAAATCTCATCAACTTTCCATTGATCCATCAAACAGTGATAGTCAGGTTCCTGGGAAAAAGGGTAATGTTAGGTTTCCTTGTAAGTTATGCAAAGGGAGTCATCAAACTCACATTTGCCCTCACATGGATGAAGCCTCAACATTGTTGGAAAACCTTACTGTTCCACAGCAAGAATCTCCAACTGGTTACCGTAAACTTTCTCCCAACCTACCGTCAACTGACGGAGTGATTGATCTAAATTCAAGTACAGTCGATCACACTCTTCCATTGGAGAGTGAAACTCATGTCACTCAGGTTGATGATCCATTAGTTGATCAAGTGGTCGATTCAATTTCACATTCAGTCGATCCCACTTTCCCTTTAGAAAGTGAACTTCATACTGCTCAGGTTCTTCTTGTTACTTCAGATTCTTCTATGCCAGGGGGAATTTCACCTGTTTCTACAGAACCCCCTCCAAGTACTGAGGTCTTTTCCTTTGATTGGAATAGACTGACAGAACCTCGTCTTCCTTCCTCCATCCCTTTCCAAATCATTGTCAAGGCTGGTGGTAGGGACATACATCGTACTCAGGTAGATGAAGGTGCTTCTGTTAGTATTTTATCCTCAACTGTTTGGAAAGCTTTGGGTTCCCCTCAGCTTGCACCTATTACGCAGAATCTGAAAGCTTTTAACAGAACCATTAGTGAACCTTTAGGGATCCTTCCTAAGTTTTCTATTACCTTGGAAGGTAAAACTGTCTGTATTGATCTTATGGTAGTTCGAGGTCCCTTGGATTTCAATTTACTCCTTGGGCGAGACTATGTTTATGCAATGAAAGTTGTCGTATCGACACTCTTTCGCGTGATGTCTTTCCCTCACAATGGCAGTATTGTGACTGTAGACCAGCTTTCGTTCCCTAGTCTTGTTTCAACTACCAATAAGATGACACCCCTAAATGTTCCTGATTCTAAAATGGTATCTACCCTGCCACGGGTTAATTATGTGGCAACTGGTCCCATGCTTTCAGTTACCGATGTAAGTGAGCCTCTCACTGTTTGCTCATCTTCCTTTGATTTAAATCCGGTAATTGACATGGAAAACTCTATGGGATTACTTGAACACGATGTTCTTATCCCTTTTGAGTCCCTTGACATGTGTTCCTTCCAGAGAACTATTCTTCCTTCTGATGAAGACCTCTTGGAAGCCATGATCAAGGAGTGTCCATTGACATGTCTTTCTTCCAGTTGGAAGCCATGATCAGTGTGTACGAGGATAGTTTTGTTCCTGTGTCAACCTCGTTAAAAAATGAAACAGGGTGTACGAGGATAGTTTTGTTCCTGTGTCAACCTCGTTAAAAAATGAAACAGGGTGTACGAGGATAGTTTTGTTCCTGTGTCAACCTCGTTAAAAAATGAAACAGGGTGTACGAAGATAGTTTTGTTCCTGTGTCAACCTCGTTAAAAAATGAAACAAGGTGTACGAGGATAGTTTTGTTCCTGTGTCAACCTCGTTAAAAAATGAAACAGGGTGTACGAGGAAAGTTCCTTTTACTGTGTCAACCTCGTTTAAAAATGAATCAGTTGTACGAGGAAAGTTCCTTTTACTGAGTCAACCTCATTAAAAAATGAATCAGGTAGATTTTAGGTTATGTAGGTACATTGTAGAAAGTAGGATTTGGAGGACAGTTCCTGTTACTGAGTCAACCTCGTTAAAAAATGAATCAGGTATGAGGAAAGTTCCTGTTACTGAGTCAACCTCGTTAAAAAATGAATCAAGTATGAGCATAGTTCCTTGTCTTGTGTCAAGCTCATTAAAAAATGAATCAAGGATTTTAGAGCATAGTTCCTTGTCTTATGTCAAGCTCGTTAAAAAATGAATCAGGGTTTTTAGAGTAGAGTTTTTGTTAGATAGATTGTAGAGAGTAGTTATGAGCATAGTTCCTTATCTTGTGTCAAGCTCGTTTAAAAAATGAAACAAGGGTTTTGAGGATAGTTCTTTTCCTGTGTCAACCTCACTAAAAAATGAAACAACTCCCTCGAGTCTTTCCAAGATCTTAAAAGTAAAGCTTCATTCCATCCACCTCATTGAATGCAATGAAGCTTGGGGGGCATGTACCTCGATTTGCGTCATTATGCTGGGGGCATGTGGACTTATAACAAGCATAGTTTTTCGTTTCAAGCTTGCGTAAACATGAAACCGAATCCGAGCATAGTTCTTTTCCTGTGTCAAGCTCGTTAAAAAATGAAACAAATCCTCCTCTACTTGAGTCGAGAGTTTGACTCGATCTCATAGATGTTAATTTGTATATTTAGGTTAGTTATTTCAGTTTTTTGCATAATTTTCTTACAGTTTTAGGTCGAGTTTTTCAAATGATCTCGTAACTCAACCTTCATTTCATCCAACTGGTTGAATGAAATGAAGTTGGGGGGCATGCGCTCTAGCAGTTACGCTTAGGGGGCATCAAGCACAGTTTTTTCTCTGTTTCAAGCTTGTTGAAAAATGAAACTACTTTGAAGCATAGTTTTTCTCTATTTCAAGCTTTTGTAAAAATGAAACCTATCTCGAGTCAATTTCAGTTATTTTCAAGACTCGTTAAACTCATGAAAATACCGAGATTATTTTGCTATCTTTCATTCTCGTAAAACAAATGAAAATGCCGAGTTCTTTCCGTCTTTTCCTGCTCGTAAATTAAATTGAAAGTCGGCCATATGAGTACATTTTTATCATTTTTTCGAACTCATTAAAACTTACGAAAAAGTGAAACCTTGGAGTTCTCTTTTAAGCCCTTTTCAGACTCTTAAAATATGAAAAGATTGTCGAGCGTTTCTTTTACACTCGTTAAAACGGAATTAAAAGACGGTCCCCTTATAGCTCTTTTCTGACTGTAAAAACAGGAAAAGATTGTCGGGTTTTTGTCGTTTCAAACTCGATATGGAAATAAAACGACGTGTCCTTGATCGCTTTTTACTTTTCAGGTCAGGGACACTAATCATGAAAGTACTCCTTGGTCACAAGATCAAGCGGTTCCCCCAGGTATTATTTTATACTTTTTCGGGCTTGAGGGACACAAATCTACGAAAAAGTTCAACTTGGAGTCTTCTTAAGTTTTTAAGACTCTCTAAAATTGAAAAACGCCGAGTTTCTCCTATACTGGACTCGTTAAAACTTCACAGTAAAGGACCTGTTCAATTACAAACAGGAACGAACCACTCCTTCCTAGGGTTCGAATCAAAACTAGGTTGGACTCATCCGAAGGATGAGCTTATAATCAAGCATATGTTATCCTCCTCAAGCTTGTTAAAAATAAAGAGGTACTTGCCAGAAATGGTGGGGGAAAAGAGAGAAGAATGAGCCTATTTGTTACCTTTTGTCTCAGAAGAAACTTTATTACCACTCTTGAACATGACACTTTTCATTCACCTGGGTTGGGAGATCCTTTACCTCACAGTTGATCAAACCACTTTGAAAGTCTTCAGCCGGGTTCCAGGGATTAACTTTGAGTCGTTTATCACCAAGCCATCTGTTGTGTCGTTATGTGTTCAAGAGGTCTGCAAGAAAAACTTTCATCTGCAAAATACTCGTCATCCATTTGACCATCCCTGAGTCAGTCCTTACAGCAACATTTCTTCAACTTGAACAATGATTTCGTGTTGCGGGCTTGCCTGCAACGGGTCGCTTTCTATCGACATCAGCACATTATCTAGAGAGATGACTTAGAAATCGTCAGTACCTTGAAGTCTGCATGCATCAATGGTAGGTTTCTCGCCTTTGACGTCAGTTTACATCATTGACTTTCGATCGAAGGATTCCGTGAAATGTTCGACATCAACTCATTCATTCACATCTCATGGATTGTACTGGGTACTTTGGGAACCATTGACATTACTGGTGGTCTCTCTCACACTTGTTAACAGTTTACATCATCGACTGGTAATCAAGTGGTTTCTACCATGTTCGACATCGACTCATTTATTCACATGGCTAGAATCGTACCAATTCGGGAAGTAGAAATGAAGACCCTGGATCTAGTTTCCACCATCCAGGTTGCGAGGAGTTTTGTATTCATTATCTAAGTAGACTAATCATAAACAGATGGCTGCGCCCATACTGTGTCTACAAAAGTCTATGATTATGATGTACTGCAATATCATTCCTGTATCAGAGTAGTTAGTCTGTTAGTTAAAGTTTTGATCTGAGTATGGGAATGCCTACCTCAGTGATGATATAATCTTATACATGTATTTTATGTTGAAAATTGCAGGTTCTGACCAGGCTCTCCACAAGATAATCCTTGAAATGATAAAGCACTTCACCCTTCCTAGATAATACAAAACCCTAATCTATTTCAGGCTTCGCACTTTAGGGGGCAATCTGTTACACTAAAAAATGTCACCATGACTATTTACAGTTAGTATGGCTCTATCAACAGTCATGCTACCCTCTTAGGCAAGTCTTATGCCTCTGCTCTCCATGTCAAACTCCAAAAAAGAGAGAAAGTCTTTCTAAATGTATTTATCTCTGGGGACGCAGGTTCTCTCAACCTTACCTGCGGGTACGCACCCAATGTTCACAAAAGCTGCGTCTTTGGACGCTCTGTATGTAAAGGGGCAGGTGCGTCCCCCTGTAAAGGTTAAAATGCGCAAGTTTCATCTTTAAAAAGTTACTTGTGGTCATTTCTAGAGCATTCTAGAAGGTTGTTTGACGTGTATTGAGCGCCTCAAGATGGTTCATGCACTCCTACCAAAGAGGAACTTATCCCATCAATAAGGGAGCTATCCCATCCAAAGAGGGGATTATCCCATTGATGGTGGACCTGCTTAACTTCCTCTTAAGCACTATAAATACAGGCATTGGGCCAGAAGGAAAGGAGGTTGAAAGCTATACATTTCTAAGGGTAAATGTTGCAGGAATTAGGACTCCCATTTAGAAGCTTGTGAGGAGAGATTGCCATCTTTGCTTGTTCTATTTGGAAGTGGGTGAGCTTTGTCAAAGTAAAGGAGAACTCTTGATGGACCCTGGGAGGGACTTGCACAACACCAAGGCTCAGGTTGTATTTGTTCCTTTTGTTACCTATTAATGCAAATGAGTCCATTCTTCTCAATAACTTGTTATTTATGAGTTGTTTCATGTACTCCTTGGTCTATGTGTTAAATATGTTTTATTCTATGAGATTATCAAGTGCTATTTAATCGTTTGATTGTTAGTGTATGCAGGTTTCAAAGTGAAGGAGGAGCTCATCCGGATCAGCGGAGCTGGATTGCTACAACAGCGTTGGATTACAGGTAGGATCTAAACACTTGATTTCCCGTACAGTAAATGCATGTTTAGAGAGGGATTGCTCTTGTTTGTCTTGTTTGTCACTAGAGAGTCTTAGGCTCCTAGGGAGGTTGGTTGTGTCCGCACAATCGACTCTTTCCGCCTGACACTTCCTGCTCACCCTTTAAAACACAATTCTACCACTCCATTTTTTTTTTTTCAAGAGAATTGGCAGGACCTTGTTTTACATCATCAATAACCATCCATCAATGATATAAAGAATAAGAGATACACAACAAAGGCAAAAGATGTGTTTGTTCTATACCTATGTTCTAGGACTCATCTAACCTTACTGGTGCAAATAAATCACCTTAAAAAAATAACATCCATGTGGAATTTACAAAACATTTTTAAGTCAAGCTCCAAGTAAACCAATCAAAATATGAGCATCCTTTTAATCAATAAAATATCTGACTTAAATAAATTTGGCCTAGAATTGAATGTTATATCAACCATGTCAAGTAACTAACATCAGGTGAGAAATATAGGCCATGCATATTGGATTAGTGAAATAATTGATCTAATAAAGCTCAAAATCAAACAGATGAATTACAGCTAAAAAACACAAATAGATGAATTGGAACTAAGGCATGAGGTTTCCCTTTCAACCCTATCGTTAAATAACCCTTCTTTATGTCATAGACCATTAAAAAAATTTCTGATACCAAGTGGAAGTGGTATTGTAACATTAACCTCTAATAGTCTGTGTCCACAACTACTCAAGATCTGCTCCATTACCAACATTTGGGGCTAGATAAGATACATGCAAAAACCATCAACATGAAAATGAAATCTACATCCTTGTAAAAAACTTGGAGGAAAAAGAAAATCCACAAATTTAAATAGATTGTAGGATACCTCATTCATGCAACATGATTATCTTATCATGAACAATAAAAAAATAAATCATGGGGAATGTAACTTTTGCCACATTTTGACAATCATTTCCTTTTGGATATTCTATGAACAATTGATGAAAAATGTCACCTAAAGCTTGTCGACATCAGGATTATAGTAAAACATAAAGGAACCGCTCCAACAAATATATAATCCTAAACATAATTATCTTTACATATAAGTATCTATTGAGGACATTGTATTTTGTGAAAATATGGAAGTCAAATCTTTGAAATAACATAATTTATGGTACCGCTCCCTTACAAAGTCCATTCATTCGAGTATTTATGTAGTCCATTTAGGAATTTCTTCAAAGTTCAAAGTTCAAACAATTAACATGTAGCTTAAAAAAGATCAGATTTGAAAAGGATATAACCCAAAGATGTAGAGTATGTACCTCACATTTATATATCCTAATTTCTAGACATTTAAATGACACCTTTTAGCATACTATTGTGAATTCAGCCCAAAATGCTAGAAAGAAATATTAATGGTTACTTTGCTAATATAGAAGTTTTACACATTCATTTATTTAAACAATTAGCTTGCAATCTCAAACATATCTAAGGATGCACACAATACGTTGCATCTTTAGTGTTGGTGTGTGAATGTGACACAACAAATTCCAACGCTTAACAGTTTGCCTACAATATGCACTAGCTGAATAGGTGAACAATAGTATTGTAGGCATGTGTTATGAATATATGTATTGCGGGCCAATAAGAGTATGGTTGGAACAATCACGTCCAACCCTTCCAAGTTTGCCTATAATTTTCACTAGTCTAATAGGTGAAAAATAGAACTATAGGTGTGCATTATGCCTCACTTACCTAAATACAACATCTTTAGTGTAGAAATTTCAATGAATATGTCCAAAATTGGTAGGTAATTTGCAAGATGAAAGATTTGGCTTGATTGTTTCTGGAGAAGACTAGATTCTTACATTGTTCAATGTAAATTCATGACACTTTTCCAAGCTTAGATGGAACAAAAAGGAACCAAGCTACAAAATCCTTACTTAGCCAAAGTAAAATGTTAGCCCTTTTTTGTCAAAAAGCATAAATGTAAAAACTTTAATAAATTCAGTGAAGAGACTGTAGAAATGTTCTAATCAAACCACTAAGGTAAAAAGAGATAAGAAATATTTCTCTTTAAAAGAGATATTCATGGTCAAATTAACAAGAAAGTGACCTTTTAGCATAATTAATGCACTAGCGTTGCTGTTACAATATTTGGCCAAAACAATAAATATAAAAGCCCATTTTCAATTTAGTAGGAGCATGTTGGGAAAATAATCTCACAATAATACCCATCACTAAACATTCTAACCCACTAAATCACTTTTACATCATTTTGAAGTCCTTCAACAAAGTACCTAAAAGTTGTGAACAACATCATAACAATACTTCTAGCTATAGAACAAGCATTTCAAGCTTTCCACTGTTTTATGATATGTATGTTTGTTCTTCAAACAGAGTTATGTGACACAGAACCACTTTAACCCTTAAGAAAAAATGTGGGTATATTTTTTGGTAGGAGTAGCATTAATATTTTTGCAAACGGTATTGGGAATTACATTAGAAGATGATCCTTTGTCCACTGAACAATTCCACACAATAAAATTAAATATTTTCAATGTTAGAAAAAGTAGGTGTTTGTGACTTTGATTGTTTTCTTACAACAACAACATTCACAATAGCTTTCTACTTTGTTTCACACACCTGTTTTCTATCAGATTTCTCCTAGGTTTCTGCATGTTTCTATTTTACTTCAAATTAACTATTGTTTTTTGAAGTGAGAAAGGTAATTTTTTTAAGGTATTCTCTCTGACAAGGAATGCTACATATATCATTCATGAATGTGTTTTATTTTGCTTCATGTCCTCAATAAAACTAAATTCCATGGCCACTCTATTCCACTAGATTCAATATCACGGTGACCTTTTTAGCTATTGTAATGGATTCAGAGATAATAAAAATTGAATGAATGGGTATTTTTCCAAAAGCCCCATTAAAAAGGTAAACAAATTTTTTGTTTCAAGTTGGGAGTAACTAATGAAGTGAAGTGAGTGTTTAATTAAGTCATGTCCTTTTATGGTTACATAAAGGTGGTTGTGTAGCTTATGTCTCTCTTTTGAGGCATAAAATTACTAAATATTGATTTCATCTACTTTGTCTCTACTACTATTCCTAAAAGGTTATTGACAAAAGCATATTATTGTTGAAACTAGAGTTGTTTGTATTTTATAACTAATGATTTTATCCCTTGGATTTTATAGATTAATTTCATTGGTTTTTTCATAAATACATCATATTTTACACCTCAACTCATGGGCATGAAAATTTAGTAAAGTCAAACTTACAAAAGAAAAGGTTTTAAAAATTGGAAAGAAAAAAGAATGGTTGTTTCAATGTATCTAATATGGTATACAATTACAAAATTATTGTTTTCAATAGGCTCTAGATTTAATGACCAATTTAAAGACAACAGGAAAAACAAATCAACATTAACCTATTCAACATTATTCTTACTAGAAATTAAATCCCAACCATGTAATTGTTATAAACACTCTCAAATTCAACATAAAGAAAAACATTTCAAATTAGAGTAGAACATGCAAAAGTGGAGAGTGGTACCATCAAAGGTTGTGTCTAGTACACGACATACAACTTCCTTGAAATAATTTGTAATAATAATACGTTGATTACTTTGGCTTCCTACCTCTGAATGAAAAGTTCCCCATGGCCTACCTAGATGCATTTTTCCTTTTCTCGCAATTTAAAAAGACGAATCTTGAGTCTCCTGACGCATACATACTCTTCCGATCCGTAAATGCACCATGAAGTTTAGGAATGGCATGTAGCTGGAATTTATGTTACCAACAAAAAAAATGTATTATTATTAATGAGCGCCCACCAATATTGAAATAGAAGAAGAAAATAAATCAAAAGACAAATTTTCCATTGCCCAATAGAGAGATTTTCCATTGTGCATACTAATTCGACAACACCCTCAATGTAGCAGTTTTGAAAATAATGCCTCCCACTGTCGTCTAACAAGGTGTCCTACTATCCTAGAAACATGCAATTGTTAAATGTAGTGCAACTAACTCCCGAAACCCTCAACACCACACAACTTGATCATCTGCACTCTCATCACGCAAAGCCTATGAATTCTACACAACTCTATTTTTTTTAACGTAAAGTCATCTCGTGATTTACTATGATTATAATTAACTACTCTATGGTATCAACTTATACTAGGGATCCCAATGTTTTTCTAGATAACTTATAATAAATAGCATCGTCGCCTCATAGTAAGTGGATGGACAGATCAACTAGCCATCCTTTCTCACTCAGATACTAGGGATCCGAATGTTTTCTAATTATTGCATTAAATTTTAATTTTGTATGTTCAGATTTTAATAGTTTGGAAATCCAACTAATTATTGCAATGATCATGATCGTGTTTAGATTGGCGCTCTTTAAAAAAATAATATGAGAAAAAAATAAAACATTTAATAAATTATTCCTTTTGTTTTGTAATATTTATGCCGATAGGCATTATTTTTTAATCAGTTCACTTTCTAGTTTCATCTACCCAATTCATCTGCCTATGAAACCTATCATATGCTCTTTTACCATATTAAATGACATCTATTTGATTTAATTAACGGTGGTGCCATGCTCTGCATGCAGTGGCGCAAAATGAGCATCAGGCATAGGATGTTGTGAAAGAGTTCCTGACATAGAAAGGGTCTTTTTGTGATCAATTGTCTTATCAAACCATCTCTTTGATTGATTGAAATGACCCAAATTGTGTAGGAAACACCTAGTTAATTCAATAATTTTTCATATAGAGTTCTCACAACGTCAATTAAACCACCCGCACACTTAATAAAATCAAACTTAATAATAAATATATAAATCAATATGATTCGAACGATCCATGGAAAGTGTGGTAACTGCAATTTGCACCTTTATTAGGATTGCAGTGATTAGAAAATAATCTTTAAGCCATTTCGAGCAATAAAATTAAAATAATTTCAAAAGGTAAATATTTTTTTTTTATAATGTATAAATTGAAAAATAGATTTTATTTTTTGGTCAAACACCACATTAATTCATTGTCAACCCATTACTGATTGGTGAATTTTCAAAGCCAAGTGGAAATTTAGGGATTAATAAGTGATTACAAAACCACCCATTAGGCATAATTAATAAACCACACGGATAAAATATTATCAGTAGTGGGTACCCTCCCAAATGCCAATGAGAATGTGGATGCCTAATAAAACCATAGGTACTTTTGAGCCATGAAAATCAGAGTGAATGCAAACCATGAGGGTGCAATTATCTTATTAGATAGATTGAATGGCTATAGATGTTGTATGTCAGATTTTAAACATTTGTGGTGCCACAATTTCTTGAATGAATTATATACTTTCCCAATTACAACCAAGCATTAAAACAATTCAAGCATTATGCAAATGTTTGGTGTTGGGCCAATTAGCATAACATCGATTTGCATGTATATTGAGCTCATTCATATTAGGAAGCAAGTATATCATCGATATCTAGACATATCTGTGATATTTGAACACACCCCAACCCATATGATTGCACAGTGATGTAGTGAACAAAGATATAGATCCAGTCATTGAGAATTTGCTTTAGAGAGTGTGATTATATTTATCTCAATGCAAGAATGTGGAGCCTTAAGAATTATCCAATGAGTTCACTCAATGAAAACCACTACACATTAGTAATAGTTTCAATAAATTCTAGAAGTCATGCTAGATTTTGTCTTCTATGAAGGCTTGGTTTAGGTTCCAAAACCACACTAGATTAGTCTTAAGGTAATTGATTGCACTCTACTACTCAGACCCATCTACATTGTAAGGATCAATAATTGATTCATCATTTCTGGATAAACAATAGAAGTCCAATTCCAAATTTGATAGGTTATTTATTATTTATAACCTATGGCAAGAGGGCTTTATATATCATTCCATGAGGAATAAAATTTCAAGCCCATGACCACAAGAATTGAGAGCCAACTCATCTTTGTGACAGAGAGATTTGGTGTTTGGCTTGCAATGTTTTTATAAGCTTTGAACTAGCAATAATTTGTCTCTACAACCAACTTCTATAGCTCTACGATCATAATCTGTGAAGATTTGATGCACACATGTTACAACCATGGTTTTGTGTCTATAACCTACTAAGCTGATTTTATCATCAATTCCAATCAACAAAAATTCCTATACAGACTTTATCCTCAATTACAATTGTATATACTCATTGGATACTAATTTCTAATTTTGTTTCCATGAGTCAAGTCGATATGCATCAACATTGAACTCAATTTTAAATGAGTGATGTGTTGGATAGAGGCTTCACCATTGGTTCCATATCAACGATGAACTAGGTATAATTTACATCATCAATTTAGATGGATAGCTCGCTATACAGAGAAAAATTCCCCCAAACTTAACCTTGAACATTATTCATTTTCCCTATTCCATAAAACACAATACTTTAATGCTGCACTTCCATTTGGATGTAATTCGACCCAATTTTTCTTACAATTGATAGGTTGAATGGATAGTATGTATTATGAAATTAACAACATACATTATCACATTAATGCAGAGACATTGAACTCATAAAAATAGGAATAAAATATACCAATTTCATTTATTGTTCAACCCTACTCCAGTCCTCTCTCCTTTACTTTGTGTTATATCCCTCACAACAAAATTTTATTACATAACCATTGAAGATAAATGAAACATCTGCCCACTTGCACTCCATTTGGCATTTCAAGCCTCCATGCATTCAATATGGCTCTCCACATACTTCTTTACCCCTGGGATAGAATATACCCAAATGGGTCTAGGCCCAATAGGGTTCTTGTTACTCGATTATGGAATGCTATAGGTGTTCATAAACCCATCATTTCCAAAGGAGGAAAGAAGCGAGTGGGTGTTACTCTTGTCTTCTTCTTGAGTAATGTAAAATAAAATGCATTATCAAGAAATAAAAAGTGTTGATCGTGTTGATCTATTTTTTTAGACCATTCTTTCCTAATGATTTAATTATTAAAACTTCTATGAATATTGGTGAGGGGTGGTGGTTGAGAATAGGGAATTTGATTGTAACTTGATGGTGATCAAGAATGCAATGTACAAGTTTAAGCAACCAAGTCTATAACTTATAGTTGAAAACAATGGTGAAGGAAGCCCACAATAGATAAACCGGAAATAGAGTAGAATATGGATGGTGAGAAGGAGTAACAAATTTTGAGGGACAAGTTGTTAATTAAGGAATTTTGAGGTTGTTTTCTTGCATATTGACATCTGATAATGAATAAGTAAATTTTGTCACTCAAAGAGGAGTCGTGGAGAATATTGAAGCGAGAAGAGAGCATGGTTTATTGAGGGTTAGAGTAGATGCATGAGTTGACAGATTTAGTTATGTTTCAATGTATTATGTACCAAATAAGTTCTATTTTTAGAGAAGTGGGATGTAATTTTGCATTCTTAATGTGGTTGGTTTAATAATATTTATTCTAATGTCATGTTTTTAAATTTTCTTGTAGTTGTGTACCTTTGTATAACTTCAGCTATACATTTGTACAAGTTCAAATTTTGAGGGACAAGTTGTTAATTGTGGAATTTTGAGGTTATTTTCTTGTAGATTGACACCTCATAATGAATAAGTAAATTTCGTTAATCAAAGCAGAGTGATGGAGAATATTGAAGCCAGAAGAGATCATGGTTTATTGAGGGTTAGAGTAGATGCATGAGTTGACAACTTTAGTTGTGTTTCAATGTCTTATGTGCCAAAAAGAGTTTTGTTTTTAAAGAAGTGGGATGTAATTTTGTATTCTTAATGTGGTTGGTTTAATATTATTTATTATAATGTCCTATTTTCAAATTTTCTTGTAGTTGTGTACCTTTGTACAACTTCAGCTATACATATGAGTATGTAATGTCATCTCCAAATATTCTTGTAGACAGGCGAGAGAGCATAACATTTGAAGTTCCTGAATGTGCATAAGTGGGTGCCATTCTATATCTATATTGTATTAGCTAAGTCAATAATCTTTATTATTTAGACCATTTGCATTAATAGGAGATTGAATTTTGTTGTTTTCATTTGATACTATGTTGTAGCAGCTACAAGCACCCTCCAAAATTTTGCCTTAGCTTCCTTTTGGAGCCTCCCTACCAAACATCCTCAACAACATGTCTTGTCTTGTCAAGTACACAAACTTTAGTTGTTTTCTAGCACCATGAAAACCTGTGTATGAAATTTTGTTTCATTCCCCTCATGGGTTGCTTCCCCTGACTTGGTCCCACCGCAAGATGAACATCTCCCTTAAGAAATGGTGCAATTCTGGAGGGGAAACAACCTTCCCTCCAGAAATTGTGCAATCCTGATTAGAAGCCTATTGGCCCCAAGAATTGCGCAACTCTATCTGTCAACATTCCCTAGAAAAATTTTGCAATCTAGCCCAGTAGGACTACTCAGCCTAGAAATTTCACAATCCTGGGCAGCAGTCAGTTGCTCAGCCTAGAAATTGTGCAATCCTTCTAGGCAGCCAGGCTAGTTTCCTCCAAAAAACTACGCAAAAGCTTCCCTCAGTCAAGTAGGCTCTTGCATGTGCCATTGGATTGACCAGTTCCACCCAGGACTGAGAAAACTTGACATGCATGCATGGGCTGCTTTTTCCCAAAATAGCAAAAAGTAAAATGCAAAAAGCATCCCTAGATTTTAGGGAGCTATGTTTAGAAATTGGGGGTTACATGCAAAGATTGTTTTAGAATCTTTCCTGCAAGTGTCACTTTTTCCTAAATTTGTAGCATGCACGTCATGAGCCTAAACATTATTTATTCGATGCTTCAGATCTCACTTCTTCACATCGATATTGGAGCTTTGGCATCCTATAGGACATCCAGTAGTCTTAGACACATCCAACTCATCTATTTACCAGTAAGTCCTCTCAATTTTTATTTTGCAACATTTCTGTTGCTTTTTGTGTTTTGGCTTCTGTGAGTATTGTCTACTTGATTTTTGTTAACTCTTGCTATCATTTTCATGCATATTAGCTTGTGCTAGCACCGTTTTAGTTTTTGTTAGCATCTCACTATTGTGGCATGCATGACACTATTTTGCACGAACGGTCACTGATTCGGTGACTTACTTCATCCACATGGATGTTGTTCCATTTTCTGAATCTTTAATTCATTATTTTTATGCATGATAATTCACCCCTATTTACACTTAGTATCACCATGCATTCACATTCACATCTGCTTTCAGTTGCCCATTGGCTGGTCTAAGCAACCCTGGTTTGGGATCTACCTCACCAAGATGGCATTGTGCAATCCTAAGAGGGAAGGCTCTTCCTTCCTCTCATAAAATGTGTATTTCTTCCTAGTGACTGTACTCTAGTCTTGCATTGTGCAATTTTTAGAGGCAATGACTGCTAGCCCAGAAAATTACGCAATGTAGTCACTAGGCCTGCAACCCTTGCCAGTTGGAATTTCACATCGTGCAATCCCAGTAGCTAGTAGGCTAGTCTGGATTGCACATTATGCAAGTCCAACATCCAACCAGGCTCTGAACAGCAAGAACTTCCTTCTATGAAATTCTAGTAGCCAGTCTACCAGCCTCACAGGAAAAATTGTGCAATCCTTACCAGTAAATCCCTAGGTATGTGTATGTTATTCCTCAAGTTTGTTTTGCTTTTAGTTGATAGATTTCTTTCCATGCATGTCACCATGTATCCAGATCTAGAACATGTTCTTCCTTCTCTCAGTAGTTCAGGATCAATGGCCTCGAAGAGAGCAGGATCAAAGGACGTTGATGGAAGTGCAACTGGAGCAGCAATTGAGTGAGTCTCTACAAGTTTGTTGATCTATGAAGACACCAAGCTAATTGTAGACAAGGACATCAAGATGAAAGGGAAAGAGGTCAATGATGCATTTGCAGGCACATTTGGGGAAGATGTTGAAGACTTCCAAGTCTTGGTGAACATTCACAAGTCTGGCTTGTACCAAATTGCATGTAGGTATCCCGTGTTCGCATGCACGGACATGATATATTGGATTGTCTCGCACACTAATCCCAAGACGATGACATTGAGTAGTGTTAGCGGGACGAATATTTCTACCTTCAGGGCACAAGATTATGAAAACATGTACCATAGATCGAAGCCCGTGGTCACCATGGAGACACCCTTCAACATACCCAGTAGCAATGCCAACTCCAGGGATCTTGAAGAACTGGGTGAAGGAGCCATCCAAATTTAGGATGACACCCAACCAGATCTACAATGAAATGATACTATGGAAGGTGTATCAATACTTGGTCATATTTGCATGCCGCTTGTATTTCCAAGAGAGCACACAAAACTTCCCACAGAGTTGGGTGATTGCGTTGGACCAACTAGCCAGTGAAGGAAAAGGTCTGACATGTTGGCTAACTGGCTGAAGGAACATGTAACAAGAGTTCGATAGATGCCCAAAGGTCAGCAAGTAGAAATATACATGTCTGCTTACATCTTGGATGTAATCTATGCCTGTCAGGAGTTCCCAGGCTTCAAGTGGGAAAGGACATCGACAAAGACCTCTGTGAACACTTATTGTAAAATGTTGTTTGAATGCAGCTTCAGAGGAGTTATCACACAATTTTCTGATCATTTTGTCACCTGAGTGT
Source organism: Pinus tabuliformis (assembly GCA_031772625.1). Classification (NCBI taxonomy): domain Eukaryota; kingdom Viridiplantae; phylum Streptophyta; class Pinopsida; order Pinales; family Pinaceae; genus Pinus; species Pinus tabuliformis. Next base: position 506,400,240 of record CM062805.1, read on the forward strand.
AAATGATGATATTTGAGCAGGATCCACCCTGCATGTCAAAGGCAGAAATGAAGGCACTGATCAATATAGCAGATCGGTATGCCTCGCCATCTGGAACCTTCATACAAATGTACAGTGCAGGGAAGCCTCCTCATGTTCTACCGAAGTTTTCCTTGGACAAGCTCATCATGCAGGAAGTATCATACCACATCTCGACAAGACTATCATCTAGGATGCACCAGAAGAAGAAGGCACCTTGGCCCGCTCTTCTGTTGTAGATCGGGTTATATGATATAAGGAATTTCAAGCATGAGGATGTTGCAACAGAGGAGATTAAGAAATAGCCATTTGATGCCCGAAGCTATAATCTGTATGACCTGCATTGTCTTGTAAAATATCATTGCACGAGATTACAGTTTCAATAGATCCACGGGGTATGTCATTGGGTGGAGGAGGACCCATGGAGATATTTTTATAGCTTCTCCAGGCCCAATGAACCAGTCGACATCATTGTGGAATGGTTAGTGAAGCAGCGTGAAGCAACATCCCAAAGAGCACCACCAACAACAATAGCAGTAGCAGAGGTAAACATACCAGTGCGTGACAAGGGCAAGAAAAAATTATCGAAAACATGGAGGAGGAACAAATTTGCAAGTTTCGAGAAGACCCACTTGTGCATAAAGAATCTTTGGCAAGAGGAAAACAGGAAAAAATGCAATAAGAGGAATGCGCAAAGGCAGATGGAATAACAGAGAATGGAGGAAACAAAGAAGGATTCGCATGAGTTGAAGGAGCAACTCTGGAAGGAATAGGAGCTGCGCAGAAATGAGAAGGAAGCAAAGTAAGAACATGTATAGTAGGGGGCGCAACATGTACAGATAGATGAAATTGTGCCCGTATAGGTAGTCAACTCATCCGAATAGCTGGCATCAAGTAGGCAGGGTAAGAAATCGCAGGAGTAGGACCATTCTCAAGAGATTGAACAAGCACTTGAGAAGATGGATACGGACATGGAGCAACAGGAGTTATAGCAAGACGTCAACCTCATCCCTCACCACCAAGCGGTCGGTCCACCAGCTTCACCACATTCGGAAGCGGAGCAAGTCCCAAGCGACCAAGGAGACACTGAAATCCTTGGAGACAATCTAGAGGGAGAGATGCACAACATCTCATTCGATGAGTCCCAACATAAAGTTGTACAATCTTGCAGAGTTTCGACTCCAAAGGATCACACATCTCCTATGCAGTTCAAGGAATGAGTGACCGTGTCTTATGTGCGTAAGCATCCAACAACATTGGCCGATGCTACCATAGCATATGTCGAAACCACTAGCTCAAATGTTCTCTTGTTAATAGCTGAGAATAAGTGAATAGCTAAGGAGTTATAGATGGCCAAGTAGGGAGGAGAATTGGTTACAACATCCGCCTGAGTAGAGTTGAAGAAGGCAATACTGAATGAAGTATTGTCCCTTGATACAGTTATGCAAGAGTTGTATTCCAAGTTTGGTACCGTGCATAAGGTAGTTTTCCATCTCAACCATTGGCAGCAATGATATACTAGGAGAGGACGTATCTTGTCGAATGTGCATGTTGTTTCTGATTACATGCAAACATGGACTATGAGATTCAAGGGAGCCTCGTTACACTTTGCCAAGATGATGAATCCCAGAGCGGTCAAGTTGAAGGCACGCATCCAGAGTCAGATTCAGAACTATGAAGAGCTCCCGTAGCTCATCACTAGTCTACAGACTTCTCATGCATGAGTATTAATGAGTATGGATGTTGCACTGCATGCACATGCGATCCCATCAATTGGAACACTCACCCAGGCAAAGACAAAGGCGCATGTCCAACTGGAGCTTGACTTTTACTTTGATGAGATGATGCACATAGCCACCAACCTAGAATTGGTGATCAGTGCAGACACCATTCCCAAGTATGTTGTTGGTCCAACCACACTCAAGACAATGATGCGCATGCTATCAAACGAGTTGGACATAGGAGCCTGAGTCGTGTACCCAGATGTTATGGAGGCAAGAGTTCATTTCCAGAATGATGTCACCTTAGAGTACACGGACACCATCAAAGACTACCAGGCTTCACATCAATTTGCTAATATCGACCACCATGAGGATGTCAAAGAACTGGTCTTCCCACAGTTTTCCAAGTCATAGTGATGTGTTTCATGCCTTGCTCAAGCCCATTTTGTCTCACATGGGTACATGTGCAGATTATATGTAATATCTTGTCAAGTGTAAGTTCAAGTGTCGATAGTTGGATGTAACAGTGATAGAGTAGATGAAGAGTCATGCGGGTAGGTGAATTATCACAAATGGGATTGTCAAGGGTCACCCCACCCTTTCCTATATATATTCCCTCATAACTCATTGTAAAGGCATTTGGTCAGGAAGCTTCCAATAGGAGTATCCTAGAGAAAGCTTGGATAGTATTGTAACGAGCCTTGGCTTCTGCACTGCACAGAGCTAGTATATCTCTTTGGAGGAGCAGGCAGCAGTGACTGTAACGTTCTGCTATTGGAACTAGAGGTTGGTCATGGTTGTATTGTATGACTTGAACTTACACTTCTTAATATAATAGAGCCAACACATTTCATGCATACGTCGTATTGTATTCCAGCTATCTTGTTTACTCTAAATGATATATTTATCTATATGCTTACGCATGCATGTGTAGCTATTTTTTGTATATGTATGTATGAATCTCACTTAAATGTGTTTTTGGTTTAACCATCACTTTGGATTGGTAGCTAACTTTCATTCCATGTTGTGATGCATCTTTTCTTGTGTGTTCCCTTCTTAACTCCATGCTATCATAGGTTTCCAAGGGGCGCACTCATCCCATTCTTCGTGCTTTAGAACCGCTCATGCACCTTCCTTGACTTGGCGCATATATCACACCCTTGCTACCAACAGGGACATCTCACTTTCCTCTGTGAAAAACCATGGTCAAGGCGATACCGTATGACCCACTCCTAGGACTCCTACACCCAACGGTCTAAGGTGTAATTGGGGTTTATTACTAGGGACATCCCATGACATGTTGGTGGGTCTAACACCATCAACATTTTTGGTGCTAGAAGGAGGGCCAGATGAAAAGTTGTGTCCTCTCATCCTATTTTGAACCTTTTCACATCTATCATGGATGTTGTTACACTCATCCCTCCACGATGTCTTTTTCATGTCGAACCTATCAACATCACGAGGGATTTTTTTGATCTCTTATCCAAATTCACATATAATGGTGAAGGCGAAGTGGCCTAGACTATATTTCTACATGACTTCCTTGCCATGCTTAACGAGGAAGATGGATGTTCTGACAAACATGCCAGTTTGATTCTTACACACACATTTCATGAATCCCTGGGACGGTGGTGTTGTAGACTACAAGATGATAACATGCACTCACTCGAGCATTTCTCTGATTTCATTGAATATACTTTCCATCATTTTGATCCAAAACATCTTGATCGAAAAGTGTTACAACAATGAAAGGCCTTGCATTAATCACCTATGGATTTATGGTAGCCCTTCCATGTTTTGCAATTTGAAGCTCTGAAGATCTAGACGAAATTTTTGTATATTTGGGATAGATTTGAGTACTGCCTTAAAAAATCAGTCCATCCCAAGAAGAAGTTTGAGCCCAAGCCTCGCTCAACATACTTCAGTGATGGAGCTGCGCAATCACAGATGGACATGGTCACTCTCACAAGTGATTGTCCACCATCCCCTCACCAAATAGATCCACCATTGTAGAGTGATGTAGGAGAACAAGCATGCACATCTGTTCAACTGCCACATCCTCCCAACATCACTTCGCTTAATTTTCATGCAGATTTTGTTTTGAGTCCTTCGAGTTGTCACATGCATTTTGTACCACAGCCTCCATCTTATTACTTGGATGATCCTTCAGATGACGTTGTTTTATGTTCTTCCATCCCAGACTCTACAATTGTTGTGAACGCGAATCAAGCCATCGATGGAGTTGGTGTTGCACAACCAACATGCTCTATCATTCATGAAGAGTATGACTGGGAGCTTGAGCATCAACACTCGGTAAAGGATGACTCCCTTCTTTCTGAGCCTGCTCCATTCTTTCCTGACATCTTCAATGAACCTACCATCCATGATTTCTCATGTGTATCTTCATCTACAGATGCACCCATTTTTTATCATTCACAAGACACACCAGATGTCAGTTCATCATCTGAAAATGGAGAGGATAAACTATTCATTGAAAATCCACTTGACTTTTCACCTGCCTTTTCCAGAAAATAGAGGGTGAATTTGTCTGCTTCTCATCTACCCCTTTGTTTGATTCATCATATCATGAGGATGTCTTATTGGGAAATCTAGTGTCTATTCAAAGCTTCTAGTCCCACTAAGACGGGTAGCTATCTTAGAAACAAACAGATTAAAGTCACTTGTTTTTCCTTTACGAGAGAGAGATGAGAAAGAATCAGAGAGTACCAACCTCAGTCTTCCGCTTGGCTCCTTGCTTGTTTCCTTTCCCCTTTGACAAAAACTCGCCACTGCTTCCTTACTTGTCCAGCTTGAAAGAGAACCTGTAGATTCACAGTAGCATAATACCATCAAAGCATAGAGATCTTTCACTGTAAACAATATAGGATTAGATATATATTGACCATATAAATGCATATAACAACACAATATTCAGAGATACAAAAGAATATGGAGGAAAACTCAAATAGCTTTATTAGTAAAAGTCGTAGAAAAGAGGATTACAAACACTTGGTCTGACCCAATGCCATCCTCCCAGCTTGAAAGCCCTCTTCACCTCACACAAAGCAAGATCACCCAACAATGTCTTCAAAGAGAAACCAACAACACCTCTTTGCAAATTACCAAATTCCAACCTTTGGATTTCTTAGATGAGGGATCGATTTATAGATATTTGTAGGGGGCGAGTCAGCTTCTAGGATTTTGACTAGTGTCATCTCTCTGATAGTTCTTAGTTCCACATGGAGATTTTAGATCTCTTATCCCTGGGCAAACTCAGAGAGGCAAGTGTCAAATGAGCAGTTTCTAGAATATTCTCTGGATTTCCACCTAGCAAACTACTTGTGCCATTTTTCTACTCTCGCTCATCGCACCCTATAGAAGGGATTTCCAGTATGCATCGCACTTTTTTCATATGGAAGGTGAGATGCATCACACCTTTAGCACTGGGAAGTCTGTATGGTCTTGCTTTGACCAGATCTGAGTAGCTTTTCATGGAGAACTTCTGGGAGATGATGTAATCAACTGACCTTGCTCCTTTAGGGTATGAAACAACACTTTTAGCGACTTAGAAGCCCTTGATTTATGGACATATGTGATTGGGGTTGTAGTGCCCAAATATGTCTATAACAGTTGCCCCCTAAAGCATGAGGTCGTAAATCTTTTGATGTCGGGTGAAATGCTTTATAATGAGGATCTGAGGTTTTTCGCACTGGAAGGTGACCTGTAATAAGATACAATACAATACATTATCTTCATAATATTTTCATGATCTAGCTGAGGCATGCATTCTCATTCTCAACTTGATAAATTCATTTTCATGTACATAGGACAGACAACCGTCTGTGTGCATACTGATGATTCTAGTAGAGCCATCATCCCTTAGTTTGGATGATTATCTGCGTAGCAATGATGTAGATTTGATGTCTTTATTTTCCTGATTACATTGCAGCCCGGATGGATGAAACTACGTCCGGGGTCTTCAAAACTCATTCAATCTTCACCTGAAGTACAAGTCAATCCATGTGAAAAGATGTTCCGATGTCGAACATGGAAAGACATCGCCAGATTACTAGTCAATGATGTAAAAAGTTAACAGGCGCGAGAGGAATCACCGATGATGATGATGACCCTCAAGGTACTGCAGTACAATTCATGTGGTGTGAATACATGAGTTGATGTCAATCACCATGCAAAATCTTTCGGTCGAAGGCCATTAGTGTAAACCTGTCGCCGGAAGTGAGAAACTTGCCATTGAGACATACAAGCTTCAAAGTACTGGAAGGGTTGTCCCTAGGTCGGCTTCTTGGATAATGAGTTAATGTCGACAAGGAGTGACCCATTGTAGGAGGGCATTAATGGATCCCACATCTACGACACGGAATGGAGCAAATGATTTTGTAGAGGTGAAAATGATTTGATGATAAAAGGTTCAGGGTGGTGGTCATGAAAGAATGAAGCATGAAGGGATTGTAGCAGATGAGACACAAGCTGGGTAGATGAATTCTCTAAGCGACTTCTCTTGAACATATCGGCGACACTGAAATGGATTGGTAGCGTTAACCCCAAAAGTGGATGGTACGGTGGACCAATGGTAATATGACTGGTGAATGGAATAACCCAACCCGACTCAATCATGGTGATGGAGTGAAAGTGTCATGTTCAAGAGTGACCTGCTACCAATAAAGTTTCTTCAAGTTTTCTTCCCAATTTTCCCCAGTCATTTCTGACCAGTACCTCTTTACCTTTGTCAATCTTGAGGAGGATAACATATGCTTTTTCTATAATTTTCCCTTCAGGCAAACCCATTGCTATGCTTTAACGAGCCTAGCAATGGTGAAACTCGCTCTTGTCTGAATGGACAAGTTTGTCGCTATTGTTCTAACGAGTTTAATGACAAGGATAACTCGGTTCTTTTCAATTTTATAGAGTCTGAAAAGAGACGAAAAGAAGACTCCAATATTCCTTTTTCGTAACATAATCCCTTCAGTCCGAAAAAGTATAAAACAATGCGAAAGGGATGACTTTTCGATAGTTTTAACGAGCCGAGCAAGAAAAACACTTGATCTTTTTGTGTAATAATCCCTCAGGTCCAAAAAGATTAAAATCTAGAAGAGGGATAGCACTTCCAATCACTTGGAAATCTTTTCATATTTTACGAGTCAGATGAAAAGAGCTTAAAGGAGACTCGTTTTTTGAGGAACGAGTGATGTTTTCATATAGCAGTTGGTTCCAGGTAAGGTTTGGAACTTTCCAATCATGGCAGTGTAAAAAGGTGGCTAATAGGATCACTCGTCACAGCTGTTCCTCAAAAGGGGTAAACAATCAAATGGAGGCGAATGATTGGCAACAACAGAGTGGAGGTGATGGTAAGAACATGACCAACGCTCAAAAGCTAATGATAATGCATTCACAATGGTTATTTACCGAAGATGGGTTCATTTTTTAATGAGCTTAAACTCTAGTGGAACATATGCTCATTGCTAGGTTTAATTTTTAACGAGCTTGAACTTCGTGTAAAACTGCTCGTGCCAGTCGTATAATAAGGATGTCTCATCGATAGGTTCATTTTTTAGGGAGCTTGCACCATTCGAAATTATGCTCTGAATCCTTTTATTATGTAAGCTAGGAACAACCAATCCTACGGGTTTAAAGGGTTAAGAACCTACAAACTAAGAAAATAAATGGTCATTTTTCACTTTCACGCGAAAAGGTTTGCATTCCCCTAGGTATAGCGAAGTAGAGTTTCCTAGGTTACCCCTCAATTTGCAAAAAAAACACTTGTTCTATCGGGAAAGGCCTACCTTCTCCAGGTTACCCTTCAATTTGCAGACAAAACATTTGTTCTATCGAGAAAGGCCTACCTTCTAACAGAGGTATTTTATTCCGGTCTAATCCCATTTTCCTAAACGGACGGGTGTGTCAGACCAGTCATATATCCTCTGTGGAAACCTACCCTATACCTGAAGTTTTCCTGCCAAAGCAGACCAGGGTGCATGCCCCTGGGTTTCAGTCACAACCACCGAATCACTCGCATTCATCAGGTGGATGAATTGGAGATTGATGAGACATTCCTTGTGCAAAAAGACCTGTTAGGGATGGCATTTGACTATTAGCTATGTGTGAACCGGGGAATGAAAGCTGGTCTACGAGCTGGACCACTCTGCCTTCATGCGGAAAACACATTACTCAAAAGAGTGAGGAGACGATGGCTCCCATGCTATAAATGTAGTCACACCCAAGGAGTAGATTGTAATCTAAAGGTCCTTGGACTACCATTACATTCAGATAAACAATTTTCCTTCTCAAAGTTATAGGCAAACTTGGAAGGATCCCTAACGGCCGACTGGTTCCTTTATCGAAGCTTGTCGAATATCACATCTCAGGAAAAAGCGATGGCGAACCAAGCACTTTCCAAGCAGTTGAGGAAATGATACTCACAGAAGCCCCTTCATCTATGATGGTACCAACCATGACCATTTTGTAAGTTTGCATTATGATTCGAAAGGGTATATTAGATGGTAAATGGGGTCTGCCTAGTAGATTCCAATCGAAGGAAACGACTAGGTTTCTTGGAGGTGGGACCAAATAAATGGCTAGATACAACTCTGACGAATTTCCTTCCTACGGTAAAGGAATGGGAAGATTGCCCCCATGTTCATCGGAGTCAGTGTTTACGAAAATAATTTGAACGGTGTCGTTCTCATTCTCTTCAGTGACTGTATCATCTGAAGGTAAATCTTCTGAAGTCAAGATGGGGTCGACTGTTGTCTCGGCCTATTGACTTTGGTCCGATGTGGACTCAGAGGGTTTATCTTCAATGATAGGTGCTTCGATCGACTCCAAAGGTGGGTCAGTCGGATTTTTAACTAGTAATGGATTCGGTAAGAGTTTCTTGTACCCAGGAGGGAGTCACTGTGGTGATACAGGATGATTATCAAAGACTCTTTTAGCTTCATCGAAGAAGGGACAACAGTGGAGGGCATGGTTGCCTTCACACAGTCTATAGGGAAATTTAGATTTCCCTTTCTGTCCAATGACTTCGCTTTCACTAGTTAATGGTGTACTTTCAACATGATCGTCAGAGGTTGACGACACCAGATTGTGCAAGCGGGGAGACCAGTCCCTTAGGATCCGTGGGATGCAAGGACAATCTCGGTGATAGTGGTCTCCTTTGCATATGACACATGGAGATTTAGGTTTTGATGGTGCAGTGTGTGGATTTTCGCTAGATGATGCACGGTTGCCCCTTTTTGCCGTTGGCTCCTTCTTCTTTTTCTCCTTCCCCTTCTTCTTCTTCTCAGTTACTTGGTTTTTAGTTTTACTATCTTTACCAAGCGAAGAGGAAGAAGGAGAGGGAGAGACAAACGAAGTAGAAGGTTGGGGGGAAACTCTGGTATCATCTAGTTGTTGATTCGATTGTTCAGGAATTATGGTTCTTTGAACGACAGAGGTCGAGAAAAGCCATACTAGCAGGCCAATTGTCAGTCCTGGAAGGGACAATGCGGCCATATGAGGTGCACCAACATCTCCCCAAGAGGAGAAAGGACTAGGACTTCCCCAAGGGGAAATCCTTGGTTGGTGGACTCCATTTTCTCAACCGAAGACCAAGGAGGAAATATTGACGTTATTCTAATTAAAATAAATTTTAGACACTTTGACACAACTTGCTTTTTCAATTTTTAAGAGTCGATAAAAAGCTAAAGATGACTTTAGTCGCCTTCGATTTTTAATGAGCCTGAAGTGACAAGTGCTCAGATGGAACTTTTCCTTTAAGGAGTCTGAAAAGGAACAAAAGACACTACTCTGAAAATATATACAGATGGATTACCAAACCAATCATAAAACTACATAATACTTTTTACGGTAGGACAGTCAATCTTCCCAAATGTTGTGTTCAGTGCATTGTGATCGATAGGGCGGCAGACACGGCTTCCTAAGGATAAAGGATATATCCTATTCTGGTCTCCCAATATATATATGTGGGAGCACAAGTCCGTATTGGCACTTGTCATCTCAAAGAGGAGGAATCACCCAACCTACAATGAAAGCAGCAGTTACCGGGCTTTACAATGCCGAAAAACGTCTCTAGCCTAGACTTCTAGATGTTGTGTGTTAAGTTCCAAAGTGTTTTTATGTTCATTGAATTTATTTTACAGTTGATATTTCTTAAGAAGTTTTCCTTTAAGGTTCACCACGTGATGTAGATATACAATTCCTAAAATGCAATCTATGATGATAAACAATCGTTTAATCTTCTTTTTTCAATGAAAATCCTAGCTACTAAGGAAAGAGAAATGAAATTATTTCAACATAGAGAAGAGAGCACACACTAGATGGACTGTCCTAAATCACAATAAACAAGCAGTCTAAATGCAAATGCACATGCATGTATTTGTTTCCCGCTTCCTTAATGTGTGAATGACAAAAAGAATGCTAAATAAAAATATGAATTATCTCTTCTTTCAAAGCGACAATACTAACGATTTTCTTTTCAAAAACGAGAAGAAGGCAAGATGACACTTTGTGATTTTGAATTGAAAACTGCTTTCGACACTTGAAATACTTATAGATTCAGATCAAATACAAGAGTAACAATGTAATCGACTATCAAAAAGATAAGTATTCTTTTCTTTGACTAAAAACGACACTTGCGACACTTCCAAATCAAAAGATGACAGTTCGATTAAGCTACTATTTTGTAAAAGAGAACTGTAAATGGCACACAATACATAAAAACATTCACAATTCTTTGTACAATAGAGGTTGGATGCTGCAAAGAAGGGGGTTTCAATAGTGGTCTATTGATCATAGACAACAAAACTCCTGAATAAAACTGAAGACAATGAAGAAAAAACCAAAATCTAGAGGCAGATCTAGTCTTGTGTGATCATCGCACCTGTAACACAGGGAAACAGGGATGCATCCCACCTACTACACACAGGAGGTGCGATGCATCCAGATTTCCTAAAGGAGAGGGTGAAATGGTCAAGGAACGAGACTTTAACTTGGTTTTTGGTCACAGTTTGCAATTTAGTTCAGGGATTTAGGCCGAGCAAATGATAGTCAGTAATTACAAAGTATAGGGGATGATATAATGAGGTTACTCAAGCTACCTCTAGGGCACTTAGGATGTTTGCAAGTCAATTGTTCAGTTCATAAACAAACCTGGAGATTGACTGAAGTAGCATTGATATACTTTGTACTTGCATAGAAAATTCAGTTCAAAGGCTAGCTGGCTTGACTTCAGGCTCCATCTGTGGTTTATGAATCAAACAAATACAGACAAGCAATCAAACTAATTGCTCTAGAGCAGAGTCGCCATTTTGTTATCAGGAAATCTAGTGCCTATTCAGAGTTGCTAGTCCCACTAAGACGGGTAGCTATATTAGAAACAAACATATTAAAGTCACTTACTTTTCCTTTACGAGAGAGATATGAGAAAGAATCAGAGAGTACCAACCTCAGTCTTCCGCTTGGCTCCTTGCTCGTTTCCTTTCCCCTTTGACAGAATCTCTCCACTGCTTCCTTACTTGTCCAGCTTCAAAGAGCACCTGTAGATTCACAGTAGCATAATACCATCAAAGCATAGAGATATTTCACTATAAACAATATAGGATCATATATATATTGACCATATAAATGCATATAACAACACAATATTCAGAGATACACAAAAATATGGAGGAAAACTCAAATAGATTTACTAGTAAAAGTTGTAGAAGAGAGGATTACAACCACTTGGTCTGACCTAGCGCCATCCTCCCAGCTTGAAAGCCCTCTTCACCTCATACAAAGCAAGATCACCCAACAATGTCTTCAAAGAGAAACCAGCAGCACCTCTTTGCAAATTACCGAATTCCAACCTTTGGATCTCTTGGATGAGGGATCCATTTATAGATATTTGCAGGGGGGTGAGTCAACTTTTGCGATTTTGATTAGTGTCATCTCTCTGATAGTTCTTAGTTCCACATGGAGATTGTAGATCTCTTACTCATCCCTGGGTGAACTCAGAGAGGCAAGTGTCAAATGAGCAGTTTCTAGAAGATTCTCTAGGTTTTCACCTAGCAAACTACTTGTGCCATCTGTCTGCTCTGGCTTATCACACCCTATAGAAGGGCTTTCCAGTATGCATCACACTTTTTGCATGTGGTAGGTGAGATGCATCGTACCTTTAGCACTGGGTAGTCTGTATGGTCCTGATTTGACCAGTTTTGAATAGATTTTCATGGAGAACTTCTGGGAGATGATGTAATCAATTGACCTTGCTCCTTTAAGGTACGAAACAAAACTTTTAGGGACTTAGAAGCCCTTGATTTATGGACATATGTGATTGGGGTTGTAGTGCCAAAATATGTCTATAACAGGATGTCGATGAAATCATTAATTTTACTGATCGTAGCTGTCATGATCTATTTACTCCCATATCCGATCATGATGATGATTCTATCGTAGTTTATTTTTCGAAGCCACCTATTTATGATGATCTATTTGTCAACAAAGTCAAAACCCCCTAGACTGTTGAGGCACTTCAGCCTGAGCTGATGGTTATGTTAGGCCCTCACTCTCCTGAGGTTGGTTTCACTTCTGATCAGGAAATTTTTGGAACACCAAGCCTCCTCATCACTCATTTATATGCATTGAAGATCAATTTCACACATAGAACATACTTCCTCCACTTGAACTGCATGATCCCATCACTCATGCATCGAAGGAGTATTGCATTGAAAGCATGCGTGCACAACACAAGTTGTCTTTGTTTCTTTCGTTTGCTTGCATGTCACAGTCAAGAGTATGTGCATGCTTCACAACTTCTTGTAGTGTCGCACGACACCATGACAAGTCCACTAATTACATGTCATTCACTTGCACTCATTTATGTTCTGTGGACACATTTAAACATGGAGTGCGTTTTTCTTCATTGTTATATCTTTCTTGTTTGCTGGTTCACAAAACTGGGTTTCTCGTGGACCATCCCTTCACCAACATGGGTCAACCAATGCGCAAGTGGCTACATTGGAAGTATCACTTCACATGATCAGGCCCATGCATCGATAGCTTAGGAGTAGAAATAATGTTTTCTTTTGGTTTTTTTCTTGCATGCTTGTTTTCTTACTTACCTCGCATGTTTGTGTGTCTACTTTCTTATTTGATTACTTTCTTTGTTTTCACATTTACTTCTTCTTCTTCTTTGTTTTGTTATTTTTTTCTTGTTATGCACTTGTAGGTTAGTTTCACATGAAACCATGCGTGACTCTTGAAAGAAGTTAGGTAAAGTACAAAAGGCCTTATGCAGCTATCACTTCTTGGTTATCTGTCGTCCTCCCTCTCTATGAACAACTTGTTATCTTTAGTCCATGATACGCCAATGGAAAATACGTACTGTTCGAAGTGATCCTTGGTGAAAACATAAACACTTGCACACTAACTAGTGTCACATACTCTAGTTGGTTGCTTTTGGTTTAACCCTTGGCAGCTCAGTCAAGTAGTGTAAGGCGAGGGGGGAAAAATTCACAAGCACATTAGAGGTACATATAAAAATACTTCTTTGAAGGAACAACCTCTTCTTCTCTCAATAAGTTAGGATCCCTCTTCCACCTCTAAAATGAATAAGTGTTATGCACAGATATGAAAAGTGAAAAATTGAAAATGAAAAATGAATAAAGTGAAAGCAGAGAAAGGATTCCTGAAAGGGATGTGATGCAATTAACTCCATCGGGTCACTAACCAGGCTTGATGGGAGCGGAGAGATGTTTGTGTTCCTGTGTGACTTTGTCGGCATACTGTTTAGGCCTGCTGGTAGTGGAGCAACACCAAGGATGAAACTAAAAGTCTGATGACTATGCTACTTTTGCACCAATATACCCCTCAACCCAAATCAAAACTATTGTGTCGACTTGGCTTTAAATGTGTGTCAATCAACCAAGCACTTGGAAAATGCTACATCTTACAATCAAGCAAGTGTCGGAACTGTTAGCACTCCAGGAAACTCTCCTAGGTTGTAGCTTGGAGATTCCTGGTAACATATAAATCTTCAATATCATTCTCTGAACTATTGGAATGGATTGGGTTTTGGATCAAGTCATATGATTGTTTCAACTCTGTTTTCATTCAAGACATGCATGAACACCCTCAATTTGACAAGGCTTTCGACCACTAATGCTCAATAGTTTATAGATTCAATGAATAGATGGAGAATCCTGACTGTACCAGTAGATACATACATAAACACATATGAATGGCTAGCTACAGAAAGTAAATGAAGCTTGCAAATATGATTTATCAATGTAGAGATAAGATCACAGTTATCTAGCATTAGACACATAAGAAAACATGAATAACCTATTCAAGTGCAAGCTTAGAACAAAGGAGAAGATGGTGATTGAACATGTAACAATAAAAGAAGCTTGTATTACTGGAATGAAGATGAGACGCTGGGAGGAACAAAGTATCCATAGTCTCCAAAAGTTGAATGCTTAATACTTTGAACTTTCAGCCATTTATAGGCTTTTTACAATGCTCTCTAACTCTATGAGGCTCAAGATGTCTTAATCTATCCCCTCTGTCTTCTAACTACTTGATGCCATAACTAGACAAACATGAGCTCAAAGGGATTTTTTTTCTAATAAACACAGTAACCAAATTCTGGTAATTTCGCCACACTGTCAGGTGGCTCGCTCGTGCCAGCGATGTTCCATGATCATTTATGTTGGTTTGACTGCATCATGTTGTTGTTTTTCCCCTTTCTCCCATGCAGTCTGTATTTCAGTTCAACTGTCAAACTGTGAAAAACAATGACAAAGCCAACCAATTTCCTCCCTGGGTGACTGGCAGGAAGTGGGGTACGGGGGTAGTTGGGCTGTTCGATTGGGAGGAATGGATGGAGGAGATCAATTGCTGGAGGCTTGAAGTTGTGGCGGGAGTGGAATAAGTTCGAGTCGTCCGATCTTAGATGGGCAGATCAAACGGTTATCGGGTGGAGGAGGTGTTCGAAGGATAACTCCTTGGAGAAATTTTCTTTAGGTGGAAATTGTCTATATTGGGCAGTCATCGAGTGGTAAGAGGTAAAGGTCAGAGCCCGCCTGATTCCATTCATCGGGTGCCATGTAGTAGTGGAGGAGAGAGGGGAAACCGCTTTTATCGGGTGGGTATCCCTCTCGCTTGTTGCCCGAGAAAAATGCATGATATCCGTTAGATTTGGCGGAAATGATCTAACGGTGGTGATTGGTCGGAGCGGGTGAGCATAAAGCACTAGTTGGATGAAGTTTGGACCATCATATTAGTGGGAAGATTGATGGCAAGGATCGGAGAATGAAGAGCACAGCGGAAAGGAGATCAACTGAGAGTAGACCCGTCAATATTTATGAGCACATGTTGGGTCCCTATAATACTAGTGATTGCCCCATTACTATTGTAGTTATACCTCTTATTTATATTGTTCTGCCCCTATTACCCCCATATTGTTATTTCTGTGCCCCATAGAATCCCTCTATTGTTATTTTTGTGGCTTTATATTATTATTGTTAGGTCGGCTGGATTATATTGTGACTCCTTAGACTCCTATATATAGAAAGGAGGTTTTGTCATTTGTATCATCCAAGAATTGTTCATTTATGTGATGTAAAGGAGGTTTCCCCCTCGAAGAGGCTGAATTCTAAGGTGTTGATCTTTCTTTTCTATCTTTTCTTGAGCTGGTTTCATAACATTTGGTATCAGAGCTTTGGATTCTAGGGTTTCGCTGCTCCAAATAGGTCATCGTGGAATTTTCGCTATAACTTTTTTTCTGTGATGTTTCAGAAGTCGCAAAAAAAACCCATTTGAGAAGAATTGGCGCTGAACCTTGGGTCCAAATTTCAGAGCTTTTCGCGTGATATGTTCGGAGATATGATCTGAGGAACTTGGCCTTTTTGCAGACTCCTGAATTACATTCAAAACAGGTGACCTGGGGAAAACCGTCATAACTCTCTCTCTGAGGATCGGATTGAAATTTCATAAAAAGGTATAGAAAGAGGACGGACTGTAGCTTTTTGTGTGTGTGTTTCAAATTCAAAGGTTGAAACAGTGACTCGTGGCACGTCGTACAAGTTCGCTCTACTGAAACAGTCTAAAAGCAAGTAACTGTGGGAGATTTCACATAACTCTTACTTGGAGAATCCAATTTGGCTCAGACTTGTGGTATTGGAAAGAGGACGCAGAAGGCTACTACAGGTAGCAAGTTTAGTACTGGATGATCTGAAATTACAGAGATACATCAGATTCAATATCAGGCTTCTATAGAGTGAAAAAAGGTGTGTAATTTTTTTTTAATTTTTTATCTAAGCTTGGTTTAACGGAATTCAAAGGGCATAGTAAAGCATTATTATCAGTAACTGATGCCCCGAGGAAAGAAAATGCAAATACCTAGTAAGGAACCTGAAAGCTCTAGCATGACTCATGAAGAAGAGGAAGAAATGCTACATGATATATCAAAATTACAAGAACAAGTGCAACAAATGTCATGCTCACAAAAGCTAACAGAAGCTAAGATAAGTGGCGTGGAATCTAAGATAAATGGCGTGGAATCTAAGATAAAGGGCATGGAAGCTAAGATGGAGGATTCGATGGTAAATTTGAAGATAGATTTGAAGACAGACATGGAAGAATTGAAGAACTTGCTACAAGAAAGGGTCACTAATGGTGAAAAGGTAGTAAAGGAAACTCATGATGAGAACAAAAGAAATGTTAATCATGATTCCATAGACTCCAATGTTGGATCGAAGACTCACCATGTTCCAAAAATCGATATGAGGAAGTTTGATGGCAAGGATCCTGCCACATGGATATTACAGATGGAGCAATTCTTCGATCTCAATAATGTGCAAAACACACAAAAGGTACGTATGGCAACTTTATATTTGGAACCAAATCAGTTTGTATGGTATCAATGGCTTTGTTCTCGTAAACAATTTATCACTTGGGCAATTTTTACGGAAGAATTGATAGCACATTATGATGATACAAAAAGCAACACTTTTTTTAGCCAATTGATAAGTCTCAAACAAAAGGGTTCAATAATGGAGCACATTGAGGAGTTCCAAAAATTGAAGGGTAAAAGATATTCCAGAGGAGCATAGGATTGATGTGTTCATAGGGTCTTTAAAGGATAATATCCAACATGATGTGCGCCTTTGGGAACCTGATTCATTAGAGAAGGCATTCAGGTTAGCAAGAAAAATGGAAAGCAAAATTATGGCAACTAGGAAGCATACCATTCAAAACTATAAAGATGGAAGTGTTGTTGCCCATAGTCTTCCACAACCTACAAGGTTGACACCACAACAATTGGAAGAAAAAAGAGCAAAAGGGCTTTGTTACAATTGTGATAGCAAATACACAAAAGGTCATAAGTGTGCTGAGAAGAAATTATTCTACATAGATTGTGAAGAGGAAGAAGAAAAGGAGCAAGAAAGGTCAAAAGAAGAGGATATATTCCAGGAACAAAGCCTAGATGAAGAACAAATAAATCCGACCATATCTTGTAATGCATTGGCGGGAATTACCACTCCTCAAACCATCAAGATAGAAGGACAAATCAAGAAGAAAAAGGTAATAGTGTTGATTGATTCAGGAAGCACCCACAATTTTATTCATTGTAGGGTAGCAAAAGAATTGAATTGCTTCCTATATCCAGCACCAGAGTGTCAAGTGATGATTGCAAATGGAGGAACAATAAATTGCTCTGGAAAGTGCCATAATATCAAGCTATCCATGGGAGAATATGTATTGACTAGCCCAATGCTTTCCATTCCAATGGGAGGTGCGGATGTTGTACTAGGAGTCCAATGGCTACAATCCTTGGGTACAATAGCTTTTAATTTTCAAGAACTTTTCATCAAATTTTCTTCAGAAGGAAAGGAAGTTGAATTAAGGGGTATTGCAGGGAAACCAGGAAAGATAATCAGCTCTCATGGTATGACAAAGCTTCTAAGAAAGGAGCAAAGAGGTGTAATTGCACAATTATGCTCACTAGATGTTTCCACATTGGAATCATCTATTTCTCCAGATCTCCAAAAAGTCTTGGACAATCATTCCAAGGTATTTGAAACTCCCAAGGGTCTCCCACCTATGCGTGATCATGATCATGCTATTCATCTGATTCCAGGAAGTGTTCCTCCAAACATCAGGCCGTACAGATATCCCTATGTCCAAAAAAGTGAAATTGAACGTATGGTTGCAGAAATGCTAGAGGCTGGTATAATTCAACCGAGTCAAAGTTCTTTCTCAGCTCCAGTAGTATTGGTGCACAAGAAGGATGGATCATGGCGCATGTGTCCAGATTATAGGGAGCTCAACAAGCTCACTATTAAAGATAAGTTCCCCATTCCTGTTATTGATGAATTACTGGATGAATTGCATGGATCAATTTACTTCACCAAGTTGGATCTTCGTTCGGGATATCATCAAATCAGAATGAAGATTGAAGACATTCCAAAAATGGCATTTAGAACTCATGAGGGTCATTATGAATTTTTGGTCATGCCTTTTGGCCTTACCAATGCACCTTCAACATTTCAAGGTTTGATGAATTCAATTTTCAAACCATTCCTTAGAAAATTTGTGTTAGTATTTTTTGATGATATACTAATCTACAGCAAGTCTTGGAAGGATCATGTTGAACATGTTGACAGGGTGCTACAACTATTGGAGGAGAAACAATTATATGCAAAAAGATCCAAATGTTTCTTTGGAGTCCAGGAGGTGGAATATTTGGGTCATATTGTATCTCATGAAGGAGTTAAGGTAGACCCTAGCAAAATTAAAGCCATTAAGGAATGGAAAATCCCCACATCCATAAAGCATCTGCGAGGATTTCTTGGGTTGACAGGGTATTATCGCAAGTTTGTTAAGAATTATGGGAGAATAGCAGCACCTCTAACAACATTATTGAAGAAAGATTCATTTTCATGGACTTCGGAAGCAACAAAGGCCTTTGAACATCTTAAAGAGGCAATGTGCCAAGCACCGGTCTTAGCTACACCGGACTTCACAAAAACCTTTATTGTGGAATGTGATGCTTCAGGAAATGGAATTGGTGCTGTTCTAATGCAAGATGAAAGACCCATTGCTTTTGAAAGTCGTCCAATCAAGGAAAAGTTTTTAAGCAAAGCTATTTATGAGAAGGAAATGTTGGCAATACTCCATGCACTTAAGAAATGGCGACCCTACCTAATGGGAAGACACTTCAAGGTAAAAACATATCATGATAGCCTTAAATACTTTTTAGAACAAAGATTATCCTCTGAAGAGCAACAAAAGTGGGTCACAAAGATGTTGGGTTATGACTTTGAAATCATCTACAAAAAAGGGAAGCAAAATGTGGTGGCAGATGCACTCTCAAGAAAGGATGAGGATGTGGAAGCATTGTTGTGTGCCATTTCTATTATCCAACCAGATTGGATAAACAAAGCAAGGGAGGAATGGAAGAATGACGAAGAAGTGTGGACACTTATTCGAAAGCTACAACAAGATTCCAGTACTTCTGATACATTTAGCTGGCAAAATGATTCGTTATGGTACAAAGATCGCTTATACCTCTGTAAGAATTCCCAGCTAAAACAAAAGATTCTTATGGAATTGCACACTTCTCCCTTAGGAGGGCACTCAGGATTTTTAAAAACTTACCACAGGGTTAAGAAGGAATTTTTTTGGGATGGCCTTAAATCAGATATTCAAAAGTTTGTGGCGGAATGTTTGGTTTGCCAGCAAAATAAAGTTGAAACAATTAAGACACCGGGTCTATTACAACCTTTATCCATTCCAAGCCAACGTTGGGAGGAGGTTTCAATGGATTTTATCACAGGTTTACCCAAGTCTGAGGGAAAGAGTGTCATCATGGTGGTAGTTGACAGACTTACCAAGTATGCACACTTTTGTGCATTATCACATCCATTTAAAGCCAGTACAGTTTCTACTGCATTTATGGAAACAGTTCAAAAGCTACATGGAAACCCAAAGATTATTGTAAGTGACAGAGATCCCATTTTCACTGGAAATTTTTGGACAGAATTATTTTCTTGTCTTGGTACTCAGTTAGCTCATAGCTCATCTTATCATCCTCAATCTGATGGGCAAACTGAGATAGTAAACAAATGTTTGGAAGGATATCTTCGTTGCTTTGTATCTGATAAACAGACACAATGGGTCAAATGGTTGCCTCTGGCTGAATGGTGGTATAACACTTCCTTCCATACAACAACAAAAATGACCCCATTTATGGCACTTTATGGGTATCAACCCCATCCATCACATCATATTTAAGAGAAAATTCTAAGGTTCAGGCAGTGGAACATCACATCGAACATCAACAACAAGTCCTCCAACTCTTAAAGGATAACCTCGTGTTGGCACAAAATAGAATGAAACAACAGGCAGATCAACATCGCAGTGAAAGAAGTTTTGATGTAGGTGATTGGGTATTCCTACGGCTACAACCATATAAGCAAATGTCCCTAAAGCAAGCTAAGAAGGATAATAAATTATCACCAAAGTATTATGGTCTGTACAAGGTGTTGCAAAAGATTGGTACTATGGCATACAAATTGGAGCTTCCTGCAGCTTCTCGATTGCACCCAGTTTTCCATGTTTCATGTTTAAAGAAGGTTATAGGTGACAAGCTCCCAATTCAAACAATATTGCCAGAACTTGATGAGGAAGGGAAAATTATATTGGAACCGGAAGCAGTCACAGAAACAAGAACTCGACAGCTACGAAATCGATCAATTTCAGAGTATCTTATAAAGTGGAAGAACTTATCCGCTGAAGATTCCACAAGGGAGGATGAGAATTTTATGCAGAAGTATCCAGAACTACTCAAGCGTTGAGGACAACACTTTTTTGAAGGAGAGGGGCATGTTGGGTCCCTATAATACTAGTGATTACCCCATTACTATTGTAGTTATACCCCTTATTTATATTGTTGTGCCCCTATTACCCCCATATTGTTATTTCTGTGCCCCATAGAATCCCTCTATTGTTATTTTTGTGGCTTTATATTATTATTGTTAGGTCGGCTGGATTATATTGTGACTCCTTAGACTCCTATATATAGAAAGGAGGTTTTGTCATTTGCATCATCCAAGAATTGTTCATTTATGTGATGTAAAGGAGGTTGCCCCCTCGAAGAGGCTGAATTCTAAGGCGTTGATCTTTCTTTTCTATATTTTCTTGAGCTGGTTTCATAATAGCACAGGTGTATGATTTTGAAGTCTGGATTATGGCCAAAGTGGTGCAAGAGGAGGCGTGGACCATTAGAGATAAAACAGGGGACATTTCCATCAAAATAGCAGCAATCCACCTCAGGGCTAACATTGGCTCCTTCTCAGGATGAAAGCCTCCATGTGAGGTTTCAAGAACTGCATAATGCTTCCTTTCCAGTAATAACCAAAACAAACTTATCTCCTAGTGTTCCATTAGGCATGGATTTTATTTGCATAGAAAACAAAAACTGAAAAAGCCTATTACAATATTAAGGCCTTAAAGCCTCATATGAAGTAAAGTTTCAAAAACCACCCATTGACTGGGCCATCAAAAAAACCTTCCCCCTCCAAATTATGCAGAATGAAAGTATTGTTCATCTAAACTTGAGCAATGAAAAATGGTCCCGTCCATAAGGTATCAAATTTACCATGGTTGCCCTTATTTTCCTTCAATGCATCCCATTTGAGAACCCAGTCACCAACCTGAAAACTGTCCATTTTTGCCTTCCTATCAAAGGTTTCTTTTATCTTCTTAAGATGAATTCTTGAATTCTCAACTAGTTGTTCTCTGATCGGTTGTAATTCAACCAAGTTACTCATTCTCCTTGCCATGTCGTTCTCTTCATCCTATTCTTCTTGCAAGAATTTGGCCACAAGGAGAATTAGCTAGATAGAAAAAACAACATCAGTGCCATAAACCAACTTAAATGGTGAATTTCCTATGGACTTCTTGTTGGTAACTCTGTCAGCCCACAGTGCAAACTTCAACTTGGAATCCTAGTTCTTTTTGTTGTCCTACAACAATTTTTTGATTATCCTTACAAGACTCTTGTTAGATGATTCTGCCAGACCATTGCCTTGAGGATAATATGAGGTAGAATGCACCAACTAAATTCCCATGGATTCACACATGTCTAACAATTCTTCTACCCTGAAAGCTGCTGCGTTATCAATGACTAGTTTGGTTGCACAACCAAATCTAGTGAAAATATTCTCATTCAAGGACTTTATGTTAACCTGATGATTAGCATTTTTAGTGGGTATAGCCTCAATCCATTTGGTGAAATAATCAGTGGCTACCAAGATCCATTTGTGATGGCCATTTGTGAAGAGCCTATGTTACCATGACTATAACAAAATGCTGGTTAAGTCGATAAAATGCAGAAAGAGGAAGAATATTTTTTTTATAATCAGTCATGCTGGGAAGCCAATCTATTCCAAGCTTGTTGTTGGACCGTTTAGCCTTGATTTTAGTTATTTAATATTGTTTAAATCAAAACATGATATGTGTTTGGATTTTTCATGGATATGGAGATCATAATAAGCAAGCATGATTCTCGACAACCTTGTAAGAAATCATATCTTATGTGGAGAAAAATTATAAGGAAAATGTTACATGTTCGTTGCCTTGTTTTTGTCTCATCCATATTAGTAATGTGTTAGAACTTGGGTGATCTAAGAAATATTGAGATCTAGACACCGTTTCTCTTCATTTTGTTTTGCCTCATTAACAAAGTGGGGACACTGAGATGTAGTTTGCGTCATGTGTGTTATTTTAAGGAAAACATTGTATATATAGACAATATATTTTATTTGGCTCTGGATGGAATATGGATTTTTTTGAGCCTTACTGGGACATGATATATTGATGACTGTTTAGAAACATTTCAGAGTACATTTTTATTATACCATTACAAGTGCACACATTTTTATTTCATGTATGCACTACTTCATTTATTTTATTTTAGTAAGTAGCTCTCTTGAAAATGGTTGAGGAATGGTTATAAACTTGACCTATAGGAACTTATTATTTTATTCTTAATAGGAAGAAGGATGGGTGGTTTGTTGTGCCTCCAAGGAATGATTTACTACATAGAAAAAAGCTAGTGATAGGGACATCTCTACAAATTCATCTTGCTATGAATTCGATCAGAATAGTTCATTACGTAATTTAGATTCACTGGATATGAAGCTCCCTCAGCAATTAGATCACCACAAATATGGTTATCAACTACAAATTAGAGATGGACCCAACTCGAGCATAACCCATTTCTGCAACTTCCTCAAATGGAGAGCCCAAAGCTTCCCTGCAATATTGCCAATTTATCCTCCATCTCGGAATAGGCATGGATACTCCATGACATGTTTATTGGAATTTGTAAACATGGGGATACTCTTAGCACACTCAAAGTGTACAAGGCTTAATGATCAACAACAACAAGGTGCATTTTATGGTGATGAGCAGGTTTACACAGACTTGAGAATGTTAAATAAATACTGCATTAACGACTGTCGAATTGTGAAAGCTAGTAATGGAGGTTTTAACTTTGTAGGTCACAATAGATTGAGAATTATCCTATACCATGTTGCTAGGACTTGTGTCAGATAGGATTTCCAATCAATTGCATATTCGAATGCATATACATTCTTACAATTTTTTGTTATCAAGGAATCCAATTCCAGTTATACAAGGGAGTTGAAATTGTGGAGCTAATCAATAGATATGAATTTAGTTTTCTACCATATTTAAATTTGATTCAAACTTTTGGATTTATATGTTAAAGAGTAAAATCTCTTGTAGGATGGAGAAATCTTGAACATTTTTCTCTTACCTCATAATATGTCATGAAATGAAGTTCCAATTGAGGATCTTGCATATTCAAATTCAATCACATGAATGTATTTTCAACAAATATAAGTATGTTGCCTTATCATTTTCATGCTTTCTTTCCAAAATTGTTAACTTTAAAATAAAAAAAATCATTAAGGTTTAAAATGACTTTACTATTAGCTTTAAAAAAGTAGATTTTTTTTTACCATAAAGAATGGAGACTTAAGGTAATTAAAATCTCTATTTGGGAACTCTCAATGTTGAAACCACCTTAAAAGAACATTTAAAATAATTTTGTTTATTTTTTAAAATAATTTTTCATATTGTCTCTAGAGAGACAATAGTTGGAATTATGGACATATAGTCTCTATACAAACAATATGCTTTTAATCTCAGTGATTGTCCCTAAATATATAAAAATGTAATTATCTCAAGAGACAAAAAAAATGTGAGAGGAATCACTCCTTTTCAGATGCCCCTTATTGCATAACACTTATTTTAATTATTGTTTTAATAGAAGTCTTATATACCTTACAAATACCCTCATTTCAATAGCCATAAGGATCTTCGTGGTGGTGGAGTAAGCACATTGTTTTATGTGGATAGTCTCATTATTATATGAATAATCAACCATCATATTAGTAACAAAATGCAACAATATACCTCACTCCAATCTCCATTAAAATTTAATAACTATAGGCATCATGGTATATTATAGATAGAACAAGCACATAATCCCTTGTGAATCCATTAATAATGTACCCCAAATAGAGTGCCCCAGTCACTTGTGAATACCCCATTTACATAAGGATAAATATCATGTTATCATGAAAGTGAAAACCCCATTAATTTACACAAAATTCATGATATATTAAAAATTAAATAAACACACAGTCCCATCGTAACATAAAATAATATAAAATTTCATTTTAAAAATAATTTAATAATTCCAAAAGAAAACACCATCAATAATAAAGAAAAAAGAAAATAACACTATCATAGTTTAGTTTACGTGTAAACATGTATTATTATTATTATTATTCAAATTTTGAATTTATTATTATTAAAATATATATATTAAAGCGAGAAACCTGGGAAATAAAATTAAATATCATGAACATTTACGTGTAGATTCATTGAATTTTGAAATTTTTTACGATTAACTCAATAAACTGAAACCACCTCCTGCTGGTTTGACATGTGAAGGTTTTCCCATTGTAGGGAAAAAACCAAAACCAAGAAAATAGACATAAATATCGTGAAGATGGGATCATACCAAAGCCGCCGACTCAACCGTGTCGAGTGGACCCTTCTTTCTACATTACCTTTCCATGCCAAGATTTACTAAGTATGGAAATACTACTTAACTATTAAGATATAGAAACTAGATAACCCAAAATTGTCCAAGGAATGAGATTGATGCTTGAGAGGAAGAGTTTACTATAAAACTTGACGAGGGAGATCCCGTGGACTACATTAACCATCTTATGAAATTGAGCTGGTCTCTCATCACCCGACCACCCCTCCACTCACCCCTCAACATATGATAAAGTTGTTGAATGATGTCCCACATTTTTTGCATTAACCAATCCAAAGAATGGGGCCACATTGGATTACTAATGGAGAGAATTAGAGGTTGACTGCATATCCGAAAGCTACACTCAATTGTACATGGAGAACCGATCCCATTTGAAATGAGAATGTATTGATAAAGGATGAGAACATATGGACCTATTCCTTTCTTCCTTCCCAAGAGGTATGGTCTTGGAGCTGTGACGATCCTTAAAATTTTTCAGTGATTGGGTTAGAATCTGTGTTATGATCAAGGGATCTTGGGAAGGACTCTATCACTTGAAAATTGAGATAATCACATGTATGAATGTAACTCTGTTGGGACGATGTTTGGTCCTATGTGTGTTCTATTTCAACAATGAATGTTTGAGAATTTGTACGAGTGAGGCTGTGATTGAAAGGAACAAAGCCTCTAGAGGGTATGGCCCTTTTTGTGACCCAATCTATCTCAATGTTGGCTGCTCAATGAATCTGATTGAATTTATCTGAATTGATCCAATTTAAAATAAGAATTTATTGATATAGGAGGAGAAGGTTTGATGATGTGCCCTTTTATCACCCAATAGGTATGGTCTATGAGTTGAGACCATCCTTAAAATATCTTAGAGCTGAACGATTGGATAAGATCTCTGATGTGATTGAGAGATCCTGGGAAGTGTAATACCCCTAGTTGGATCCCCATAATAGAAATGTAAATATATAAAAGGTGAGAGGGTGGGAGCTTAACAAGGTAGTATGTAAATGTATATTTAAAATTAATAAAAAACATTATTGATTGTAGAAGAAGAGGGACAAAAACATGGGGGGCTATGATTTCGTAAAAGAGGAAAGAAAGGGGCCCCAAGGAGAACAAAGACATAATTATTTATTCCTAAGCATGTGTTATTTACCTTGTATTATTCTAAATCATATTGACCTTGGATTAGGTTCCAAGTGAGATATGTGGGCTTATTAAGAAGCCACATTGTGAATTGTGAGAATGCATATATATTACATGACTTCTGGTTATGCAAGGGATGTCCATCATTCTATGGGAAGCCTTTGGGAAGACCCTATGCTGCCATGACCATAACAAAATGCTAGTTAAGTCAATAAAATGTAGAAAGAGGAAGAATAATTTTTTTATAATCAGTCATGCTGGGAAGCCAATCAATTACAAGCTTTTTGTTGGACTATTTAGTCTTGATTGTGGTCAGTTAATATTGTTTAAATCAAAACATGAGATGTGTTTGGATTTTTCATAGATATGGAGATGAGAATAAGCAAGCAGGATTCTCAACAACCTTGTAAGAAATCATATCTTAGGTGGAGAACAATTATATGGAAAATGTTACATATTTTTCTCCTTGTTTTTGTCTTATCCATATTAGTAATGTGTTAGAACTTGGGTGAGTTGAAAAATATTGAGATCCTGACACCGTTTCTCTTCATTTTGTTTTGCCTCATTAACAAAGTGGGGACTGTGAGATGTAGTTTGCATCAGGTGTGTGTTTTTGAGCAAAACATTATATATCTAGACAATATATTTGATTTGGTTCTAGATGGCATATGGATTTTGTTGAACCTTACTGGGAGACGATCTTTTGATGAATGTTTAGAAAAACTTCATAGTACATTTTTATTCTACCATTACAAGTGCACACATTTTTATTTCATGTATGCACTACTTCATTTATTTTATTTCAGTAAGTATCTCTCTTGAAAATGGTTGAGGAATGCTATAAAACTTGACTTATAGGAATTTATTATTTTATTCTTAATAGGAAGAAGGATGGGTGGCTTGTTGTGCCTCTGAGGAATGATTTACTAAGTAGAAAAAAGCTAGTGATAGGGATGTCTCTACAACTTTAGCTGGCTATGAAGTCAATCAGAATAGTTCATTACTTGAATTAGATTCATTGGATATGAAGCTCCCTTAGCAACTAGATCACCACCAATTTGGTTACCAATTGCAACAATTCTTAGGCTGCAAACAGGAGATGGACCCAACTCGAGCATAACTCATTTCTACAACTTCCTCAAATGGAGAGCCCAAAACTTCCATACAATATTGTCAATTCATCCTCCATCTCGGAATAGGCATGAATACTCTAAGACTTGTTTATTTGGAATCTTCAAACATGGAGATGCTTTTACCATACTCAATGTGTACAAGGCCTCATGATCAACAACAACAAGGTGCATTTTATGGTGATGAGCAGGTTTACACAAACTCGAGAATGTTAAATAAATACTGCATCAATGACTATCGAATTGTGAAAGCTAGTAATGGAGGTTTTAACTTTGTAGTTCACAATAGATTGAGAATTATCATATACCATGTTGCCACGACCTGTGTCAATTTTACAACTTTTGTAAAACCTTCATCAAGACAGGATTTCCAATCAATCGCAGATTCAAATACATATGCATTCTTACAATTTTTGTTATCAAGGAATCCAATTCCAATTATACAAGGGTATTGAAATTGTGGAGCTAATCACTCGCTATGAATTTAATTTTCTACCATATTTAAATGTGATTCAAACTTCTGGATTTATATGTTAAAGAGTAAACTCTCTTGTAGGATGGAGAAATCTTGAACATTTTTCTCTTTCCTCATAATATGTCATGAAATCAAGTTCCAACTGAGGATCTTGCATATTCAAATTCAATGACATGAATGTATTTTCAACAAATATAAGTGTGCTACCTTATTATTTTTAGGGTTTCTTTCCAAAATTGTTAACAATTGAAAAAAAAATCATTAAGATTTAAAATGACTTTTCTGTTAGCTTTAAAAAAGTAGATTTTTTATTTTATTTTATTTTACCATAAAGAACAAATATTTAAGGTAATTAAAATCTCTATTTAGGAACTCTGAATGTTGAAACCACCATAAAAGAACATTTAAAATCATTTTGTTTATTTTTTTAAAATAATTTTTCATATTGTCTCTAGAGAGACAATAGTTGGAATTATGGACATATAGTCTCTATAGAGACTATATGTTTTTAATCTGAGCTATTGTCCCAAAAGATATAACAATGTAATTATCTCAAGAGACAAAAAAATGAAATTTTCTCTAAAGAGACGACAATTCTTGCGTGCCTTTATAGAGACAAGAATAATATGTATTGTATATTGTCTTTATAGGGACAAATTTTCAAGAAAATAATTTGAGACAACTGCTTAAAGACAAAATTTAAGACAATATATAGATTTCATTTTGTGGCAAGTTAGACAATTGACTAGAAAATTGTCTTAAAATGTGGTACATGTAATGTGATGGCCTCACAAGGAGAGATATTTGGAGTAATAGATAACGTTATTTCATCTCAAGAGTAAACTTTTAGGAGATTCTATCATATTAATCTGAATATAAGAGTATATGTGCATGTTTTTCTTGGTTTTGAATTCCATGCCTGGGTGAGAGTCGGTTGGGGAGAGACTAGCTAGGGAGAACAAAAAGGAAGAATGTCTCTTGAACGTGTGTCAGTGCATCCAGTCCCTTTGGTAAAACATATTGTAGTTCCATTTTTTTGTTTATGAGTTGAGTGTGTCATTCCTCCGAATCTTTGTATCTCTGCAAAGCTATTTTGAAATGCAAGATTTAATTTGAAACTAAAGTAGGAACTCCCACCTCATCGCAGTGTAATGCAAAACTTCATCCAATTAGTCCTTGCCCATTCGTCGAACGGGGAATATAGCTAGGGTAAAGAGTGGGATCAGCCTCGGAATGTTTTGAAATCCCAATCATCTTCAAGGACTGAAGGAATTCTAGGTGAATCCAATTGAAACATGCCTAGTCGAGTTGACTAATCGAGAGTCAACTAGTCAACCTCGTTATTTTATGATTGAAAATAAATGGTCCGTGAGCCCAAACCAAAGCCCCGTGGGACCCAGTTGAATTTTTTGGTCTTGTATAAGTTGGAATTGTTTTAAACATGCATAGTTTAACCAAACCCCCAACCACTCTTTGTTTGAGCAGAAAATTTGTGCAGTGGAACATTAAGGTTATATTTTTTTGTTTGACATAAAGAAATAAAACAGAAGGTTCCCTGTATTTTGTTATTTTCATTTATTTTTGAAATGAGTCGCGACACACTTTTGTTGAGCCACATAACAATCAACGAAGAATGACCTTCCTCATGTCTTTAGGATTTAGTACAATTTGTGCTCAAAGGTATGATATTAAGGCTACTTAGATTAGAAGAATGACATCCAACCTGCATATCAAATCCATGAATATAAAGGTCTATCTTTTTCTAACATTTTTTCAGTGGTGGAGGGTGGGGAAGGGTGAAATTGTATATCTATATGTTAAATGAAATGGATTTATAGCAATAGATTATATACCTTGAGATATGTCACAATACTTCTAGTTCTAAGATCTAGATCCCTTATTCTTAGCCACAAGTTGAGGTTGTTGAAGGAACATGGCCTATCATTATATCATGGTAAGGAAACAATTCAAGCTCTCACCTAGGCTCTAATTATGTCAATGTTGATGCCCAACATTCAACAATATGCAGCAGCAAACTCTAGCTTATTTTAGCATGAATATTTCCACAGTCGATAACTTGATGAGGTTGAATATTTCTGGTAAACTCTAGCTTAATTTTTTTCTCCAAATCACTAGCATAAGGATGTTTCTATATTATGATTCCCTATAGCTTGGTTCCTTCTTATTGAATGTTTGTGGATCTAGAAGATAGGCTTTATCACATGGGAACTAGGCAATTACAAGTCATGTATAAGTTTCATGCTATTATGAACTTTTGACAAGCCATTATGAACTTTTTTCTCTAGTTCCATGCTTAATTATGAGCTTTTGGCAAGCCATTGTGATTTTTTTGCTCAATTATGTGATTTTATCCCCATAACATCTCATAGAAACCTTAGAAAGTGTACATTGGGAAATACAAACATAACTCATATTTATAATGCATCAAATTAACCATTATGTTGAAAGGAAACACCATATCCCTGTGTATACCCATTATGTTAGTAGGAGGCATCACTCCTTTTTGAATGCCCCTTATTGCATAACAATAATTAATCATTGTTTTAATAGAAGTCTTATATCCCTTACAAATACTCCCATTTCAATAACTGTAAGGATCTTCGCGGTGGTGGAGTAAGCACATTGTTTTATGTTGATAGTCTCATTATTATATGAATAATCAACCATTATATTAGTAACAAAATGCAACAAAATACGTCACTCCAATGTCCATTATAATTTCATCCATTTTAATAACTATAGGCATCATGGTATATTATAAATAGAACAAGCACATAATCCCTTGTGAATCACAAGTGGTGGGAGGCCCATTTGTAAATGCCCATTAATAATGTGCCCCAATAGAGTGCCCCAATCACTTGTGAATACCCCATTTACATAAGGATAAAGATCATGATATCTTGAAAGAGAAAACCGAGGGATTTACACAAAAGTCATGATATATTAAGTCCCATAATAATATAAAATTTCATTTTAAAAAGAATTTGATAATTCCAAAAGAAACATCATCAATAATCATTAATAAAGAAAATAACACTACAAATAACATTATCATAGTTTAGTTACTTGTAAGTATGTATTATTATTATTATTATTCCAATTGTGTAGTTATGTATTATTATTCTTATTCAAATTTTGAATTTATTTTTATTGACCAATATTATGAAAAGGTGAAACATGGGAAATAAAATTAAATATCATAAACATTTACGTGTAGATTCATGGAATTTTGAAATTCTTTTAGGATTAACTCAATAAACGGAAACCAGGAGGACAGGTGAAGGTTTTTGGGAAAAAACCCAAACAAAAGAAATAGACATAAATATCATTAAGGCAAAAACTGAAACCAAAGAAATAGACATAAATGTGATGAAGATGGGTTCATACCGAAGCCGCCGACTGAACCGTGATGACCACATTCACAAGCGGTGCCCACATAGTTTACCCTTACAATCATATAAGTAAATAGAAAGTTGCTATCACCAACAAACGGATTCTTGACCTTCTTATCGGGGTGCAGTGAGCATACCGAAGCCGCCGACTGAACCGTGCCGAGTGTGGTTCCAATCACTCGTTTATCACAAACGGATTCTTGAGCTTGACCTTCTCGGGTCGCCAAAGCTTCTGATCACCGAGTATTCGCTCCTCAAAATGACCATGACGACGAGCAGTGGAAGTGGAAGTATCATAAACCTGCAGGAAGGATGGGCTATTGTCAATAGGGCCAAGAAAGACAAATATATGGTTGATCTGGAAGAATGTTGGGCTTTTATTTACAAAGCTTTCCTACAGCTGAGTAGCCGGTTGGAAGAAGATGTCAACTTTGAGGTGCCTGTGGACGAGAAAGTGGCTATTTACAGTACCGTCTACAATATGTGCAGTCACCATAACCAAATTTATGAGAGACAACTCTATATTTATAACAGATACGAGGATTGCATTAAAGAGTACGTCACCTTTATGGTTTTACCGAATTTGAGGGAACAGAATGATAATCAGGTGTTGTTGAGAGAACTTGTGAAACGCTGGAAAATTTTCAAGGCGATGCTCCGTTATATGCAGGTTGTTTTCTTCGAATATTTAGATCGCTACTTCACTGATAAGTATCGTCTTCCCTCAGTCAGAGAAGTTGGAATCATGTACTTCCGAGACCTGGTTTTGGGGAAAATGGGAAATAATGTGAAGAAAGCAGTGATTGTTGTTATTGACGAAGAGCAAGAAGGAGAGCCAGTTAGAAATGAGACTCTTTTGAAGGATGTTGTGGCCATTTTTGTGGAGGTTCACATGGATTTCTATACAAATGTTTTTGAAGTGGCCATGTTGGAACATACTGGAGATATCTATTCTCGGAAGGCTGCTTCATGGTTTTTAGAAAATTCCTATACGGACTATATGTCAAGGGTAGATGAATATGTGATACGCCAGAAGGAAAAAGTTGCCAGATATTTGCCAGAGTTGCTAGATATTTGCGAGCAAAAGCTATTTCACAAACTGAAAAATGCACTGTTTTCCCATTACATTACACATTTTGTTGAGGATGAAAATTCAGGATGCCTTGCGTTGCTCAGGGAACATAGATATAACGATATTTTGATGATGGGGGGTTTATTTGATAGAGTACCCAATGGCTGGGAATCAATTGCGAATATTTTTAAGCAGCATGTTATTAGTGAAGTAACACCACCTGTTAAACAATTTGAAGATGCTGTAATGCAGAATAATGCAGGGAGAATGGATAAAAGCTTATTGTTGCAGGATGTGTCTGCATTTGTGAGGACGGTCATAGAATTACGTGACCAATATATGAAATATGCAGAACAGAACACTGCTTTTTCCAGGGCTTTAAAAGAAGTATTTGAGGTGATCTGTAATAAAGGAATTGCAGGAAGTACCAGTGCTGAATGGCTGGCTACACTTTGTGATACTGTTAGCAGTAATGAAAAGCTGAGAGGGGACGATATAATTGAAAATGTGGTGGAATTTGTAGAGTATATCTGGGATAAAGATCTGTTTGTTGAATCCTACAAGGAAAAACTAACTCGTAGAATTCTGCTCGGCAAAAGTGCAAATATTGATCATGAGCAGAGCATATTGTCAAAGCTGAAACAGAAATGTGGTGGTCAATTAACGTCACAGATTGCTGGCATGCTAACGGATTGGACAGGATCGCAGGAGAGACAAAGTAATTTCGAAACATATCTTAAAAATAATAGAAATATACATCTTGGAATAGAGTTTACAGCTGCAGTGCTGACAACTAAATTTTGGCCAACATACAAGTGCCCTCACATTAATTTACCTCCAGAGATGGTTAGATGTGTTGAAGCATTTACAGACTATTATTCCGCAGAAGCCCAACATCAAAAACTTAAATGGATATATTCCTTGGGATCCTGTACTATAATTGGTAAGTTTGATAGAAGATCAATAAAACTGATAGCAACAATTTGCCAAACAGCAATATTATTGTTGTTCAATGCTTCTGAAAAGTTGAGTTATTCCAACATCAAAAACCAGTTGAATTTGGCAGAGGAAGAAATTGATGGACTTATATATTCACTGGCCTGTGACAAGTATAAAATTCTTCTCAAGATTCCAGATACAACCACGGTAACTGCATCAGATGACTTCAAAATCAATTTTAATTTTACAGATAAAAAAGGGAAGATAAAACTTCCAATGCCACTGCTGAGCGAGAAGAAAAAATCATCATCGGAGGAGGATATTCATAAGGACAGACGTTTTCTTATTGATGCATCGATAGTACGCATTATGAAGGCAAAAAGGGCTTTACAATACAAAATACTTGTGAGTGAATGTGCTCAGGAACTTCAACGGCTATTCAAGGTAGATTTCACGCAAATTAAAAGGCGGATTGAAGATTTGATTGAGAGGGAGTTCTTGGAACGAGACACAAAAGAAGTTACTTTGTTGAGATATATACCATGAAGCCTATGAAGGTAGCAGGGGAAAGGATGGTAGATTAAAATGTGAGATTGATACAAGAGAGTTATAAAATAACAAATAATTCATGTTTTTAGGTTGATAATGTATTTTCAGTTTTATCTTACATATTTATATTTCAAGCTAGTCATAGTTATAGCACATTATATTAAATTTAATAGATTTATAGAAATTGGTGATATGCCTTGAAATACGTAACAATACTCCTAGCTCTAAGAGCTAGATCTCTTATCCTTAGCCACAAAAACATGTTGTGTAATAAGCATGACATAACATTGTATCATGAGAAAGAAACAATTCTAGTTGTCACTTAAGCTTTAATTACACTAATTTTGATGTCCAACATTCAACAATATGTAGCAAACTCTAAGCCAATATTTTTTTCTCCAATCTACTAGCAAAAGGATGTTTCTTTGTGATTCCCTATCCCTTGGCTCCTTATTGAAGGTTTGAGGATCTAGAAGATAAGATTAATACAATGTGAACTAAGAAAATACAATTCATGTACGGGTAGTCTATTTTAGAAGCAAGTTAGGTGAAAAAAACAATTGTAGTGGCTACTAGAATAGGTTTTCATTCGACCATTTACATCACCATGTGGGTCACCTATCATTTTTGTGCCAAAGAAGGAAAAGACGTGGAGGATGTGTATAGATTACAAGGCATTGAATAAAATCATGCTCAAGAATAGATACCTCCTGCCTAGGATAGATGATCTATTGAAGCAGTTGCAATAAGCCAAATACTTTGCCTAGATGGACTTAAAGTTTCGATATCACCAGGTTAGAGTCAAAGAAGATAACTGGAATACTTTCTTTAAAACCAGGAAAGGTTTGTATGCGTAGTTAGTCATGGAATTTGGATTATGCAATGCACTATCTAGGTTTATGTGATTGATTAATGATGCACTGTTCCCTTTATATGCTCACTTGTTATTGTCTATTTGGATGATATACTATCATATAGTGCTACCTGGGAGGAGCACATCTCACGTTTGACATAAATGTATTTGAAACATTAAAGAAGCACCAAATACTAGCAAATATCATGAAGTGCGAGTTTGCATGATAGTCTTTGGTGTATCTCGGGTATGTGATAGGTGGAGAAGAGCTAAGATAGATCCTGCCAAGATGGAGGCCATCATGAAATGTAAGATGCCTTCTAATGTATCTGAGGTCATGAGTTTTATTGGGGAATAACAATACCTAAGTAAATTCGTAGCCTCATTTTCAATGGTAGAAAAACCACTCCACACCATAAAAACAAGTGGTAAGTGCTTCCAGTGGAGAAGGGTCATCAGAGGCACTTCGAGGAGCTAAGGAAAAAAATCAAGCATAAGTTAGAGCATTACCAAACTTTCATTTTCGCTTTGAAGTGAATAAAATGGGAGTGGGTATGTTATGGGAGCAATATTTATGCAGGGAGGAAGCCCTGTATGCTAACATGATGAAGTGTTTCATAAGGTAATTCTTAAATATGCTACCTACGAGAAGGAGCTCTATGCCCTGGTGCAAGGAATAAAGAAGTGGAAGCACTATCTTATGGGAAAAGAGATATTAAGCCACACATATCACTAGCCATTACAGTACTTGGAGGCCTAGGGCAAGCTACAACAGACTAGGAATTACAAGTGGATTGCATTTTTATAGTAGTTTCATTTGGTAATCAAGTATAAGAAGGAAAACACAAAATTTGGCTGACATGATTTCAAAACAGCCCACATCATAGACCAAAACTTTGAGGACTATTATGGGCATGGAGTCATTCACCCATAATGTATATAAAGAACCATATTCAAAAAATGAGGAACTCAAGGATGTGTTTTAGTAGTTATAGAGTTAGAGTCATGTGCATGATGGTGACAACACTATTGACTACCATCTTCGTCTGGATAAGCTCTGTGTTCCTAAATGTGATATATTGTAGCCAGTTAGAGAGGATCACACCTCCAAGGTTGTTGGGTGCTTTGGTATAGGGAAGGCCGTGGTCAACTTGCATAGGTATCTGTATTGGCCCAAGATGCAAGAGAAAGTAGCTACGTTGATACGATGATGCATGCTTTGTTCTACTAGCAAGCCTAGCAATCAGAAATAATGTTTATATAATCTGTTACCTATAACTACTCATTCTTGGGAAATCATTTCCATGGACATTGTGGGAGGTTCACCAAAAACCTTGAAGGGACATGACTACCTATTCGTGGTAGTTGAAATACCATCAATGGGAAAGAAGCAACAGGTTCTTTGGATAGGTTTGGGTGCACTTTGGGATACCAATGAGCATCGTTTCAAATAGGGATACAAGATTTCTTTGTGCATTTTTTTTACAATATGGGAGAAGATGGACATGAATTTGAAGATATATAAAACATTCCATCCATAGAGATATGGGAAGACAAAAGTAGTCAACGGGAATTTGGTGCAGCTTCTAAGGGTATACAACAGGGAGAATTCGAATACCTAGGATGAAATGTGGTATATATACAATATCCTTACAATAAATCAATCCATACTTTTGTAGGAAACTCCCTACTTGAAATATGTTTTGGATACTTGTCGTCTTCACCTCTCAATATTGCATATGGGCAACAGGGAGTGAGGCAAGATATTACATGATATGCATTAAGGGATCAAAAAATTATAGATAAGATTAGGAATATCCATCTACATGTACAAGATACACTGCAAAAGTCATAAGATAAATATAAGGCTGGGAATGATCAACATATAATAGAGAAATCATTGAATATGGGAGAACGAGTACAGATATAGTTGAACAAGATGAGGTTACAGGGGCCTCATAAGAAAATAAAGTCTCTAAAGTATGATCCTTTGGAGATACCAAAAATGTGGGAGATAATGCATATCGACTCAGTTTACCACCATATATGTGCATTTACCCAATTGTGAATGTAGAGAGTTTGAAACTCTATGAGCCTTCTGTTATCACAAAATCCAAACCCTCATAGGATTTTGACTATAAGTACCTTGTGTAACTCTTTCCAACCAACTTTTGGCTGAGGCTTAGCCTCCTCAACCTGAGAGGGCTCTCTCACTAGGTTAAAGATTTTGATAAAGATTAGATGGCTAACTCTATGAAACAAGTGAAAAAATATGAATGGTTGAAAACGATCAGTAAACATCCATTGGGCTTATGGAGTCAAGAAATGCTTCAGCATGACAATAATATTAACTTTGCATGGAATTCAGGGCATATGGAGTTCAACATATCAATAACACATCAGAAATATGTAGGAAGACATAGTCTACAAATACATGAAGGTAGTTAGAGCATAGCCAATGAGTTATAAGTAATCATGCATTCATACTATTGCAAGCAATGAAATGAAGACAACCATAGGAAAATTTAAACATTGAACTCTTTCTGAATCTTGAGGAGCAAAGCCAAATCATTGTATTACATTAAAACACAGTCCAACACAAAAGCACAGTTTGAGTGTTCTTTGAAAAATTTCCAACCTTTAGTGCATTACATCTCTTGTCATATATAGAGTTTCATTACAAGCTTGGATTCCTTCCTCCAGCATGAGGGGAATTCAAATTTTTCTAGACCTGACACCTACTGATCTTTAAACAAACTATTAATTACAACTAGCTATTAACTAGCAGTCCTAGAGACCTAATACAACTAGGAGTGTAGCTCATTAGGATTAAAACAACCTTATCTAGGAATTAAACATTCTTTTTGACACCTATAACTCCATGAATTCGATTTGAGGATGCCCATAACCCTCCAGTTGACCCTTAATAACTTCTTCTTCGCCTGTCCTGAAAACTAGGAAACTGTTCCCTGCTCTGTTCTGGCTGAAAAATAGGTGTTGGGACAGAGCTCGTATCTCCTCATCAAAAATGTGTTTTGAAAAACTGAAGGAAGATTTTGTAGACAACTCAGTGCTAAACAAAAACCTCTCTTTTTTTTGCAAAACCTTCCCTACTACCTAGAAACTGTCTTTGAATATCAGGTGTAAATTGGAAAATTTTGATTTGTGAAAAACTGCTCCTACAACAGTTTCGTAGTGCAAGTTGGGTCATCCATTTCTCCCATATCATAATGAATTTGAAGAAACTGAAAGATTTTTTCGTATTTTATTATGTTAGGAATAAAAACCTCTTTCAATTTTCCAAAATATGCTTTCAGTTGCTCAATCAACCTCTTGGAAGTTGAATACCTAAAACAAATTTTCTGCTAAAAAAGGCTGCTTCGGTGATTTCGTAGCGCAAAACTGGTTTTTTACACTGTCTGCACTACGAAAATGTAGATTCGTAGCTAATATCAATTTTTTTTAAAATGGGTAAACATATGACTTTCAAAACATGACATGGGACCCATAAAGTGTAAAACAAGGTTGTTGAACTTTATTTGATGATGGAAATGAGACTCTAACCCTATGACTTAGAATCTAAAAACCATAAAAGTGACTTAACCACCATCTAACATTATGACTTAGGAACAAATGTAAATTGTCCAATTTTTAGAGAAATTTAGGGTGATAACAGTGGCTCCACTTGGGATATGTTCCCTTGTGGTACACTTAGAACCTATAGTTCTAGCACTAATATCCATCCTTTAGAATAGACTTTTGAAATGCTACCCAATCTACTTTCCAAGCTTTAATGATTTCTGCAAGAGGGACTCAACCTGCACCTACTAAAAAAAATTGCTTAGTCAACCTACCCTGAGCTTATTTGCACATTACTACCTACCCTATTAGTTGCAGTTTCCACTTTAGGTCAGGCAACATGATATTTCCAATAAAGCCAATCAATTGTGTTTTCTGTTATTTAAGGCTCTTGACTGCATTCGACTTCAAAATAACCATGATAGTGAGACGACCAAATCAACTTATAATTTACTTGATCTTCATAATGCAAATGAAAATGAAATACTGGTGTGCAAAGATTTTCTATGTATTCATTTATAAGGTCAAAGAGGACATGGTTATCTTGATGATCATTATAACATTCTACATCTTCAGACAACTGATTCTCAGCCACACACGATTTCTTTGATATGTTATCCAACTGCTTTTCTGAATGATTCCCACAAACAATGTAATTTTCCTCATTATTAAGATCATTCATTGACGTAAGCTGTTGCAAAGTATGACATAAAAAATAAACCTTTTCCTCTGCCTGAGGGTTATAAAAGCTATCTTCCAGTACTTCTTCTTGGTGTTTGCAATTATTTTCATCTTCATTATGATTCGAAGACTGACAAGTCTGCTACATCTCTACATCAATCTCGGAGGATGTAATATGATTTTCATAGGTATACTCTTGTTGATTTCTATGTTGCATGTCATGGGATGTTATCCTTTCTTCTAGTTGTTGAAATGCATTGTTATGAAGAGCCTCTAAAATTTCTTCGTCCGTAAATTCATCATCATCATAACAATCCTCCAAATACTGAATAAGAATGAAAGAATGTTTACAACAATCTTTGACCAGCAATAAGGAAGGATGATATTCTTTATACATCTCATAGAATTCATCATGAAAATTAGCAAGAAAATATATTGAACCATTTCCAAACTTTTATACCAAGACCATGCTTTTCCTTCTAAAGTGGTCATAAAGATCTTCATGAGACAATCTTCAGGGAACTGAACCTTAAGGCTACATACATGCATATGGAACCTAACCGAATGAAGAGTAGCATTGTCTTTCTTTTCATCTTTGAATATTGGAAGATCATCTAACCAATCAACCTTTGGCATAGGATTTGGAAAACCAGGGATATGAGACCGATTCATAGGGGCATACCCGGCATTCATTCTTGCAATGGAACTCATCTTGAAACTTCATCAAGCTATTGATCTTCTAGCAGTGGAGTCACCTTCCAATTTGTTATTTGATGTGTGGAGTCGCCAATGTAGGCCTCGAAAAATTTCTAAGCTCTTGCTACCTTTAGAAGTTCAACTTTCTTGATTTTGGGAATGAATAATCTTCGATTCCCAGTAGACGCACCAAAATGTTATCACGAAATCCAAACCCTGATAGGATGCTGACCAGAAAGACCTTGTGTAACTCTTTCAAACCAACTTTTGGCTGAGGCTTAGCCTCCTCAACCTGAGAGGGCTTTGTCACTAGGTTAAAGATTTTG
Organism: Pinus tabuliformis; assembly: GCA_031772625.1. Taxonomy (NCBI): domain Eukaryota; kingdom Viridiplantae; phylum Streptophyta; class Pinopsida; order Pinales; family Pinaceae; genus Pinus; species Pinus tabuliformis. Next base: position 506,439,987 of record CM062805.1, read on the forward strand.
ATAAATATTAGATGGCTAACTCTATGAAACAAGAGATAAAATATGAATGGTTGAACATGATCAGTAAACATCGATTGGGCTTATGGAGTCAAGAAATGCTTCAATATGACAATAATATTAACTTTTCATGGAAGTCAGGGCTTATGGAGTTCAAAATATCAGTAACACATCATAAATATGTAGGAAGACACAATCTACAAATGCATGATTACTTAGAACTCATTATTGTATTACTTTAAATAGAGTCTTACACAAAAGCACAATATGAGAGTTCTTTACAAAAAATTCCAACCTTTAGTGCATTACATCTTCTCCCATATATAGAGTTCATTACATGACTTAGATTCCTTCCTCCATCATGAGGGGAATTTGAGTTCTTCTTAATTTGAAACCTATTGACACTTATAACCAACTATTTAATATACCTCACTATTAACTAGCAGTTCTAGAGACCTAATACAACTAGGAGTGTAACTCATTATGATTAAAACAACCTTATCTAGGAATTAAACATTGCTTTTGACACTTATAACTCCATGAATTCGAATTTGATGATGCCCATAACCCTCCAACTGGCCTTTAATAACTTCTTCTTCATCTATCGTGAAAACTAGGAGACTGTTCCCTGCTCTGTTCTGGCTGAAAAATAGGTGTTGGGACAAAGCTCGTATCTCCTCATCAAAAATGTATTTTGAAAACCTGAAGGAGGCTTTTTGTGTTCCATGCTAGATTAGGAAGAGGAATGACTCCTAGTTTCTGTCAGGAATTTGGCATCGGATGCTTAGGAAAAGTTGATGGAAGATACAATTTTATAGAATAGGTCCATAACTATAAGGCAAGGGTAGCATAACCTTTTGAAGATTAGGACGAAACGACAACTTCCACGCAAGGCTAAATGGTACACAAGATAGAAGGTGGAGGAAATATTTCCTCACCTCATTTAGTAGAAGCTTTTGGGAACCAAAATTCCACCAAAATGGGGAGGTGTGGTATTTATTTCATCATTATATTGTTTTTCGTACATCTCGATGCACTCAAAATGGGAAAAGTGGAGGAATTGACTCAGGGGACCATTGTTACTAACAGGACCTTGTTTGGCAAAACAAGGTCTGAAACCTTTCAAGAGTGTTTTGAGGCATCAAATAACATTTTTTGGGGGTAAAACATTTCCACTTACGTACTACACCTTTCCATGTTATTGTACATCTAGATATCTTCCCAAGGATGTTGCATCAGCCCCCATTATTCATGGAAAAGGGCTATCCATGTGATTACAATGTAAAAGACTCTATAAGAGTATATGTTGTAACTCTGGTTAAGAGTTGAGGTATTCAGACTTAACCACCAGTAGGCTATCAATATATGATATAACCAGGCTACTAAGAGGAAAAGGGATTCCATTCTTTTGAGTAAATTTGTTCCATCTCTAAGTAAAAATAACCAAGAGCGATAGGAGGTAGAGCGCACAGAGAGGATTTGTGCACTGTAGCAAACCATAGGCCATAATTTTTTGTACTCGTAGCAATATCTAGACAGAGAAAGAGGGTGGAGCAAGCTCACCCTTCGGCTAGGATTTTATCCTAAAAGGGTTTCCCAAAGAAAATATTATGTCTAATATGTGTGTGTGAACCTTATTTTTCTTTCTCTATTTTTTTGATAATTTTCATTTCAATGCATTCACTATTCACAATAAAATCTATAGATCTAGAAATATAATAAAATTGTAATAATTTAAAATTTCACATTTTAAATATAATATTATCAAATCTATTGTGACAAATTGTGTAATGGAATATCCACGAAAGTTTATGGAACATATTGGTATCAATGGTAGGTTTCGTTGTGTATTTTGTGAATATTTTTAGTGGAATATATCAGTGAGGCCCAAAATTCTTAAAATCATAATCGTGACCAGTAGATTTGTGAATGGCCCTCATGGTCCTGTAGAGGTCATATTTTTATGGCTGGAAAAACAAGGCACAAATATATATTGCAATGTAAACCCCCTCATGGAAGCCCAGAGATATAAGCTTGGGATATTATGAGAAGATGGGGATTCAAATGTAGAGGATAAATCAAAAGGTGGATCATGAGATTGAGAAGAAACAAAGAATCAAATAAAGAAGGAAATCAAAAAATATCAACCTAGTTCAAGTGTCGTGAATCAATCACAATCCCTGTTTAAAATGGAAGTAAAGGATGATATCAAGCCACACCATGGTGAGATTGATGCTATGAAGTTGAATCAATGGTTGCAGCAATTGGAAGTTTATTTTAGCATGCCTCAAAGTGAGGAAGAATAGAAGATGTTATTTGCATGATTCCAATTAGAGGTTCATGCACTAACTTGGTGGGAATGACACATGAACACCCTAAGGTTAGAGAGAGATCTTCTAGTGACTAAGTGGGAAGACTGCAAAATCCTCATCAAGTCACAATTTTACCTTGTTGGGTACATAGAGGACTAATGGATCCAGTGGCACTACTTCAGTCATAATTTAGGGAAATGTGTGTAGGAGTACATCATAGAGTTGAGAAAGATGGACATAATGTTTGGTACCTCCAAAAATAACCTGAATGTTCTTCTCAAATATTTAGAGGGTCTACACCACCATCTGTGGGAGAAAGTGATGTTCACCAAATCAGTGGATGAGGCTTGTGTGCAAGCAAAGTACTTGGAGAACGCAGGCCTAAAGAGAGTGTTAAACAGACATGGTCAGCAAAGAATGTGAAAGATAAATCAGTGAGTGCATATTTTTATTAACATAAGATACACATTTATAGTACTATAGGTGAATCTTGGGATTCAGATCCCAAGGTCTCTTGGACTGCTTTGTCCATTCAACTTCCACGCTAACCCTTTAGGATTAGGTGTCCAACATTCCCCCCCTTAATCCGAAGGGTTATGTATGAGTCCAAGAAGAGAGCTGTAATACAACATGTGCAAAAAATACATGGCAGCACTAGGCTGAATGTGCTCTATGAAATGTTGGTATAAAGGGCGGTGGTTTAAGGATGACCACCAACACTGGAACGCTTAGTGCAGTTCCTGGAACTCTTCCAAAACTGGCAAGAAACTGAAGTTTTCTGCTAGAGGAAGTGATCCTATTGTTTGAAAGAGGGAAACCTTCAACCATAAAAGGGAGGTCTCACCCCGCATAAAAGGTAAAACTTCAACCTGAAAAGGGAAGTCTCAACCTGTGATGGTTTAAGGATAACCAACAACTCTGGAATGCTTAATGCAATTCCTGAACTCTTCCAAATCTGGCAAGAAGCTGGTGTCTTCTGCTAGAGGAAGTGTTCTCAATCTGTGTTCACGGGCATCTTTGTCTCTGGCTGCAACTCTGAAACTGGTGTGGCAGGTTGTGGCTCAGGCTTGCTTGATGTGACTTTGAAGCTTGTAGATGACCATCATTTCCCCCCCTGTCAGATACAAGGTGAGAAGATGGAGAAAAATCAACTGCAAGACTGTTTAATACTCTAGAACAAGTTCTGACATGTGTTTGGAATATCTTCTTAGCTGTTGATGCCCATTGCCAAGAAACGATCCATCCAAGATGAATCTTTGTTCTTGCAGGACGTTTGTTTTTGAAGCATCTGTGTGAAGAATGGTTGGTTTTATGACAGTGCTCACATGGATGAAGATCAAAACAGTGATCTTTCAGATGGCCAACTCGGTCACAGTGTTGGCATTTCACGATCTGTTGTTGTTGTTGTTGCTGTAGAAGAGGGGCAGAGTCTGGAACAGCTGAAGCTGAACTGTCATGAGGAGCAGGTGAACTGTCATAAATGAATCCAGCACTTTGAAACTGAATGGGCTTGGCATAGTCTGGAATATGAAAGGACAAGTCCTTGTCATATCCAAGACCAGTTCTGTGCTTGTTGTGGACAAGTTGTTCCCAAGGTCTGATGATGGGCTTGGGAAGTGCAGACTGAGTTTCTGCATCTGCATGTACAATTGCTGCTTTGTTTGAATGAACGGTAACATTATTAACATGCTGCTGATGGGTGGTTGTCTCAATGTTCTGAACAAAAACAGGTTCAGAATGGTGACTCCACTGTTGTAATTCTTCCTGCTGTAGCTGAGTTTCGAGCTGCAAAAATTCTATCTTCTCTTGTGCATTTTGTAAACAACTGTGAATATCAGTGAGAAAATCCTTGCTGATTTTGATTGTATTATCCATAGTAGAAAGTATTAGATTGTCCAATGACTCTAATATTGCACCAATTAGAGCCATCCTCAAAAAATGAAGATCTCAACGCACTCCAAACTCTAATACAATGCTAAGACAGAGAAGCTCTCAATAATCTCCAATCTCCAAATTAGTTCAAATATCAAAAACCCCACATGCTATTCTGTCCATAAAATGAATTGATAATTTTTCATTAAGATAGAACATGGATTTTTTTTTTATTATTTTTTTTCTTTTACCACCATCCAAAAATCTCATTATATGAGCATTATATGCCACCATTCAAAACATTTCAACAAACTTTAATAGACTACCACCGTCTTTAAGGGAACTTAATCCATATGAGTGATGGCTTCAAAAAGGATTTACCATATGTCTATTATGGGAGTGCGGTTTTTATTGTTTTCTCTGGAAATGGCGTTTCTATGGCTGGTTTCGTTAAATCTCCTTTCAATGCTCCGAGCTGCGCATGCAAACTTATCACAGATGATCAAAGCAGCAGTTTATCAGTATTATGGATGATCTACAGTGGATGTGTTTAACAATACAGAGACTCTGCCCAAGTTCTGCAGCAGAGTAACCTACAAGATCTGCTGGAAATCGGCGTCTTGCCTTGCTATCTCAAGTAACATAGGATCATCGAAAAATTTGTTGATACTCACATCCTCACTCATACCCTTTCTGCGCCTGGTTTTCACCATGAACTCACGTGAAAGATGCTGAACAGGTGCAGGCTCTAATGGTCACAAAACAACAGACTTGTCCAGTGGATCTCCTGGCACTTATAGACCAAAACCCATAAACTCCACAATTCAGCTCAGAAATACGGATGATCAGCCAAACATCAGCAATCCTTTTTCTGATCCAAAAAAGAATAACAGAAGGAACTCCGATGCAACTAAAATTCAATACTTAAAACAGCATTTCACTACCCACAATGACTACTGCAATAGCAAAATAACAGGCCATGCAGAAAAGTGGCAGAAACAGCAAGATAGAAGGCGCAGACTCGGAGATCTCTCCACGTTGAGATGAATCATTGCATCCTTCGGCACAAAATGGATAAAACAAACCGTAATGGCCCTGCATGAAACTCCAAACTCATTCGGGCACGAAATGGTCCAAGAATTAGCTTTAGGTTTCGAATAGCAAGTTGTCTCAACATTAAATTTCGGTACTGTTTCATCGAACTCTTTGCAAAACTAGCTGTGAGGATACCTTCAAATTCAGTCAAAATTAGTGCATCGGACATAGGACAATAGAAAAAACATAACGCGGTCAGGTAAATTGCAAGAGCCGCAACCGTTTTGTCGATATTCTCTTCAGCGTTCTCACGTTACCAACTGGTTCTATTCTCAAATTGCTTTCAGTGTTGAAACAAACAAAGAGACTTGATTGCCTCACTAATCTTTACAATAGTGCAGACAAGCTGCAGACTGTGTTTATGATTTCCAAGAAATCTAACTTACTAGAGCCGAGGTTATACCTAACCTTTCCAACAAAATCCTTCGAATACAGTTGGAAGACACGACACCCACACCCACAGTCTATTACATTTGCAAATACCTACAAAAAAAGGCGGTACCCACCATATGACCAGTCAGATAGGCGACAGGCGTTCCTGCGGCAACAATACGAGCTATCAGGTGCGAAGACTGCCTTCGAACAATCGCTGGTCTCCAACGGGTGCTTCTATGCTCTTTCACAACGCCAGCGACAGATCACAATTCCATCAATTGCACTGTCCATGAAAAAAAATGCAACTCTTCCTTATGTTGCCGTGAAGGGAAACGAGAAACTCATGAAGTATTTACTTGAGTCTGGAAGGAATCCAAATGAACTAGATAACAACGGTCGAACTGCATTGCACATCGCAGCAGCGGAGGGCTATACTAAATGTGTAGAGACATTATTGGAGCATGGAGCGAACGTGAACAGCAAAGATCTAGAGGGAAGAGTTTCGTTGTGGGAAGCGATACGCGGAAGGAGCGATGATATTGCTCAGGTTCTATGCGATAAAGGGGCACGTCTGAACAATGGAGACGAGGGCAGATTTCTGTGCAGCGGACGAGGGCAGATTTCTGTGCATGGCTGCACAGAGATCAGATATTGAATTATTACGGGCTTTGTTAAAATATGGTGCAGATATAAATGCTCCTAATAAATATGGCGTAATTTCTCTCCATGCAGCAATCTCAGAAAATCGTTTAGACGTTGTGAATTTCTTAATGCAGAAAGGCGCAGACCTGAGACAAACGTTAGGGCGCAGTTATGGACAGAGGTTTTATGAGGCAACAGAAAACGGATGCGCAGAGATTCAATGAGGTGCAGGGAATCACGCAGAGGACAGAGCGCTCGCAGAGGCAGGAGTTACATCTATTTTAGGAATTGGGACCTGTGCTCAAGTCAGAATGACTAAGGCTAGTGCTCAGACCAGTTGCACAAAACTACACAGGCCACACATCATGGCTCTGATACCATGTTAAACAGACATGGTCAGCAAAGAATGTGAAAGATAAATCAGTGAGTGCATATTTTTATTAACATAAGATACACATTTATAGTACAATAGGTGAATCTTGGGATTCAGATCCCAAGGTCTCTTGGACTGCTTTGTCCATTCAACTTCCACGCTAACCCTTTAGGATTAGGTGTCCAACAGAGAGTGCATTAAAGTAGATAGAAGCAAAAGGAGAAATAAGAAACCTCTTTGGAGGGGAAGAAGAAGAAAAAATAAGGAAAAGATAAAAATATGGCAGCCACAACACACCAGTACAATTATCCCAACAACCACTGCAACAGTGATGGTCACATATAGTAGAAGTGGTAGGAGTTGCATCTAGAGTTGAACGTAAAGAACAAAAAGAAAGATAATAAGAAGAAGAATATCAGGACCATCGATTTAAACAACCAATTTGAAAGCCACTCGAATGTGGTTGACAAGATCATTTGTACATTAGTGTAGAAGGAGGTGAATCTTAGTAGTCTTTAGCATCAGGAAGAGAAAAAATGACCAAACTCTTCCATATAAATATATATGTTAAGAAGACCAAGATTGATGCTTTTTTTTACAAGAAAAATTCACTACAGTAGATTTGGTCAAGAATTTTGGGTTGGAAGTTCATGATCATCCAAACCCATATCTACTTGGATAGGTAAATAAGTATATAGAGATGAAGGTAAAAAAATTGTGCAATATTAGATTTTCCATGAGTGCTAATTTTATTTATGATGTAGAACTAGATGTGGTTCCCATTGATATATGTGGAGTTGTGTTTGTGAGTCCCTACATGTACATGTTAGATGCAATATTTATATAGAGAGCCAACTATTATGGCTCGTTAAGGATAGAAAAGCATTCATGATTAACGTGCAGAAAGGAAATTAGAAAATCTCACCAGTAAGTGCCAACCAAACTAAGAAATTGGTCAGTTCCAGCAAGAAGTATGTTTTGTTGTTGTTAAGAGAAAGTGAGGTTATAGAAGAGTCACTGAGAGGAAAGGCATCCCAAGAGGGTCGTACTAAAAAAAAATAACAACTAGAAGAATTTCTACAAGCGTATAGGGATGTGCTTTGATAGCCTAAAGGACTACCATTGAACAGGGAAGTGAAGCGTGCAAGCTAGCCTTCGTTAGACTTCCTGTTTCCAAACATTAGGTTGTACAAGAATTTTGTTATAGAATAAAGTGAGGTGAAGAAATAGTTACAGTGGCTACTAGAACAGGGTGTCATTCGACTAAGTATATCACCATGTGGCTCACCAATCATCATTATGCCAAAGAAGGACGGGACTTGGTGGATGTGTATATATTATAAGTCATTGAACAAAATCACGCTCGAGAATAGATACCCTCGCCAAGGATAGATTATCTATTAGATCAACTGCATCAAGAAAGTTACTTCACCATGCTGGAATTAAAGGTTGTATATCTCCAAGTTCAGGTTAAATAAGAAGATACATGGAAGACCATCTTCAAAACCAAGAAAGTTTTCTATGAGTGGTTAGTCATACCATTTGGCTTATGCAATGCATCAAAAACATTAATGCGATTAATGAATGATGCATTTCACCCTTTTATAGATCCATTTATTACAGTTTATTTTGATTATAAATTGGTATAATATGTTACCTAGGAGGAGCACATCTCACATTTGATGTGTGTGCTAGAAAAATTAAAGAAGCACCAGTCGCTAGCAAATCTTAAGAAGTTTGAGATTGCATGGAAATATTTGGTGTATCTAGGTTATGTGATAGGTGAAAGGGAGTTGAATATTGCTCCTTCCAAGATGGAGGCCATCATGAAATAGATAGTGCCTACTAATATCTCTGAGGTCTAGAGTGTCATTAGGGAAACACAGTACATAAGGAAATTCGTATCCTCATTTTTAGTGGTAGTAATATCACTCCACACCATAATGGCAAGTGGAAAGAATTTCCATTGGAGAAAGGGTCAGCAGAGGGATTTTGAGGAGACAGATGAAATTGGGTATGCTATCGAAGTGGTCCTGATTTAGGGAGGAATCTGTGTATGCTGCCATTGTAAAGTATTTCATGGATCAATTCTTAACTACCATCCCTATGACAAGGGTCTATATGCCCCAGTGCAAGACATGAAGAAGTGGAAGCATTGTTTTATGGGAAATAAGACAATAATCCACATAGATCACCAACCATTACAGTACTTGAAGGCCCATAGTAAGCTACAACACACTAGGAATTACAAGTTGATGGGGATTTTACAACAATTTCATTTGGCAATCAAGTATAAGAAGGGCATCACAAAAAAGTTGGCTAACACGTTTTCAAGGCCACCCACATCAAATATTACAAATTTTGGGACTCTTATGCACATGGATTCATTCAACCATGATGCATGCAAAAGAATCATATTAAGAAGATGACGAATTCAATGATTTGTTTCATCATATGCAGATTTAGAGTCATGTGCATAATGGTGACAACATTGTTGACTACCATATTTAGAATGGGTTACTCTAGAAGTTGGATAAGCTATGTATTCCTAAAGTTTAGAGATTGTAGCTAATTAGAGAAGCTCACACCTCCAAGGTTGCAGGGAAATTTGGTGTAGGGAATATTGTGGTCAACTTTCTAAGTATGTGTATTGGCCCAAGATGCAAGAGAAGGTAGATAGGTTCATAAGAGGATGCATGCCTTGTTATATCAGGAAGCCTAGAAATAGGAAACATGGTCTATATCATGCCTTTAATGTACCTACTTATCCTTGGTAAATCATTTCCATAAACGTTTTAGAGGTTTACCAACAACCAAGAATGGACATGACTACCTCTTCGTGGTACTTTATATGTTCAACAAGATTTGTGTTCTAATACCCTATAAAAATACCATCAGTGGGTAATAACCAACCAAATTATTCTTTGGATAGCTCTTGGTGCACTCTCCTATACCAAGGACCATGTTTCAAACAAGGATACAAGATTTCTTAGTGTATTCAGGAGTAGATTGTTGGAGAAAATGGTCATGAAGTTGAATATATATGCAACATTCCATCCACAAATAAATTAGCAAATAGAAGTAGTAAGAAGACTTCTAAGGGGATAGAATCACAAGTATCCAAAGATCTAAGATTCAAATATGGTATATATAAATTATTTTTACAATAGAGAAATTCATATTTCTACAAGAAATCCCCCATTTGAAACATGTTTTAGATATTTGTGGCCTTCACCTTTGGATATTGCATATGGGTAGCAAGGAGGAGTGAAGGAATATCTTATAGGAGATCCCTTGAGGACTGAAAATTTCAGAGAGAAGATTATGCATATCCACCTATAGGTAAAAGAGACACACATAAGTGACAAGAGAAATATAAGGCTAGGCATGATCAACATAGAACGAATAAATCATTCAAGCTGGGAGACAAGGCATGGCTGTAGTTGAAAATGGATATGTTACAGGGAAATGGTAAGAAAATCAAGTCTCTAAGGTATGGTCCCTTTAAGATACTGCAAAATGTGGGTTATAATGCCTATCGACTCATTTAGCACCATATATGTTCATTTACTTAGTTGTGAATCTAGAGAATATGAAACTCTATGAGTCTTCCATGTTAGAGCGAAAATAGCCAATAAGTATACGAGGTAGAGAAAAGAGAGAGGATATTTGCGCTATAATAGTCCATGGGCCATATACCATACTTCTTTGTATTTAGAGAAACCTCACATTCGAGTTAAGTATTTATCTTGAAAGGCTTTCCGAGAGAAAATGTTGTGCCTCATGTGTGTGTGAAAAAATATTTTTCCATCCTCTTTTTTCTGCATAATTTTCATTTACATGCCTGCACTATTCATAATAAAATCTACAGCTCTAGAAATATAGTAAAACTTTAATAGCATAAAATTTTATATTTTAAGTATAATATTATCATATATGTTGTGAAAAATTGTCCAATGGAATACCCATGACAGTTTATGGATCATATTGGTATCAAAGCCAAGTTTCTTTGGGTATTTTGTGGATATTTACAGGGGATCTAGATCGTTGGGGAAAAAAATCGTACAACCCTAATCATGGCCACTGAATATATGAATGACCATCGTGATCCTATAGAGGTGTGGTTTTCACAGCCAGAACAACAAGTCACAGATATAAATCGTAATGTAAACCTCCTCATGGAAACCCTAAGCAATAAACTTGGGATATTTGAAGAAGATGGGGGTTCAAATACAACGGAAAAATCAGAAGGGGGATTAGGATATCAAGATGAAATGGAGGATCAACCAAAGAATGAACCTAGAAAAGATCATCATAGTTTGAGTGTTGTGAATCAATCACAATCCCTACTTAAAATGGAAGAAAATGTCAGTATCAAGCCATACCAGGTGACATTGATGCTCTGAAGCTAAATCATTGGTTGTAGCAAATAGAATTTTATTTTAGCATCCATCAAAATGCTTAAGAACAAGAGATTTCATTTTCATTGTTGAAATTAGAGTGCCATGCACTAAATTGGTGGGAAAGCCACATCGAGGCCCTAAGGTTGGAGAGAGTCTCTAGTGAATAATTGGGAGGACTTCAAAATCCTCATTAAGTTGCATTTTTACCCTTTTAGCTAATGTAGAGGACTATTGGATATCGTTTCACTACTTCAAGCAACAATTGGGGAAAAGTGTGCAACAATACACCACAAAGTTCATAAAGATGGAAACAATGTTTTGTATCTCCCTAAACAATCCAGATGTACTCCTCAAGTATTTGGGGCATTTGCACGATTGTCTATAGGAGCAAGTGATGTTGTTCAAACCGAAATCAATGGACAAGGCTTGTGGGTAGGCACAATGCCTAGAGAACATAGGCCTAAAGAGAATGTAATCAAGTGGACCAAAGAAAAAGCAATAACATGACGCTTCTAAGGAGGGGAAGAATAAGAAAAAAGGGGGAAAAGATAAAAATATGACAGTCACAACACATATTCAAGTAATCAATTTGGAAGTAGCTCAGATGTGGATAAGAAAATCGTTTGTACTTCAGTGTAGAACGAGGTGAATTTGAGTACCCTTCAACAATAGTAAGAGAAATAAATGACCAAAATATTTTATATAAAGATATAGTTCAAGAAGACCAAGATTAATATTCTACATGACTGAGGATTGTAGGCGAATCTCATGGAAATAAAGTTGATCAAGAAGTTGGAGTTGGAAATTCGTGATCATCCAAACTCATATCCATTGTGATGGGTAAATAAAGATGCAAATCTGAAGGTAACAAAAAAATGCAAGATTAGATTTTCCATTAGTGTTAATTTTATTGATGAAATAGAACTAGATGTGGTTCCCTTCAATGTAATTGGAGTAAGGTTCCAGAGTCCCTACACGTACATGCGTGATACAATATTCATCCGGAGAGCCAAAAATTACCAACTCATTATGGATGGAAAATATTTCATCATCAATGCACACAAAGGAAACATCAAAACTTTCATTGGTAAGTGCCAATCCAGCCAAGAAATTGATCAGTTACAATAGTATGTTTTATTGTTTCTAAGAGAAATTCAGTCAATAAATGAGTTAATAAGTGGCAAGGAATTCCTAGAGGGGTGTACTAATAAGAAAAACAACAATTGAAAGAGTTGTTATAGGAATATAGGAATGTGTTCCAAGATCCTAAAGGACCACTACCAGAGAGGGAAGTGGAGCACGGGATTCAACTTCTACCAAAATCGCCATTGCCAAACATTAGGTTGTATAGGTAGTTTGTTATAGAAGAAATTTAGGTGATGAAATAGTTGCAACAACTTGTGGAATAGGGTGTGATTTGACCAAGCACGTCATCATATGGGTCACCCATCATCATTGTGCTAAAGAAAGATGGGACTTCATAGATGTGTATAGATTATAGGGCATTGAACAAAATCATGATCATGAATAGATACCCCATTCCTAGGATAGATGATCCATTGGGTTAATTGTAGAAAGCAAAATACTTCACCAAGATTAACTTAAAGTCTGGATATCACTAGGCTAGAGTCAAAGAAGAATATAAATGGAAGACCCCCTTTGAAACTAGGAAAGGTTTATATGAGTGGTTAGTAATGCCATTTTTCTTATGAAATGAACCAGCTATATTTATTACACTAAAGATTGATGTATTGTTCACTTTTATACATTTGTTTATTATTTTATATTTGGATGATATATTGATATACAATTCTATATGGGAGGAGCACATATCACATTTGATGTAGGTGCTGGAAACATTAAATAAGCACTAGCTTCTAGCAAATATCAAGAAGTGTGAGTTTGCATGACATTTTTCGGTGTATCCGGGGTATGTGATAGGTGGAGGAGAGCTGAAGTTAGATATTTCCATGTTGGAGGTCATCATGAAATGGTCGATGCCTACTAATGTCTCTAAGGTTAGGAGTTTCATTGTGGAAACACATTACCTAAAGAAATTCATAGCCTCATTTTTAGTGGTAGCAACACTTCTCCATTCCATAACAACAATTGGAAAGAGTTTCCAATGGGAAAAGGGTCAGTAGAGGGAGTTCGAGGAGCTAAAGAAGAAAATCAGTCAAGCACCAGTTCTAGCATTACAAAACTTGCAACAACCAGTTGAAGTGGAGTTAGATGCGAGTGTGTATGTTATGTGAGTGGTTTTGATGCAGGGAGGAAGCCTTTTATGCTACCACTCTAAATTATTTGATGGAGAAGTTATTAGCTACCCTATCTACGACAAGGAGCTCTATGCCTTGGTGCAAGATGCGAAGAAGTGAAATCACTATATTATGGGAAAGGAGATAGTAATCCACAAATCATAAAACGTTACAGTACTTGTAGGCCCAGAGTAAGCTACAATAAACTATGCATTACAAGTGGATGGCGTTTATACAACATTTTCAGTTGGTGATCAAGTATAAGAGGGGCAACACAAACAATTTGGTTGACATGCTTTCAAGGCCAACCACATCAAAGATCATATCTTTGGGGACTCTTAAGCACATGGATCCATTCACCCAAGATGCAAATAGCGAAGAATATTCTGAATATGAGGACTTTAATGAGATGTTTCAATAGTTACAGAGTCAAAGTCATATTCATGATGGTGGTAGCACCGTTGACTATGATATCTAGGATGGGTTACCCTATAGGTTGTGTAAGCTATGTGTTCCTAAATGTGAGAGATTGCATATAGTTAGAGAGGCTCATACCTCCAAGGTTGCGGAGAACTTTGGTGTAGGGTATACCATGGCCAACTTGCAAAGCTATGTGTATTGGACCAAGATGTAAGAATGGGTAGTTAGGTTCACAAGAGGATGCATGCTTTGTTTTATCAGCAAACCTAGAAATAGGAAATAATTTCCATGGACTTTGTGGGAGGTTTACCAACAACCAAAAAGGGACATGACTACCTATTCATGGTATTTGATAGTTTCAGAAAGCTGTGTGTTTTCATTCCTTGTAAAAAGACCATATGTAAGGTCCCACCTTACAAACCATCAATATTATACTAAGGCTGACTCAAAATATGATTTAAGTTTAAGTTTTTAAGACGTAAAAGTTAATGCAAGGTCATATATCTATATTTTTGTTTTTATTTTTTATTGGTATTCTTTACACTAAGTACTAATTTCTACTAGCTAACTAACCCATGGTAATATTAAACTTCTCATTAAGGCTACAGTGACATGGTTCCTCAAGATCCAAAACTTACAACCATAAGTCTTAAAATCACATTTAAATGATATATCCTTTAGTGGGATAAATAATATCAATCTTTACAAACCACAATTTCCAATAAGCTAATTGTTCATTCCATTGCAATTAAGAGTGTTTAAGAGTGACTAATTTGATTTTGTTCTAGATAATATGCCTATGAATTCTTTGGTAAAACAAAGGGAAGAAAAGAAAGATAATTCAACTTCTAAAGGAGTGGTTTCCAATTATTAAGAATTCATATGTGAGCTAACAATTACAACATTTCACCTAACCAATTTTCCTTCCATGGAATTTTAATTCAATGGAATCATCAAGCTTATTCTTTGAGATATTTCTAGAAACACCTTGGTTGTAAATCCTAAATTTACTTAGTCATTTTTCTAGCCAAATCATAGATGTAATTAGATACAACCACTGAAGCATTATTTCAAACAATTTGCAAGCTTGAAATGTACAGCTATTGAGGCATTTTTTCAAACACTTACAATCATAACCCTTAAGGCGATTTCACCAAAATTAACTAAAATTAATCTAAGATTACATAATTTCTTTTTCTTTGTCAATAATGCCAAGAAGTGAACATAATAAATAAGTAGAATTGTCATCCATCTTGATTACTGCATATACAAAAATTTAGGCACATATTGGCTATAAATATTTAAGAATTTTTACAAATAGCTTGCAGCAATGTAGCTACAGCCATTTTGAACAACAATTAGTAGTCACAAAACAAGTTGCTAGCTATTAAACTATCAAATAAGCAGTCACAAGTTTATTAAACTATCAATGTATGAACCATTGATACTTTAAAATAATAATTCCAAGTTTGTATAACAGATTGATTTCATAAAAACAGATTACTAGGTAAATCACAGCTGCAAAAAAAAATAGCAAGACAAACCACCATGCAACAGTAACAAATCTGTAAAATATAGAATATTATAGAACAGTATTCATAAACTCTATTTTTTGAAAAAAAAGTTGGGGCAACATGGTCATAAGGTACATATACCCCCTGAAGTTAAAATAAATCGAAACAGAAATGCCCAGAAATGCAATTATTTAAAACCACAACCAAAAAAAAATCCATACTATCTCATTTATCCTTTTTGTCAAACATATACTGTGAAAACTCATCTAAAGTTGTAAAAAGAGAAGGAAAAAACAAATTTATGCAACTAACATGTTTTCATAAATCTCATGGCAGCCTGAATACTTCATCCATTAAGACATGATGTAAATCAACTTGCAATGAAACTGTACAAAAAAAAAAAAAACTACAGTTATTGAAAAATTCCTTCAACTTTTAGTGTGCATCATTTGATATACATCTAAGTTTTAGTCAACAACCAAATAAGAAAAACCATGTAATGAACTACAAAAAGAAAACAATATAATGTTGTCAATATACCTGGCAGTGAATTTATACAACTCAAAAAAATGGGAGTATGCCCTAGCTCCAATGAGAGTATGCTCTAGCTCCAATATCCTTACCAACTCATTGTGAACCACCCAGTTTTCCTCCCAACCATATCCAGGAAGAACTTCTCCTCTTGGAACCCCTGAGCTGCAAAATCTCACAAGTAGTACCAAAAGACAATAGTAGAGAGATTTGCAAGGCAAACTCAGGAAGCAAATTTTCACTTCCTCTCAATACCACTCATGACCAACCTCAACAGCTAGAGATCTTGGGATTTTAACAATAATTTCAGATTTATTATGGAAGCAAGTGGCTACTCTCCATATCTCCCTCTCACTATTTTCCTCACATCTCTTCCACTCTTGGCCTCATAATCCCCAAGTGAGAATACATGAGACTCATATATAAGAGGAGCAACCAATTCTTGTCATAAAGGAGGAGTAATGTGCATGCATTGGATTCCATTTAGAGGAGTGTAACTTATGCCATTAAGGAGAGGTATGCATGCCTTAGTTAAGGAGAGTGTAACATATGCATTAAAGAGAGCGTAAGAGGAATATTTTATGACATACTTTTAATGAGTGAAAAGGAATATTCAATTCTTTGATGAGTGCATAAAATAGAGTATAATGAATTATTTAAAAGAGAGAGAGGGAGAGAGAGTTGCATAGAGCCATGAGAGTCATGAAAGAGGTGTAAATTGATTGAGGAGACAAAATTGACTTGTAATTTCTTTTTAATAATATTATCATAGTCTCATAAAAGATAATAATAATATTAATAATATTGAGGATCTAATCAAGCTTGAACTATTAGGATTGATTAATGATAAGTTAATTCGTTTTTCTTCAACTTCGCTTGATTACCAATTTATGTAAGGTGATTTACTATTTTTGGAAAGTCGTGGTTGAGATGCTGGACATGACTTTCTATTTTTAGAAAGTCATTCCAGAACTGTGAGAATGAAATTTTATTTAAGGAAATTCATCCATAAGTGGTATTTTTATTTTGGAGAATAGGGATTCCGCACCCCTATTTCATGCATCTCCGTGCCTTAGTAGATTTAGTACTCCGTGCCCTAATCTACTCCAAAGATCCAATATTCCACAACTTGATCTTTTTAAATATTCAGGACTCTATGCCCTAAATATACAAGACTGCACGTCTTTATCTTTCTTGGATTTAAGACTCCATGCCCTAATTTCCATGCCCTCTCATCTACTGTGCTTTGAAATTTTGTGTTTCTCCTTATGGTTCTGATTGTGAGATTTACCCATCTGATGGTTCGCTGATAAGGACTTGTTCAAAGACCTACACACATTACAATCTCATAGATCAAAGGAATAAAATGAATTCAATAATGAAATTAACTTAATCATATTTTACCCAGAATGGTGCATGGCTTCCACAATCATTTTGGTTTTGAAGAAATGACTTCCACAGTCATTCATAATTGAACATCCTTGTTGGAAAATGACCAGGTACCCTACCACATCCTGCTTAATACAATATTAGACATATATAATCACACAAATCATGTATCACCCATAAATCATAATTAACCATCTAATTCTGCATAACCATGAGAATCCATGGGTATATGTGTCTCAATCTTGGATCACCATCCATGTCATACACCTTCATAAATCAGATATGAATAGAAAAACATATCTATAACATTCTACTTAACCAAAACCATCTAATACAGATAATCAATGATGCCACATATAAGAGGAAATATAACTATATCAAACATTGTTCCCTAATCCAGTGATCAATCTATCATACATAAACATAAAATAAAATATAACTATGTATGTAAAACGTTATTCCTCAATCAAGTGATCAAACTATCATATATATAGCCCTTGATTTGAGTGACAAAACTATACTAGAAAAATAGGACACTACATACTCCCTCTCTTGGAGTAAAATTGGCCCAAAGTTTAACTAAAAAAATGGAAACTCAAGACGTGTAGAAGATGCATCTTCCCTAGTGGCAGAACTAGGACTGTATGGATCCCATTGGACCTGTACATGGTCCACTATGTGACATCTGAGTTGTCGAGTGCGATGGTCCAAAATGCAAACTAGCTCTGCCTTAAGAGTTCCTTCGTCTGTTACCTATAATTGATGCCAATCAAAAATGTGAGAAGGATCATGAACATACTTACGTAGTACCGAAATATGAAATACATCATGCATACGATGAAAAATTGGTGGTAAATAAAGATGATATTTCATAGGTCCAATGCTTTTGATGATCTCAAAAGGCCCAACAAATCGAGGAGAGAGCTTCGATCCTTTCCCAAACCTAATAGAGATTTTATGAGGTGCTACTGAAAGAAAAACAAATTCCCCTTCTCTAAAACTACGATCCACTTTATTCATATCAGCATATCTCTTTTGTCTATACCATGCCTACTTTAACCTTTGCCTTATACGACACACTTGTTCTTCCATTTCTTTAAGAATTTTAGGATCTACTGAGATTCTCTCCTCTAATCTATCCCAACTTAAAGGTGTTCTACATGGTCTTCCATACAATAACTCATAAGGTGCCATACCAAGGGAGCGGTGATAACTTTTATTGTATGAAAAATCCACTAGAGGAAGATAATATTCCCACTTATATTGTTTATCCATTACGTACATTCTAAGCATGTCCTCTAACACTTGATTTACTCTTTCAGTTTGGCCATCAGTCTTCGGATGATAAGTTGTACTGAAATTTAATTGTGTCTGAAGGGCTCCTTGGAAACTAGTCCAAAATCTTCTTGTAAATATAGAGGCCCTATCTGATATGATTTTCTTAGGAAAACCATGAAGTCTAACCACCTCCTTGATAAATAATTGTGCTATTTCAGATGCTTTGTAATTATCTCTAACAGGTATAAAATGGGCACTCTTAGTAAGTTTATCTACCACCACCAAAATGGATTTATGCCTTTTGGTTGTCTCAAGTAATTCAACAATAAAGTCCATAGATATTTCTTCCCATTTGGAATCAGGAATGTTATGCGGCTGCAACAATCATGCTAGATGACCATGTTTCACTTTAACTAGCTGACATTCCAAACATTTTTCCATAAAATTTGCTATATCCTTCTTCATGCCTACCCAAAAGAAAATTTTCTTTAAATCAGCATACATCTTCTCAACTCTTGAGTGAGCCATATATGTTGCTCAGTGAGCTTCTTTGAAAATGAAATCAGAAATCCCATCTTGATCTGGAACTACAATCTTTTGCATGAATCTCACCATACAATTGTCATCACAAGAATACCCTTCTACCTTGTTTTTCTAAGCCTCCTCCCGAGAAAGAGAAACCTTAACTTCCTTGCACCATTCATCTACATCTTGTGCCCTCAAGATGCACTCCCGTAAATCATTCTTCAATGGGATTACTGAAAATATTTGTGGTCTTCGACTAAGTGCATCGGCTACTTTGTTCAATGCAGCCTTGATGTAAGTTATGTCAAAATTATATTCACTTAGGAGTTCTGACCACCTTCTCTGCCTAGAATTTAGATCACTTTGAGTAAATATATGATGCAAACCTCTATAATTTGTTTTCAATTCAAATTTCTTTCCCACCAGGTAATGTTGCCAAAGTCGTAAGGCATGAACTATAGCTACTAGTTTTAGATCATGGATTGCATAATTTTCCTCATGCGTCCTTAACTTCCTAGAGGCATATGCAATCAACCTACCATCTTGTGATAATACCATACTGAATCCATCTTTTGACGCATCAATACACACTATGAATGGTCTATCCATATTTGGAACCTTAAGTATCAAAGTTGTACTCAAACATTGTTTGAGCTTGGAAAATGATTGCTCACACTCATTTGTCCTATTGAATCATACTCCCTTCCCAAGCAATGAAGTGATAGGGTTGGATATTTTTGAAAAGCCCTCCACAAATCTCCGATAGTATCCTACCATGCCCATGAAGCTACGCACTTCATACACATTAGAGGGTGTTGGCCATTCTGAAATTGCATCAATCTTTGTTGAGTCAACAACAATGCCTTCACTGGAGATAATGTGTTCAAGATAATGGATTTTTTATTGGAAAAAAGAACATTTAGACATTTTTGCATAAATTTTATTTTCTCTTAATCATTTTAACACTAATCTCAGGTGTTGCTCATGCTCTTCTGAGGACTTTGAATAGATTAACATGTCATCGAGGAACACCTATACAAATTTGTCCAAGTAATCCCTAAATACACCATTTAGCATACTCATAAACACTCCTGGGGAATTAGATAACCCAAAAGGAACAACCACGAACTCATAGTGACCAAAACAAGTTTAAAAAGTAGTTTTGGAAATATCATCTTCTTTAACTATGAGCTAATGATATCCAGATCGAAGATCAATCTTGGAGAATACAGTGGCTCCCTTCATTTGATCAAATATATCATCAATGTGAGGCAAAGGATATTGATTTCTAATAGTTACTCGATTCAATTTCCTATGGTCAACACAAAGCCAAAGGGATCCATCTTTCTTCTTTACAAATATCACTGGAGCTCCCCAAGGTGAAACACTAGGTCTAATGATACCCCTGTCCAATAACTCTTGAAGTTGCACTTGCAACTCATGAAGTTCAACAATAGTCATTCAGTAGGGAGCTTTGGATATAGTTTCAGTACCAGGCTTTAGCTCTAAGGAGAAGTCAATCTCCCACTTTGGAGGTAAACCAGGCAACTCCTCTAGAAAGACAACAGAGAATTCTTAAAGGAAAGGATATTGTTCAAAAGACGAGAGCTCTCCCTCATTTAAAGTCATTACAGCGTACATTTGACATATTTTCCTAAGACTTCTCTTCATCTGCAAGAATGAGATAAGTCTTAAAGAACCAGGTCTCCTTTCCCCATGCATAACCATAGATTGGCCCTCATCACTCAAAAAATGAAGGGTTTTGCTTCGACAACTAAGCATAGCCCAGTGGGCTTCAAGCTAGTCCATTCCAATTATCACATTATAGTGACCAAGTGGTGTCACATAAAGATTCACATTTGTGACACACACTTCCAAGTCTAAAGGGCACTCTTGCACTAAGCATTCAACCTTTTGATATTGCCCTGAGGCCATCTGAACCTAATCAAAATCATTTTGCTCTATCACCACCAATTTACATTTCAATAAAGCATTAGGAGAAATAAAACTTTCAGTTGCACCAGGATCAATCAAAATAGTAACAACCATACCATTTAGCTTACCTGATGCTTCAAGCACTGTACACTGACACTCGACCTGGAGATTTTGCACAACTGCATGAATCCTATGGGCTCTGCCCATATCTCTAACAGTGGCTTGTTCCTACTCTGATTGTGCTTCAATCTTCTTTTCAGGGCAATCTCGCTCATAATGAGGTCCTCCACAAGTCAAACATCCATTAGTGGGAGTAGTTTTCATAAATTTGACCCTTTTATTAGGTGATTCTTGAGTTTGAGAATTATTTTGTTGAAGATGTTTCCTTGGGTTATTTCTTTGGTTCTTAAAAGTATGATTCTTTTGAAATCTATGATGATGTGAACCACCTGACTTATGTCTTACATATTGGCCTCCCCTTCGAGGAGTTTTCCCATGGAATGATAGATTTGGGGTTTTGTCTCCCACTTTGTTCCCCAATAATTCTTGCTCGGCTATAATTGCTTGTTGCACTACCTCATGCAATGTAGTAGGCCTCAAAATGTGCACCTTTTCTTTTATAATAGGATTCAATACATACAAAAAATTGTATACCTTGAGGGCTTCAGTATTTAGATGGGTAGCTAGAATAATTCCGCAACTCAAAACATAGGTGCATGTTTCCCAACCAATCTTTTGCTACCTCCCCTTTTGTGGTACCCTTAAAGATAGGAAGCTTAACTTTTTACAACTCTCTATGTACATCTCCATCAGATGGTATTTCTTGCCTCTCTACTTGAGATGAAGAAACAGGCACTGAAGGATTTCCCCCAACCCTACTAATCAAGACTTCAATCATCTTTTGGAAAGATAACATCATATCCCTTACTTCCCTGATGGATATTTGCTCAAATTATTTATCTTGGGGAGGTGGAGATGAGACTTCCTTCCTCCTCATTGATGTTCTCTCCATGATTACTTAACATGACCAAGGAAAAATTTAGGTAAGTAAATAAATATTAGCAAGCAAGCCCTAGGTCCTAGATTTTTAACTTGGCTCTAATACCATATGTAAGGTCCCATCTTACCAACCATCAGTATTATACTAAGGCTAACTCAAAATGCAATTTAAGTTTAACTTTTTAAGACATAAAAGTTAATGCAAGGTCGTATATCTATATTTTTATTTTTATTTTTATTGGTATTCTTTACAGTACATACTAATTTCTACTAACTGACTAACCCTTGGTAATATTAAACTTCTCATTAAGGCTACAGGGTCATGGTTCCTCAAGATCCAAAACTTACAACCATAAGTCTTAAAATCACATTTAAATGATAGAGTCTTTAGAGGGATAAATAATATCAATCTTTACAAACGACAATTTCCAATAAGTTAATTGTTCATTCCATTACAATTAAGAGTGTTCAAAAGTAGGGAAAATTTTAAGGATGGAAAATTATCTTGAAGTTTAAAAACATTGGCGAATCTCACTAGTCCCTAATATGCAAACTATAAAATGTCTATTGATGTATTTGTAAAATTATTCAAATTTATAATGATTTTATATATAATCTATATATAATGTTGGTGATTTTTTAAGGTAAAATAACTTTATATTGTAAAATTTTGGCGAATCATTTTTATAAAAAATGGAAATTGGCAATTTTTTTTCTTGGAATAATCATGTAAAATTAGCCCACCTACGAATATTAGCCCCTAAATTTTCCATGTTTAAGAGTGACTAATTTGATTTTGTTCTAGATAATATGCCTATGAATTCTTTGGTAAAATAAAGGGAAGAAAAACAAGATAATTCAACTTCTAAAGGAGTCATTTCCAATTATTAGGAATTCATATGTGAGCTAACAATTACAACATTTCACCTAACCAATTTGCCTTCCATGGAATTTTACTTCAATGGAATCATCATGCTTATTCTTTGAGATACTTCTAGAAACACCTTAGTTGCAAATCCTAAATTACAATTTAGAGATGTAATTAGCTACAACCGTTGAAGCATTATGTCAAACAGTTTGCAATCATGAAATGTACAACCATTGAGGCATTTTTTCAAACTCTTAAAACCATAACCCTTAAGGTGATTTCACCAAAATTAATTAACATGAATCTAAGATTACATAAATTCTTTTTCTTCGTCAATAATGCCAAGAAGTGAACATAATACATAAGTAGAATTGTCATCCATCTTGATTGCTGCATATACAAAAATTTAGGCACATAATGACTATAAATATTTAAGAAGTTTTACAAATAGCTCAGAGCGATGTAGCTACAACCATTTTGAACAACTGTTAGTAGTCACAAAACAAGATGCTAGCTATTAAACTATCAAACAAGCAGTCACAAGTTTATTAAACTATCAATGTATCAACCATTGATACTTCAAAATAATAATTCCAAGTTTATATAACAGACTGATTTCACAAAAAGATATTACCAAGTAAATCATAGCTACAAAAAAAGAGTAGCAAGACAAACCACTAGGCAGCAGTAGCAACAGCAAATCTGTAAAATATAGAAGATTACAGCACCAAATTCTGAAACTCTGTTTTTTGAAATCAAAATTGGGGCGACATGGTCATAAGGTATAGATACCCCTTCAAGTTAAAATAAATAGATTTATGCTATTAACATGTTTTCATAAAAATCATGGCAGCATGAATGCTTCAGCCATTAAGACATGATGTAAATCAACTTGCAATGAAACTGTACAAAAGAAAACTTACATAAAATAAATTACAGTTATTGCAAAATTCCTTCAACATTTAGTGTGCAACATTTGATATACATCTAAGTTTCATCCAACAACCAAATAAGAAAAACCATGTAATGAACAACAAAAATAAACACAATATAATGTTGTTAACATACCTAGCAGTGAATTTATACAACTCAAAAAAATGGGAGTATGCTCCAGCTGCAATGAGAGTATGCTCTAGCTCTAATGTCCTTACCAACTCATTGTGAACCACCCAACTTTCCTCCCAACAATATCCAGGAATAACTTCTCCCCCTAGAACCCCCAAGCTACAAAATCTCACAAGAAGTACCAAAAGACAACAGTAGAGAGATTTGCAAGGAAAACTAAGGAAGCAAATTTTCACTTCCTTTCAATACCACTCATGGAAAACCTCAATAGCTAGAGATCTTAAGATTTTAAAAATAATTTTAGATTTATTATGGAAGCAATTGGCTACTCTCCATATCTCTCCCTCTCACTATTTTCCTCAATTATCTTCCACTCTTGGCCTCATAATCCCCAAGTGAGAATACATGAGACTCATATATAGGAGGAGCAACCAATTCTTGTCATAAAGGAGGAGTAATGTGCATGCATTGGATTCCATTTCGAGGAGTGTAACTTATGCTATTAAGGAGAGGTATTCATTCCTTAGTTAAGGAGAGTTTAACATATGCATTAAAGAGAGTGTAAGAGGAATATTTTATGACATATTTTTAATTAGTGAAAAGGAATATGCCATTCTTTGATGAGTGCATAAAATAGAATATAATGAATTATTTAAAAGAGAGAGAGTTACATAGAGCCATGAGAGTCATGAATGAGATGTGTGAATTGATTGAGTCATTTTTAATAATAATATCACAGTCTCGTAAAAGATAATAATAATATTAATAATATTGAGGATTCAATCAAGATTGAACTATTGGGATTGATTAATGATAAGTTAATTCGTTTTTCTTCAACTCTGCTTGATTACCAATTTATGTAAAGTGATTTACTATTTTCAGAACGTCATGCTTGAGATGCTGGACATTACTTTCTATTTTTAGAAAGTCATTCCAAAATTGTGAGAATGAAATTTTATTTAAGGAAATTCATCCATGAGTGGTATTTTTATTCTGGAGAATAGGGATTATGCACCCCTATTTCATGCATATCTGTGCCTTAGTAAATTGAGGACTCTGCGCCCTAATCTTCTCCAAAGATCCAAGATTCCACAACTTGATCTTTTTAAATATTCAAGACTCATCACCCTAAATATACAAGACTCCACGTCTTTATCTTTCTTGGATTTAGGACTCCAAGCCCTAATTTCCATGCCCTCTCATCTACTATGCTTTGAAACTTTTTGTTTCTCCTTATGGTACTGATTGTGAGCTTTTACCCATCTGATGGTTCTTTGGTAAGGACTTGTTCAAAGACCTGCACATTGCAATCTCACAAATCAAAGGAATCAAATTCATTTCATAATGAAATTAAATTAATCACATTTTACCCAGAATGGTGCATGACTTCCACATTCATTTTGGTTTTGAAGAAATGACTTCCACAGTCATTCATAATTGAACATCCTTGTTGGAAAATGACCAAGTACCCTACCACATCCTTCTTAGTACAATATTAGACATATATAATCACACAAATCATGTATCATCCATAAATTATAATTAACCATCTATTCTACATAACCATGAGAATCCATGGGTATATGTGTCTCAATCTTGGATCATCGTCCATGTCATACACTTGCTTCATAAATCAAATACAAACAGAAAAAAATATGTATAAAATTTTACTTAACCAAAGCCATCTAATACAGATAATCAATGATGCCACATATAAGAGGAAATACAACTATATAAAACATTGTTCCCCAATCCAATGATCAATCTGTCATACATAAACATAAAAGGAAATATAACTATGTCTGTTAAACATTATTCCTCAATCAAGTGATCAACCTATCATATATATATAACCCTTGATAGGAGTGACAAAACTATACTAGAAAAATAAGACACTACACCATAGGTGGGAAAGGAGTAGAAAATATGTTCTTTGGAAAAGTCTAGATGCACTTTGGAATACCAAGGAGAATCATTTTAGAGAGGGATACAATATTTCTCAGTGCATTATAAACTACATTGTGGGAGAACATGGATACAAAGTTGAAGATATCTACAACATTCCATCCACAGACAGTTGAGAAAACAAGAATAGTCAATAGGACTTTTGTGCAACTTCTAAGGTGATACAACCAAAAGCATCCAAATACCTAGGATAAAAATTTGGTATATATACAACATTATTACAACAATGTAGTCCATACTTCTATATGGAAGTCCACATTTGAAACCTTTTTTGGATATTTTCTACCTTCACCTTTCGATATTGCATATGGGAAGAAAGGAGGAGTGAGGGAAGATCTTACAGGAGATGCGTTGAGGGATGAAAATATTACAGAGAAGATCAGGCAGATCCATCTATAGGTACAAGAGACACTACAAAAGTTGCAAGAGAAACATAAGTCTGGGCATGATCAGCATAGAATAAAGAAATCATTCAAGATGTTAGATAGAGTGTGGCTACAATTGAACAAGGAGAAGCTATAGGGGATTGATAAGAAAATCAAGGCTCTAAGGTATGGTGCCTATGAGATACTCGAAAAGTTGGGTGATAATTCCTATGAAATCATTTTACCACCATATATGTGCATTTACTATGTTGTGAATGTAGATAATTTGAAACTCTATTTGCCTTCCATGCTAGATCCGGAAGAGGAATAGGTCCTACCTACTATGGAGGATTTGGCACCAGATACTTAGGCAGAGTTTACAAAACATACATTTTTGTAGAAAAGGTCCAGAACTGCAAGACAAGGGCAACATGACCTTTGGAATATTGGGTTGAAAGGACAACTTCTAGGCAAGGATAAATGGTACACTAGAGAGAAGGTGGAGGAACAATTTCCTCACCTCGTTCAGTAGAATCCTTTAAGGATCAAAATCCTCCAAAAATTGGTAGGTGTGATCTAAATTAGACCATTATATTGTTTCTCTTCCATCTCTATGTATTTAGAGTGGAAAAAGTGGAGGAATCAACTCACAAGTTTGTCTTTATTGGTGGGACCCAGTTTGGAAAAATAGGATCTGATTGTTATTTTACATATAAATATATTTCGAGAAACAAAAGAAGCACATCAATCAATGTCTATATGTGAAGGTTATGCCACTCAAAAGTTTATAGTCATGTTTTCACAGCCATAATTTACGAGAATGTCGAGTTAGTGCCCATTTTTCATGGAAAATGGGATAGCCATGTGATTATGATGCAAAGTACTCCAGAAGAGTCTATATTGTAACTATGGTTAAGAGATGAGGTATTCAAACTTAACCACTAGTAGGTTATTGGGCTATGTTATAACCAGGCCACTCGAAGCAAAAGTGATTCCATTCTCTTGGGTGCATTTACTCCATAGATAAGCAAAAATATCCAATAGAGATAGGAGGTAGACCACATAGAGAGGATTTGTGCACTATAGCATCCCATGGGTCACAAGCCATACTTCTTTTTACTCACAAACATATTTCTGAATAGAAAGAGAGCAAAGAAACCTCACCTTTTAGGTGGTTTTTTCTACTGAAAGGGTTTCCTAGAGAAAATATTATGCCTATTGTGTGCGTCAAATTTTATTTTTTTCTCTATTTTATACAATATTTTCATTTGCATGCATGCACTATAAATAGTAAAATCTACAGATCTATAATCTAATGGAATTATAATAGTGTAAAATTTCAAATTTTAAGTACAATATTATCAGATATGTTGTGAAGAATTGTCTAGTGGAATATCCATGACAATTTACAAATCATATTGGTATCAAAACTAGGTTTCTTGGGTTTTTTGTGGATCTAGATTTGTGGGGCTGAAAATCATAAAACCCTAATCATGATCAATGAATTTATGAATGACCCTCGTGATCCTGCAACATTAAGGTTTTTGCAGCTAGAAAAACAAGTCACAGATATAAATCGCAATGTAAACCTCCTCATGGCATGCCTAAAAAATAAGCTTAGGGTATTTATAGAATATGGAGGTTCAAATGAAAATGAAAAATCAAAAGGGGGATCAGGAGATCAAGAAGAAACTAGGAATTATCAAAATAAATAACCCTAAAAATAACAACCCAGTTTGAGTGCCACAAATCAATCACAATACCAGTTTAAAATAGAAGAAAATGTCAATATCAATTTGTAACCTGTTGAGATCAATGCTCTAAAGTTAAATAATTTATTGTAACCACTAAAAGTTTATTTTAGCGTCCATTTAATTGAGGAAGAATATAATATTTGATTTGTGCAGCTGAAATTAGAGGGCCATGAACTGACTTAATGGGAAAGCCACTTGGATACCCTGAGGTTGGAGAGAGATCCTATAGTGACTAAGTGGGAGGAATTGAAACCCCTCATTAAGTCATATTTTTACCCTATGGGGTTCATAAAGGACCAGTGGATCTAGTGGCACTATTTTAGGCAAACGTTGAGGCAAAGTGTGTAAGGGTACACCACAAAGTTTAAAAACATGGACATAATGTTAGATATCTACGAAACGAATGCAGATTTACTCCTCAAGTATTTGAGTGGTCTACACCGCCATAGGCGGGAGCAAGTGATGTTGTTCAAGCCCAAATCAGTGGATAAGGTGTATGCGTAGACACAATACCTAGAGAAAATAGGCCTAAAGAGAGTGTAATCAAGTGGATCAGAGCAGAAGGAGCTATAGGACACTTCTAGGGAGGGGAAGAATAATAAAAAAGGAGGAAAAGATAAAAAAATATGACAGCCACAACACACTAGTGCAAACATCTTGGAAAGCACTAGAGCATTGATAGTTGTACAAAGGAGAAGTGTTGGAAGTTGCATATAAGGTTGAACCCAAAGAGATAAAAAAAAAAAAAAGAGAATAAGAATAAGAATCTCATGGCCACTGATTTGAGCAACCAAGTTGAAAAGAGCTTGAATGTGAAAGAGAATATCATTTGTATGTTAGTGTGGAAGGAGGTTAATATGCGTAGCCTTCAACAAAATTAAGATAAAGAAATGTCCAAACTCTTCCATATAAAGGCACAGGTCTAGAAGACCAATATTAATGTTATATTTGACTTAAGATCGTAGGCAAATCTCATTCTAACAAAGTTGGAAAAGAAGTTGGATTTGGAAATCTGTGATCATCGAAACCCATATCCATTAGGATGGGTAAATAAGGATGTAGAGTTGAAAGTAAAAAAGATAATGCAAGATTAGTGATGGGTCCACAAATTAGATACGATTTAAGGCCCATATTACCATGTTTCAACAAAGCAAACCTCTCTCTTTACATCTAATAACATGTTCTTAGATATAATGCATTCATTATAGAGGTTCAAAGATAATAGCATATTATGTGTCTAATATTTTTTTTTCAAGAATATTAAGAGAATATTGAGTAAATTATGAATGATAAAATATAGGGACTTTCTTCGTACTACATGATGGACCAATATTGGATAATAAATGAACTAGATATTATGGAATTATTGAACAAAATCTAGAGATTGAGTGATTGAGAAAATCTAAGAATGTGCTCCCTGTCATTTAATGAAGATTCCTACTATTGGGAACCAAATCCACTTTTTAAGGGATTTTGGAGGGGAAAGTTGTCTCCTTTCAAGTAGGATGTTTCCCCATCATTTTTTATAAGTACCAATTCGAATTTTTCTTTAAGTGCATGTATTTCATAGTCTTCATGTGAAGAAAACGTGTTATTTAGCAGTTTTACTTTCATTTCTAGGAGGGATGTACTTGGATTGATTTAGATAAAGAAGTTTGGGGTCTTTTTTAGCTTCTAAATATTAGTTTCCTTCATAGGAATCTACATATCCTTGGGATTGGCCATCCTTGGAGTCTCAGAGCCCCAACTAAACACATTATTTATCTTCTTTGAATGTTTTGTTCACTTGCATTTCCTATTTCTACACTTAAAAATCATGCTTTGTTTGTTGTAGTTTAGATTGGTTAAATGATTTAAATATGCGTCTTTTCAAGTCATTTATACATTTACAAGTATGATCCATCATTAGAAAAAAAAAAAAAAAAAAAAATCATATTCATCATTGAGCTATTTCGATTGGTGTATTAGTTCAAAATTCTAGAATTTCTGGAAGTACCCAGTAGCAAAATAGTAGTAATTTTTTGTTGAATTTTACCACGTGTTAACAAATATATTTCAAGTTTATTACACTTGGATTTATTCCTAATGAAATTATTATTAATAATAAAAAGAACTACCCTATAGCATTTTCACTTGATCTAGTTAGGCATTTTGTAGCTTAACTAGGTCACTTATTCTATAATTTCTAGTCTTTAGACTAGTAATTTCTATTATATTTTAGCACATGTTAACAAGTGTATTTTTGAGTGATTCCACTTGGATTGGAGTCCTAATACATCCTAATTAATGAAAAAATATACCCAATATCATTTTCATTTTATTTACTTTTGCATTTGGCAACTTAACTCAAGAAACAACAATCTTGTAGCATTCTTGTAGCAATTTGTTTTCAAGATTTTTCTTGCTTAGTTTCACTCCAAAATAATGGTATAAGTATATTTATATCATATAAATTATTTGATACCACTTTGGTCGGGCTGAGGATTGGTTAGGTCACCATTTAACTCTTACATTTCTTGCTTCTTGAATGTTGATTCCTGCAATTAGTCTAGATTTTCTTTATGAAAATTACTTTATGCAAATTGTGATTTCTTTGTTGAAATAGAAATATAGGACTTTTCGTTCCTACAAAATAGAATATATTTCCTTTAATTCCATTTCCTTTGCAGCAATATATATTAGATTTGGTTGGTTTTCGTTATTCTTTACATTTTTGCAATATATTTCCTTCCTGTCATTTACTTTCCAACAAAAATAGAATAGGTTTTCTTATTGTGATTTACCTTTTCCAAATTAGGATTGGAAACTTACCTAGATCTTTGCTCATTTGAATTTGTTTCATTTCTGTCTTTCACTTACATTAAAGTGAGTCAAACTAGGAAGAGGAAGGTGTCTACTGCTCATAGAGTCCCAACCCTCTTACGTTTTTACAATTTCAAGATGATAATTTAAGTTGGTAGTCATGTGATTTTCAACACTCTTATTACAATATTTGGGTTCATCAATTATATTTTCCATTAGTGTTTATTTTAATTATGAAGTATAACTAAATGTGGTTCTCATTGATGTATGTGGAGTCATGTTTAGGAGCCCTTACATGTACATGCGAGATGCAATATTCATGTGGAGAGCTAACCAATATTGGCTTGTTAAGGATGGAAAAGTGTTTATCATCAATGGGCACAAACGAAAGTTGAAAATTTCGCAAGTTCCAACCAAGCTAATAGATTGATCAATTCCAACAAGAATTATGCTTTATTGTTTTTAAGTTAAAGTCAGTATGTATAAGATTCAGTAAGAGGCAAGAAATTCCTCGAGGGGTGTACTAATAAATAGAAATAACAATTAAAATAGTTGCTACAGGCATACATGGATGTGTTCCAAGATGCTAAAGGATTTCCACCTAACAAGGAAGTGGAGCATGACATACATATTTTTCTATAATCTCCATTACCAAACATTGGATTGTACAAGTAGTCTATTTTAGATGCAAGTTAGGTAAAGAAACAATTGTAGTGGATACTAGAATAGGGTGTCATTCGACCGTTTACATCACCATGTGGGTCACCTATCGTCATTGTGCCAAAGAAGGACAAGACGTGGAGGATGTGTATAGATTACAAGGAATTGAATAAAATCATGCTCAAGAATAGATACCTCCTGTCCAGGATAGAAGATCTATTGAAGCCATTGTAGTAGGAAAAATACTTCATCAACGTGGACTTAAAGTTTTGATATCACCAAGTTAGAGTCAAAGAAGAAGATAGCTCGAATACTTTCTTTAATAACAGGAAAGGTTTGTATGCTTATTTAGTCATGGAATTTGGATTATGCAATGCACTAGCTAGGTTTATGTGATTAATTAATGATGTGTTGTGACCCTTATATATTCACCTTTTATTGTCTATTTGGATGATATATTGTCATATAGTGCTACCTGGGAGGAGCACATCTCACATTTGACATAAATTTGTTTGAAACATTAAAGAAGCACCAACTACTAGCAATTATCATGAAGTGTGAATTTGCATGATAGTATTCGGTGTATCTCAGGTATGTGATAGGTGGAGAATTGTTGAAGATAGATCCTGTGAAGATGGAGTCCATCCTGAAAGGACCAATGCCTGCTAATGTCTCTAAGGTCAGGAGTTTCATTATGGAATAACAGTAACTAAGTAAATTCATAGCCTCATTTTCAATGGTAGAAACACAACTCCACACCATAAAAGTAAGTTGTAAATGTTTCCAGTGGGGGAGGGTCATCAGAGGCGTTTTGAGGAGCTAAGGAAAAAAATCAATCAAGCATAAGTTATAGCATTACCAAACTTGAATTATTTCTTTGAACTGGAGACAATGGAAATGGGTATGATACGGGATCAGTCTTGATGGAGGGAGGAAGCCCTGTGTTCTAACATTATGAATTGTTTTATAGGGTAATTCTTCAATATGCTACCTATGAGATGGAGCTCTATGCCTTGGTGCAAGGAATAAAGAAGTGGAAGCAATATCTTATGGGAAAGGATATAGTGAGCCACACATATCACCATCCATTACAATACTTGGAGGCCCAAAGTAAGCTAGAACAAACTAGGCATTACAATTGAATTGCATTTTTACAATAATTTCATTTGGTGATCAAGTATAGAAAGGGAAAAAAACAAGTTGGATGACATGCTTTCAAAACAACCCATGTCATAGATCACAACTTTGAGGACTGTTATGGACATGGAGCCATTCACCCATGATACATACAAAAGCATATTCAAAATATGAGGAATTAAAGGATGCGTTTTAGCAGTTATAGAGTTAGAGTCATGTGCATGATGGTGACAACACTATTGACTACCATCTCTGACTAGATAAGCTATGTGTTCCTAAATGTGATATAGTGTAGCCAATTAGAGAGGATCACACCTCCAAGGTTGTTGGGAACTTTGGTCTAGGGAAGGCCATGACCAACTTGCATAGGTATCTGTATTGGCCCAAGATGCAAGAGAAATTAGCTACATTCATAAGATGATGCATGATTTGTTGTACTAGAAAGTGTAGAAATCAGAAATAATGTTTATATAATCTGTTACCTATAACTACTCGTTCTTGGGAAATTATTTCCATGGACATTGTGGGAGGTTTACCAAAAATCTTGAAGGTACATGACTACCTATTCATGGTATTTGAAATACCATCAATTGGAAAGAAGCAACAAAATTGTTCTTTAGATATGTTTGGGTGCACTTTGGGATACCAATCAACATCATTTCAAATACAAGATTTCTCTCTACCTTTTTTTCGACAATATGGGAGAAGATGGACATGAAGTTGAAGATACAGACAACAATCCATTCACAGAGAGATGGGAAGACATAAGTACTCAATGAGAATTTGCTGCAGCTTCTAAGGGTATACAACCAAGAGTATTGGAATACCTAGGATGAAAATATGGTATATATACAAGATTCCTACAATAAATCAATCCATACTTCTATAGGAAAGTCCCTATTTGAAACATGTTTTGGATACTTGTCTTCTTCACATTGCATATGGGTGTTGGGATATTCCAACACATAGGAAATAGTTAAGTATGACTTGGGCTAGTGTAGAGTTAGGTAAAGTGTGCTTCTTTACTATGTGCTTTTGTAACTTACAATCTGACGGTCACGATATGTAGTGATCCGACGGTTCATTCTCTCCTTGGTATTACCGAGACTTGATCCATGGCTTAACACTCGATTGGTCCATGATCTCTGTTTTAAGAGCATGGAGGGTAATTTGTAGGGTAACCGTTCATGAGAGAAGCTTATGTAAATTTTCATTATTTTATTCATAAATTTCCTAAAGTGGCCGTGTTGGCTCAGGCCATGGACTATTTCCCTCTTTGAGGGTTTTAACCACATCAACAATACTGGTGTATTGATTTGTGATCTACTTATGAGCTGTGTCCTTTGGTGTTTTGTCTAAGGAAATTATTGTTGTAGGGAAAAGTATCCGACTCGGATAACCCTATCCCACTCTAAGGGTGATAGTACCTCAGCAACAACTGTAAAGAAAACTACTTAAGGTTTACTTCTTTACGAAAGCAAGAGAGAATGAAGAAATGCACTAACCGTTGCCTTGCGCTTAATGTCGAATCCAAACTCTTCTCTTTGCTGCTTGCTCCCAGCTCCTTGCTCTTTTGCTGGCCCAGCTACAATGAGATCCTGCAAAATAACAAAGAAGGAAACTACAAGAAGCATGCAATCATAACTGATTCAAGGATTAGCATAAATCAAATATACAATTATCACAATACATCATTGAAACAAGTGCATATAGAAGAACCTCAATAGCTTTTATTAATGGAAGAAGTAAAGTTCTGAGAGTGTTACAACCATTGAAGGCCCCAATCCAGCAACACCTCCCAGCAGAAAGAATTTCTCCTCTTCACCTCCTTCAAGCAATCACCCAATAGTTCTATAGTGAAACCAACAGCATATCATTACTTTGCACAAAATTCCAGCCTCCTGAGCTCATAGGAGAGAGCTCAATATATAGATGAATTGAGAAAGGATGAGTCAGCTTGCAACTGATGTGTAGCTTCCTTGTGTCCTCTCTCTCTTCAGTTGATCTTCAGTTCTTGATTCCACTTGGAGAACCTTGCTTCCACTTGGAGAAACAGAGCCTCTGACTCATCACAAGGCGAAATCCCTGATCCAAGTGTCATTTTTGGAAGATTCCAGAGCAATGACTCAGTGTGCCACTTGTCCCATTTCGCTCAGCGCAGGTGGCCTTTGTTCTACCTGCTTTGCAACGCAGGTACACCATGGAGGAGTTGAGTTTCAGCGCAGAAGCCTAGTGGAGCACCTGCTTTGATTTCAGGATTGCTTGTTTTTGAGTGTTTTCAGGTGGAGAACTGATCTAAGAGATGTTGGTTTGCTGACCTCGTTCCTCTAGGGGTAGGAACATCATGTTTAGGGACTTTGGATCCCTTGGATTATTGACAATTCATGCCCGATGCTGCCAGGCACAAAATTGTCTATAACAGATGCCCCCTAAAGTATGAGGTCGTTTATCGGGTGAAATGCTTTATTAGGAGGATCCGAAGTTCATTCAATCTGCTGAGAAGTGTCCTGTAATAAGATACAATACAATACATTATTTTTCATTCTTTTTCATGATCTAGCTGAGGCGGGCATTCCCATGCTCAGCTTTATAAATTCATTTTGGTACATAGCACAGACGATCGTCTGATGATAGACTGATAATTCTCTGCTGAAATTATCATCCTTTGAGAAGGATGATCATCTACTGCAATGATGTACATATCAAATGTCTTTATATCCTGAATATATATCGCAGCCCGGATGGATGAAACTAGATCCGGGGTCTTCAATCTCTTCCGATCTTCACTCGATGTACAAGTCGATCCATGTGAGAATTTCTTGAAGTCGAACATGGAAAGACATCGCTTGATTACTGGTCAATGATGTAAACCGTTAACAAGCACGAGAGGAATCACCGATAAGGATGATGACCCTCAAGGTACGGAAGTACAATTCACATGGTGGGAATAAAGGACTTGACGTCGACCACCATGAAAAATCTTCTGGTCGAAGGTCATTGATGTATACCTGTCGCCGGAAGTGAGAAACTTGCCATTGAGGCATGCAAGCTTCAAAGTACTGAAGGGGTTGTTCCTAGATCAACTCCTTGGATAATGAGCTGATGTCGACAAGGAGTGATCCGTCAAAGGAGGGCCTTAATGAATCCCACATCAGTGACACCGAACGGAGCTAGTGATTGTGATGAGGTGAAAACAAACTGTGATGTATGATTCAGGGTGGCGGTCATGAAATGGATGAAGGACAATGTATGGCAGTGGATGGGACACGGTTGACTCTTTGCAGAACAACATCTCTTGAACATATAACGACACTGATGTGATGGATTGGTAGCATTACCCCAAATGTGGATGGTGTGGCGAGGACCATGGTGATGAGACCGGTGAATGAAACAACCCAACCCGATGTGATACGGAGGACAAAGTGTCATGTTCAAGAGCGACTTGCTACCATTAAAGCTGTGAGGTTCTCCCAATTTTTCCCCAGTCATTGCTGACCAGTACCTCTTTATTTTTATCAAGCTTGAGGAGGATAACATATGCTTGTTCTATAACCTGCCCTTCGGGCAAGCCCATCGCTATGTTTTAACGAGCCTAGCGATAGGGAAACTCGTTCTCGTCTAAAGACAAGTTTGTCGCTATTTAATGAATTTAACGAGTCTAACGACAAGGATAACTCGGTCCTTTTCATTTTTAGAGAGTCTGAAAAGGTACATAAAGTCAACTCCAGAATTCCTTTTTCAACATCTAATCCCTTAAGTCCGAAAAAGTATAAAACAATACAGAAGGGATGAATTTTCGATTGCTTTAACGAGCCGAACAAAACAAGCGCTCGATCTTTTTGTGCAATAATCCCTCAGGTCCAAAAAGATTAAAATCTAGAGGAGGGATAGCTCTTCCGATCGTTTAACGAGCTGGAAGGCCAAAACTCGGCAAACTTTTCATATTTTACGAGTCAGGAGAAAAGAGCTCAAAGAAGACTCGTCTTTTGAGGAACGAGTGATAAACAGGGATAGCAGCAGATTCCAGGTACAGGTTGGAATTTTCCAATCACGGCAGTGTCACAAGGATGGCTAAGTGAAATCACTCTTCGCAGCTGTTCCTCAAAATGGGTAAACAAACATATGGAGATGAACGATTGGCCAAATGAACGGATGGAGGTGAGACTGCAAGAACACGACCAAGGGCTTTAATATGGCTGTCAAAGGTTACATTTACCAAGGTTATTTACCGGTTCATTTTTTCTGGGTGAGCTTGAACTCTAGGGGAAGATTGCTCACAACTTATGTTTATTTTTTAACGAGCATGAACTATGTGCTAAAACTGCTCGGATCTTGCGTTTATTTTTTAACGAGCATGAACTGTGTGCTAAAACTGCTCGAATCTTGCGTTTATTTTTTAACGAGCATGAACATTGCTAAAACTGCTCGATTATACCAGTCTTAATACAAGGAACGCCTCAGGTGAGGTAGTCATATTTAAGGAGCTATACCTCACTAGTTACTCCAATTTGGCAAGTTTTAACTTTTGCCCCACATCCTTTCTTTATGCAAGCTGGAAACGGCTAATCCTACGAGTTTAACGGGTTAGACCTACAGGTTTAAAGGGAGGACCTAAAAATTTAAAAAAATAAATAGTCGTCCCGTGCTTGCACTCCAAAAGGTTCGCATGCCCCCAGGTATAAAGTATAATTTCAAGGCTACCCCTCCTCTGTCCCACCTCTGTTTTTCTACTTGTCGTCTTGCTATATTTTTAACGATACTTGTCTTCTCGTTATTTTTCGGTGCCGACGGTACTTGTCTTCCCATCAGTTCACTTTTTGATTTTTGCAAGATCGCAATAGATAAAACATTAGCGTTACGGAGGGAGGTTTGCCTCTTACTTATTATCCGAAAAATGGTTTTGTTCGCTGCCGCAAACTAAACTCTTTTTTCCGGCGATGTCTATTACTAGGTTACTAAAGATGGTGACCACTTGTTGCAGCAATTTCATCTCTTTCTTTGGAGGCTGCCCCTACTTATCCTTCAAAACATATGTTTTAATGGGTGAGGCTTGCCTTCAAAGATGGTGGCTACTTGCCGCCACAAATGGATCTCCTCCCTCGGCATCCTACTTACCTAGACAAGGGGAGCGAGAAGCTGATTATCTCACTCACATAACTTTGACAAAAGAACTTTATCCTAGAACAACCCTCTCTTCCATGCCGGACAGGGTACGAACTAGTCATATTCTTCTGCGGAAATTAACTTTATACCCAAGGTTTTCTCTGCCCAAGGCAGGCCAGGGTGCATGCCCCCTGGGTCCCAGTTCTTTCTTCCGAATCACTCGCATTCATCGGGAAGTAGAACCGGGGGTGGAGGCATTCCTTGAGTGAATAAACCGTTAAGGGATGGTATTTGACTATTTGCGATGCGTGATCCTGGAAATGAAAGTTGGTCTACGAGCTTGACCATTCTTCCTTCGTGCGGAAAACACATAACTCTGAAGAGTGAGGACACTATCGCCTCCATGCAATATATATAGTCTCGTCCAAGGAGTAAGTTATACACCAAGGGTCCCTGGACGACCATGACGTTCATATGAATTGTCTTCCCCTTCAATGTAACGGGAACATTGGGGAGAATCCCTAACGGGCGACTGGTTCCTTTATCAAAACCTGATAGATTTCTCATCTCAGGTAAAAGCGCCGGGGAACCCAGTGCTTTCCAAGCAATAGAGGAAAGGATACTCACAGATGCCCCTTCATCAATGATAGTTCCAGCCATCACCATTCTGTAGATTTGGACGATGATTCTGAATGGGATACTGGCTGGTAACCGGGGTTTGCCTAGTTGATTCCAATCAAAGGACACAACCAGGTTGCTTGGTGGTGGGACCGAATACACGGCCGGATACGACCCTGACGATGTTCCTTCCTGCGATAAAGGAATGGGCGCGTTGCCCTGATGCTCGTCAGAGTCTGTGTTGATGAAAAGAATCTGGATGGTGTCATCCTTGTTCTCTTCAGTGAGGGTGTCATTTGAAGATGAATCTTCAACGACGGTGTCATTTGAGGATGAAACCTCTGAAGGAAGAACCGGGTCAACTGCCATTTCGACCTTTAGACTTTCGTCTGGTCTGGATTCAGTAGGTTCATTCCCAATGACCGACACTTCAGCTGACCACTTGATCGGGCCAGCTGGATTTTCAACTATCGAGGGACTTGGCACGAGTTTTTGGTATCCAGGAGGAAGTCATAACGGTGAAACCGGACGATCTTCCAAAACTCTCTTCGCCTCATCTAAGAATGGACAACGGTGGATGGCGTGATCGCCTTCACACAGTCTGCAGGGTGATCTTGGTCTCCCTCTTTGTCCTTCACTCTCGCTAGTTGATGGAATGCAATCAACATGTCTATCAGAGGTTGATGCTACCGGATTGTGCAACCTGGGGGACCAGTCCCTTAGTATCCGGGGAATACAAGGACAGTCACGGTGGAAGTGGGTCCCTTTGCAAATGACACATGGCGATTTAGGCCCGGTCGGTGCAGTGTGTGGATTTTTGTCAGATGTCTTTTGCTTGCCCCCAGTCGCCTTCGCCTTAGGCTCCTTCTGCTTCTTTTCTTTCTTCTTCTTCTCCTTCTTCTCCATGGGAGGCTGACTTTTGCCGGCTCTACCTTGCGAAGATGAAGGATCAGAGGAAGAATTGTAAGAAGTGGAAGGCTGGTGGGTAGCTCTAGACTGGTCTGACTGTTGATTCGACTGCTCAGGATTAGTGGTGATCTGAACTACATTAGTTGAAAAGAGCCATACAGGTAGGCCAATTGTCAATCCTGGAAGTGACAATGTGGCCATATGAGGCGCACCAACATCTCCCCAAGAGGAGAAGGGATTGGGACTTCCACCAAGGTGACTTCCTTGGTTGGTGGGCTCCATACTTTTCAACTGAAAGATCAACGTGGGAATAACAGGTGGTTATGTTCCGATTAAAATAAATTTTATTAATGACGCTTTAGACACAACTTTTCTTTTTCATGTTTTAAGAGTCAAGAAAAAGCTAAAGATGACTCTAGTCTCCTTCGATGTTTTAACGAGCCCGAAGTGACAAAAGATCGGATGGACTTTTTCAGTTATAGAGTTTGAAAAAGGCCAAAAGAAACTTCTCTGGAGTTCTAGGCAGAGGGTGTGCCAAACTTTTCGCGAAACCACAAAATACGTTTTACGGTACGGGTGGTCGATCTTCGTGAATGCTGTGTTCACTGCATCGCGATCAGTAGGGCGGCCGACACGGCTTCCTATGGATCAAGGCTTTGTTCCTATAGGGGTCTCCCAATATATACGCGACGGTATGTGGGAGCACAAGTCCATATTAGTGCCACCGACTCTCAGGAGGAATCACCCACCTTCGTAGAGATCGACAGTCACTATGTTTAACGACGCCGGAACACGTCTCTACCTAGACCTCTATGTGTTTGCGTTATGTTACAAAGCGTTGTTATGTAAATTGAATTTATTTTAATGTTGATCTTGTTTAGCAGTTTGCCTTTAAGGATCACCACGAGATGTATGTAACAAATTCCTGAATGCAGTCTAAGATGAGAAGCAAACTTTTCAATCTTTCAACTTTGAAAATCTTAACTACTGAGGGAAAAGAAAGACAAATCTTTTCACACAGATCATAGAGCACACACTAATGCAATTTTTCCTAAATCAGTATGCAAATAGTCAAATGCAAAATGCATAATGCATGTATTTTCTTTTCCCTTTCTTAATGTTGATGTATTACAAAAAGAAAGTTGTTATATAACTTTGATTTCGATTTCAAGCGAAAGTAAACAAGCTGGTCCAAAATCAAAAGACACCTTAAGATTTACTTGTTTAAACACTGGAAATGCATGAAATCAAACCATAATGACGAAAGTAAAAAGACTAATCAGCTATGGACAACAAACAAGCTAACTCTTTAGACCAGCAAAATGCCTAACACAGGTTCAGATCTAAGAGGCCAAAGCAAGACTAGTTCACTTTCGTTATGGGAAATTGTAAATGATGTAAGAAATACAAAAGAACAAGTACAATTTCGTTATATAACAGAGGCGGAATGATGGCAAGTAAGGTTGGTTTCAGAACAGGTACAAGACTGGTAACTGGCTGCAAAATCTATAGTGAAAACAGGCAAGAAAAAGGGAGGAAAGCCCAAATGCACAAGGCAAAATTGGGCCAACGCAGGTGCTGCACAGCCAGTCTGGCTCTCAGCGCAGGTAGTCCCTTCGGGACCTGCGTTGCAAAGCAGGTAGCCTGTGTACTACCTGCTTTGGAAAACGAAAGTTGCGTTTTCTCAGTTTCCGGGTCACAATTTTCTCAAAAATTCACAGTTTTTGCCCAAATCAGAAGCTATCAATCAAGCACACACTAAGGGATGACAAGGAAGATGAAAAGCTATCACTAAGAGCTTACAAGGATCCTTGTAGATCAGCTCTTCAAATCATGAACATGCTCAGAAATGAGCTAGAGTAGCTGCCCTCTACTTCGCTTTTGATATAGTCAAAAGCTTTTCGATTTGGTACTCTTTTGTTCAGGAAATGAATAGAAAAATACTACAAACAATCAAACAGATACGATCCCCAGCGGAGTCGCCAGTTTGTTGTAGGGAAAAGTATCTGACTCGGATGACCCTATCCCACTCTAAGGGTGATAGTACGTCAGCAACAACTGTAAAGAAAACTACTTAAGGTTTACTTCTTTACGAAAGCAAGAGAGAATGAAGAAATGCACTAACCGTTGCCTTGCGCTTAATGTCGAATCCAAACTCTTCTCTTTGCTGCTTGCTCCCAGCTCCTTGCTCTTTTGCTGGCCCAGCTACAATGAGATCCTGCAAAATAACAAAGAAGGAAACTACAAGAAGCATGCAATCATAACTGATTCAAGGATTAGCATAAATCAAATATACAATTATCACAATACATCATTGAAACAAGTGCATATAGAAGAACCTCAATAGCTTTTATTAATGAAAGAAGTAAAGTTCTGAGAGTGTTACAACCATTGAAGGCCCCAATCCAGCAACACCTCCCAGCAGAAAGAATTTCTCCTCTTCACCTCCTTCAAGCAATCACCCAATAGTTCTATAGTGAAACCAACAGCATATCATTACTTTGCACAAAATTCCAGCCTCCTGAGCTCATAGGAGAGAGCTCAATATATAGATGAATTGAGAAAGGATGAGTCAGCTTGCAACTGATGTGTAGCTGCCTTGTGTCCTCTCTCTCTTCAATTGATCTTCAGTTCTTGAGTCCACTTGGAGAACCTTGCTTCCACTTGGAGAAACAGAGCCTCTGACTCATCACAAGGCGAAATCCCTGATCCAAGTGTCATTTTTGGAAGATTCCAGAGCAATGACTCAGTGTGCCACTTGTCCCATTTCGCTCAGCGCAGGTGGCCTTTGTTCTACCTGCTTTGCAACGCAGGTACACCATGGAGGAGTTGAGTTTCAGCGCAGAAGCCTAGTGGATCACCTGCTTTGATTTCAGGATTGCTTGTTTTTGAGTGTTTTCA
Source organism: Pinus tabuliformis (assembly GCA_031772625.1). Lineage (NCBI taxonomy): Eukaryota > Viridiplantae > Streptophyta > Pinopsida > Pinales > Pinaceae > Pinus > Pinus tabuliformis. Next base: position 506,482,052 of record CM062805.1, read on the forward strand.
GGTGGAGAACTGATCTGAGAGCTGTTGGTTTGCTGACCTCGTTCCTCTAGGGGTAGGAACATCATGTTTAGGGACTTTGGATCCCTTGGATTATTGACAATTCATGCCCGATGCTGCCAGGCACAAAATTGTCTATAACAATTATCCTGTATATTCTTACATGGTATCAGTGCTATTTGAGGGTCGCATCCATTGGTGATCCAAATCTGAAGCCAGTAGAACTACATCTGACTGTCGTTTCCTAGATCTACTATTACTGACTACTTACGGGCCGAGAGGATTGCTCTATTGTGTTAGGAGCATCTGTTCTAGTGAGGAACCCCTTTCATTTGACGTGAAAATATTTATGGTATCCCTAGCTACGTCATTTTTAAGATTTGGAGGTATACAATGTTTATTTGCAGTTTTTAGTCATTTTCTCTCTGTTTATTTCAGTTTATTTAGCTCTTTGTTTTTTTATTACCGGATCTATACCTTTCATTTCTGCGTATGCTCTTTGCCCCATGACTCTGTGCGATCTGGGAAAATCAGAAACAGAAAGGAAGGATTTTTCTCATGTGTATGCTCTTTTCCACCGCACCTTAGTGTGATCTCAGAAAACCAAAAACATTGAGGAAAATATTTAGTTTCCGACTAAAGCTAACTTCAAGCTGTAAGGTTTGTTTTTTTTTTCGTATGTCTACATTGGGTTTTGTGTTTTTTGTTTTGTAGGCAAAAAAGAGCTTTCTCAAGTAAGCACGCACCCCGAAGCTTCAGTCACTTAAAAAAAAAAACCCTTCCTCTTTTCCAAAAATTACTCACCTTTTAATCTGGCTCACTTGGTCCAAAGCTACTTTATGAGAATAGAGTTCTTGAGTTCAAGTCTTTCTTTTTTTTGAGCTAATTAGATTAAGTTTGGAAAGGGGGTAGATTTTTTTTAAATATAACATTATCATTCATTTCCGCACATTCCCGCACTTTGTCGGCATCTTCAACAACTTTTCTTCAAAAAGCCATAACTTCTTCATCTGGAAGAAATTTTGAGAGCCGTTTTTTTTAATGAGCCTAATTTTTCAAGATCTTTCCATTGGAACACTTAGTTTCAGCATCTATAGCTTCAGTTTCTATTAAAATGGAAATTCCATGCTAATTTATTCTTGATAGCACAACTACTTCCAATGGTGGTCCTACATTGTGGATTTACTTAGAAGTAAAGGTCTCTACAGAATAGCCTCAGGCAAAGAAACCAAATTGAAAGATGAAGATAAGGTAACCAAATGGGAAAATAGGCAAGATCAAGCACGTGGGTTGATAGGGATGTCTATTTCTCCAGACCTTAGATTCCATATCGCAGAACTTGATACTCCTAATGAAGCAAAAGAATAGATGACTAAAGTTTTTGGAATTAAAACTAAACTTAGAGCCCATCAACTCGAAAATGAGTTTCTTACATTGGACCCCAATAATTTCTCTTCCATTGAAGATTTTTTGTCCAATTTCAAGACCCTTAGACTTCTCTTGGAAGGTGTTAAGGTTAAGAAAGAAGATGGTAACCTTATCTATTACATTCTTACTAAGTTGGGACCTGCTTACTGTTTGATTGTTTCCACCTTCCATTCTACAAGAGACACCTTCGTTTCTGAAGGAAAGGACTATGAGTCCCCTTCCTTTGATGCCTTTTGTGATTCTTTAATAAGAGAACAAGAAAAACTCTTACATCTTGGTCTTCTTAATCTTGGAAACTCTTCTAAGAAAGCCTTAGCCACCCAGCAACAACCAAATTCAAAGAATCCTAAGAAGTCATATCCTAAAAAGGATGGTCCTAAACCAAACAAGGGTCCTAAGCCATTTCAGTCTCAAAATGGAAAATCATTTCAACAAAATGATAAGGCAAATAAAAACAAAGGGAAGAAGACTGATAGACATTGCCACTTTTGTAATCGAGATGGCCACTTAGAATCCAAATGCTTTAAGAAGATGGAATCCTTGGAAGCAGTAATGAAGAAGCATAACATCCATTTGGAGCACTCAACAACTTCAACTTCATCTTCATGAATAGGACTTTCTGCATGTGGTTGTCAAGAATCTTGGTCTGGATATGCACTAAATGTATCTTCTTCTTCTCATTCTCAAGAGTGGCTCATTGATTCTGGAGCTTCTTATCACATGGCCAAAAACAAAGCCATGTTTTCTTCTTTAAATGATTGTAACACCAAAAATATATATGTTGGTGATGATAGATCTCTTAATGTTGTAGGGATTGGAACTGTTCATATAGGCAATGGTCAATTCAATGATGTATTATGTGTTCCAACCTTATCCTATAACCTTCTATCTATATATCAGATAACTCATTTAGGTGAAGATAAAATCATTGAATTTTCACCTCACGATGTTGTAATTAAGGACCTAAGATATCCTAGACAGATTTTAGCCACTGGTATTGTTGATGATTCTACAAGTTTGTATAATTTTAACAACTTTAGGTCATCAAATCTTCCCTCAGTATTTGTTGCTCATAATGATGAAGGGAGCAAACTTTGGCATGAGAGATTTGGTCACTTAAACTATCACTCCCTTCAAGAATCTATGCAAAGAAAATATGGTGACAAGTCTTCCAATGGTATCTTGTAGAGATGGTGTTTGTTCCAGATGTGTACTTGGAAAACATCATCATGATAGTTTTGAAAAACGTGCCTCTTGGCATGCCTCATCCCCTTTATAGCTTGTGCATAGTGATTTATGTGGTCCACTTCCAGTTGTTTCATTCTCTGGTTACAAGTATTTCTTAAATTTCATTGATGATTTCTCCATACGCAATTGGGTATACTTCTTAAAACTCAAGAGTGAAGTATTTAACATGTTCTTGGCCTTTAAGGCCTTCGTTAAAAAACAATCTGGACATCAAATTCTTAAGCTAAGATCTAATAATGGCGGAGAATATGTTAACAACAAATTTATCAACTTTTTCATTGAGAATGGAATTCAATGCAACATATTATTCCATATACTCCACAACCAAATGGTGTAGCTGAAAGGAAGAATCGCACCTTAAAGGAGATGGTTAATTGTGTGCTTCAATCTAAAGGACTTAGTCTTAAGTTTTGGGCAGAAGCAATTCACTGTGAAAATTACATAATAAATCACACTCCTACTAAGGTTTTAAAGAATACCACTCTAGAAGAATCATGGAGCTCAATTAAACCAGATGTAAGTCACTTTCGTGTTTTTGGAAGTGAGGCATGGGCCCATATTCTAGATGAGAAACATAAAGATTTAGAACCTAATAGTGAAAAATGTATTCTTGTTGGATATTCTGAAGATGTCAAAGGATACAATATTATTCCACTTAAGTCCAAAAATGTTATCATTAGAAGAGATGTAAAGTTTGCTGAAAATATATTGGCCTACGAGCCCTGTTCGCAGATGTGCCACCTCTCTCTATCCCTTCTACTTCTGAAAATATTCTTCTTCGAATGATGACAGTGAGGATGAAAATCCTCCCCCACCTTCTTAGGATCCTCCTTCAGTTCCTCAGCTTATAAAATGGGTCCATGCTACTTGGGATGTAGCAGGTGCTCTTGCCAGTGATCCTACAAATCAGTAACGTACACGTTCTTAGTTTGATATAGCCTCTTCTTTACTAGCTCAAGCTTCATCTAATTATGATCCTAACAACTTTGCAGAAGCTTCACGCCATCCAGATGGGGATGCAACTATGAATGAAGAATATCATTGATTATTGGTAAATGATACTGGTACCTTGTTCCCCTTCCAAAGGGATGAAAACTTGTTAGATGCAAATGGGTTTACAGAACCAAGTATGGACCAGATGGAAAAGTTGATAAACATAATGATCATCTTGTTGCTAAGGGTTTTTCACAATTTGAAGGCATTGACTATACTGAAACCTTCTCCCCTATTGCCAAAATGAACTCTATCAACTTTGTTCTTTCCCTTGCTACCTCTTTCAAATGGGAAGTCCATCAAATGGATGTTAAATCTGCCTTCTTGCATGGGAACTTGCATGAAGAAATATATATGGAACAACCTACTAGCTTTATACAAACATACTCCAGCCTTGTATCTCGGCTTAAGAAATCCCATATGGTCTCAAGCAAGCCCCTTGGGCTTGGTATGCCAAAATGGATAGCTTTCTTTTAGAAACTGCATTTTCTAGGTGTCATTCTGACAATACTATCTGCACCAATAAAGTGGGCAATCATGTGAAGTCTAGCCTTAAAAAGAATTTTGAAGTGACAGACTTACGACACTTGCATTATTTTCTTGGTCTTCAAGTCTTGCAATCAAAGAGTTATTTCCCTTTCCCTGTCCGAGTATGCATGTGATCTTCTACGCCATTTTGACATGGAAGACTGTAAGCCAAACCCTTCTCCCTTTCAGTCTGGAGCCAAACTTTCAGTCACTTGTACTTCCCCTGAAGTTGATGCTACCTTATACCTTCAACTTGTAGGAAAAATTTAGTATCTGACCCATACTCGTCCGGACCTTTCCTTTGTTATTGGCCTTATTGCTTGGTTTATGCAAAACCCACATGAAATTCATTGGAAAGTATCCAAAAGAATACTTCGTTATGTTCGAGCTACAGTTCAGTTTGGGATTCATTACAGTGAAGAAGCATCTCCTCTATTGGTTGGTTTCATTGATTCTAATTGGGTTGGTGACCCTGATGATCAGAAGTCTATTGAATGTTATGTGTTCACTCTTGGTTCAAGACCTATTGCATGGGATTGCAAGAAAAAAAAAGCCATTTCTCTTTCTTCACCAGAAGAAGAGTATCGTGGTGCCATAGAAGCTAGTAAGGAAGACATGTGGCTTCATCAGATCTTGTCAGAGTTTGGCTTTCAGCAGCAAGATCTGACTACACTTTGGTGTGATAATCAAAGTTCCATTCAACTATGCAAATATCCAGTCCAACATCAATGTAGAAAACACATTGAACTGCACATGCACTTCATCAGAAAGCTCATTCACGACCATGTTCTTGAAGTGCAATATTGTTCAACAGATGATCAAGTTGCAGACATATTTACAAAGGCTCTCACAAAGGTGAAGTTTACTAAACTTCGATTTATGGTTGGAGTTCAGGAAGTTGTCAATAAGGGGGGATAGGTTCTAATTCCTCCCTCCTTCTCCTATTATTTTATGTTTGTACATCCTTCAATCCTGTCCCAAGTTGTTCTTAAGGGGGGATGTTAGGATATTCTGACACATAGGAAATAGTTAAGTATAACTTGCTCTAGTGTAGAGTTAGGTAAAGTGTGTTTCTTTACTATGTACTTTTCTAACTTACAATCCGACGGTCATGATATGTAGTGAGCCAACGGTTCATTCTCTCCTCAGTATTACTGACACTTAATCCGTGGTTTAACACCCCATTGGTCCATGATCTATATTTAAAGAGCATGGAGGGTCATTTGTAGGGTAACCATTCATGAGAGAATCTTATGTAAATTTTCATTCTTTTATTAATAAATTTCCTAAAGTGGACGCGTTGTCTCAGGCCGTGGACTATTTCCCTCTTTGAGGGTTTTAACAACGTCAACAATACTAGTGTATTGATCTGTGATCTATTTGTGAGCGGTGTCCTTTAGTGTTCTTTCTAAGGAACTTACCCTGTATATTCTCACAATGGGCAACAAGGAGGAGTGAGGGAAGATATTATAGGATATGCATTAAGGGCTCAAAAAAATTATGGATAAGATTAGGAAGATCCATCTACATGTACAAGATACACTGCAAAAGTCACAGGAGAAATATAAGGCTAGGAATGATCAACATACAATAGAGAAATCGTTTAATCTGGGAGACCGAGTACAAATATAGTTGAACAAGGATAGGTCGTAGGGGCCTCATAAGAAAATCAAGTCTCTAAGGTAAGGTCCTTTTAAGATACCAAAAAAAGTGGGTGATAATTCCTATCAACTTAGTTTACTACCATATATGCACATTTACTCAATTCTAAATGTGGAGAGTTCGAAACTCTATGAGCCTTCCATGCTAGATTAGGAAGAGGAATGACTCTTAGTTTCTGTGGGGAATTTGGCACCGGATGCTTAGGAAAATTTGATGGAAGATACAATTTTATATAAGAGGGTCATAACTATAAGACAGGGGTATCATAACCTTTTGAAGATTAGGCCATAAGGACAACTTCCGTGCAAGGATAAATGGTACACAAGATATAAGGTGGAGGAAAAATTTCCTCACCTCATTTAGTAGAATATTTTGGGAACCAAATTCCCTCCAAAATGTGGAGGTGTGATATTTATTGGATCATTATATTTTTTTTCATCCATCTCAATGCGCTCAGTGTGGAAAAGGTGGAGGAATCAACTCAGGGGACTGTTGTTACGACAAGGCCCAATTTGGAAAAATAAGGTCTGAAAACTTTCAAGAGTGTTTTGAGGCATCAAATGACATTTTTTGGGGGTAAAACATTTCCACTTATGTACCACACCTTTCCATGTGATTATACACCTAGATATCTTTCCAACAATGTAAGAGCACATCAATCAGAGTTTGTATGTGAATGTTATGCCATTTAGAAATTGACCTTCCTGTTTTCACATTCATAATTTCAGAAGGATGTTGCGTCAGCCCCCATTATTCATGGAAAAGTGGTCATCCATGTGATTATGATGTAAAATACTTTATAATATTATATGTTGTAACTCTGGTTAAGGGTTGAGGTATTCAGAAACCACTAGTAGGCTATCAGTCTATGTTAGTGCCGTGCTACTAAGAGGAAAAGGGATTCCATTCTTTTGAGTGCATTTGTTCCATATCTAAGTAAAGATATCCAAGAGGGATAGGAGGTAGGGCACACAGAGGGGATTTGTTCGTTGTACCAAATCATAGGCAATAATTCTTTGTACTCGTAGCAATATCTAGACAAACAAAGAGAGTGGAGCAGGCTCACATTTCAACTAGGTTTTTATCCTAAAATGGTTTCCCAGAGAAAATATTATGTCTAATGTGTGTGTGCGAACCATATTTTTTTTTTCTCTTATTTTTTTCATAATTTTCATTTTGATGCATTCACTATTCACAATAAAATCTACAGATCTAGAAATATAATAAAATTGTGATAGTGTAAACTTTAACATTTTAAATATAATATTATCAAATATGTTGTGAAGAATTGTGTAATGGAATATCCATGAAATTTTATGGATCATATCGGTATCAATGGTAGGTTTCATTTTGTATTTTTTGGATATTCTCAGTGGAATAGATCGGTGAGGCCCAAAATTCTTAAAACCCTAATTATGATCGGCAAATTTGTGAATGGCCATCATGGTATTGTAGAGGTCATGTTTTTGTGGCTAGAACAACGAGTCACAGATATAGATCGCAATGTAAACCCCCTCATGAAAGCCCAAAGATATAAGCTTGGGATATTATGAGAAGATGGGGATTCAAATGCAGAGGATATATCAATAGGTTGATCATGAGATCGAGAAGAAACAAAGAATCAACCAAAGAAGAAACCCGAAAAAAATCAACCTAGTTTGAGTGTCGTGAATCAATCACAATCCATGTTTAAAATGGAAGCAAAGGATGATATCAAGCCATGAAATGGTGAGATTGATATTATGAAGTTGAATCAATGGTTGCAGCAATTGGAAGTTTATTTTGGCATCCATCAAAGTGAGGAAGAACTGAAGATGTTATTTGCGTGATTGCAATTAGAGGGTGATGCACTAACTTGGTGGGAATGACACATAAAGACCCTAAGATTAGAGAGAGAGCCTATAGTGACTAAGTGGGAGGACTGCAAAACCCTCATGAAGTCACAGTTTTACCTTATTGGGTACGTAGAGGACCAGAGGATCCAGTGGCGCTACTTCAATCAAAATATAGGGAAATGTGTGTAGGAGTACACCACAAAGTTGAGAAAGATGGACATAATGTTTGGTATCTCCCAAAATAACCCAAACTTTCTCCTCAATTATTTAGGGGGCCTACACCACCATCTATGGGAGAAAGTGATGTTCACCAAATCAATGGATGAAGCTTATGTGCAAGAATAGTACTTGGAGAACATAGGCCTAAAGAGAGTGAAATAAAGTAGATCAAAGCAAAAGTAGCAATAGGACACCTCTTTGGAGTGGAAGAAGTAAAAATGAGGAAAAGATAAAAATATGGAAGCCACAACACACGAGTACAATTATCCCAACAACTACTGCAACAATGATGGCCACATAGATTAGAAGTGGTAGGAGTTGCACCTATAATTGAACGTAAAGAATGAAAAGAAAGATAATAAGAAGAAGAATCTCATGGTCACTTATTCAAAGAAAGCAACTCGAATGTGGTTGAAAATATAATTTGTACATTAGTGTAGAAGGAGGTGAATCTTAGTAGCCTTTAGCAACAGGAAGAGAAAAAAATGACCAAACTCTTCCATATAAAGATATATGTTAAGAAGACCAAGATTGATGCTTTGTTTGACTCAAGATCATAGAAAAATTTCATTGTATTATATTTGGTCAAGAATTTGGGGTTGGAAGTTCATGATTAGCCAAACCCATATCTACTAGGACAGGTAAATAAGTATACAGAGTTGAAGATACAAAAATGACGTAAGATTAGATTTTCCATCAGTGCAGATTTTACTAATGATGTATAACTAGATGTGGTTCTCAATAATATATTTGGATTTTTGTTTGGGAGTCCCTAGATGTACATCTTATATTCAATATTTATACAGAGAGCCAACTATATTGGCTCATTAAGGATGGAAAACCATTCATGATCAACGTGCACAAAGGAAAGTAGAAAATTTCACTAGTAAGTGCCAACCAAACTAATAAATTGATTAGTTCCAGCAAGAAGTATGCTTTATTGTTTTTAAGAGAAAGTGACTGTTATAGTCACTATTCACGATGTGATGCTTGGTTTGAGACCAAATGGAGCGGGCAGCAGGCATTTAAGGTAGGCTTTATGGGCTAGATTTGGGAAAATCTATCGCCAAGGGAGCATTAATGAAATAGATTTGGGGTGAACAGTGGAATTCGAATTCAAAAGGCACTATAAATTAAAAAGGCTACCTAGCAAACAACACTTGGCCATTTGAGAATTGAGCTATTGCGCACCCAAAGATCTATGAACCCAGATCTGTTTGATGTTTTGAAATCAAATATGTTGTTTGAGCACTTACTTGAGTCGTTGAGAGATTTGTGGAACAGCAGTATCACCACACCAGAGGAAGCCATGGATATTAGCGGAATGACCGCTGAAGAGGCTGTGCAGGCCATGAATATAGGAGATGCTCCTAAGAGCGTCAGGATAGTCGCGGAAATCCATAAATCACTGTGCACACCAAGACCCAAGAAAGATACGCAACCCATGGTCCTGGTGCACATGTCCCCTAGAAACCTGTTGTGAACTAAACTCACCATGGAAGAAAAGGGGAAAGAGGTTAATATGGAAACTGATGAAGAGGAGGAATACCTTGAGGAAATCCTTGTCGAAGAGGAGGAGGTTGAAGACATGGAGGTGGAAAATGAGGACGCAGACCCTCTAACTAGGTTTGCCATGTATGTTCCTCCACAAAAGGGAAATGCAAGGGTGACCAAGGACCTATATGAGATCAAGATCTCTCTATAGACTCTACTACTACCTCATGATATCGTTTCTGAAGGAGTGCACTTGGGACAGGTGCCGAGTCTAAAGTTTCAAGATTGGAATCTCGCGGACCACAAAAAATTCCCACACTTGGCAACCATGTAACTCATGAAGCCAAAGAAAAACAATGCGGCAGAAGTCAAAGAGTTGGAGTCACACAAGTGGTTGTAGAGAAAGCAGGGTTGTTGAACCTTCTCTGGGTGTTGCATTACCATCGCACCCCAATAACTATCTTTGTCATCAAGCACTACTCTGCCTAGTGCATGATGGGTGTTTATGGCTGGATGAGCCCATCCCCATCACGGACCACCTGATTCATAGAATAACCCACCTCCCTTACAAGGGGGAGGACCCAACGAATATTTCAGAGGGTAAGAGCACCGACATTGCCATTGCGGAGGCCATGAAGGAAAAATTCAAGCTAGAGAAGAAGAAGAGAGGGTACGCGATCTCCAGTATCAACAATAAGGTAGTCAATGTTGCGACCGATATATTGGCTTGCAAGGTTACACGGAAATGTCGCGCGGATGAGGTGTCCTCACCGATGGTATCACTTTCGTTGTAGTGTGTAGAGGGTGTCCAGTTTAACTGGTCAGAGTACCTGTGCAAGGAGTTCTTGGAGAATTTCTGCAAGGCACATGAACAAGGGAAGACCTTCCACTATGCATGGATTCTGCTATCCATAGTGCTGGTAGCTTGGGAGTTGCCTGAGGATAGCCAATTCCCCACAATTACGCAGGATCTTTCAGAGGTAGCGAAGTACACTTCACTGTGGGCCACTAAAGATGTGCGCAGACCCCTACAGCTAAGTGTGCAGGGCAGGTCAAGTCTGTAACCTTTGGAGAAGTAATAAATAGTTTTTTTACATCATTTATGTGTAGATTTTTCCTGTTTTGTGCATTGAATGTATCATATATAAATTGTATTCCTATTGTCTATATGATGCGTGAACTTATATGAATGTGTTGAAAAAGTGAATATAAGATAAAGTATCTGTTTACACGAAGATAACTAACTGTTATAAGAATATAAGTAAGATCCGCGGTATAACTTGGGGAAGTAGCACAGATCACTACTAGGGCAGCGTGAACTCACCTCAGCCCCTAGTGAGGGTTGTGTGAAAGTGATTATAACAAATTCTGAAAGCCTCACAGGTTAGAATAGTGCACGAAATGACCTGCATGAAGTTGTTCACAATTGGACTAAACTGACCCCTCACACATCTCAAGGGTGCGGAAACTTGGTTCCAGCATCCCCCCATACTGCTTCGGGTGAGACGTTAGCTCGCACTTCGAGAGTTGTTGCCGAAAGGGCCAATAGTGTAGTTATTTCTTTTCCTAATTAACTATGAACCTGGGTCAGCCCCCCTCTAGCCAACACAGGATAGTCACAGAAATTCCCTTCCCAATGAATAAGAAGGGCATGCAGTATTTCTCGAGGAAAATCAATTTCATCCACAAGTTCATCTCTGACTATGCCCAAATTTCAAAACCAATACAAGAGTTGGTGAAGAAGGACGCAGTCTACAAATGGGATAAAATGGAAAATGGTGTGTTTTCCCATATTAAGTAGGCTATAGAAAAAGCACCCACATTGTACAGCCCAGACATCAGTAAATATTTCTTGCTCTACACTTTCACCTCAAACACCTCTCTTATTTATGTACTCACTCAGAAGGATTAATTGAACAATGAGATACCCATCTCCTTCATGAGCCATGGGTTACAAGAGTACGATCTACAAATCAATCCAATTCACCCTATCAAGGGCCATGGTCTCTACTGACTAGAAATAAAACTAGTAAATGTGGAGGAAGAAGAAGGGATTTCAGGATGGGAGCAAGAAACTGAGATGTACCACATTGATAAAGCCTCCCCCACTACAAGAATAAACATTTGGTACATCGAGGTGCATCAATACCTTTAGCACAACATAGTTCCCTCCCAATTTTTTGCAGGGTAGAACAGGTTACTCAGAATTAAAGAATTATCCTATTAGTTGGTGCATTGGGTGTTTTCCAGAAAGCACCACAATGGAGTACTTCTCAAGTGTTTGGAAGCACATGAGTCAGAAAAGGTATTGCATGATCTCCATGACGGACCAGTTGAGGGACACTTTGTAGAAAAACTACAGTGCATAAGGTTATGCAAGATGGCTTTTACAGGCGTACATTATTCAGAGACGCTCATGATTATGCCTATACGTTTTTGGTCTATCAAAGGTGTGCCAGCAGAAACAAGAAGTAAGTCGCCCCACTGCAGCCCATTGTAGTGGAAGAACCTTTTGAACCATGGGGCTTGGAAATTATTAGGAAAAATTTACCACACTCATCAAAGTAGCACCACTACCTCCTAGTTGCCTCATATTACTTCACGTGGTGGATAGAAGCAGTTCTTCTCAAATAGGTGAATGATTAGGAGGTCATCATCTTTCTGCAGTAGAATATCATTTCCAGGTTCAATGTTCCTACTTCACTTGTTTTTGACAATGCAACATATTATTCATTGTTAAAACTCTATGATTTTGCATTAGAAAATGGTATCATATTGAAACACTCAACTAATTATTATCTGCAGTGGAATGGTCTTGCTAAATCCATGAATAACAATCAGATAAGAATTATAAAAAATACCATATTCTCTGAGAAGCGAAATTGGCACTCCACTTTGATAAATTCCTTATGGGCTAACCAAGCCACACTGAAACCTTCCCTGAACACCTCTCCTTACTTCCTGGTGTACAAAAAAGAATCCATCCTCCTGCCAAACATCTACTTTCCTACTCTCCAACTCTAACAAGAATCCCAAGGCAAGCCATGTAGGTTAGTTCAGCATAGGATGGACACCCTTCACAAGCTAGAGGAAGAAATGTTGAAAGATAAAGAAAAGATTTCACTTTACCAAAATCATATCAAGAGGTGGTTTGACAAGAAGTATACAAGGAAAAACATCTTCAGTGTGGGTGACTTAGTCTTAAAGTGGGACAAATCCCACGAGGACAAATTCAAACACACTAAGTTTCAATACTTGTGGATTGGGCCATTCATGGTGTACGAAAATATTGTCCAACACACATATCATTTTCAATCAATGGACGAGAAGATTGAATCTCTTCCTGTCAATGGCCAAGACTTGAAACATTATTTTCAATAAAAAATGGGGTTTTTCCCTACACTATGTAAATATTCTTTTCTTTTGTTGTTTTTTGTTTGTTTGAATTTTGTTTTGATTCCCGTTATGTGAATAAGTGTTGTGCATGAATATGTTGTGGCTTCTAAAAATGTGTGTGGCTAAACTATAAATAGGCTTGTGACACTTCAGCATTTGGCTAGCCCTCTCTCTGTCTTCCTTATGTTTGTTACATGTTTTGGGAAATGAAGTTTTGACAAAAAATATGATCCATCTGTAAGGAGAGTTTTGGTCCAACCAAGAACCCATGTCTAGTCTGGAAACCTCATGCCTATACTTGGTTTTTTTATTTTGTTTTCTCAAGATTATCCAAATAGTAGAAATAGAGAAGAGGAAAAATATAAACAATCAAACCTAGATTAGAGGTCTCTATATTCTTCTCTGAAGGAACAACCTCTCATGCACTCAACAAGTCGGGATCCCTCTTCTTCCCCAAAATAAATAAGTGTCGAATCACAATTCTCTTTAAATAAATGAATAAAGGTGAAAGAAGAGAAAGGCTTCCTACGTATAGAGGTGAAGCAAGCAACTCCACTAGGGTAGTGTCTAGGCTTGGTGGCAACAGATAAATGTTTGTGTTCCTACGTGGCTCCATTGGGGTACTATCTAGGCCTGCTAGTAGTGGAGCAACACTAGAGATGAAAAATTATACTCTGAAAATCTTAAGGTCCCGGGCTACACTACCCTTTCCAACTCGAAACATTGAGATTATGTTCAATGTTATGTTATGTTCAACTGAGAAGATATACATGGGACCATGTCTGTTTGTGGGGTAAGTGGTAAGGCTAAAGTAATCTACATGATGAATCAATACTCCATGAAGAACCAAGGCCCTACACAGAAGAAGTTAACAAAGATAGATAAGCTGGAGTTAAACCAGTGTGTCTCCAAGTGTTGTAGTTGCTACAACACCCTCCAAAATTTTATCTTGCACTTAATTTTGGAGCCTTCCTTGGACTTTCAAATTGTTTTCAAAAACACTAGAGCTCAGTTCATGAAATTTCTTGCAGTGCTTTGGTCCCTTTTGCATGTTGTATTCACTGTCGTCTTTCAACATGTTTGGTTTCTATCCAATCTTTGCGAGCCTATTCTGATGGTTTCGAAGGTTGGTATTTGTGTATATGAGTTGTCCAAACCATGTAAACATATGTCTAATCCATAAACAAAGTCTTGAGAATTTTCGCAGAAGAGTTGTCACAGTTGTCCTAAAGCCTATCTTAAGTGTCACACTTATCGTATTTTATCACGAGGAAGTCACACTAAGGGAAATGATTTGTTCATGATATGTGTTGTCATGTTGTCAATGTATGCTAAGTGTGTGATCACTGTCAAGGATAACAACAACCAACCAAGAAACTTAACTTCATTTGACCCCAGCTAAGCTATGCATTGCGTAGTCTTAGCCCTCTAAGTTGTGAACTTGCTAATAGAAACTACGAAATGTGAATTCCCTCTCTCCCAAGGCTACTACACTACACAATTCTTTTGCTCGACTACCGACCTTGACCCCCAGAATTGCACAATTATTTTTCTCAACATTCTTTGAACTACGCTTTTCACATCTTCAACCCTCAATATTTTCCCATGGATACTAGAACTGTGCAATGTGTAGAAGTAAAGCCTCCCTTGACATCCAAAAATTTCCATTTGGATTTCCCAATGTCCTTTCCCTCAACCAGGCCCTACAGTCTCCAAAAAATGCACAGTCTTATCCTTCAGGCCTCCCTGAGCTGCACATTGTGTAGTCTCTGAGCTCAAGCTCTCCCCCCTGACTAATGTAACTACGTAACATGCATTAAGTGAGCCCCTCTTCATAGCCTGTCATTTTTCCTAGGCTCACTTGATGGATCAAAATTCATCATCTTAGACTAGGGGGTTTTCCGATTGATTTCGTCACATCATGAGTAAATTGCTGGAATAGGTACACTATCATGTCATGGAAAGATGATGGAGAAGGAGAAGAAGGATAGAAGCATGCCTAAAGACTCTCTTGTAGCTGAACTTACAAGTTGATTAATCAAGATAAACCAAAGGGACACAAGTTTGCGACCACCATCCAAGACTAAAGATCATTGAATATTCTACATCACCAAGCCATGCAGAGGTGAAGAGTAATCCTATCCAAGAAGACATCCAACCATTAGAAGCAACAATGACTTTCCATTGCCACATCATCAAGCAATCCATGTCATTAGTGTCATGTCATATCATGCCATGAGTGGTCATATGCCACATCACTATTGTGGACCATGTATATTGTATTCAAATGTATTGTAAAGTGGAAGTCCAAAGGACAAACATGGAATGAAAAGAGTCATGTAAGTTGAAAATTCATAGGAAGTCAAACAATTATGAGGGTAGTCAAAGATTTTCCCTTGGTTATATATCCTCCCTCATTGTATGAGCAAAGGACTTTTCATCTTGGCTACTCTCGCAAGGCATTAGAGAGATCAGTTAGTTCTTTGAGGAGCGAGTGGCTCCAATATCCCACTATTTGGGCTAACGATGTAAATTGTAAACATGTGTCATTGAAATTTTACTTAATAATAAAATCCTTCAAATGCTAGCACTTTCTCCATGCATGGAATATGAATGTTTGTAAGATTATTCTATGGATGTTTGTATTTCATGTTTTCTTTCACATGTGCTAAGATAGTTGAACTATTTCAGTGATTTTAGTACTTATCTTATTGAGAATGTGTTGTAATTGTTGTTATTGTTGTCCCATCCTTGTGGACTATTCTATGGGATATTAGACAAGAATTTCTTTTATTTGTTATAACTATCTGTTACACAGTAATTTGTCACCATCCCTGTTACTCCTCTTGTCGTACCTTAGAGGACTCATTCCGGGAGTTATAAGAAGTGACAAGGGCTAAAAACACTTGCATTATGTTCCCCTAAGTATGTACTCCATGTTCCCTGAAGACACCTTCTGCAGATCATCCCTAAAAAGTGCTCTTTTTCCATTGGCGCAAGTCCACAGTATCCTACCCGCGCCAATGATGGAGATCCTCAAAAGAGGGCGCGACCATTGGCGCTCTATCTTAGAGCAACAGTCGCGCCAACCAAATTTAGTCGTGCTTTTTGCCTTAATGCACGTCCGACTGTTGTTTCCTTCATTACATGGAGCTTTTCTGAGGATAGAAAATCAGTTTTTTGTCGAGCTTTATCCATCTTTATGGATTTTGCTAATTCCACGAAAGGTGTCCCGGTTCATCGCATCCTCCTCCCTTCTCCATCTATATAAGCTTGTCATTATCCATTGGACAAGCTAGTGCTAAGTGGAGAGAGTGTTGGTGTTAGTGTTATGCTAGTGATTTGGTGATTGAGTGATAGTAGTGATGATTATTGGTCATGGAGTGTTAGATGTTGAGTTCTTGGAGGAATGCTAGTGAGTGCTAGAGAGGTTATGCTGCCGGAGAAGAGATGCATGTCAAGACACATATAGTTACTCGCCCAGCCAGGAGAAGGGTCGACATCAGAACAATGGTTGTAACTTTTCCTGTTTATTAATTGATGAGTGACTGCTATTATAGTTCCAATCTCATTATCAATCATGGTGATATGTTGATTTATTTCCTTTCTGACTGAAATATAGTTGTGCCTTGGTAGTTTTTATGTTGGTATCTGTCTCTTCTTTTGCATGTGCAGGTATTCGTTATGATCTGTTGGAGCAAGGGAGCGAGGATATCAACTCTGCTTCAATCATAGCGTTGGACTCCAGGTTAGTCTTCTTGATTCACCTTTGATGCATAACTAGGAACTTGCGTAGCAGCGTGGTTTGTTTGTGGCTAGTTCTGTGATAGGCTAGTGGGATCGCCTCTGTCCGCAGAGGGAATTTACCTTACCAACAAATTGGTGACTCCGCTGGGGAGTAACTCTTTGATTTCTGTCTTGCATGTTAATTTTCTTCTGCTCGCTTGAGTGCATGAGCTTCCTGAGTCAGTTTTGAGTTGATTCTTTACTGTTTGACCCATCTGAGCACTGTCAACCCGACCTGAGGTCGTATCTTTTATCTTTTTAGTTGGCAAGCTTAATTGGCGCGGTTATTTCTCTGACAGTCGCGCCAGTTGGCGCACGTTGCTCAAAAGCAACTCGCGCCAATTCCATGGTAGCACAAGTTGCAGGCTGACAGTCGCGCCAGCTCTGTAAATTTTTCCTGTGTGTGGGTGGAAAGCTCATTCAGTCTCTTTATATATCTCTTTCAGCCTCTGGAACTGTGTTGAACCTCTGCTTGACTGGTTTTAGCCTGTACCCCTCAGTTTTTGCTTATTTCCAGTGACTTTGCATGTCTAGCCTTCTGTGGGAAGTTTCGGTCTCTTGATCATCCAGTCAGCTTGTTGATTGTTCTACACCTATCCAGTGCTTTGTTAAAACTTGATCTTCTATACTCTGAATACTTCACTTCTAGCTTCTTTGGATTTCACTAGTCTTTGTGTTTTTCCTTGCTTGCATGGTTCATTTTGTGTTTTAGAATTGGTTCTATTTCATTGACTGAACTTGGATTGTGCATATCTCTTAGAATTTGTTTACATGCATCATGCCATCTTAAAGGAAAGAAAAACAAAAAATCTCTTGCATTATAGTAGTTAGCATTTATTGTTATTTGTTGCTATTGAAAAGAAAAAAGACAAAATTTTGTTTCTTGTTATTAGCTGCATTAGGATCTTTGTTCTTTGTTGAAGTGATCATTTCGTTTGTGAAAAAGATCTCAACCCTCCTGTAGATAGAATTCATCGAATCAAATGATTTAATTTCGGCATATAGTTTGCATGTAAGAAGTTTTCGAGATATCACATACGGTAGGACCAAAAAACTGAAACATAATCAAAGATAAACTTTCAAATGAACTCAATGAACATAACAATGCATTGGAACATAACGCAAACACTCTAGAGGTCTAGGTTAGAGACGTGTTCCGGCGTCGTTAAACCTGGTAGTTTATCGTCGAGTGGTTGGGTGATTCCTCCACGGTGAAACGGTAGCTGCCAATACGGACTGTTCTCCCATGTACCGTCGAGTATATATTGGGAGACCCCTATAGGAATAAAGCCTTTATCCATAGGAAGCCGTGTCAGCCACCCTACGATTCACAATGCAGTGAACACAGCATTCACGAAGATCGACCACCCGTACCCTAAAAAGTATTCTGTGGTTTTGCGAAAAGTTTGGCACACCCTCTACCTAGAATTCCAGAGCAGTCACTTTTGATCCTTTTTGGACTCCCTAAACGAAAAGGTGCCTGTGAGCGTCTTGTCACTTCGTGCTCATTAAATATTCGAAGGAGACTAGAGTCATCTTTTACCCTTTTCTCGACTCTTAAAAAATGAAAAGGTTAAGTTCAGTGTCTTAAAATTTATTGGCCACGATAACATCTACCCAATTAGCTTTCGTTTGTATCAGTCCGAAGTAGGAGTTATCTCGATAAACTTCTCAAGTTTCATCCTGGCAGAATTACTAGTTTCGTCTTCTACCGAAACACCGGTGGTGAGTCTTCCTGTGGTTTTAAGTATACAACCACTTAGTTCTCGTGCCCCGGGTGACGAGACTTACCAGTATCATTGGAACCCTACGTGGGAACCTTTTGAGGACGGTATCCCGTTTTGGGACCATCCTTCCCCTCGTGGGTCAGTCCCACAAGTTTCATCCGACATGGATGGATTATCCCCTACTACAACCAATGAGTCCGTTGCAACGAGCGGTGAAATTCCCACCTCAACGGACCCTATAAATGTTAGTAGTACGCCTACTACTACAAATTTACCACTGGGTTATAAAGCTTTGAGAGATGCTATGCCTTCTGGAACTCCGTTCACAGGTCCCATGTGGTCATCACACACTTTTCCTGCTACGGAGCCTTTTACTCCACAAAGTCGTGGTCTATCTGTTACCTCCGTCACAACCGCTCCAACGGTATGTGCAGCCCCCTTGACTTCTATTTATAGTCGTCCCTCAGCTTCTTTGTTTGGAGTCTTTGACCCCATGACGAATGTCTCAATGCAGGAGCCATATGATCCATATTTGTCATCTCAACCGGTTGTTGAGGTATCGGTCCCATTGTCAATTGATTGGACCTCCACCTCTTTCCATGGTGGTCAAGTTTTATCTGCGCAATCTCCAATACAACCCCCTCAAGACCAACTAGGGCAATCCATTTATGGAAACCCTTTCGTTACTGCTTCTCCTTTTTCCTCTTTGCAACCTTCTGGTAACTCAGGTCAGTCGTCTTTTCAATAAGTCCAACCTGGTATCCAGCAAGGCTATCCCGCTGGACAAAGTGGTCAACAAACTGTTAACCCGAACCAATCCAATGTCCAGTATAGTCCAATGTCTGGACAAGGTACTCAACCACTCGGTCAACCTATTGTCCAGTATTCACAACCCTCTGGGCAGATTGGTCAGCCCCAAACATAGTTGGGCCAACCAACTTCCCAATCTCCTCAACCATCTAGTCTGCTAGGACAACCTTCAACTGCGCAACAACCGTTCCAGCAGGTAGGCCAACCTCAGTATCAGCAGGTCCAACCTTCTGGACAGATCGGCCAACCTCACCATCAACAAGGTTTTCCTTCTGGTCAGATAGCCCAACCTATAGGACAGTTCATTGGTACTGCTCAGTCTGGTCCATGGCCCCAAATGGGACCCCAACACCCATCTAGCCTTCAAATGCAGGCTGGGTCTCAATCACAAACTTTTCATCCAACCCAGCGTGGTCCTTCAACTCAATTCGGAGCCCCAGCACTGTATGGCTACCAACAATCTCAAGGGCAATTTCCGTTTGCCCCGTACCAGAATTACCAACAACCGCAAGCAAATCCCTCACAAACTTATCAACAGCAATACGGCACGCCTGCAGCATCATTTGGTAATCCTTATGCTGGGGGGCACTATACAAATCCTTACGGCCAATCCACTATGGGGCCAAATCCTTCTGGACAAACTCTATGGGGGCAACCACCACCTGGGTGGAACCCTGGTGCTCCACCCTACCAACAGCCCCAGATGCCTTTCAATCCTCAATTACCATTCTTAGCGACTTTAGAATTACCAGATGTATCCAAATTAACCAATGATCCTATCTTTCATAATCCTTATTGGCCTCCAGTTCCAACTAAAATACCTGGTGACTGTCCAAAATTCGATGGTAAAGCCAATGAAGACCCACAAGCCCATATTATGACCTATCATTTGTGGTGTTCGTCTAATTCATGGCTTGACGATTCAATTCGGCTTCGCCTTTTTCAAAGGACTCTCACTGGCTCTGCTGCTAAGTGGTATATCGAACTTCATCGCGGGTCCTTTCAAGATTTCAATTCCTTGGCTATGGCGTTTCTCACTCACTTCCAGTTGCCCATTCGATACGAAACGGGTACACACCTCCTCACTTCCTTAAGACAAACGACAGCTACGCATATCTCTGATCATATTCATGAATGGAGACGGCGTAGACGTATGATCAAATTTTGGATTCCCGACCAGCTTCTTACCGATTGGTTTACGACTTCGTTCGTGCCTCCAATAGCTCGGGATATCGCCATGGGGGCGTGTGTCACTGAAGAGCAAGCTATTGCTCGAGCTCAGTACCTTGACTTGGTTTATTCTCAGTCAGGTACGTTATATGATTATCTGCCTGATGTCCCAAGACAAGGAACATCTAAAGCCCCGCACCCACCCACTGTTGACGGTATCATCGGTTCGGTTAATTCACCCTCTAAGAAAAATACGAACCCTGCAAAGCAAAAAACATCTGCTTCGAATGGACAACCTTCCCAGGCATCGTCTGGTTCGAATGTTACTTCTGAGGTTAATGCCGTCCAATCTAATACGGCAAGCAAGGCTTCGAAAGAGAAGAAAAGAGGGAAAGCGAAAAATAAGACGGAGCAACCTAAGCAGGAAACCCCAAAACCTCAACCTGAGGACGGCACTAAACGCAAACCCACACATCCTTGTCTTATTTGCGATGAAAATCACTTTACCAAGGATTTCTCGAGGCGGTCCGAAGTTAGTCGTTTATTAAAAGGCACCTCTGGGACTCCTGCGGTGCTCAAGGAGCCCTTTCCCACCCAACACACTCAAAAAACTCAAATGGTGGCTGACCCTACTCAGCCTCCCTCTTCCTTTGGTTCTCAAGTGTTTATGGCTGGTACAATACCCATTAATATCAGTACTCAAACGAAGGATTATTCGTCATCTGCCGGGAAAGAGCCTGAGGTTCCCCAAAGTGCTCCCCCGTTCAGTTTCGGTCCACTCCACATTGAGAGACCTACCACCGAAACGCCTCTTCGACCCCCTCCAAAAGGAGTACTCCGTAAATCCTCGTATAATCCGAATGCTCTTGCTGCACAGCACTACAACATCGTTGAGGACTTAGCACAGACTCCGTTGGCTATGTCCGCTTTAGAGGTTCTCCAGAGCTGCCCTTCTCAGAGGAAGTCCATGCTATCTGCCATTGGTGGCATAGATCCGGCCGATTCGGATTTAATAACTTTTGACTTAGAACGCCACACTCTAAGACTACCTCCTCAAATTGCCTTCCTCATACAGGTAATTATTGATTCCAAGACAATTCATCGTACAGTTATTGATGAAGGTGCCTCAACTTGCATCATGTCCGTTGCCTGTTGGAAAGCGATTGGATCTCCGGCATTGCGCCAATCTCCCACCACCTTGGAAGCTTTTGATGGAAGAGCGTCCCATCCTTACGGTATACTCCAATGTTTACCAATCTCTTTGGAAGGGAAGACGGTCGAGATGGAAGTTGAAGTTGTTGATGCTACTTTAACCTACAACCTCCTTCTCGGACGTAGCTGGATATACGCAATGCAAGCCGTTGCTTCATATTTCTTCCGAATTATTCGTTTTCCTCATCAAGGGAAGATCGTTACCGTTGACCAGCTCTCCTTTTTTGCTTCTTCTTCCGAAGGCACCATCCCGTTCGTGGACCATACTTCCAAATTACCTAAGACTCTGGGAGCTGGACTTTTCAAAGATCCTGATCTTATGGGTGTTTTTCCACTCCCTCCTATAAATGTCGCCTCTGTCAATATGATCGCTACTGGCTCTGATCCGTGGCTCCTACCCCCTACAGACCAAGTAGATTCCTGGGGCGACCAAATGCCGTTGAGTCCTGCCGAGTTTAATTATGTTGAAATCATTGCTGCCTTGGCTCCCTCTTCTGCGCCTACTCCATCCTCAGGACTTCTAGATGAGGCTTCTTCGGATCTCTAGGAGAAATATTCCTCTCCGACGAAGCTATTATTGAGACCATGTCTCCAGAGGAACCTCCCTGGTATAGTTCTCACCATCGTTCCTCATTTCTCCCTGCCTCGCAGCATTTCCTGACATGCCTCGAGCGGTTCGCTCCTTGTCTCCCATCACAAATCCTTCAAACACCTATTCAAATTGATCAGGTTTTTTCTGAAGGAAATATGGCAAACATTACACGAACCCAACCCCTCGACATCTTTGTTAAACCCGGGATAGTCGAGCATCTTCATATCGGAGTCACTTGTACTCCAGAGGAGATTCAACTTTATTCTGAACTTTTTCGCGAATTTCGTGATGTTTTCGCTTGGTCCTATGAAGAAATGCCTGGCATTGATTCTAGTATAGTGATGCATGAAATAATCACGTACCCAGATGCTAAGCCTGTTCGTCAACGTCTACGCCCTGTACATCCTAGGAAGGCTGCGGCGATTAAGGCCGAAGTAGAAAAGCTTCTTAACGCCGGTTTTATTTACCCTATTCCTCTTACGGATTGGGTATCTAACATTGTCCCTGTAACTAAAAAACGAGGTACAATCCGGGTTTGTGTCGATTACCGTGATATAAACAAAGCCTGTCCTAAAGATAATTTTCCCACACCATTCATTGATCAGATCATTGACGAGTGTGCCGGCAGTGAAATGTATTCTTTTATGGACGGTTTCTCCGATTATAACCAGATCAATATTGCTCCTGTTGATCAACAAAAAACGGCCTTTATTTGCCCATGGGGGACTTTTGCCTATAAAAAGCTCCCTTTCGGTCTTAAAAATGCCGGTGCTACCTTCCAGCGCGCAATGTCGTATGCATTTCATGACATTCGGCATATTGTGAAACCTTATCTGGATGATCTTCCTGCTCATTCAGCTAAACGTCAGGACCACTTTAAACACCTTCGCGAAATCTTTCTTCGCTGTCGGTACTACCGAATCTGGCTAAATCCCCACAAATGTGTCTTCTGTGTTGAATCTGGCAGACTTCTCAGTTTTATCGTTTCTAAAGAAGGCATCCGTTTGGATCCCCTTAAAGTCGAAGCTATCGTCAATCTCCCTCCCCCAAATTCTTTGCATCAGTTACAAAGTTTGCAGGGGAAAGCCAATTTTTTACGCCGTTTTGTTCCCAACTATGCCGAAGTAGCTAAAGGTTTTACGTGATTACTGAAGCGTGATATCCCTTTCCATTGGGATACCACAGCTCAGGAATCTTTTGAACGTCTCAAGAGTTTACTTGTTTCTGCTCCATTGCTTCGTCCTCCGAATTATTATCGCGACTACACCTTGTATTTGGCTGCCGCCGATACCACTATCGGCATGGTTCTTGTCCAAACCGATGATGATAACACTGAACATGTTATTTACTATCTCAGTCGCAACCTGTTAGACACAGAAACTCGATATGCTTATATCGAAAAGTTGGCACTAGCCGCAGTTTGTGCTGTACAACGCTTCCGTCATTATATTCTTCTGCGTACTACTACTGTGATTTCTTATTACAACCCCATGACGTATATATTGTCACGCCAGTTACTAGGGAGCAAATACTCAAAGTGGATTGTTATCCTCCAAGAGTTTGACTTGAAATTTACCACTGCCAAGTCTAAGAAATCTCTTGTGTTCGCTGAGTTAATTTGTTCTTTGCCATCGTCGTCCTCGACCTCGCCAGCAGAAGACCAAATACCAGATGAAACCCTGTTCCTAATTAGCACCCTTGATCCATGGTACGGAGATATAATCACATATCTGCAAACGTCCTCCTTCCGTCCGGGTGTGTCTAAAAACGCTCGGCGGAGGATTCGTCATCAATCTCAACCCTACCGTATCATCGGAGATACATTATAACATCTTGGGGCAGACTCCGTTCTTCGCCATTGTCTTACTCTAGAGGAAGCTAAACGGGTTCTCAATGACTGCCACGCTGGCGCTTGTGGCGGACATATGTCCGGATATGCTACAGCCCAAAAAATCCTTCGTGCTGGCTATTTTTGGCCCTCTATTTTCAAGGATTGCATTCTTGCCGTCCGGTCTTGTCATGAGTGCCAGATATACCAGCGGAAAATGCGAGCGCCTTCTGCCCTGTTTCACCTTGTGGTTTCCGTCGGCCCTTTTGCAAAATGGGGAATTGATTATATGACCTGTAACCCTCACTCGGCCGGGGGGCATGGGTTTATCATCGTTGTCGTCGATTACTTTACTAAATGGGCCGAGGCGATGCCTACATTAACTGAAGACGGTCACACTGCGGCGCAATTTTTATTCAATCATGTTATTTCACGATTCGGTGTCCCTCAAGCCATTGTCACTGATCACGAAAAGCATTTCCGTAATCATATGATGTCGGAGTTAACAACCCAGCTAGGCTTGCAACACGATAGTTCAACTCCATACTACCCTCAGTCCAATGGTCAAGTTGAAGCTGTCAATAAAATCTTGGTCACAATGCTTCAACGTATCGTTGGTGTGCATAAATCTAACTGGCATTTGATGTTATTCCCTGCCTTATGGACTTACCGAACTGCCGTGAAGGATGCCACTGGTTTCACTCCATTTCAACTAGTTTATGGACTAGAGGCTACCCTTCCAATTGAATGTGAAATCCCTTCATTGAAATTAGCCATCGAACTGCTTCCCAACACTACCCCGTTAGAAGAACGCCTTCTTTACCTAGAACGGTTAGATGAGACTCGTCGCCTGGCCTCTTTGGCCATCGAAACACAAAAGAAGTGAGTCAAGACTCACTTCGATCAGACCGTCCGTCCGCGTTCTTTTGTTGAGGGAGACTTGGTCCTACTCTATGATCAAGCGAAAGATAAGCTAGGCGCAGGAAAACTCGAGTCTATGTGGCTAGGCCCTTATATTGTCAAGAGAGTCCTGCAGAAAGGGGCCTACGAGCTGATTGATTATGAAGGAAACCCTCTTGGGAAGCCCCGAAATGGGTTTTACTTGAAAAAGTACTATGCGTGATGCTGGTACATTTTATTATGTACATACATGTACTTTGGTGTGTTGTGTGTCGGTTTTCGAGGCATAGCTGCCACTTATTGTGTTTTTCGCTTCTTTTGCAGATGCCGGATGCACCTTATGTTGGTTTCGCTGATGGTGCCTACCGCAGTACCCACAGTTTGTCTTCTGCGGCATGGGTAATCTACGATCCTCATAACGAGCTAATAGATTGCCAGGGTGTGTGTTTAGGCCATACTACTAACAATGTTGCCGAATACTGTGCTGTAATCGAGTTACTTGCTAGAGCAATTAATTTCTGTATTCACACATTGATAGTAAACCTGGACTCTCAACTTGTTGTCCACCAGCTCAACAGGCAATATTCTATCAGAAACCATCATATACTAAGGTTGTATTTACGTGTAAGGTTGTTGGAAAGACATTTTGATTTTATTACGTATCAACATGTTCCGAGACAATTAAACACATTATCTGATGCATTGGCCAATCATGTATTAGATAGACATCTGCATAATTTGTAATTAAAACATTATGTAAGCAAGCACATGAAAACACAATAATGAACCATGAACATATGTATATATATATACGTGAGTGTCAAAATGTTTGCGCCCCGCGCATTACATAATCCAAAAAATAATACATGTCCAAAACTCATACAGCCGTCGACAACATGTCTCTCAAAAAACGTGCAAAAAATGAAACCTAGGCGTCTAATCGCAGTGATGCTCATGATAGCATGTCACCGCCCGCACCACACGTCTCAACAGACGATGGACGCGAGTAGACACTCCCACCGTATGCCTCTGGTACACTCTAGGCACGTCCGCCAGTCTGCCATAATCTGGGATCCCTCGAGTAAGTGCCTCGAGGTTCTGTACTAGGTCATCATCGTCACCCTCTGCCTGAGGGTCCACTGCAGGTTGTACTCTCCGTACGTTGTGAGGCAAGTCGGCTGGTCGTTCTGCACCAACATCTGCATATATATATAGATGTTGTAAGAAACAGACATAAATTATAAAAACTCGAATATGCTAAAGTATTGAAAACATAAAAGGTCCTTACCTAGCTCCTCGTCCCAGTCCTCTCCCTCAGGCAACGGGAGGTCTGGATCTCCAGTATAATCAGTGCCCGCATAGGGCCAGTCCTCCACGACGATCAACTGGTGTTGGAGCCAAATGAAGAACTCGGGCCTCCAGGACATCTGCTGGCCCCCACCTCCTCTAGGCATAAGTGGTGCCCATCGAGCCAATCTCGGCTCCCGTGGCACTGGATCTGCCACTATACCTCCTGGGATCCGGAATATCGGTACCTGCTCCAGAAAAAATGATACTATGATGGATCCATATCCGAACTGTTTATTGCCATCACGCTTACATTTGGTAAGCTGCCTCTTTATATTTGTTGTTACTGCTGTGGCCCAATCAAATAATGTAGGGTGTAGGCACTCAGTTGCCAGCAGCAAATGATTCTTGCTGGCCTCATGGGGTGCCTGTACCCCAGCCGTCCGAGTGATAGTGAATAGTACCACTCGTAGCACCAAATCTGGGATAGTGACAATGTCCACTTTGGCACTATTGGATCCAAAATGGGCCCCAGGACAAACTCTGGCCATTACCTCCCCCATCTTTTCCCCAGAAGGTCTACTACCAGTCAAGATGGGCCGTGCGCCCCGCCGAGATAGTCCAGTAATAAAATAAACATCAGAGACATCCAACTCCAATGTCTGGTCTTTCAGGCGAAATACCTGATCCTCAATATCCCAGGCATCCACAATAAACCTTAGTAACTCGGGTTGTGCACATAGATATGAGGTAAGGAAGAATTTTTTCAAACCACAATCTCGCAAAGCATCCATGCATGCGTCATCTTCCAATGCCAAAGCATCTATGGCCTCATGTTCCCTTTCTCTCCATTCTATAGCCATTTTGACCAATTCCTGCAACCAAAACACCAAAATGCCATCATAAGATCAATGGTGGAACCAAAAATCAAAGAAAATTGCATTTTCAACGGTCAAAATTAGGTGTAAATTGGCTCGCGCAATTGGCGCGACTGTTTTACAAACAGTCGCGAAAATGGCGCGACCCCTTTTAGAAAAACAACCCATTGGCGCGAACCCGCGTGGGAAACTTGCGCCAATGGGCGCAACCCTATTTTTTGCAATACCCTTACAAAGGATAATTCTGTGGATAGAAAACTGAAAGAATGGAATAAAAATGAAGCTAAGGATGAGGCCTCTTACCTGTTTCAAACGGCGGCTCGAATGGTCTCCTGGATTGGTCGCAATCAGCAGTTGAAATTTGCACCCAAAACCCTCAACGGTAAACTCACAAGGTAAAAAGTGAAAAGTAATTTTATTTTTTACTATTTCACTATTTATAACTTCTTTTGGCTTAAAAAACACATTAAAATCATATTTTTGTGAATATTTTTATGTCACAGTAGGATTTTACGCTGTTTTTGTGTGTTGACAAGGATTAGTGCCACTCGAGCAACATAATGAACTCTTTTTTCGGTTTTTGAGCTCGGTAAAACACGAGAAAAGGTTACTTCAAGGTCCGCTTTCAGCTCTTTTCTGACCATTTAAAGAGGAAAAGATTGCCGAGTCGCTCCTCTTGACTCGTTAAATGGTGATAAGGGGCGGTCGTGTTAAGTTCTTTTTGTCGACCGTTAAAACATAAAAAGATTACCGGGTTTTTGTCGTTTCAAACTCGTTAGTGGTTACGAAATGACGTGGTTTTGACCGTTTTTTTACTTTTTCAGGTCGAAGTCACTAATCATGAAAAGTACTCCTCGATCGTAATGATCGGGCGGTTCTTTCGGGTATTATTTTATACTTTTTCGGGCCCGAGAGACACAACTTTACGAAAAAGGACATCCCTGGAGTTTCCTTTTCTGTTGTCTTTTCAAACTCTCTAAACAAGAAAAGACGCCGAGTTCTTCCTTTGTCAGACTCGTTAAAACTTAATGACATCGGATTTTGTCACAACACAAGCATATGCTATCCCCATCAAGCTTGTTAAAAATAACTGGGGTACTCGCCAGAAATGGTGGGGGAAAATAAAATTTTTTGAACCATAATTGTTACCGTAACGGCAGTATGTCGCTCTTGAACATGGCACTTTTTGCTTTCGTGTCCAGGGTGGGGATATTTCATCTCATATCTTTCACTTGCTTCCATGGATTTGGGTACCCTATTTGACCTCTCATTCACTCATTGCCTCGTCATAATGACCTTTGATACATTGATGTCAAATACTGCCAATTCCGTTAATGTGCCGCCAATATGTTCAAGAGAAGTTGACCTCTGCAAATAAACAACCTCCCTCTGATAGTTCGCACAATCTTGATTCACGACATTATCTCTCTGTCTCGTGTCGATGATGTGGGAAACATTATGGCCCACCTTCGATCAAGGTCACTCCCTGTCGACTTCAGCTCATTATCCAGGAAGTTGACCTAGAGACTCCCTTCCGGTGCCTTGGAGCTTGCATGCCTCAATGGCAGGTTCTTCGTGTTCGACGTGAGGTTTTCATCATTGGCCTCCGATCGAATGATTCTACGGGTGTTCGACTTCAGCTCATTAATTCACACGCCGTAGATTGTACCTATAGTACCTTGAGGGCCATTGTCATTATTGGTGGTACCTCTCGCGTCTGTTAACAGTTTCCATTATTGACTGGTAATCAGGCGATGTTCATGCATGTTCGACTTCAGCTCATATATTCACATGCTTGGACTTGTACTCTTGTTCGGGTCGAGATGGAGCGCAAGACCCTGGATTGTGTCTGTTGTAATCCAGGCGTGATTCTTGGTACTTGACTCATTCACTGGATGGCTGCGACCATACCTGAGTCAGTTCATTGGCTGCATCCATACTATGGATCCAGATTATTTATGTACTCTCTTATGGATGGCTGCGACCATGCCACGTACATCATGTAATTGAACTATCAGTCATGTCTCTTAATACAGCTCCTCGGCGGCAGTAACTATATGTGCTCTTGTGTGCTCTCATGTGCGTTCTGGTAAAGCATTTCACCCCTCTCCACCTCTCGGACTTCATGCTTTAGGGGGCATCTGTTACACAGTAATTTGTCACCATCCCTATTACTCCTCTTGTCGTACCTTAGAGGACTCATTCCGGGAGTTATAAGAAGTGACAAGGGCTAAAAACACTTGCATTATGTTCCCCTGAGTATGTACTCTATGTTCCCTGAAGACACCTTCTGAAGATCATCCCTAAAAAGTGCTCTTTTTCCATTGGCGCAAGTCCACAGTATCCTACCCGCGCCAATGATGGAGATCCTCAAAAGAGGGCGCGACCATTGGCGCTCTATCTTAGAGCAACAGTCGCGCCAACCAAATTTAGTCGTGCTTTTTGCCTTAATGCACGTCCGACTGTTGTTTCCTTCATTACATGGAGCTTTTCTGAGGATAGAAAATCAGTTTTTTGTCGAGCTTTATCCATCTTTATGGCTTTTGCTAATTCCGCGAAAGGTGTCCCAGTTCATCGCATCCTCCTCCCTTCTCCATCTATATAAGCTTGTCATTATGCATTGGACAAGCTAGTGCTAAGAGGAGAGAGTGTTGGTGTTAGTGTTATGCTAGTGATTTGGTGATTGAGTGATAGTAGTGATGATTATTGGTCATGGAGTGTTAGATGTTGAGTTCTTGGAGGAATGCTAGTGAGTGCTAGAGAGGTTATGCTGCTGGAGAAGAGATGCATGTCAAGACACATATAGTTACTCGCCCAGCCAGGAGAAGGGTCGACGTCAGAACAATGGTTGTAACTTTTCCTGTTTATTAATTGATGAGCGACTGCTATTATAGTTCCAATCTCATTATCAATCATGGTGATATGTTGATTTATTTCCTTTCTGACTGAAATATAGTTGTGCCTTGGTAGTTTTTATGTTGGTATCTGTCTCTTCCTTTGCATGTGCAGGTATTCGTTATGATCTGTTGGAGCAAGGGAGCGAGGATATCAACTCTGCTTCAATCATAGCGTTGGACTCCAGGTTAGTCTTCTTGATTCACCTTTGATGCATAACTAGGAACTTGCGTAGCAGCGTGGTTTGTTTGTGGCTAGTTCTGTGATAGGCTAGTGGGATCGCCTCTGTCCGCAGAGGGGATTTACCTTACCAACACTATCATCCCATCCACTATGGACTATTCCACTTGGTGTTAGACGGATATTTCTAGTTCATGTGCATCTCTTCTTGGGTGGTACTATTACCTCTCACTTAGAGGCTCACTTTTCTCCCCACTAGTGGTTTAAGGGACCTTAACTTAGGTTCATAGTGTGTTGTGCACTAGCAAAACCCTTAACCACTAGCCCTTTTGGAAATGACCTGTAAGTAGATCGCAGTCTCACTCGAAGAACTTATGGGAGGTTGTAGAACTAGGTTTTGTATAGCCAGAGGGATATACGCATTGTTACCTCTGTGTGTTCACTTATGTCTTATATCTACCTACAAACTTGCATTCATGAATAACTTTGCGTTGATGATTAATATTACAGATTGGTACTTATCACATAGACATAACATAAAAAACATAACATGTATTCTTTAACATAATTTAGTGAACAACATGCATAACAATATTAGTAACAATAGAGAATGGATATAGAAAGGTAAAAAATACTTCATAAAAAATTCTTCTTTATTAATAACGATCTTCAATACATTCTCTTCCCTAACATGTGCACCTAGCTATAGGTGGTCTGCACACTTAGCTATAGACTTTTCAAGGCCTCTACACACTCAGCTACGAGGCCTTCCTCGGAAATACAGACTCAAGATAGAGAATATGAACAATATATTCTTAGTTCTTCTATTTCTTTTGACAAAGTATTACATGTCCCTATATAGGTTTCGATACTACAAAAAAATGGTCCACATACTATGGATCTAACAAAACAATGACTGAAACCCAATACTCATTACAAAATAACGGGCTTTGACCCGCCCTAAAGCCCCTAAAATAGTGATTGATGAATATAACTTTGTCGGATCCACGCGCTCCACTGCTAAAAATGCGGAGTCTTTGACCCAAAACATGGACCAAGTTGGGTTGTGTCCAATATGCCCCCAACTCTCACTCGTGACTCATCCTGAGTCACTCAGCTTCGATTCCCTTGATTTTTGTTGAAATTCCATTGTAGACTCCATTATACTACTAGATTGTCTCTACCATTTGTTTCTCTTGTTTGTCTACTTCCTCCAACAATTCCTCTGTGGTTGGGACAACATCCTTCTGCAGTATTTCTGCCTCCATTTTCTTCAAATCTTTGAGATTTTTTCCCAGTTCCTATGATATTTTAAGGGCATCATTCTACCACAACTCAGTCCTTTCCTACAAAATTTTATCCTTCCTCTGAAGATCATCTATCTGCTTTTGAAATTTCTTCCCTTTAGAAATACTGGTGATTTTCTGTAAGACTGGTAGGGTCTTTATAGCTACTAATATTTTATTACGCTACTTCTGATTCACCTGTAATTCTTCCTAAATATTTGTGATGTTTGGATCCTCTGTAGTGAGGTCCAAATCTGCATTATGTCATCCAATAATTCCCCCAGCCCATCACTGTGTCGGAGATACTTTTCAATGTTTCCTTTAAGTATTTCTGCCTCTGCTCCTCCACTTCTAGTGGCGTGGTAGGCTACATCCTTATTTACAGCTCTGATATCTGCACTTCATACTTTAACTTTATCTTCCCCATTGTATTATTTAAATCCTTGATCGCGAGGATGAGTTGCACGACCTTCTATGTTGGTGGTTCCTCCTTTCCAACCTTCACATACAAGATTTTGCTGCAACTTTCTTCAATGGCTTTTACCAACTGTTATTATTGTTGATATGCTTCATCTCTTTTCCTAGCCACCTCCTCTAGCTTCTTCCTCAATGCAGCTTTCTCCTTTTCTGTTTGCATGGTCATCACCAAGGTTCATGACTCCAACTCCTACAACTCACTGGAACAACTCTGACCTCCTAACTCCACTTTCTTGGTATTAAACCTCCTTCAGATATCTACCTGGTTCAAATTGAGGATATTTTCTTCATTTCTTAAAGTCCCAGTCTTCCATCTTTATTTGGGGGATCGTCCCCAACACTTCGCCCTCAAATGACACTTCCTCTAGGAAACAAATTGAACACGTCCAACTTTCTATCCTTGGGATCCTTAACTGGTTTAGCATTTGGTTTTCTTGGTGGAATGTAAGCTGGGAGCACAATAGGAATCTCTTCGTCCTCTCTCTTGATGTGTTGAAATTCGACCTCCTCTTCACTACCATTGATCTATTGAGGAGTCTTCTACTGTATCAATTTCTTTCCTTTTTGTATCGTCTTCTTCCCCTTATCTTCTTTGTTCTTCGTGTGAACTTCCATATTTGTTTTCTTCCTCAAGGATGTCTTGAGTTCCTCCCTCAAGACCTCAGTTGGTCTCTTGTACTGCTTCTTCTGTGGTTGTGTTTCTATGGGTACCTTCTTTCTCAGCAACCTTTAGCACCCTGGGGACATGGGTCCCTTCGCTCCTTGTGCCTCCATAATACTTGCTAATCCTTTCTCTACAAATATTCCAACAAGTTCCTCAAAACTCCATTTAGACATACAATAGCTCTCTTCTATGCAATTTCTCAACTTCTCCAGATAGAAAAGTGTCAAATGTGGTGTAGGATATGGTTTTTTTAATAAATTCTAATTCCATCCTCATGATTGCTCCAATATTTTCTCATTTGATGTAGGTATGGGGTGAGATACAACAATATGTGCTTCGTAAATGCTCTTTTCCATGTCCCTTAACAACAATTTTCTTTTAATGGTACCCTTTTCCTTTCAACAGTCATTTTCCAACCAACTTTGACGAACCTTCCCTTGTAGCACAGTCACCTTTTCTTTGTCGCAACTCTTTCAAACTTCATCATACTTCTGAGTATCGCGTAGTAATATTCCTTCAACAAAGTCCCTTTCTGTAGAGAATTTTATAGTCACATGCCCAATTTCAACTGAAAGTGGCACTAAGACTTCCTTCCCTTCAATTTTTAGTGTGAAGCTCCATAGATAGAGTCATCCCTGTATATCTTCAATCTGCTGCCATTCACTCATCTCAGAATCAGCTGACCATTCAAGTTCGCGAACTGAACTGCACCACCATCAGAGGTGTGCTTAATGATATATTTTCCTAACCAATGTTTTTTAAGTTTTCCTAGGAACTTTTTGAATTTTCTATCATATAATAATACAATATCTCCTTACTAGAATTTCTTCTTCTTGATACACCTGTCATGTCAGGCTCTCTCCCTTACTTTTTGTACTTGCTAATTGAAACCTGCTACAAGCATGTCTTCTTCTAGAGCTAGTATCCATGAAATTCTTCTCTTCACAGTGTTAGGGTCTACCATATCTATGACAACTGCATTTCCCAAACATGGCACAATGTATTCCATAGGCATAACTTCCTCCTATCCATATACCAACCTAAATGGTGTCTGCCCTATCAATTTCTTGCATGTTGTTCTATATGCCCACAACACCATTGGAATTGTTAAATCCCAGTCATCTCTGTCCACATTGCATACCTTGGTTAATGAATTCTCTAGAATATTATTGAAATATTCCACTGTTCCATTTCCTGAGGAATAGGGAGTGCTCTTCTAGTGGTAAACCTAAAATTCCTCAGCTAGTGCTTCAATGGTTTTGTTCAAGAAATGTGTTCCTTGGTCACTCATCAATATCTTAAGATAGTAAAACTTGGACAGTATATATTCAAAGATGATTCACATCAGTTTCTACACTGCAATCCTTAGCTAGTTGTTCCTCATCCCATCTTATCAAATAATTAGTTGCAGTGATTGTATACCTCACAATAGTCTTCTTTCCTAGAAAATTGATAGGTCCAACAAAGTTAATAACCCATTTTTCAAAAGCCTACAAAGTTACCTATGGCACTAGTGGAATCTCATCTCTTCTAGATGGCTTTCCTATTCTTTGACATACATCACATGCTTGACAAAATTATTTTGCATCCTTATGTACTATGGGCCACCATAACCAAGCTATCAAGATTTTTTGCATAGTGGACTTTCCTGCATAATGCCCCCCTATGACTCCTCCATGAGCTTCTATCACAATACTCTGTCATTCATGTTCAGGGACATATCTGCATAGTACTTCATCTAGTCCCATTTTGTATAAGTTTCCAGAAATCAATGAAAAATCAACTGCTTGAATGACCAACTCCTTCTTTTGCTTCATAGTGTACTCTGTAGGCACCATTCATGTGGTCAAAAATGGAATAATATCTGTGAAGTGATCATTTGTGCCTCTAATTGTGAATAGTTGTGCATCAAGACAATCATCTTTGATATTTGTGGGTTATTCTCCTGTCTTTATTCTTGATAGATGACCAGGTCTAGCATTTAATTTCCTTGGCTTTACTATAACTTCAAAGTCATATACCTCGAATAATAACAACCATCAACAGATCTTTCCTCCTAAAACAGACTTATTCACCAAATATTTCAATGCGGAGTGATCAATGAACATTTTTAAATGCACCCCCAACAAATAGTGTCTAAAATTTTGTAAGGCATACACCATAGGTAATTCCTCTCTTTCCTTCCTGATATAGTTATTTTTCATATTGGACAATTTCCTAGTTGCAAATTCTATGGGACGATGAATTTCCCTTTCTCCTGGCATAGGTAGCACTACGCCCAATCCTATGCAGGATGTATCAACTTGTACATGGAACTCCTTCTTATAGTCCACGAAAACAAGAATAGGTGAAATTACCATCTTCTCTTTCATTACATCCAGGATCTTCCAACACTCTTCATTCCATTGAAAAGTCACATCATTCTTCAGCAATTTCTCCATCTACGTAGTTATCTGTGCGTACCCCTTTATAAATTTTCTGTATAGTGTGTCTCAGCGTGGTGCAGAGTTGTCTCACTGTTTTTGGTGTTGGCAGGTTCACAATAACTGTGATCTTCGTGGGATCCACCATTAATCCTTATTTACAAACTACATGTCCCAACTGTACACCAAATGGTGCACAAGAGATTCACTTCTTCAAGTTCAATGATATATGTTGTTGCCTCCACGTATCCAACATCAACCTTAAGCTTTCCACATGCTTCTTTAATAGACCAAAGATTGCCCAATCATCAAAGCATACTTCTAGAAACTTGTGTATAGTTTCCTTGAAGGCCATAATTACAACTCTGTAAAATATAGCAGGTGCATTCTTAAATACAAAAGGCATCATTGTGTACTAATAAGAGTCCCAGTCTATCACAAAAGTTTTTTTATGTCTATCTTCCAAAGCAATTCTGATCTGATGGTATCCTGAAGAGCCATCTATGAAATAATAGGCCTCCTTTCCTCCTACATTATACAATACTTCATTTTTAAATGGTGTAGGGAAGGGGTCGTGTAGGCATGCACCATTTAATTTCCTCTTTTGCCTTATTTTCCTGAACCACCATGAGACTTACCCATTCAGACTCTTCAACAAGTTCAATTATCTGAGTTGTTAACATTTTGTCTAATTCTTCTTTCACCTTCTCCTTGTATTTTGGATACAGTTTATAAGGTCTCTATGTGACAGGCTTCACATTCGGCTTCATAGGTATCCTCATGACTCCCAAAACTCCTAATATGCCTTTCATATCAGAAAACTTAGTAGGGAACAACTCTTGGTATTCATGAAAGAGATATGTTATCTTGCTAACTATGTCTTCATACCAATAATCTCCTATTGTTGCATACTTCGGTTCAACCTTTGACCCTATATTTACCTTCCTCATCTTCAATGGCTTCATTATATCAGGCTTCGTTATATGCACTCATTCTTCTTGCGGAATTTACCCACAAGCTACCATACAGAGCTATATGTGGTCTCTAGGATCATTTTTGCCATCATTCTTTTCTATGAGCTCTGTTTCTACTGTTAGAGCCTAAATCTACCTCAAGCTGAGAAAGGCAGGTCTAGGGTAACATCAAACCATGCTTAACCTAGTAGCTAGCCCTACCAGGTCGAGAGAGGGCTCTCTCCTTGTCAATATCAATGAAAATTTATCAAGGAAGGGTTGAGATGATTGATATAAAAACTAATTTTAGGCTAGGTATGTTTGTGATTTTGTTTGATTTTAATGGTTGGTTGTTGGATCAAATGGCGAAGGCAACTTGGGTCCGGGAAATCAACACAGATTTGCAGAGGTTTCTGTGTGGCGAGGTAGGCAATTGTTTTAGCACTTTGAATGAGTGTAATGGTGAGTCTAAAGACTGGTGAGAAGTTAGAGAGGGCATGCAAGTGTCATGAGTCCTCTTCTAATAGTAGAAGACATTTAAAACTAAATAAACCCCAAGGTAGAGCACTGAAACACCAATGAATTCCACCTTTTACACTTGATTCATTTAGTTATGCAAAATAATAGAGATGATGGCACATATAAACATAAGATAAACTAAAATAACAGAGGAAAAACAATCCTAATTCACATTACCACAAGAATCCCACAAAATGCTGCAAAACCCTGGTTCATTTCCTTGCCAAACTGCAGAAGTGATGTACAAAGTAGCTCAATGCATCCACAAGAGTCCAACCTTGACAAATTACTAATAAAGTACAAGATATAGGCATCGAACCACCTATTCTAGCTATCAGGGGTCGAATCCATGAGTCAAGGACCTGTTTCAACAAGATCTAAACTAGGAACTGAAAAATAGGCAACGGAACAGCTTGCCTCTAAAACTATGGAAACTGATTCATTCATCCTCAAACCAACTCTAACTGATGTATCTACCTCCATAGGTCATTTTTCATCATTTTTACATCATGGTACATCAAGTTACATCATATTAAACCATGAATTTATCAAATAGAGAAGAAAAAGTTAAACTGGTAGAAAACTAGGCGAAATTCTCAGCAAATAGGCAAAACTGGGAATTTTTTCTCCTATGCGTAGCACCACTGATTCTATGCGTAGCACTTTTTCCAAGCCAATTTTGGAAGGCTTCCTGAAGTCCAAATAAGGTGTAGAATAGCTCATTGGAAATCTTGGTGAGTCTACTTTCTGGGACAACTTGAATTTTTTGATTTGGAGTCCATTTGCCCCTCCAAAAGTGCAATCTCCCAAGACTGCCTCCTATGTGGCGAAAAGGTGGAAGAGAGAGCACTTTTTGGGTGTTTTTGGCCCTTTTGGAGGTCCAGAACTTGTCAAAATTTCTCAGCCATTTCTAAGAATACATAAATTTTCATGTTGATTCCAAAAATGTAAATTTTTTTGCAAATAGAGGCCCCCATCAAAACTGTAGCGCTGGTGGCGCTACGCACCTATTGGAAAAACCTGCTTTTTACATTAAAAATTTCAAACATGACAAAAATTGCTCCAAATTTCTTGAAATTTTGCATGAGTGATCCTGTTAGGTGCTTTGCTGGGCCAATGATGCTTCAGGCAAGATCTTGAGCTTATCATTCTCTTTCTTTGCTCCTTAAGGCCTTCCACGGAACTGTCACTAAGGGTTTTTTCCTCCATTTCATACTCATTGTCCATCTCCATTGTTT
This sequence comes from Pinus tabuliformis, assembly GCA_031772625.1. NCBI lineage: Eukaryota > Viridiplantae > Streptophyta > Pinopsida > Pinales > Pinaceae > Pinus > Pinus tabuliformis. The sequence goes on from CM062805.1 coordinate 506,519,677, forward strand.
TCCCTTGGTTTTGAAAAATGTGGTTGTATATGGATGTATTATGGATAATAGTGTGGAAATAAGGTGAAGGAAAGAAATGGGCAGAGCGTGTGTGAAAAGGTATGCTAAACAGAGTTTAGGGATGAGTAGGGTTTTAGGGAGAGTGGGTACAGTTTGATGATGTGAATAGGGTTTGGGGAGTGTATAGGGTTAATGTTTAGGAATAATGTATAGGGCTTAGGGTTTGGTAATAGGGAGTGAGTGCCAATGATTTTGGGAGAGGGAAATAGGAAGGGATTTAGTGAAATTTAGTGCAAGGGAATGGAGTATAGGAAGATAATCAAAGGGGAATTAAAACAACAGAAAACAAAACCCTATGCAAATTTTTCAAGACAATTTTAGAGACAGCTAGGGTTTAGTTTTTAGACACACAAATCACCACCACAGATGAAAAAGATCCCTTGCTAGACTAGATGTGAATCTTTACTTGTTGAGAGGTTACTTGTGAATTTGGAGGCAGAAGAAGGTGATGAAATTTGATTTGGAGCTCAACAGGCAGGTGCATAGCACTGCCTCCCAGGTGTGTAGTGCACTTTGTATGCATAGCACCTAAACAAACTCAGTGTAAAACCTCTGCTAGGTGCGGAGCGCTAGCTGACAGGTGCATGGTGCTTTGTGAAAGACACCTTTGGAGGCCTTCTTGGTGTCCAAATTGGGCGTGTGATAGCTCGTTGGAAATCTTATTGAGTCTAATTTCCAACACAACTTGAATTTTTCAATTTGGAGTTCATTTTACCTATAAAAAGTAAAATATCCCAAGACTGGTCAAAATGTGCAAAATGAGGTTGCCAAAATGCAGAGTGTTGTTGCAGTGAAATTTTGAAGGTCTTCCTCAACTCCAAATCGAGCTTAGGATAGCTCATTGGAAATATATTTGTGTCTAGTTATCATTTAATTCATCAAGCAAGTCATTTGGACAACCATGCTAGGATAAATATTTATTTTCCCAAGGCCACTCCAGAGGTGCATCAACCCTCCTGAGGCAAGTTTACTTTTGACATTTCTCTAAAACCATGACACCTATGTAAAAAGTGAAGGAGGTTTTTAGTACTTGGACTATTGTTGACAAAAAACTCTCTCAATATTTCCAAATTCATGTTTTCTTGCTCAGAAACATAATTTGAGTAAAACATATCTCGATCTGTGGAATAGGGGATTTGTCGAAATGAAGTGAAATGAAGGGGATAAGGGGCTTCTAAATTCTTGAGGAAATTTTGAGAAGTAGGGAGGGATGTTAGGAAATATGGGAATTCTAATTTAAAATATTGAGTGAGGGGAAGGGGTCCAAAAGGGAAAAACACAGCCTTAGCCTAGAAAATTGTCAAATTGTAGCAAGAAACAAGGGTTTGTGGAAAAATGGGGGATTTGAGGGATATCAGTGATGGGAAGTGCTTAATAAGGTACATTAAGGATATGGGAAGGTGTATGAACATTAGGACACAAGTTTTGTTGATGATTTGACCATCCAAGATAAATTACCTTCAAAACCCTAGGAGAGGGAAGTGAGCCTTACCTAAGCACAACTGAAACACGAACAAGGTGTAAAATGACCCATTGGAACCTGAAATAATGATGAAAACTCTCTGACTGATGGTACACTCAGCTGAATGGTGACATGGACCAACATTTGGAAAACTTTGGTAGGAGTGAAAAAAAAACCCTAGACCTAATACCTAGTGACCAAATTTTACTGGAAAACTCACTAGAATGACAAAATTTGACTTTGACACGCTGAGACCACTTTGTAAGAGCATATTTGATCACTGGTGGAAGGTTTCAAATACTGACACTAACATTGGCTCCAATGGGGATGGTAGCTCCTTGGAGGTGCCAAGAACCATAGATCTTTAGGAGAGTAGACCAGTGCCTTATCCATTGGGCATGGAGTCAAAAACTCAATCTGAAATGCATGACTAAAAACTGATGACTTGATGACACAAACTGTCTTGAAACTGACTCAATATTGAAACACAACTGACAAACTGGAAAATATGCTCAAAATAGAGCTTATTCAATAAAACCTACTCTAACTATTCCATTTATCACCTAATCAAGTGAAATGAAACAACCAATGGAACCAGGTAAGCATTCTGGCTGCGGTTTGCATTCTCCACAAGTGCTTGCTTATGAACAACAAGAAAGAACTACTGAAAGGAAACTCCCAGGAAAACTTGTAAACAGATCCGTTGAATGATATGGATTCTCTATCTGATTCCAAAAGCACTGCATAAGGATATTGAGATCCATGCACACTGGGACTTATCTCATCCAATGGATTACTTTTCTTCTCCTCGTACCATGAAAGCAAACTTTCATCTGAGCTTTGTGACGAGACTCCTGCTGAAAATGACAAAGAAACCAGTTGCCAAATCAATTTTGCATTAGTACATGTTTCAAGCTCATAGGTAGCTAATGGAGAATGACTTTGACTGTAGATATCATCTAACACATCAGCTACTAGATCGTGAAAAAATTGAAAAGACTGTTGCGACTCATTTTCTATTGGTTATAATGAGATTGCATGATTTTCTACAGGTTGCTCATTTGAAGATATACTTTGCAATTTTCCTTTCAAAAACTGAAATGGTTCAAAACAAAATGGTACGCAAACATCTTGCATCATTTGATCATATGGTCCAGCTTCCAAGTCTTCATCTGCAACTTGACAATCAATGGCATTTGGAGGCTGCAACTCTGGATATGAAAAGTCTTGAACAAGGATTTCATTGCCCTCAAGATGGTCCAAATCAAGACTTGTTGACAGTTGATTTTTGATTGCACGAAAGTTGTCTTTGATGAACTGAAACGAAGCAAAACAAAAAGGCAAAGATACTTCACTTACATCAAAATTTTCTGCACTTTCCTCCTCACTTTCATAGTTGATATAAAACAGCTGATCGCTGTACTCGAATTGTTGGAAATGAACTTCCTCCTTCCACAAACCAGCTGTTGATTTGTCTGCAAGGCTAGCTTCTATTTGGAGAACATAATCATCATCATATTGATCAAACTGAGGCAAATCATCAGTATAAAACACATCATCAAGCATACATGTCATATCAATAGATCTCTATTCTCCAAGATGATCTACAAAACAATCAATATTGGATCTATGACAACTAGGATAAGAAAGAAAAAGTTTTAGATCAACCTCTTGTTCTTATTTAATCAACGAGCCACGGTCTTGAGCATCATACTCATTCCTTGTCGTGATCTTTTTCATCATCTCTTCCACTGCACTTACCAAAATGTCGAGCTTTACCACTAAAGATGTCGATTCTTTTGGATCTATGTTCTTCACCTCTTCTTCCTTCAACTTTGCCCTTTTGATAAGAAAATTAGCCTCTACATCTACTGCACTGTTTTTCATCTCTTCAAGTGTTGCAAGATTCCTTTCTCTCAGCTGAAACTCCATTTCTGGATCAAAGGCTTCCGGGTAGTGCAAGAGAGAAGATCCAGGAGGAGGTCTTATATTAATAGGTATCGAATAATAAAATTGGTTGGATCTAGCAGAAAACTGTTGTACTATCTCCCCTGGTAGTCTTTTCAACTAGTTATACTCTTCTATAATCAAGAAAGGGTTCTATCTAGCCACCCACCCGTCGACGAACACCTTGATGAACTACTGGAAATATTAGATGCTCGCATCAGGCTGGGTTTTGAACAAACTCTTGACTTTGTCTTGCAAAGAGAGAGCAAAAAGCCTAATACTAACATCTTTTTCATCAACTTCAAAAAGATCAAGAAAAGACTCAAAATTCAATACATGTCTCTCAGCAGTGATGTTTTCGCATTCACCATCAAATCTTGGTAGATATAGGTCATGGTTTTTAGGGAAAGCATGGGATATAGGAGGTAAAATCATAGGCTTGTATCGGTCTGGAATTTTACAAGGTATAGGGGTATGTATAGAAGGTGTAGAATCAATCTTGGTCTCTTGAGGTTCATCAGTTTGAAGACGGTCATCACAAGATTTAGAAAAAAGGTCTTGATCAAGATCAAAGGCATGAGAACATTTTGTATTCACAATCTTCAAACGGAAGGAATCAAATGTGGGTCTTGGATCTTTTCTCAAATACAATATACTTTGCAAAGCCTTCTTGACATTCTCAGGAAAAGAGAAGAGATCATTTATAACAAAGAAAAAAATGTCTTGAATGAAATTCCAACTTGAATACCTGATCTTTCCATATTGTCCTTTCATGTTTCTTCTGGTTAGGTTCACCTCTAGTGGAGTCCTTGGATCTAGTCTTGAAAATGATTTGGAGCTTCCAGGTGAATGATTTCAACCTTCAGATGTCTAATCATTGTCCACCATCACCAATCAGATCTGAACTTGATTACATTTTGTCGAGGAACATAAAACTACATTCCCCAGTATGGTCACCACTATGTTAAAGCCTAAATCTACCTCAGGCTGAGAAAGGCAGGTCTAAGGTAACATCAAACCATGCTTAACCTGGTAGCTAGCCCTACCAGGTCTGGAGAGGGCTCTCTCCTTGTAAATATCAATGCAAATTTATCAAAGAAGGCTTGAGATGACTGAGATAAAAACTAATTTTAGGCTAGGTATGTTTCCTTACAGGATTTTGTTTAATTTTAATGGTTGGTTGTTGGATGAGATGGGAAAGGCAGCCTTGGGTCCGAGAAATCAACACAGATTTGCAGAGGTTTCTGTGGGGCGAGGTAGGCAAGTGTTTTAGCACTTTGAAATGAGTGTAATGGTGAGTCTAAAGACTGGTGAGAAGCTAAAGAGGGCATGCAAGTGTCATGATTCCTCTTCAAATAGTAGAAAACATTTAAAACTAAATAAACCCCAAGGTAGAGCACTGAAACACCAACGAATTCCACCTTTTACACTTGATTCATTTAGTTATGCAGAATAAGATATATGATGGCACATATAAACATAATATAAACTAAAATAATAGAGGAAAAACAACGCTAATTCACATTACCACAAGAATCCCACAAAATGCTGCAAAACCCTGGTTCATTTCCTTGCCAAACTGCAAAAGTGATGTACAAAGTAGCTCAATGCATCCACAAGAGTCCAACCTTGACAAATGACTAAGAAAGTACATGATATAGGCATCAAACCATGTATGCTATCCATCAACGGTCAAATCCATGATTCAAGGAGCTGTTTCAACAAGATCTAAACTACGAACTGAAAAATAGGCAATGGAACAGCTTGCCTCTAAAACTATGGAAACTTATTCATTCATCCCCAAACCAACTCTAACTGATGTATCTACCTCCTTAGGTCATTTTTCATCATTTTTACATCATGGTACATCAAGTTACATCATATTACATCATGAATTTATCAAAGAGAGAAGAAAAATTCAAACTAGTAGAAAACTAGGCAAAATTCTGAGCAAACAGGCAAAACTGGCAATTTTTTCTCCTATGCGTAGCGCCACTTATTCTAAGCGTAGCACTTTTTCCAAGCTAATTTTGGAAGCCTTTCCAAAGTCCAAATAAGGTGTAGAATAGCTCATTGGAAATCTTGGTGAGTCTACTTTCTGGGACAACTTGAATTTTTTGATTTGGAGTCCATTTTCCCCTCTGAAAATACAATCTCCCAAGACTGCTTCCTGTGTGGAAAAAAGTGGCAGAGAGGGCACTTTTTGGGTGTTTTTGGCCCTTTTGGAGGTCCAGAACTTGTCAAAATTTCTCAGCCATTTCTTAGAATACATAACTTTTCATGTTGATTCCAAAAATGTAATTTTTTTTGCAAATGGAGGCCCCCATCAAAACTTATTAGAAAAACCTGCTTTTTACATTAAAAATTTCGAACATGACAAAAATTGCTCCAAATTTCTTGAAATTTGGCATGAGTGATCCTTGTTAGGTGCTTTTCTGGGCCAATGATGCTTCAACCAAGATATTTAGTTTATCATGCTCTTTCTTTGCTCCTTAAGGCCTTCCATGGAACTGTCACTAAGGGTTTCTTCCTCCATTTCATACTCATTGTCCATCTCCATTGTGTTCCCTTGGTTTTGAAAAATGTGGTTGTATATGGATGTATTATGGATAATAGTGTGGAAATAAGGTGAAGGAAAGAAATGGGCAGAGTGTGTGTGAAAATGTATGCTGAACAGAGTTTAGGGATGAGTAGGGTTTTAGGGAGAGTGGGTAGAGTTAGATGATGTGAGTAGGTTTTGGGGAGTGTATTGGGTTAATGTTTAGGAATAATGTATAGGGATTAGGGTTTGGTAATAGGGATTGAGTGCCAATGTTCTTGGGAGAGGGAAAGAGGAAGGGATTTAGGGAAATTTAGTGCAAGGGAATGGAGTATAGGAAGATAATCAAAGGGGAATTAAAACAACAGAAAACAAAACCCTATGAAAATTTTGCAAGACAATTTTAGAGACAAATAGGGTATAGTTTTTAGACACACAAATCACCACCACAGATGAAAAAAATCCCTTGCTAGACCAGATGTGAGGCATTACTTACTTGTTGAGAGGTTACTTGTGAATTTGGAGGCAGAGGAAGGTGATGAAATTTGGTTTGGAGCTCAAAATGCAGGTGCATAGCACTGCCTCCCAGGTGCATAGTGCACTTTGTATGCGTATCACCCAAAAAAAACTCGATGTAAACCTGCGCTAGGTGCGTAGCGCCAATTCTATGCGTAGCGCCAACTACTAGGTTCGTAGTGCCTTGTGCAGGACACTTTTGGAGGTCTTCCTGGTGTCTAAATTGGGCATGTGATAGCTCTTTGGAAATATTATTGAGTCTATTTTCCAACACAACTTGAATATTTCGATTTGGAGTTCATTTGCCCTATAAAATGTCAAATCTCCCAAGACTGGTCAAAATGTGAAAAATGAGGCTCCCTAAATGCAGAGTTCTATTGCAGTCAACTTTTGAAGGTCTTCCTCAACTCCAAATTGAGCTCATGATAGCTAATTGGAAAGCTCTTTTTGTCTAGCTATCATTTAACTCATCAAGCAAGTCATTTGGCCAACCAGGCTAGGATAAATCTTGATTTTCCCAAGGCCACGCTAGAGGTGCAACAACCCTACTGAGGCAACTTTACATTTGACATTTCTCTAAAACCATGACACTTGTGTAAAAAGTGAAAGAGTTTTTTCTTACTTGGACTATTGTGGACAAAAACCTCTCTCAGTGTTTCCAAATTCATGTTTTCTTGCTTAGAAACATCATTTGAGTAAAACCTATCATGATGTGTGGAACAGGGGACTTGTCGAAATGAAGTGAAATGAAGGGGATAAGGGGCTTCTAAATTCTTGAGGAAATTTTGGGAAGTAGGGAAGGATGTTAGGAAATAGGGGAAAGTGGAATTTCAAATATTGAGTGAGGGGAAAGGGTCCAAAAGGGAAAAACACAGGCTTAGCCTAGAAAATTGTCAAATTGTAGCAAGAAACTAGGGTTTGTGGAAAAATGGGGAATTTGAGGGATATTAGTGATGGAAAGCATTTAATAAGGCACATTAAGGATAGGGGAAGGTGTATGAACATCAAGACACAAGTTTTGTTGATGATTTGACCATCCAAGAGAAATTACCTTCAAAACCCTAGGAGAGGGAAATTGCCATTACCTAAGCACAACTGAAACACAAACAGGGTGTAAAATGACCCATTGGAACCTGAAATGATGATGAAAACTCTTTGAATGATGGTACACTCAGATGAATGGTGACATGGACTGACATTTGGAAAAATTTGGAAGGAGTGAAAAAAAACCTTAGACCTAATACCTAGTGACCAAATTTTACTTGAAAACTCACTGAAATGACAAAATTTGACTTTGACACACTGAGACCACTTTGTAAGAGTATATTTGATCACTGGTGGAAGGTTTCAAAGACTGGCACTAACATCTACTTGACCAAATCTTACCCACATCAGCCTTCTACATTTTTTCCAATCTCCCATATTGTTCTTATGAGTACCCAACCATCTAGTAGGAGTAGCCCTCAATGCTTGATCCAGAGTTAACGATCTTTGCATTCATGTACCCATCTTTCATAATCTATAAAGAAAGTATTTACATCACCCAAACCATCATATAAAGGTATATCATGTACCTTAGTTGTCATACATCACATTACTTTAGTGGTCCTTGTACATTGGCTTATAAAAACTTCATACAACATCTTCTCCAAGTTTTCAAATTCCTCTTTTGAATCTAAATTGTGGGAACTTTCTTGTTCTCAAGTCAATTTTCCATATGTAGTCAAGTTAATCCATTCTTCTTCTCTTGTAGTTACCTGATAATTTTTTTCGATGTCGTTTACGCTATATTCTTATGTGACAGGTGCAGTATATCTCACTCCCTCTAATGGATCTAATGACACAATAACTCTCATATTATTACTTTCAAATATCATTTGCCTTTTCTTCAAGTTAATTATAGCCATCTTATCAAATGCCCAATCCAATCCAAGAAACATTGGGTAGGGATTTCTGTCATCCACAATCTCAATCACTTTGAAGTCAGTGGTAGTGTGCACTTCATTAATGTCTACTGTGATACTTGACAATCTTCCTAGAGGGACGATCTTTTTTTGATTCACCCTCTTCCACTAGATAGATTACCATTGTAGCTTTGTCTTACCCATCAATTCCCAGGCTTTCTTCAGTAAGACATTGGCATCAGATCCTAGATCCAAGATAAATTGATCCATGTCCTATTCCCTAATCTGTGTTCTAAGCCTCATTTCATTTCCAGTCACCTTCTTGTGTTTATGAAGATTATTCACTCTGCACATCTCAATATGTGGTACCTCTTTAGAGAACAAGAGTTTATTAATTCCTGCAATCCCTCCACAACCTTCTGATTTCTCAATAACTTAATGAAAGTTTGTAGAAAAGTCTTAAAAATATTTGGATCCACACCTTATTTCGGTACTATCTTGCAGTTATCCTTCTAAGTTGGATGCACGGTAAAGGTTGAGGCTCCATCATCCATAAAGCTTCACCTCGCCTCCATGAATACTTTCTTTTCCTTTAGGATATCAAGTGAAGGAGCCTTTTTAGTAGTTTTCCTTACCCATGTAGCTTCAACTTCCTTTTTCCCATTGGTTTTATCATTTCCAGTTGGAGCTTCACTTCTTGCTACAGTGTTAATGCACAGTTGATCCTACCTTGGCTCATTGGTCATCATTTGGATATTTTTTGCAGGCTGAAGGTTTCTTTTCTCTTGAATCTTCAAAATAAAGACAGGCCAGTCTCCTATCACATGATCAAAAGACATACAGCAATTGTACGTTGTCGTGGGGTTCTGACAGTCTCTTGCGAAGAGTCCATCTGGTCCACAGTTGTAACAGATAATATGACCACATCCTCGACCAGCTCCTCCTCCTCCTCCTCCTCATCCTTGTCCTTGAAATTATCCTCGAACAAAGTGATGGCCTAGCTCCTCATGTGTATGTCCCTCATCTTGTAGTCTATACGTATCAGCAGTGCATTCGATCATTAAGTCAAAACTTCAACAATTTTTCCCATCATGGCCTATTGAGTTACAAAAGTTACAAAACACTTTCTTTGGGGTCTGTACATACTGTAATAGGTATAAATATTCAAATAGATGTTTGCTTCTCATTCTACAAATATCGCACCACATACCTAGGTTTACTTGATTAGGCTCTCCACTTGCCAAATAATATATTATCACAGGGCATTGATCCTTATAATTACCCTCTGCTTTGCATTTTGTACACCATAATTCGAATCTGGTGTCTTTACCTTTCTTGAGGTCCTACAATTTCAAGGTCAGATTGGATAGTTGACTCTGTGTCTATTGTACTCCTACATGAGTATCCCTAATTGGTGAAGATTCCAGCTTCATATCAATCTCCAATGCTTTAGCTTGAGTCACGATCTTCTGTTGTGTCAAAGGTAAGCTAATATGTGGCAGCAGCATGGCTATGAACCATTATTTATGTTGTTCTCAAGGTATATGAAAGCTTATTTGGCCCATCAACACCTTGAATCATTGATCCAACTCCCACACAAATTCATTCGATGTCTGTTTGATCTATTTTAGCTCTATGACACACTGTGATTATGATTTCATCTTGTTGAATTCAGTTACCAAAGCTTTCTTAATTTCATCCTATGAAGCAGTTGGGTTAGTCACAGAGTATTTCATATACTAGTTTAGCGCTCTTTCTAGTAGTGATGTGATGAGCTGTGCATTCTTTACATCATCACTAGCGATTTCTCTCACTTTCCATACTGCATCAGCTACAAACTAGAATTGATCGGGATCCTCTGATCCTAGTCCTTTAAAGATAGGCAGATTAATGTCATCGACCATTCTCCTTTTCATGGGGCTAGGTGGAGGGGGAGGGGTTGGGGGTGTAGGGCAACTATGGGGAGGGGGGTGGGGTGTAAGGGGTATGGATGGATGGGTAATCCCAAATACACTTTGATTCTTCTCAAGTCCTAACTTCAACGCATTTTCAGGACAAGCAGGGGAATTTCCTATGGTTATAGGGTTACTTGTTTCTTCTTCACTCTAAGATCCTCCTGAAAATGGGCTATAGACAGTTTCAATAAAATTCTTAATATCTTTTATGTATCATTTTCCACTTCGTGTAAACCCTCATTCAGGCTTCTTTCTTGTTTTTTCCAAACATTAATCTGACTACATGTGCAAAATCCCCTTTTCACACAATAACATCTTCATCCAGAGATTAAAATATATTAAGAACTTACCTCGTGATCCTTTAAAAAATCTTTGTTCAACTTCACTATAGGACACGATCACATCTATCACGAACTCAGTGATAAATCCTCCCAAAATCCTATCGATCTAGAAATAACTAGCCCTAGAGATATTTTTACTGACATTCTTGAGTAGTTATATCAATTCAGGATTCCACTCCTTAGGTTCGTCATTCTTGAAATAAATCTTATGCTCGGTCAAATTAGATACCCACTCATACAATTCAATGTGGAATGAACCAAAGAATATTTCATATTTGTCTTCGAATATATACTTTTGCAACCAGTCTTCATCTAATAATTAAGGGTTTCTATTCTCTTTTTCTGCAAATTCTCTTTCTTTTTGTTCAACCCACGCCTAGATATATTTCTTTGATGGACGCCAAAACATATCCCTTAAGCAAACCCCGGTCATGGAAATGTGACCATTTGTTTGTTTAAGGGGTCTTGATCTAGGTTTAGAGTGTGTTATGCACCAATAAAACCCTCAACCACTGGCTCTTTGGCAACAACGTACAAGTAGATCGCAATCTCACTAGAATTGGTTAGGGGAGGTTGCAGAACTAGGTTCTACAGCTAGAGGGATATCAGTATCAATAGAGAATGAATACAGAAAGGTACAGAAAGGTAGAAAATACTTCACCAAAAAACTTCTTCTTTATTAATAAGGATCTTCAATACATGCTCTTCCCTAACCTACACACCTAGTTGTAGGTGTTCTACACACTTAGCTACAGACTCTTCAAGGCCTCTACGCACTCATCTGCAAAGCATTCCCTAGAAATATAGACTCAAGACAAAGAATACGAACAATCTATGCTTAGTTCTTCTATTTATTTCGACAAATAATTACATCTCCTTATATAGGTTTCGATACTACAAAACAATGGTCCACATACTATGGATTCAACAAAATAATGGTCCACATACCAAGGAGATCGCCTGAATGTTGGTGGGTCCATAACCATCAACATTTTTGTCAGTAGAAGGAGGGAAAAAAATATTTTATGGTTGATAAAACCACTGACAACATCATTCCATATTTTGGTCAAGAGAGAAACATTCATTGCACCTCCCCTACTCATTCTTCTGAAGTTAGTGACTCTTCTAAGCCCGGGCTTGAATTTGAAAATTTGTATGATCAGATTCAGGACGTCCACCCTATAACCTATCAATTTTCAAAATTTATTGGATTGATCTAAGGAGTAATCAGTCTTCTATATTCTCCAAAGAAGAACAATAACACCTCCATAGAGATAGTAGTTTTGACTCTTAAAGACGTGGTTCTTTCCAGTTTTGAAGAATTAGCAGAATCTGTGGGGAAATTGGAAGAGCCTCCACTCTTTCACAGTGGTGACGAGACAACGTTATACTCTCGAACACAACTTTTGGTGGGATAGGTGGAGAAGAAGAGGAAGAAGAGCCATTGGGTTCTAATAAATAAGAGGAGGACAGTGAGAAGAAGACACGGCAGACCAAAATCTGGACTGGGTGACTTAGGGACCACTCTCATTTCAAGGTGTTCTATACAAGATGCCAAGGAATTTAGAAAATCTCTTAATGAAGTATGACCCTAATAAGACATTGAAGGTTGAAGACCATCTGGACAACTTTTACCTATATCTGAAAACACTTGGGGTACATTCTGATGATGTTGCAACTAGACGTTTCCCATGTACCTTGGATAGTAGAGTAGTTGTATGGTAACACAACTTTCCTCCAAACTCCATCCAAAAATTGAGGGTGTTTTAGAAGATATTCCTTGAAAATTTTGTTGATGATAAGACCTCCACAATTTTATTGAAAGTGCTGGCTAATCTTAAGATGCATAAAAAGGAAGAAGTTAAAGATTTCAACCAGAGGCTCAATTGAATTTTGAACAAATTTTGAAAAAAAATGAAACCTCATGACTCCATCACCATATATTACTACACCTCTGCCTTGAAAGTAAGCATTGTGCAGTTTGTGAAATGAACAGCGAAAAAAGCACTAACAGAAAATTATGAAGAGGTTATCACTGTTGAGAGGGACTTGCATGCAATCAGAGTCATCTCAGATGATGAAGCAGCAAAAGACTCCAATGGCATGGGTAAGAGGTCTTAGGCCTCTATAAGCATGGCCAAAGAGAAATAATAATTTGATTTTTAAATCGTGATTCATATTGTCAAGTCTTTGTCTAATGAAATGGCAGAGCTCAAATAGAGGTCAAGCGAGATCACCATGAGCAACAAGCCTCCCCTATTCAACTTGTTTAGAAGGACTAAAACTTCTAGCAATAACATTAAACAATTGACAAAGTCTGCGTAGAGCTCGAATGTCATGTTTAACATTGAAAAGTTGGGCGCAAATCAATATTGCACGTTTCATAAAGAACATCATTCAGAGAAAAAGCTTCCCACAGTGGAATCAAGCCATGAGCATGGTTGATACACATCTTGTTGATTCGATAATTATTGAAGAGTAGGCTAAACATAGAGAAGAAAAGGAAGAATCTATTGCAGCCGATGAAAATCTAAGTGTCGGGCATTCAGTGAACATGTTTAACTATATACTCACATCCCAAAAGAGTACTATCAATAACCATCCTCCGAGTGATGGTTCGGTCTAGAAGCATACCAACCGGTACAACTTGAGAAACCAAGGTTGGCCGCTACAATTGAGTTGCTGAAGTGGAAACTTAAAGAAAAATTGTTAAGGAAAATCAACCCATCGGCTAACTCAACACAGAACACTTAGAGAAAGTCTAAGAAAATAGTCTCAGCGAAAAATGTTTCTGTCAATAATAAGAACATAACCATCACTCCAGAAACCACAAACCAAGTTACATCCCCAGACTCCTCAGCTATTCTTCCCATTGTGGACTACAACATAGTTGATGACATGAATAATGTTCGTGCGAACATCTCAATATTTGAGTTAACAAATATCATGAACCTGGAGGACGTCATCTTACTAGCACTTGGTCAGACCTCTATAGGTAATGCTACGTCTTCAGACAAGGGATCTAGAAAGTCTCTTGGTTCTCTCAAATCTATCCTTAATGCTTTAACAACAGATTCAAATACACTCTTCCAACCTTTCATTTTAATTTTCGAAATCTTCAATTTCAATGTACACAATTTATTAGTTGATTTTGGTGCATCGATGAATGTAATGCCATTATCTGGTTCCAATAAAATTAATGTTAAATGGGAAAAAAAATATGGACTGATTAATCATCTTGACAGGAATCATGTCTAGGAAATTAGAGAACTCATAGATGTCATCATATTCTTATCATCTGATGTACGAGTCCACCAATGCATCAATATGGTGATTATAGACATTCAGGATGCATACAGAGTGTTGTTGAGAAGATACTGGTTTAGTAAGCTACAAGGATACTTTTCCACAGACTGGTCATTTATATGGATTTTGTATAGGGGAAACTATAATCATATCTGGGTAGGATCTGATAGATATATGAAACACATTGTCACTCCCGTGGACATACATAATGAACTCATGGCTTTTGCAAAATGACTTTTCGGCAATTTCTTCCTTGAAACTCAACTAAGGTGTTATCTTGCACAACCATCCCTAGTCCCACTAGATACATAGTTGGATCTCCTTCCTTGTCCAACTGGTGATAATGAACTTTTTACAGTTATAAATAGTTGTATTAGTACTAGTGTAGTTCCTAGCCCTGTACACATGATATTTGGACTATGTACTTCATGGTTCCAAAACGTAGGAGGGCTTTGGAGTTGGTTTTGTTTTAATAGAAATGGTACAGATAGATCATTTGATCTCTAACCAGTTGGAATTTAAGTGTACAAACAACACTACAAAGTATGAAGCACTCATCTTGGGCTTACAAAAGGACATTGGCCTCAATGTTGCCATCCTAAAAGTGGTATGTGACTCAGAAGTAGTGGTATGATAGGTACGCAACATCATACATTGTGTGCCACCACATCTTAGAAGTTATCGAAAAGGGATATGGCATCTTATTTCACATTTCCAAGCTTTCAATATCATTTTTATTCCAAGAATGTGTAAAGCAACTGCAAATGCATTAGAAAATGATGTTGCTAGGTTGTCACCATTAAGGGATGGTTTTTCTATTGAAATTGTTTATAAGCCTTCTATCCCTGACAATATCACTAATTTGCAAAAAAAATTATGATGAACGAAAGATATTGTGCTTCATGGAAAACACTGATGTATTTAAAGAAGCACTGATCGATGAGGACGAGCACAAAAAGGCATTGTAGGATGCAGTTAGTGAAAGAAAAGGAAACCTCATCCATAAGGTTGTGGTATCGATGGAAAATTTGCATGACCTGCATAATTTCTTCTAGGGACCTGAAAATATTAATACCCATATTTTGACATTGTCGCAAGAGCAGATCAATTTGGGAATAGATAAGGATCCGAAATATGTCAATCTCAGTACTTGTTGCAGACCACAAGAGTGGAAAACCTTTCATTAGGGGAGTTTGAGGTCTAAAATGGGCCTCGTAAGGAAATTTTAAAATAATAGTGGAAATAATTAAATAAGATTAGATTACATCATCAAATTTTAGAGGAAAAAAAGAAAAACCTATTTTTTCAACTCGTATTTTCAACTTATCTCCCTATGGGTTTACTCAAATTTTGAGCAGAAACACTCATTGGATGTATAATTTGATTCCTCATCCAAGGAGAACCCATGTTGCATACTTTCAATGGAACCTGCTACATAAAAAATGATAAATACATGAAAAATGTGATTGCAATCATGTTTTTTCATGTATTTCTCATTTTTCTTGTAGCAGGGTCCATCAAAAGTATGAAATTTTTGTACTCCTTGGATGAGGAATTACTAACGAGTACTCTCGCTCGAAATTTGAGTAAAACCTTAGGGAGATGAGCTAAAAAAACAATTTGAAAAGTAGTTTTGTTATTTTATTATTTTTTAATCTTCCTACTTTTATACCCCAAAAAAGGTGAATCATCGCCCATGGTTGACATCATCATCTTGAATCCTATTGGTTCTTATAAATTTTATTTTGTTTGTAGATTTTTCTTATGAGGTCGATTTTAGACCTCAAAATTCCCCTAATGATCCGCTTATTCAAGTAGTATCATTATGTCTTCACGTGGACATATGATGAACTCAAGACATATGACACATGAATCATCGAGCATGTGCTACACATCAATGAAGGGACCAAGCCATTCCAACAATAGCCAAGGAAAGTACATCCAATGTTTGAGCCTCTTATTCAAAAATACTTGAGAAAATTTTTGGAATTTTTTATCATATACAAAGTGCGACACTCAATGTGGGTGTAAAATTTGGTCGTAGTAAGGAAGAAGTCCGGGGAAATTTTCCTGTGTGTAGATTTATGAAATATCAACCAAACCTTGGACAAGGAAAACTACCCCATGTCATCCATGGAACAAATATTGCAAATAGTATCAGGGTCTAAAATGTTTTCTCTGCTAGATGGTTATTTCAGATAAACCTAGGTTTTAGTTGTTGCGAAGCTTGACAGACTTAAGACAACATTCAGAATGAAGTGGGGCATGTTCGTATTCAAACGAATGTCACTTGGGATACTCAATGCTGGTTCAAATTCCAACATGCTATGGACATCACTTTCTACATACTCATTAGACAAAGCGTAGTGGTTTATCTTGATGATCTAACAATGTCCTCCAAACAAAGGTCAAACCACATACACCACTTAAAGAAGAATTTTGAGCGATGTCACAAGTATAGGATATCCTTAAATCCAAAGAAATGTATCTTTGCAGTGTCTGAGCGTAATCTCTCGGGCCAAATCATTGCTAAGAATGGGATTAAGGTCCACTAAGATAGGGTCAGCACAATCACGTAGATTCCCTTTCCAGTGAATAAGAAGGTCATGCAGTCTTTCTTGTGAAAAATAAATTTCGGATGCATGTTCATATCCAACTATGCCCAAATTGTCAAACCAATACAAGAGATGGTTAAGAGTGACACAGTCTACAAATGGGACAAAAGGGAAAAGGACGTGTTTTCTCTTATTAAGCAAGATATAGTAGAAGCACCCACATTTTATAGCCCAAACTTCAACAAATATTTCTTTCTCTACAATTTCACCTTTGATACCTCTCTTGTTGTTGTACTTACTCAAAAGGATGAATTGAATAATGAGGGGATTAGATCCTTTATGAGCACAAGTCTGAAAGGGCCAGAGCTTAACTATCCCATCGTGGAAAAACAGGCTTATGCAATATATAAGGTGGTAAAGCATTTTTTGCCTTATACATTGAAAAATCTTGTGTTATCTTTGTCATGAACCTAGCGGTTAGATCACTGCTTGTTCAAAAAGAGCTGGGTGAAAAGAGAGTGAATTGGATGACTGGGTTGCAATAGTACAATCTATAAATCAATCTAGTTCACACTATCAAGGGCCATGGTCTCTGCCGATTAGCAATAGAAGCAGTAAATGCGAAGGAGGAAGAAAAAGAGCTTTTAGGATCGGAACGAAGAGATGTATAACATTGAGTGAGCCTCCCCCACTACAAACATAAACTATTGGTACACGGATGTGCACCAATACCTTGAGCACGACACATTTCCCTCCCTCTTTTTCACATGGAAGAAGAGGGCACTCATAATTAAAGAATTATCCTATCAGTTGGTGCATGGGGTGTTGTTCATAAAGCACCAGTCGAGGGACAATTTATAAGAAACACTACAATGCATAACGTTATTTGGGTCATCTTTTACTGGTCTACATTATTCATAGATGCTCATGTTTATGCCTGCAAGTGTCCATTCTATCGAAGGTGTGCCAGAAGAAACAAGAAATTAGTCACCCCACTGCAACCGATTGCAATGGAACAACCTTTTCAACAATGGGGCTTCAATATTATTGTGGAAATTTTCCTGCACACATCAAATCATCACTGCTACATCCTAACTTCCACAGATTACTTTACGTAGTGGACAAAAGAAGTTAAGCTCAAACAAGTGAATGATCAGGAATTCATCAACTTTCTACAATCAAACATCATTTCCAGGTTCAATGTTCCTACTTCGCTTGTTTTTGACAATGCAACACACTTTTCATCATTAAAACTTTATGATTTTGCATTGGAAAATGGTATCATATTGAAGTAGGAGTCCTATGGTGTCACATGATTGGCGATAACTATGGAAAATGGTGTCACATGATCGATGATAATTATGGTCAGTCTACCACCAAAATTATACCTACTTCAATGAAATATTTTATTGGAAGACTGAAAGACATTAATGTTGATCTACTAACACCACCAAAAATGGGAATCGAAAGAGCAACAAAAAAACTATCGTCGATAGACCATCTACAAGTGATTTGTTGCAATGAATGCGCTATATTGTCAATGTCAGTATTCGTAATATTTTTTGTCATATGGTCAATGAGTCATAGTTAACTGCCATCACAACACTAACACGGGGGAGTTTTTTTAAAAGAGATATTCAAAAATATCTCTACCTACATGTGATTTCATATCTCTCTTACAACATCAAATGGACTAATGGAATTTAAATTTTCCAATTATACTAGAAACCATAACTAAACCCATCAAATCTTGAATATCATAGTATTTCAACTTGAGCCCTTTCAACCTTGATCTACAACAAAATAGAATTAATTCACTTCATACATTTAAGATTCACATACAACATCACTTGAGACTTACCTACAAATATAAGGTGCAAAATTTTTAAATCCTTCATTTCATGCTTGAATTCATTCATTTAATTTTACACTAGCATACATAATAGGAAATCATTAAATTCCTTTAGCATGTCTATTTACTTCAATTCATAACATGAAAAAGATAGTTTTATCGTCAATTAAGATTGCAACCATTCATATTCAAGTTTCAATAGAATAATAGTATAAATATCTAAACTTAAAATTGGAAGGGCCAAGTAGATAGAACTTGTGACTCTCCAAGCTTTTTATTTGGCCTCTTGCTAGATATTGTTTGTGTGATCAACATTTTCCTACAATGAGTTGGTAGTGGCAAAAAAAAGACCCTATTATACATATCTAATGCAAATGCACAAGTATAAAATTGACCATCACAATATATCTATGCAACTTCAAATTTTTCTATATCAATTATTGTTCTACACTTCAACTCAATGTATGCCAAATAAAGTGATGCATGTATTGAGAATGGCATGTGATTGGTACATTTCTCCTTTAATTCAAATCCTCTATCTTATTTGATATTAAGCTTAGATGTAAGTAATCCCTTTGACTCTTCTCAAATCTAGGCTCTGTATCCAAGATGGAAAGATGGAATACATCTCCTTCTTTTCTTTACTAAGTTGTACAACATGTATAATTAAAGGAGTGATATGCTAGATAATTTGAATTCATTTGGGCGACTTAAAAAAAATATTCTAATGAATGAATTTCTCTTTTTGGTTTTCTTTTAAATTCTTATTTCCCTATATCTTATTTATTGATATATATATGGATATTAATGGAGTACATAGATAACTAATGAGCTTACATTTCAAATTTGGATAGGCATTGGTCTCACCAATAATCCTCACAAGATGTGGTTTATTTTACCTTATGAATGGCATGCCATGAGGCTCCTTATCATACAATATAAGTTCAAGTTGTACACCCAAAATGGGTAAAGGAATATTTATCTATAATTTTCTATATGAATGATACATGATGCATAATAAATTCAAAAGGGTGATGCATCCATTCAAGAAAAAAAGAAATAAAATGATATAAATCATTAGTTGTTATAGTCCCAACAAAATTGATGGAGATAGTCAATCCCATAGCATTCAAAAGATTACATAAAGGAGTTTTTCAATTTGCACTATGGCAGGATACACTATACTAATCCTAGATATGGTTCCATGCACACTAAGTGTTGTCATTTGTAGGGTTGTAACAAATAAAAACTAAGCATATTTTTGCGATGAAATCCTAGCTGTAAGGGAACTTTTGTATTAATAGTATATTTTTTCAATGCAATTCAGCTATAAGGGAAATTTTTTATTAATAGTAATTTGGAGCAACCTTCATGAATGTGTTACACTTACTGGGTAGAGATGCTAGCCTTTTTTGCTAATGTCTGCTAGAGAGTCTAGAGTTGTGGTTCAACTGAATATGAATGTTGTTAATGGTTGTATCTTCATTAACAAGGATAATGGTTTCCATTTGGTCATGTTATTATGAGATAAGTTTAAGGCGAATTTATAACAGGCTATCTTATCTCAAGGTAATGCATTTTCCTAAAGAGATTTCAAATATCTACATAACATTTTAGAATTGTGAGGATAATTCATTGTCTTCAAGAATTGTCCATGCACTTAGACTATAAGCTATGGTAGAATTTAAGTTATTAAACTAGATATTTCATCATAACATGGTTCAAGAAATTGAAGAGTGGAAGGACATGAATTTGTGACCTACAATAAGAGTAAAATTTTACAAGAGTGATATGAATAGTGTTATTGTAGTGCCCCCTACCACATTTCCCCACTTTAACATTCTTACCAAGGTAAAAATGAGTTGAGAGTTATTATGCATGACCAAACCTCCAAGTTGTAGTTATGGAAATAGGGTCCACTTGTCCAAACTTGACCATAAACACCCAGAGACACATGACCACATTGCTATCATTCTATCTTTCCCTAGTGATCATTTTCCCTGAGATTAGACCCCTCCTTGACCTAAATTACTTTGCAGTCATATGGATGCAAGCCAGATAGTGTGGCTACAAAATTACATAATTCCAGTCGCACGCATAACCCATCCTCAGTGAATTTGTGGTCGATATTTCCTAGTTCTGACTGTGCAACCACAAAACTTGTTCCAGAAATTTAGGGCCAACATTCAAGCCAACTACCTAAAAATTTCAAAAACTCTATTAAGAATATGTACAAGTATTCATGATCTGTTTTTAGGCGCTATTGTGATTGATGCTTTCCCAACACAAAATATTCATTTATACAAACACTTTGTGACTATTCTACCTATAGGTTATGAATGCATAATTTTCTCATTGTTTTCATTAGTTTCGTCAAATGTTCATCAAGAAGGCTTGCTTCCCTCTAATGCTATCTATAACAATACACATATTAGGTCATGCATCCGTATAAATTATCCAAGAAACTATCAAACAGATCAATAACAAGAGCAATTCATATAATAAGAAATACACTATGCATGTAACATACACTTAAGCAATAAATTGGCAATGACAAATTAGTCACATAATCAAAAAATTAAGCCAAAATGAAATTCTTATTGATCTTCATTAAAGAATAACACATATTAACATATGCATAGTACTAACCAAGTTAGGGACTTCCATGTTCCACTTGACCATAGATTAGGCTGAACCAATCATTTCTTCTAGCCTAATCACCCTCATGTGATATTCCTAGCCTGAATTTGGGATTATATCGGATAAGCCAAAACATAACCAAACAGGGAATCCAGAAGAAAACCCCCTCCACCTTCAAGCCACAATGATTTCACCTAATACTAGGTCCATAAATCACCAAAAATAATACAAGCTTTGATGCCTTAGAATTTATTCACCATAGTCGACATGATTTTTCCTGTATACACCCACCTCTCAAGGACTCACCTGGAGAAAACCATCTCCACCCTCAACCCTTACAATTTTTCATGCGACCACCTCAACTAGGATCCAAAATTTATTGGCATCCAAACCTCAACCAAATAGGGAACCCACTACATCATGGCTATCTAGGAAATGACATATGGAAATGTTGTACGTGATTGTTAACCCAGGAA
Source organism: Pinus tabuliformis (assembly GCA_031772625.1). NCBI lineage: Eukaryota > Viridiplantae > Streptophyta > Pinopsida > Pinales > Pinaceae > Pinus > Pinus tabuliformis. The sequence goes on from CM062805.1 coordinate 506,541,230, forward strand.
AATATCCATGTCAATGACAACTAAAAATGACCAGCAAACAAATGCATGATTTATGTATTCAAATTCTAGCAAGATAACCAAACATGCACACTATTACCTACAAAAGTCCTCCTATTGTCTGCTCTTTCCTCTATTCCTTTCTACCCTTGCTAGCTATTGTCCAAACCTTCTTCTTGGCTACCACTTGAATTCTTCTTTCACTTCTTGCTTTCTTAATTTGTCTCCTTCTTTTGTATTTCTTTTATCCCCATGTGGCAGTGTCCTTTCTCTTATTTTCATCTCTTTTCCCCAAAGAGAATGCTATAATGTTTTCTCTCCCATTTTATTTTGTTTTCTTTTTCCTTTTCTTTATTTTCCCTTGCATGCATATTCTTTTACTATTTTTATCATTTTCTTGTCTCTTCCTCTTCCCCACTTGTTGAAGTGGAATTTCTATCAATTTCCTTTATTTCTTTTTCATTTTTGCCTCGTGTCTTTCCCGATATGTAAAAAATAATTTTCCATTTATTTCCTTTTGTCTCCTTCCATTGCCAATTTACATAGCCAATAAATAATTAACCATAAGTGGAACAAAACATAATGTTTTTCACCTCTTTCATCATGGAATATGTGTCTTGTGACCTTGGTTTTATTTTTTCTTTTATAATTTCCATACATTATTTATTTACATGGAAATTTAACCCAAGGTAATTACAAATTGTTGGCTTGAGGGGACCTGACCCAGGTTCTGCTTTAATTAGACAAACAAATTTGACCGTGGAGTGCGGACCGAAGTCTCACCTGAAGAAGTATTGAAGGATGTTGGAACCAAGTTTCGACACTCTAAGATGGGCGTGATGTCGTTTAATTCCCTTTATTCCTGCCTTCGTGCAGGTCTCTTCGCTCTAGGGCTTTCTAGTGGAGCCCTCCTTTTCGTCCTTCAATACCTCTGCGAAATAGTTCAGTTGTCCTTCCTAAAGGCCTAACCCTTGATTTTGACCCTTTCGCACTACCAAGGCAGCGTACCATGCAGATCCCTAAACTAGTCCACGCATATCCTTATTTCATCCTTCTACTTCTTCTCCTGTACCACCATTGGGCTTACCCACTCAAATTCTTCCACAGGCTCAATAATGCCTTCTGCAAGCATCTTGTCTAGCTCTAAGCGGGCCTTTTACTTATATTTTGGATTGAGACGGTAAGGCCTTTTCTCAACTAGCTTCATGTCGAACTTCAATGTAATCCTCATCATAACTAAGTCCTTGATTATCCCTTTCAGGTCCATAAAGTTGGTAGGGAATAAATCGTGGTATTCGTAGAGCACTTCAGTGACATTATCCACCATCGCGTCGTCCCTGTAATCTCCAATCTTCGTGAATTTTGGCTCTGCCTCAGTACCAACGTTTACTCATTTCATTTTCAATGGCGTGGTTATATCAAGGTTCTCAACCTACAGTCCTTCAACCTTGCGGTGACCTTTTGTTTTAGGGATGTTAATATTTCATGGATCCTCGTCCTCTTCTTCAGCAGTTACATTATAACATTCTAGCGCATGACTCAGCTGAGTAGCCCATTCAGGCTACATTAGGTCTAAAGGATCCTGCAGTATCCTAAAGATTGTTGCTTTCACCTCCTATAGTGCTTCATCAATACTGTCAAACCCATATTCAAAACTGAATGTCATTATGAATCATTCACACAGAATATCCCATTCACCTATCCCCTAGCGGAGCTCAGTTTCTACACACCAGTTCATCCAGGAAATATCTAGTGTATGACAGAACAAGTGCACCCATTCAGGTTGGGGATTCTCTCCATAAGCTTGGTCCCATTTGGCCAAATGTGTGTGCAGATCATCTTGACCATCATACTTGTCTATCATTCGCATCTTAGGCTTCCTAAAACATGTTCTCATCATCCTCCTACATTTTCATGAATCATCAAAGCTTCCCTTGTGTGTACCCAACCACCTTGCGAGCGTAGCACGCAATTCCCAGTCCATCACCTGGAAGCACTTCTTTTCTGGTACCTCCCTCTCAAATGCATCTAGAAAAATATCTACATCATTCAGGCCAACATAAGTAGGCAGATTCCTTACCTCTGACGACACACAGTGCAGCGATCGGGTCATCATGTTATATCTCAACATAGTTACTTCGTGTAACTGATTCTGGTAGCGCTCTAGTTCTTCATCAGAGTCCGACCTGCATGAACTCTCGCAATCCCATGTAATTCATCCATCCACTATTGGGTTCACCCAATCTTGGTCTTGCGCTGTTATCTTATAGATATAGTCCATATCATCATCACTCTCATAATTGCGCACTGGTTTAGTATAGCGCGCTCCCTCAACAGGGTCTAGGGGTACTATTACGCATATCGATTTCTTCTGAAATATCATCTTTTGCTTCTTTGGATTGATTACCCCATTCATATCAGTAACCCAATCAATTCCCAGGAGTGCGGGATAGGTATTGTTGTCATCCACTATCTCTATTACTTCAAAATCAGCCAGTGCGCTCGTGCCTTCAATACCCACAGTCACCCCCTGCAGCCACCCCATGGGGATTATCTTCTGCTAATTCACCATCCTTAGCTAAATCAAATACCATTGCAATGTAGTTCTCCCCATCCGGTCCCAAGGTTGTTTAGGTAGGACATTCGCATCTGACCTTGGGTCCAAAATAACTTGATCCATATCATACTCTCCTATCTGCGCGATCAATCTCATCTCCCATCTCGTCCTTGTTTTATGATTATCGATCTTTCGCACTACATGTGGCTCAGCTAGAGTGTTTCTGACACATCTATTTATGAGCTCATTCAGCCCCTTCATAGCCTTACTATCATGCAGTAACTTCATACAAGCTTCCAAGAAATTTGTAAGCATAGACGAGTCCAGCTCATAATTAGGCTTATCCTTGCTTCCTAAGGTGGAGGCCTCAACGAAGATTTTCTTCACTTCCATAAAGGTTTCACGTGCGCGCTCCAAAGCAAAATAAGTTTCCTTTGATGGAGTTTTGCAAACCCATGTACCATCTTCTGGCTATTTCCCCTTATCATTCCCTATTGTGATTCCACTTCATAGCAATATAATCATGTTCAGATCTTCTTCGCGTGGCTTAGACCTCACCATCTATAGGTTCTGAGTAAGCTGCGGTGGTAGCACCCCTTTATCACATATCCTTGCTATCAGTGTAGGACAATCTTCTGTTTCATGATCAAATAGAGTGAAATACTTGCACGATGAACATGTTGGGTTGGTACAATCATAGGCATAATGTCCTGCCTCCACAATTGTAGTAGATCCATTGTTCCCAACCTCTACCAGGTCCTCCTCTTCCTTGGCCTCATTCGCGCCCCTGAAATCCTGTCCGTGCCATCCCTGAGCTCTGGTCAGGGTGACACGTTTCGGCCTGAACCCTATAGGCAAGAGTTCTATCCATTATCAATTCATAACTACTACAATTACACTCATCATGCCCTACTGACCTACAGAAGTTGCAGAACAATTGTTGTGGTGTCTATACAAACTTCTGCAATAGATGACAGTTATTTGTGACATGTTTTCCTGCTACCTGACAGATAGTGCACCATAATGCAGGCCCTGTTCTTGGTCCTTCTTTAGCTTCTGGCCTCAAATGCATTAGTCCTCCTCCTGTAAGGTAGTTCACAAAGACCGGAAAATGGTCTTTGTCATGCACCTAATTCTTGCATTTCAGACACCATACCTCTTCACATACCTCTAGTCAAACTATCCTGTCTTGCTTCAAGCTTTTCATCTCAAGGCAAAGATTTTTCAATTGCACATGGATCTATTGAACCCCCATATTTGGATCTTTCATCAGGGTTTCATGAAGCCTCATTGCGATCTCCAAGGCCTCTGCCTGCATTGTTATCTTCTGTTGCAACAGCACAACCCTTAAGTGTGGCAGGAGCGAAGCCACAAACCACTCACGATGATGTCTGTTCATTAGGTTCATATTAGCTTCATGGATTGTATACTTCAACCTCTGATTGATTATCCAAGGTGTCTCGCCTGGTTGCATCACAATTCATTTGAACCCTACAATAGACTGTGCTTCAGACTTAGGCCTATTGAATTCTCGATTCAGTGTTGTCTAGATGTCTGCCACTCCACCATTCGACTTATCATTAGCATACTTGATATATTAGGTTAGCAGGTGATCCTGCAGAGAACTAACCAATTTCACCTTCTTTATGTTGTCATCTATAATTCCCTGAGCTTCCCATACAACTTTCACAATGAACCAAAATTGGTCTGGGTCCTCATTCCCCAAGCCTTTGAACAAAGGCAGCTTCACTGAATTTTCCATACTGAACTGTGATGGAGGTGGATGCGATACAAGTGAAGTCGCAGGTGATGGCGGTGAGGTTAGAGGTGGTGTGGGTGGAGTTGATATTCATGGGAATCCTTGCCTTATTAACTGAATATCACTTCGTAGAGAAACCTGTGCTATTCCTTCTTCGTCACCTCGAGGAGGTGAAATCAACGAACTATACTTAGGACCCTTTTTTCCTTCATTTCTGTAAGTTTTTCCGCTGCTATTGAAAGTAGCAACAAGAAATGCTAAAAGTAGCACTAATATAAATAGCAGTTCAACCAGTATTGAACAAAGCTATAAGGAATGAAAAATGGAAGTGATAAAAATAGCATTCTATAAATAGCATTTCAGGATACCTTCCTATTTTAGTCAGAACCTAAACTAAAATAGTGAAGTAAAATTTGAATTTGATCTTAGCAGTTGTTTGTAAAATAATTAATTAATTCATATTGAGTTAATTAGTTAACGAAAATCAAACATGAAGTCTATGTGGGGACATGCAATAGTTTCTCCATTAATGGAGGAATTTATCCATCAGTTAAAGAGATAATGATGTGTTTTAATATTGAGTTGTAATTAGTTGGCTCAATTAACTGAGTCAAGTCTAGTTAGATTAATTCAAAAATATTGTTGAATTAAAGTAAGTTCAATTAGTTAATGTTGGCATGCATGTAACTACTATACTTCATATAACTGAGTATTCTCTCATAAATAACTCATGCATGTCAGTTCAGACAGAGACCCAGTTGAGATTAGATAGAGGGGCAGTGTACTATCAGTTGCTACAATATTCCATTGTGAATATTCTTTGTATACAAAAGGAATTCTTTCCTTGAGGATTGTGCAGTTACTTCTTCAATTTTTGTAATTGTGATGAGGCCAATTCACACATGTAGCTTCACTTGACCCCAAGAAAAACTGTGCAAGGAAATAGGAGGCTTGGAGGGCTTGAGGAGGACATATACTATGTCTATTCAGTCTTTGAGATACATTATTTGATTGCAGAGAGAGCAGGATAGCTTGAGAGCTGATTCTTTTTGTAACTTGAACAAGATTTTAACTTGTATGACAATACATAGATTGGGGTTTTAGGCCCCCGGGTTATTTATTATGTGTTATGTGTGATTGATTTCTCATCCTCAGTTATATGTGTTCTCTTGAACTTGATCAATTCAATTAAGCTTCTGCAAAGTGTTGTAGAAGTAGATATTGTATTGTGTTTTAGTATATTGCATAATCTGTTGATCTAAAATGGGAATTTCTACACGTGTAGCCCCAAACATCAAGGTAGCTTCACAACCCATTTTTCACACAATAACATTTTAATCCAGGTATTCAAAGATTTCACGTACTTACCTCATGGTCCTTCGGAAATGCACCGATCCACCTCACTATAGCTGGCTGAGGTATCGACTGCAAATTTAGTTACAAATCCTCCTATGATGTGATCAAGCCAATGATCGACATCACGGGCAATCTTATCCTCTGATGCTTCCAACCTTCATAACAGATCCAAGGTCCACACAATAGGACCATCAAGTTTCCAATTTCCTTGGCTATCTGCTAGCTTCACGATCCACTCGTATAGCTCAATTGGAAAGAAGCAGAAAAATATCTCATGGATCTCTATATACAGGTACTTGTATAGCCACTGTTCCTTTTTTAGTCACGGGTTTCTATTCTCTTGCACTGCGAATTTGTGGATCTTCCTATCCAACAATTCTCCAATCTCTTTCTTAGTTGGATTTAAGTGATACGACATCAAACAACTCTTATGAAAATTATGGTCCTAGAAACAGAACCATTTGTTGGCTTGAGGTGACCTAACCCAGGTTCTGCGTTAATTAGCCGAACAAATCCCTACACTACTAGCCCTTTCGGCATTAGCCCGCAGAGCACTGACTGAAGTCTCACCCGAAGCAGTATGGGGGGATGCTAGAACCAAGTTTCCACATCCTAAGATGGTCATGATGTCATTTAATTCCATTTATTCCTGCCTTCGTGCAGGTCACTTCACTCTAGGGATTTCCAGTCAAGCCCTCTGTTCTATCCTTCAATTCCTCCGCGAAAGGGTTCGGTTGTCCTTCATGCAGCTTTAACCCTTGATTTAGAGCCTTTCATGCTGCCAAGGCAATGTACTATACAAATCCTAAAACTATTCCAAGTGGCTTACTTATCTTATTAGTTACTCATAGTTAGCACCACGTAAACAGATACTCTTATATGAATTTAGTTATCCAACAAAATCATACACATTCGCGCATCACATAAGCATTACAAAGGAAATTCATACATAAATTGATAGGATGCATTAATCAAAACAAAGACATAGAAATTGCAGAATACTTCTCTTTATTAATCTCTTCCCAGTGATTACATATTCTATTCACCCTATGCATAGAGCTGCAGGGGTATGCGCACTTAGTTGCAAACTTCTACCCTAGGCCTTTGCACACTCAGCTATAGAGCCTCTACCTAGGCTACGACCCAGAACTTAGACTTCTAGCTTAGAGCTACAACTCTCTTCTCTATTTTCCCATTGATTTCCTCTAACTACTTAGAGCTTAGCTCCTTTTATACAATCCCATGGTCCGTGGACCATGGGTATATTTCTTACAGCTGACTTTACTTTACAAAGCTAAGGTTGGACAACCCTTTATGACTTATGACACCTACACACTCCGTGACCACAAAATACAAAGTCTTTACAAGGTTATTACAAAATTTGACTCAAACATGGGCTTTTAGCCCCAAAAATGTCCTTTAGGGGATCCTGTTCCCAACAAGCCCCCAAAACAAACATTGTCACTCAATAGGCACAGAGATCTTTGCGCGAAGTCCTTCTAGTCCAACCCGTATGGCTACAACTTCAGTCGTACACTGAGCTACCACCTGCTTTGCATCTTCCATTATCTTTTCGGTCTCTGCTCTTGCGATGTCAGCCTGAAGTGTTTGTTTCGTTTCCTGTAGAGTTGCAAGCTTGCCTTTGATATTCCCTGTCACTGTGTAGGCCTCATCCAACTAGGGCTTTAGTCTTTCCTTGATCACTGCTTCTTTGTGTAGCACTACGTCCACCTGTTCCTTTAGCTAATTGGCATCCTGTAGCTTGGCTAGTCTCTATGTCAGTGCAATGGTTAATGTTGTGCCCTTAACCTCATCAGAACGTTGTTGTAGCTTGTGCACTTCCATCTTTAGCCTCTGTACATTGGGGTCCTCCTGCAATCTTGTTAGGACCTCAAATGATTTCTCAAACAACTACATGCAGTCTGCTACTGCACTATCGACCACTGCTACTACTTTTGTGACAGTGGTCACCCACTGTTCCTTTACTTCTCACGGAGTTCAAGACTGGGCCCTCAACTATAACTTTGTAATTTATAGGTTCAACTACAACTGAAACTGCACCATCTCAGTCCAAGTATTGTGCAGCCCTATAAACAACTTGTAGATGCATACCTTGATTAGCACTTCCTCCGAAATGGCCAGCTCTGGGACCACTTTGGATTCCTCCTCAATGACCTGCAAGATGTGCTTTCTCTGAATGGTCGTCTCGATCTCAGCGTCGATGGAAACATTTCTCTATAGGGCCATGTGCTCATTATTGATCCATTGTTGACTGATCACCTAGAGGGTGTGGTGCTCTTGGGCCCTCAGCTCTGCAATTAATCCATCACAAGGGGTGGGGTGCTTCACGTAGGAGTGTTGTTAGGTTCAACACTACTCCCTTTATGGCACTGATAGTGGGCCTGTCAGCCTCATTCTCTGTGCTGAGTGCTCCATCTGGCAGTGCTATCGCACTGTAATTCTTCGTGCGTAGCATATCAGGAGCCTCTGAAGTGTCGATAGCTAGTCTGCTAGACATCATGCCAGCTTGTGACGCATAGGGCTGCAGCTCCTGTAACCATTTTTGGATAGCCAGTAGGATGATCTGCTGCTACTATTCAAACTGTTGCAGGGCATCCATGGTGACATCCCTGACTATGTCACTGATATCATGTAAATCACCCTTTATTAATGTGGTGGGGTCCAGCAAGGTCTTCGTTGCCTTTGATTTCTTCCTGCACTATCCCTTCTCCAGCTCCCTTGGGCATTTGATGCAGGCGAATGTCTCCTGAGGGTCCATTCCATGCTACTCATCTGTCTCTTCCTTAGTCTCAGGTGTAGGTGACCTTGCACCTTTATCAGAGCCTTGCTCTATCCCACATGTCTGCTTCCCTATTTACTTTGCGGCCTCACACTCCACCTGAGCCTTATCAGTGGCTTCCTTCTTCCTCTTTTCAGCCAGTTGTGTCATCTTAAATTTGGCTTCCTCCTTTTAATTCTAAACGGAAAACTTTCTTCTGCCCACCACCAAATCTGTTATAGAGTGCCATTTTGTTAGCCATTGATCAAGCACCGCATCAATGGCATTATCTATTGCCAAATATGTAAGTCGTACCATTTCTGCGCAGGGTCCTTCTGCACTCTGATGGATATTTGATTGAAGTTGGCTTTGAATTTGGCATAGCCCTGTAGGGGAAAATCGCAGCTTGTGATTGATGGTCATCCGAATGTTCATTTCCATCAAGATCCAAAATATCTTCTTGTCCCTGACTTGATGTGCTTCCTTGGTCACCCACAGCGAAGCATACTTCGCTACTTTAGGGAGGTTTGGCACAACCGAAGGGAACTATTTGTCCTCTAGAAGCTCCCATGCTACTATCACAATTGACAACAAGAGCCACGTGTAGTGGAACATCTTTTTGAGCTCTTGTGCTTCGCAGCAGTTCACCAAGAAATCTCCGCGAAGGTAGTCCAACCAGTTAAACTTGACTCCTTCAGCACATTGTGCTACGAACGTGATGATAGGTGGTTGGACACTTCCTCATCACCCTCCCCACTAAGATCTATGTGGCTACCTTCACAGCAAGGTCAGAGATACTCGATATAGCGTATCCACATGGCTTATTCACCAGCTTAAATTTTTCTTTCATTGATTCTGCGAGAGCCTATTTCCCACCTTTTATGCAAAAGATCATGGTCGAATTCTCTACTATATATGGCAGTCACGTTATCTGGTGAATCAACCTATCTGTGATGGGTATCAGCTCCTCTAGCCACAGACACCCATCATGCACCAAGCACAACGGCTGCTTGATGACCAAAACTATCACTGAGGTGCGGTTGTGCTACGACACCCAGAGAAGGTTAAGAAACCCTACCTTTTCTACTCCCTTGAGCCACCTGCACAGCTCTAATGTAGTCATTCCCAAATTCATGTCCATGATGTAGTGCATCAACTACTCGGTCGCCAAGTGTGGGGAACTTCTAATGGTCGGCCATGTCCCAGTCTTCAAGCTTCAGCAGAGGAACTCGTGCCAAGCGTGGACCATTGAAAACAATTTCGTCCAGCAGCAGAGGGATTTGTAGGGGAGTTGTACTTTCATCAATGTCCTTCGTCACCTTGGACTTAGGATTGTGTGGAGGGACATAATCCGGCAACCGAGTAATAGGATCCCCACCCTGGGCTTCAACCCCCTCGACTTCAACTCCCACATCCTCATCGTCAATAGGGATGTCTTCAATGTCTTCCTCCTCTGGTTCCAAATTTATGACCTTGCCTTTCTCCTATGTGGTGGGTTTTGGTGGGTTTCTCCTTGGCGATGCATGCACCAGTATGGCAAGATGCTTTCCCTTCTTGTCCTTCATGGTTTCCTTGGTTGGGGTTAGCTTTAGTCTCAACATCCTCAGTGATTTAGAGACCTCCACCAATACTTCATCCACATCCGGAGCAGCTACTTTTGCCTCTATTTCCATTTCCTATGCCGCCTCCTCTACTACTTGTTCGATATGTATAATTTCTGTGAATGATGACATAATTATTTCTAAGAGTGCTTGCATCATCTTTGGAAAGTTTGTAAATTCAAGAGTCTCCTTGAAAGTCTCAAAGAATTTTCAGTTCATGGGTGCCTGAGAGCTCAACAACTCAATTCTAAAAATGCCAAGTGTTTTTCGTTGGATAGCCACTTGTAATTAATAGGGTATTTTGAATTCAAATCCAACCGTTCCCCCCAAATTCAGTCTCGCAGCAGCTTTTCAAGGATGTGAGCCATAAATTTCATCTTAAATGTCAGCCGCCTGCTCTTGATTTAGCCGCATGTCAACCATCAAATCATGAACAGTGCCCTTAACGGTCACTTTCTGGCCAACCTGTGTGATTTCTCCCCAGGTAGTGCAACTCCCTCCGCGCTACCGCAGACCTTGTGACACTTCCTTGCTTCACACAATCCACCAATCACATAGCTCCCCAACATGGGAATTGTAGTTTATAGTCTTGCACCTCCTTTCAGTTGCTTGGTGCGCTAAGACTCTGCTACCTTCATTTAGTCACATGGTTGGACCACTGGTGTATGGCTTCAATCGGCTACCATTCACCTTTCCTAGGAAGGGATCTCCATTCAATTTTACCAATTGTACTTCTCCTCCGTCAGTAATCTCCTTAATGACATAAGGCCCTAACCAGTCCATCCTGAACTTCCCTGGAAATTTATGAAAATTAATATCATATAACTGTTGGGCATGCAACCCCCCCATGACATGTTTTGGGGCTCAAAGCCCAAATTTTGAGTTTTTATTATTGTAAAGACTCTGCGAATTGTGGATACAAAGCACGAATCGCCCTAAGTTTTGAATGTAGTGTCAGCCTACCCATGGTCCGCGGACCATGGGATTGTATAAATAGAGTGAGGCTCTAGGTTGTAAAGCAAGAAATGAAGTAATACAGTGGATAGATAGAATAATATAGCTAGCATAGAGCAGGAATCGAACTGTCTTGGGTTGTAGTAGTAGGAAGAGGCTTTGCAGCTGAGTGCGCAAAGGCCTAGTAGAGGCTGCAGCTCAATGTGCGTACCCTTGCAGTAGAGTGCACAGGGTAGGGTTGAGTCTAAGAAGGAAGAAAATAATAAAGAGAATTTTAATTTGAATTCTATGTATCTGATCTAAGTTATTACATGTTTGATATTACTTGCAATTATACTATTTATTTACTATGTGAACTTATATGAATTGTGAATATTGTTGAGTATAACTAAAAGTCTATAAATAAGTTCAGTTAATCACCTAATATCGGGTTGCGAGTAAGGACTTGGTTAATAACATTCTTCAGCCCTTGAGTAGGGTTGTGTGAAGGAAGCATCACAGGCTACAAAGTATGGGTAAGCGCACATAGTGACATGCACACAAGGTCGAACCATGAACCACTTGAAACCATCAAACATCTCCAAGGTGTGGAAACCTAGTTCTAGCACCCTCCCATACTACTTCGAGTGAGACCCCAGTCTGCGCTTCGCGAACTGTTACCGAAGGAGCCAGTAGTACCGAGATTTGTTTGGCTAAATCACCTCCAAACCTGGGTCAGGCCCCAACAAGCCAACAAATAGTTTTGTTGCCAGGATAGGGATCTACATAAGGGATTTCTAATGTCATGTCACTAAAATCCAACGAAGAAAGAAATTGAAGGGTGGTTGGAAAGAAAGATTCACAAGTTCGTGACGCAGGAATTCACGAATATCAAAAGAACAATGGTTGGAGTGCTACTTATATACATAAATCCATGAAATTTTCTTTGCATCCTTCCCCTCTGAGTTTTATGTGTGGATAACGAAACTAGAAGACAGTCAGGGAAGGTGTAGGCTCGACAAACCAATTGTGTGGACTCCAGAATTAGTGCACAGACTAAAATCATCAGAAGATAATATCATGCATGTTTTGAACCATTATCTCAATCGAATTATAGTAGTATTTATCATCGAGTTCACGGTAGACATGACAGTCAACTACAACAAGGCGAAACTATGCTTCCTCAAAGGACTGCGAGGTAAGTAAATTAAATATTTGAACACTTGGATTAAGATGCTATTGTGTGAAAAGCGGGTTAAGCAAATAAACTGATGTTTAGGGCTACGCAAAGTGGGAGGGTCTATAGAAACAAAGGTAGTGTAGAGATAGAAAATATCCCCTTGATTTCACCTCAGTGGGAAAGTGAGGAAGAGCTCATGAAAGTTTCTCCGAGGAGCACTGTCAGTCTGATAAGGTAGCGAATTCTGCGCCTACCACCCCCACCTACACCACCACCAATCTCACCATCTTCACCTCCATCTCCACCCACACCACCTCCACCACCACCACAGCTCAATATGGCAAGCCCAATAAAATTTCCAGTATTCAAAGGAGTAGGGAACGAAGATCCAGACCAATTTTGGTTTGTGGTAAGGGCCATATGGGAAGCACAAGGAGTCATGGATGACAATATAAAGAAGGAAACGCTGGTAAGCACGTTGCAGGAACGCACACTAACATGATACATTAAGCATTCTAATGACCATCCAAACGCGGGGATCGCATATATCCAGGCTGCGCTGAACAGGGAATTTAGCAGGCCAAAGTCGGAGACCCAATCGATTTTCGAGTTTAAGGAAATCGCGTTGGTTTCAAGCAAGAGCCCATGGGATCTGGACCAGATACTGAAGAGTACGATTCGCGAAGCCAACATGACTTTGACAGATGGGCAACATCGTGCATGGTTTGTAGCGTCACTAATGCCACATTTAAGGATGTCGTTGTCGCAACAGAAGTTATCCACCCAGGCTGAAGCTTTGGAGATTGAAATGAGACTACACGAGACCCTAATACAAGATCCTACCTTGGGAGTCCAACAAATCCACGTGCAACTACAAAATTTGTGTCTAGAAATGCAGAGTTTGAAATAGGACAGGACAACTCGCCCAGAAGCACGCGAGGAGGTATGGTGAATAAAATGTAAAGGCCAGGGGCACGATAAGGACCATTATCCAGTATTCACGAACTACTTAGAAGGAGGAGGGTCGATGCCATTAAGACCAGAGGCATAGGTAGGACCGATTGCGGTGCCTACATTATGGTGCATGATTTTTCAGATAGGAGGAAAACACACTACGAATAATGGTCACCTATTACATAAGTATATGCAGACGTCCCAGTAATTGTTTTGTAATTTTTGCAGGTTGGTAGGCCATGATAAGCGCACCTGCAGAAGTTACAAGCTGATGATGGATCAAACTCCTATTGGAATGGGACCAAGAGGGGTCGCGGACAGTTGATTTGTTACAATTGCGGAGGGCCAGGGCAATATGCTCATGATTGTATAAATATGATGAGAGAATCATGTTTATGTTGTACTCAGTTTGATCATGAGACAGAGGACTACGCTACACTGATAGCGAGGCTATCCGATAAAGGGATACTCCAACCTCCCTCAACTCAGAATTTGCAAATGATGAGGTCTGAGCCACGCGAAGAGGACCCGAATGTAAACATAGTGCTCTGAATTTGTATCACGATAGGAGATGAAAAAGGTAATCAGCCTGAAGAAAGTGTGTGGGTTCACAAGGCTCCTACAAAGGAACCTGAATTTGATTTGGAGCACGTGAAGGAGACATTCATGGAAGCTAAAAAGAGCTTCACAGAGGCCTCCACTTCAGATAGTAAGGATCAACTAGATTCAACGATAGATCCTTCAATGATCACTACCTTCCTGGAGACATGTATGAAACTGTTGCATGACAGCAAGGCTATGAAAAGATTGTAGGAGCTTATCACTAGGTGTGCTAGGTTGGGAGAACTGCACGTAGTCCAGAACCTCAGAAAGCATACATCGCAAACAGTAAGGGGAATGAGATTGACTGCGGAAATTGGGGAGTATGAAATGGATCAAGTGATTATGGATTTAGGATCAGACATGAATGTACTACTAAAATAGTCATGGGAACACATGGGTAGGCTCGCGTTGCAATGGTCCCATATTCAATTGTGAATAGCGAACTAGCATAAGATCCTACCGATGGGAAGATTGCATGGAATAATGGTAGAGATTGAAGGTGCGAGCATGCTTGCAGATTTCAAGGTGATAGAGATTGTCGATGATAGCAATCCCTATCCCATGCTTCTGGGAATAGATTGGGCTACTGATATGAACAGAGTGATAAATCTAAAGAAGCACAAAATGATCTTTGAGAAAAAGTCACTATGCGTAGTGCTACCTCTAGACCCTGCAGAAGGATCGTGCTACACAGAGCCAGTGAATGACGACAAGAGCAACGATGAGCTAGACTGTATCTACAATATAACCACTTGGGAATAGGATTGGGTTAATCCTACAGTGGATGGAAAAATTTCGTGGGTGCGTGAAATCTCCTGCACATCAGATTCAAATGAAGAAATAGAACGATGGCAGAACCGGTTACATGAGGTAACCACACGCAATTGCAACATGATGGTAAGATCACTTCACTATGTGACAACAAAGGTAAGGGATTTGCCTATGTATGATGGGTTAATAATGGTGGATGTATTCCTAAACAAACTTGAAAGTGTAGTGCAAGAATAGCAACGATTCGATGCTCTGAAATGGGCACTACGCGCTACGCCCGTAAGGTGGTGGGGTACACATCAGAAAAATATTGAGAGCTGGCGTGATTGCAGAAGGATGATGCACCTATGATTTTGGAAGCCTCAGATGAGGGTGGAAGTCAGGCATGATGGACGAAACAACCTGCACGCTCACCTTTCCAGATGGGTATAGGCGTATGGTATGCAGCCTGCACGAACGCACACTGCTCTCATGATAGGAAATAGGAACAACAAGCGAAAGCAAGCAAGACAAGTGCGCGAACAATGAAGCATGATAAGACCTAGCGTGCAAAAAATCATACATGGGGAAGCCTTCAACAGGGTGTGTGAAGTGCTAAACAGGTTCCACCATGTGAGACGCACTGACAGGAACCTGTGCATACCAGCAGTTGTGTGAGCTTATAGGACCATGTGCAAAACTCTGACCATGCAAGTGCTTCTGAAGCCGAAGTATGAAGTAAGGGCTGAAATCCTTGTGGAGCATATGAAGCCAAGTACACGTGTAACGACATCCGTAGATATGACGGTGCTCACAGACCGAAATGAATAAATCACACAGCTACGTGAAACAAAATTTATAAGACTTGAGGAAGAAATCCGACGGGGAAACTTTAGACTTCGCGAACTTGAAAAAGACCAGGTACGGCTAAGGGAGAAAATCACTTTAATGGATGCAGAGGTCAAGAAACTAGAAAACGAAATAAAGGAAGAATTTCTCGTTGAAAAACAAAGGATCGCAAGATAAGATGTGTACAATCATACTGAAAAATTGGAAAACTATCGTCGTGAAATAGTTAGTCTGTTGCCGTGGCTGAGACCACATCTCACCAAACATAGTGACTAGGGTAGCGCAGTGAAAATAGTAGAGTGTGTGATGTCGATCACCACAATGGAAGATGGGGATTCTCCTCAAAACATGGTGGAGGACGAGATGAAGCCCCACACAGGTGGTGCGACCACCTAACTAGCCATAGGAAGAAAAGTCTTAGCACTCCAGCAGGTTTAAAGGGAGCGCGGGACCATAAAATATTCTGCCTGGGAGCTGCGATATTGGAGATGCATGGAAAATCAAAATGTCATAGGGCTTGCGGCCATGCATGGATGGCTGCGCTGCCACACGGGTTGGCTGGGAACTGACCGTTGATGTCACTATTCATGATGGGATTTTCAATTTGAGGCCAAATGGAGTAGGCGGCGGGCATTTAAGATGCAAGTTATGGGTAAGATTTGGGAAAATCTACCGCCAAGAAAGCATTAATGGCCAAAAATTAGGGGGAACGGTCGAATTCAAATTCGAAAGGCACTATAAAACTCAAAGGGCTGGCCAGAAAACAACACTTGGTCAGCTGATAATTGAGCGCTTGAGCATATCACAGAGCATTGAGATTTGAGCAATCATTGAGCCCCTAAGTTCACGAGAGATAGAATACAGTCTAGTGATGATGACGGCCACTAAGGTTGGGTTGGGAATTGAAGAGGTACCCACCGGCGAGGCGGCACAGACCCAAATGGTAGAGGATGTTCCAGAAGGCGTCAGGGTGGTGACAGAAATCCCCAAATCGCCGCAAACGCTGTGGCCCAAGAAGGATAAACAGGAAATGGGTCCAGTACACATGTCCCCTATGGAATCCATGGCACAACAAATTATCCATGGAAGAGAAGGGGAAAGCAGTCACAATAGAAACTGATGAGGAAGAGGAAGACTTGTCGGCCCTGATTGCCACAACAGAAGAAGAAGAAGTGGAGGAGGATATCCAATTGTTACATGCGGCAAAAAAACTGCCAGCATATCTCCCTCCGCAGGAAGGGAAAACTAAAGTACTGAAGAACTTGGATGAAACAAAAAGCTCACTCCAGACCCCGCTCCTCCCTGACGACATTGTATTTGAAGGCATGCACCTAGGCTGCATACCAACCATGAAATTTGAAGACTAGGACCTTTCTAACAATGAGAAGTTCCCACACCTAGAGACTGGGAATTTAATGAAGCAAAACACTGAGGGGGCGGTGATAATGCTAGAGCCGCAGAAATGGCTGCGCAGTGTGGAAAAGGCCAGGTTGCTACACTTGTTATGGATACCACATTTCGACCATGCACCCATCACCATTTTTGTCATCAGGCAGCTACTTTGCCTGGTGCATGATGGGTACCTATGGCTGGAGGATCCTATTCCCATCACGGAAGACCTCATTCGTCGGATTTATCGACTCCCATGTAAAGGAAAAGACCCCACGATAATAGCCAGAAAAGGTAGCGATTTGGCTCTTGCGGAAGCCATGAAGGCGAAATATAAGTTGGAGAAGAAGAAGAGGGGCTACAACATCTCCAACATCAAGGACAAAGAGGTGCGTGTAGCAACCCAAAACTTTGTCGGATTTTCTTCATTCCGCCATGTTTTAGTGTTTCTGCTACGTTTAGACTGTTTCTAAGTTATATCTCTTAAAACATATCCAGGTTGTTTCAATACATAGCGAACGAATATTTTCAACACGATAACAAAGATTATACAGAATTTAACTCTAAAGGCCGAGCTAGAAATCAACACAATTCAGAATTATTTTGAAGGAAATTAAACCCTCTGGGATTGACCATTCATGCACAATATATACAGAGATACAAAGAGACTCCAGAATTTACAATCAAATCCTCCTCAGCCAAATCCATCCAAATCCTTTTACATTAATTCAAAACTTAGATAAATACCTTACATTCAACAATCATATCCTCAATCAATGGATCGAAACTACCTAATCCTAGATAAATACCTAACCTGCATGATATCCTCCTCGAGAATCTCAACTAAGCCTAAATACTTAATTAATTAAAAAAACATTCAAATCCCTGAATTCTAGCTCAAATCCTATCTAGCAAGCTTTGTAAAATAACAACTAAAGGATCCCACTCCTTTGCTTGTAATTTTCTTTTGTATTTTTGGAATAAAATTGAAGCCATTAGTCTTCAAGCCTCATGCTCCTACATCAGTTTCTTAACTGTGTTTCCTAGATTGGTTAGTTCCCAACTAATCTTCCCTCATTCAATTTCCATAGGGTCTACTCCCCTTAGTCTGCTTTTGGGAGACAACTCAAATGGAGAGATTGGGGATTAAGGTGATGACCCCTGATCTAAGTCATTGTCATGGTGCCTAGACATTTTGTGTGACAACTTTTTTTGGCGCCCTTGCCGCGGACCAATTTATTGGACCTTGGCTTTATGACAATTATCAACTTTCATCTTCTATCCTTCATCTTTCATCCCAAGTGTTTGAGTTAGATTCTTTTCCAAGTGGCGACTACACTTTATTTAATTCCTACAAGGGTTTGCACTAGAAGGAATCTAAGCACCCTAATTAATCCCACTCTGGATCCTGAAAATGTTTTCGATTAAATAGGCTCTCTTCCCATGCACTCCTTGATAATATTGGACAGGAAGCTCTCTCTGATATCCATTCACTTTTTTTAGATCCCATTCAGCAAGACATCATGGATGACTTGTATCTTCCTTGCAATTTTGCTAACATTCAAGGTTACCTACATGACCTTCCTAATGCATGTGTGGATAAATTGACTTCTTTCCAAGGGAATAATGCGGTAACCACTAAATAAAATCTTAATCGCTTTAGGCATTTCATTAACAAATGGGGTGGTGCTAATGATGCTCATGAGGATGTGAGGATGAAGCTCTTTGTGCTCTCTTTGGAAGAGGATGCTTTAGAGTGGTTCACCGAAAGACCTGATCATTCCTTCAATTCATTACAAGCTCTTACTAATGCCTTCAAGGATAAGTTTGGAGATAAGAGGGAAGAAAGGCATTTGGTTAAAGCTATAAGTATCATAAAGAAAAAAGAAAATGAAACCGTTGAGGAATTTAACAGAGGGTTTAAAGGTATTGTTAAGGAATTAACTCAAGATTATAAACCTTCCAATAAATCTCTCCAAGACTTCTAAATTGATGCTTTTAACATTGATACCTCTTATGAATTAAGATGTGCTAAACTTCTAGATTATAAGGAGTTTCAAACTTTAGATAATGAGCTTGAGAAGGATAAGAAGGAATATGGGAAATTTGAGATTCCAAGTTTTAATAAAGCTTCAAAAAACTAAAAGATCCTAAGGGTAAAGAAGTTAAGGAATCTGAAGCTAGTCCTATGTAGATGTTACTTCAAAATCTTGAAAACATGGAGCTCAACCAAGAAAAATTAATCTCTAACCATGCTAAAGAGATAAGTACTTTGCAATATAGGTTGGTCCAAATGGAAAGGTCACAAGATCAAAGTTCCCAACCTAGAAATAATAACAACATAAATAATAATTCTTGTCAGAGGAAAGGAAAATCTAATGGACATTGACTACCAAATCCCCTTGAACCTGCCAATCTTGTTGAGGATGCTCCTCCATATTGTAGGGCTTGTGAGGCCTTGCATGAAGAAGCTACTTGCCCCAATGTTAAGAGAAGTGTGGAAAGTGGGATGTTTGGGGGAAGTTACCATATTAATGTCATTGGTAGGGAATATCACCTATCAAATGAAGATTTGGAAATCAATCCAAACTCTAAATCTTCAATCTCTCCATCTTTTAGGCCTCTGAAGCGAACAAAGTTCCTTCTTAAGATTAATTACTCCAAAAGACTTGGAATATCAAATTATCCATTAAGGATATAAATATTATATTAAATATGTGAATAAGAGTAAGAATGATGATTTACAAATGAGAACGAGAGGCTTGCTTATATACCAAGCAAGTGTCTCTTCATGAAGAGTCATGTCCTATTAGACATGCCTCTTCAACCTAATTACTAGCTTAACTAACTATTATTTATGATTATTATCTTTTACATTATATTTATATTATTTATATATTTTATTCGTTACATTGCCTCCTTCCTCAAAAAGCTTTGTCCTCAAAGCTTGTCGATGAAAAAAATCTTGATCTCTTTTTCGGCTTTGAAAGTCTTTCTCTCTTGGAACAGTCATCTTCGTCGATACAAGCTGATATGATCTTCTTAGTGACAAACAAAATTGTCGCATTGAGAAGGGATCAAACCATCCTAGATTAATCTTCTGTATCGCATTCTGATCACTGGAATTTTGTAACGACTTGTTAGCATAAGACTGGACTGATTTTATGTCATTATTCTCTGAAACATCAATTTGTTGTTTCTGGTCTGGATGGTACCGATACGTAGCATGGTTGATTGGTCTACTCTCGTGATTCGGATGTCGATATGGAGTTTTTAGATTTTCTTCTGGCGAAGATGTTGTTGAATTGGTTCTGGAACATTCACCTGGGATGTCCATTCTCTGAACTGCAACATCTACGTGTGTCGTTTCTTCAACTAGCTTGTCTTCTTGAGTTGTCATATTCACTAGATCGGTATTCGTTCCCTTACTTTCAACTTGGACTACTACGACCGGAGATTCCGATGCTTCTTCTTGAGTGAATTGTTCCAACTTATCTTTTAATGCTTTCTTATCATCCTTAAGCTTCTTAATTTGAGTGAGTAGACTTTGATTATGGTTTTTCAGTCGTAAAAGTTCTTTGATTTATGATTTATCAACCTTATATTCAGTGTTTTTAATTTTAAAATTTTCATCTTTTAGATCTTTGATTTGTTCTAATAAATTTTTACTAAGGTTCTTTAAACGCAAAGTTTCCTCTTCTTGTTCTGATAAGTGCTTCTTGAGTTCCTTCTTTGAGACTTTAGTCTTCTTGACTTGTTCGAGTAGCTTTTCCTCGCGACCTCTTAGGCTCGAAATTTCTGTGTCTCTGCTGCAGATGACTTCTTCAAGCTCTTTTTGCTTCTTTGATATAGTTTTTTCGTTATCTTGAAACATCAAATCTGAGATATCCTTAAGGTCTTCTAATGAAGATTTTATTGATTTTGATTTACTTGTTATGTCTCGAAACATGACCATCTTCCCTTTATAAGGAAACGTCAAAACTTGTTTCTTTATGTTTAACATGAATGTACCCAGATCCTTAAACCAGGGTTGACCGAGTATGATTTCAGTGTTTATATCTGACCTTACAACATGAAATTGAGATATGTAGTCATAATGGCCTATTGTCACTTGTAGATCACTAATTTTATACTTGTTTTGGTCAAAAATATTTTTCTTTACACTAATGCTTAGCTCTGGAATTAATAGTTGATTTGCCAAGTTGATGTTGATATAATTTTTATCATTGCTTGGGTTGATGGCGACATTAACTTCTCTTCCTTGGATATTTCCTTTTAGTGTAATTACTCTATGATCTGTAATTGAAAGACCATTATAGGAAAACCTTTCTTCCTTCATCATTTTAACTTTGTATGGAAATATTTTTTATTTTATTTTATTTTATTTTATTTTATTTTATTTTTTATTTTTTTAAACTTATTTTATCTCCCTTTAGATATATATATATATATATATATATATATATATATTCCAATATTCTCTTCTTCTTCTTCTTCTTTTGTTCACTCTTTTAATAAAATTTTTATATAATAATAAATTTTCTCAATATATATAATTATAAATTATATATATTATGTACTTTTAATTTATATATATTATAAAATTATAATTATATAAAATTTATATATACTTTTTTGAGACCCACTTTTCCTTTTATATGTAACTATATAAGGCTTATATAGTATTTTTTTTATAATTATAATAATATTTTTTTTTTTTTCGAAAATTTGTATGAGTCGTGACTAATTTGGATGAGACGTGACTCTTAGTACGGTCACAATCTTTAGATTTGAACGATTAAAATTATTTAGGTCACACCTTTTTTCTCCAATGCTTATCAAAATATCTTTCACTTTTAAAATACCATGGGTTGTTTCTAAAACCTCGGTTAATGTTCTCCACGTAAATGTAAAATGTAAAACTTACTACTGGTTTCTAAAACCACGGGCAATTACCATTGGTTTCTAAAATACCATGGGCAATTGTTTCTAAAACCTCGGTTAATGTTCTCCACGTAAAATGTAAAACTTACCACTGGTTTCTAAAACCACAGGCAATTACCATTGGTTTCTAAAACTACGGGCTTCTCCACGTAAATTTTTTTAAATATACTTGAAAAGATTCCCGCGTATCTTTATTATGCACTTTTATCAATAATGTAAAACCCTTTATATATATATATATATATATATATATATATATATATATATATATATATATATATATATATATATATATATATATATATATATATTTTTTTTTTTTTTTTTCAATTTTTTTGTTTGTTTGTTCAGAATATATTATTTCCTTTCCTCTTTTCTTTTTATATACCCTTCTTATTTATTCTTTATTATTTTTTTTAAATAATGGCCAAAGACCAAAAAAATGGAGAATCTCCCAATATGTAGCGAAACGCTTCAATTATGACAGCAACGAAGTTGATGATAGGTTGATAGCCAAAGGCCTGGTGATCAGCCAATGTGGCTCTGATACCACATGAAGCGAACAAAGTTCCTTCTTAAGATTAATTACTCCAAAAGACTTGGAATATCAAATTATCCATTAAGGATATAAATATTATATTAAATATGTGAATAAGAGTAAGAATGATGATTTACAAATGAGAACGAGAGGCTTGCTTATATACCAAGCAAGTGTCTCTTCATGAAGAGTCATGTCCTATTAGACATGCCTCTTCAACCTAATTACTAGCTTAACTAACTATTATTTATGATTATTATCTTTTACATTATATTTATATTATTTATATATTTTATTCGTTACAGCCTCTTTGACAAGTGGAAATCAATCCAAACTCTAAATCTTCCATGACTCCATCTCTCCCAAAGGAAAAAGCATTGGTCCTCCACTAGTGATCACTTAAAAGTCTATTTCTTTCACCTTCCCTCTTTTTCTAGGCCTAGCCTACATAGGTCACCCAAGGCATCGATTATCTCACAAACTAGCCATCCAAATACTTCAATTTTTGGTCCACAACTTCACTGGTGTGTCCTCAAGAAGCCCTCTAAATTTCATGAGATTCTGACAGTGGGATTTGAGATATCATAAGACATAGCTTGAAAACCAATTCTTTCCCTTGATTTCCCTTAGGCTAGAAACCTCACTGGGATCCTTGCATTGCCTTTCATTGAAAAATCATTCTTTTATCCCTTTCCCCTCCCTAATTAGGTCAAGTATATCATTGGTTGCTAAATCATATCCTCTTGATCTAACCTCGGGTCAACTTGGTCACGTGTGGTCCCATGGACTATCAAGATTAATTCTTCAATGATCCCCTCAAACCCAAGTTTCCACAAGAATTCTAGGGCTTAGGATCTCCTTTATAAGACACATACTCAAAACATAACCCTTGAAATTCTCCCCAAGCCCTTCCTAGAGAACCTTCCATCTTGTCTTCCAACAAAAGAAAGCCACAATATTGAGCCTCTCTTGTAAATAGGCTTCTAGGATCACCCTCCATCCTATTGTTTATCTATTCACCTTTGTGATCCTTATCATACCGAGTCTCCTCCCACCAGTGAAAGTCTGTAAAGAGTAGCGAACCTTAGTTGAGGTGACAATGGGCTATTGCTCCATTGTTGCACTAGACCTAGCAATTGTCCCTTTAGGATTCCCTCCTAGGGCCCCTGCTAGTTTGAGCAATAACAAGACCCATAAGTATTCTTTGTGCTCCACCCCTATGGATTTTCAAATCTGGAATGATCATTATCATACCTATAAAACAGTGGAATAAAGCAATTAGTACATGCAAGGAACAAACTCATGCAAAATATTATAAATAATCAAAATTTATATTAAAATTTTCAAAAACTCCCTTTTCGTTGGTAGGTGAATTTTCTAGAAACTTAGTACATGCTTAACTGCCCACTTTCCAATCTATAGATTATTTTTGAATTGTGGCAACTTCTACCTCAAAATGTGTTTCATTAGCACAACAACTGCTTAGGTAAGTAAATATCTGTTGATTGTTTTGTTATAACATTGTCATAACCCAAGTTTGTAATTGTTGTAGCAGCAAATGTTGCTACAGGTTTTCCTGGACATGAATAACCCAAGCTACTCCCAAAATCCCTTTGGTTAAATAAATTACTTGTATAAATTTAAAAATTTAGATATGAGACAACATAAAATTTGAAATTCTCCACAAATCAGATGAGACATGATCTTTATCACATCAAGACATGAGACATTTGTTTCTATATTGTCCAAACTGGGAACTTCTAAATAAGATAACTCTCTGTTTCCTCAACTTTCAAATATTTACTAAAATGGCCATGGCTTGGTAGTTCAAATTCTTTATCACTTGAATGAAAGAAAAAAAAATTGATGATCATCTTTACCATAGGAAGGACCTATTGAAGAACATAATTCTCCTTTTCTAAAAGAGAATGACCATTGCATTGATCTTGTGTTGCTGATATATTCTTTGGGCAACTAGGCCTACACGTACAATAGTATTCGTCTTCCTTTACACCTAGTTCCTTGATATGATCTTTACACATAGTATTATACATTTTTATCTTCATTCTTTTTACAACTATATTTTTGAACAAAACTGAACTTACTTGATCAGTGGTTGTATGAATACCTTACTATACATGAACATTGTTGGCACCTTAGGATGTTGAAACTTAATCCTAAGGGATTGGGAAATTAGTGTAAATATTATAAATAATAAAATAAAGAAGATGGAAAGAAATTAGAAGATAAATACGAATAGTCTCCCTCTTTTTGTATATATTCATGATTTCACTTAATGAAAACAAAATTTCATTCGGAGTTACAAACCTGGTTAGATATGGTATCAGACCTACCAGTCCCATTTACCTTTCTTTTATGTAACTCCTTCCATTAAAACTTTGTTTTGTTCTTTGCCATATTCTCTATCCCTTTGCATCAATCCTATTTAACCATTAAAGGAAGCATCATTGAACAATTTGGAATTGTGCATTGAGAGTTGAATTGAAGGTCATAATTTATGCAAGTGTTATACGTTGCGTCTTTTCAAAGGTATGAAGCTGCGTTGATTGGCATATGTGGTATCAATGATGTGTGTTATTTTTTTCTTATATGTTTGTTAAAAAGGCCGTATGGTGGTATGTTACGATGGTGCGTATCATGCATTTAGAGGGTCTGCACTAAAACTTGGTATGTGTTGGTGCATTCACTGGTGCAGTGACTGCATATGCGTTAATCCTTTGTGGTGAGATATGTGCTTAGTATTTGTTTGGTAAATTCAATGTTCTTGAATTGGCAATCATAAATTATCAATCATGGTGCGTAGATTGGCAAATTATAGGTGCATAATATGTGCTTAGAAGCTATCTTAGTATGTCATTATGTATTTTTCACAGTCTAGTCTAAGGGTGGAGGTGATGTTGTTAGTTGAACTAATGTTATCATTCTTAAGGATAAGTTTCCTAGGAATCAATCGTTGTTCAATCAGTTTGTGGATGATGTGAGGGTGGTTTTTCTTATGTTAAGTTGTTTGGAGTTTGATTTTAAACCTCTTGCTGTAGCTCCTAATCTCCTAGTGTAAAATAGAATCTTACTCTATCATCTATGAAGGAATTACTTTTGAACTCAATTGTTTTAGGAGAAGTCTTCTCACTTGTTCAATTTCTGTTCAAGCATTGTAATCCAAGCAACATTTCTGAATTGAACACACTCAATTATGTTGGATAATAAGCAAAGAAAATAACTGTGCAGTACTAGGTATAAAGAAAAGTAAACAATAGTCTAATCTATGTTTAAAGAAAAGTATAATTCTTATGCAAGTAATGATTTGAAATCATTATACAACATATTCACACAAAACAAAGTAATTGAATAATTGAAAGAAATCAGATTTCATTCGATCAAAACCTAATACTGATTGCAGGGGCCCTCCAAATAGCAGTTCAGAGCTTTAAAACAGTACAGTATTTGCACATAGAAACCAAATTCATTCACACGGAAATCATAAATTGTTCAGAAAACATTTCATACAGCGCGCACCTAAATACCAATGAGGCCATTGAATTTATAGCATGTATTTTTCATAACTGTATGATAATTCTAAGCCTAATATCTCTTAACCCTATCTAATCTTATGTCGTGAAACCATTGTTTTTCTATTTTGAAAGAAAAACGATAAGGTTTCAGCTTATCTCAACTCTGTGTTGCATTAATTTCATGGTTGACTCAAGATTTGACCGCAATCTCCTGTGCCACCTTTGGAAAATGGTTTCGAGTGAATAGGAAGGTATTCATGAGGGAATCACATTCTATCCATCCACACCTTTGTTACTGAACTGGAGCTCTAAAACCTCGCGAACAATGAAGGTAGATACGAAATCTTGGACTAGCTGTGGAAACACATAAGTTCGGTAACTAATTGCAACTTTAATTAAAACAATAGGGTATTCAGCTAAATATGAACAAGGAAAAATACTAATTCATACCTTCAACAAAACCTTGGAGATATGGCTTTATTAAGTGGTGCATATATATGCAAAAGAGAGGATTATTGGGCAAAAAGGATGTCATGGTAGCGTAATCTTCAAACTCTACATTCCCCCAGACTGGAGATGTTGTATGTTCTCATACACTTCCTCTTTGTCTTCTGCTTGTGTCTCTTGTTTGTTATTTCCCTTTTCACTGCTTTCTTCTTTCTAGCAAAGATTGGAATTCTAGGCTTCCTCATTAGGATTTTGTACTTTAAACTGATTATCTCTCTCTGCATAATTCTATTCTCCTTTTCCAACTTCTTGTTTTTCATATACCACAAGCTTAGATGTAAGATTAAATTATCACTCTTAGCGATTTGTATTTCACTATGTGTCTTCAAGGCTTGATTTTCATTTTTAAGATATCGATTCAATGTTTCCAGTTCAAATATCTCCTGCTTCAAGATGTTTGAGGCCGATTATTCGTTTAATTAGTTGCTTCCTTCTCCAGGGATCTGTATTTTTTCCTTTGTTGCTATCACCTTCCTTTCTAGTGATTCTATGTAGTCATATATTTCCTGTTGTTCAAGGTCAATACTTGGACTATGTATCGGGCTCCCTAGAGGTGAGCTGTGAGGCTGTGGTGATGATCTTGGTGACCCTTTTGGAGAATCCCCAGGGCTTCCAATTGGCTCATCCTCTATTGGTTCAATCTCTATCAGAGTGTTTTCTATTGGCTCTTTTTCAGTCGGCTCATTTTCCTCCGGGTTGATGTATTATGTAATTTTTGGTGTGGTTTGTTGAGTTGTGCTAAATCTTGCGCTTCTTCTCAACCCTGCGGTTTGTATTTTCTGCACTTTCCTCCTTTTATCCTCTGATTTTTCCTTTTAGAGGAGAGGTTTCAGTTCATGAGAATTCTTCCTTTCTTGGGATAGCTTTCTTCCTTCTAGGGTTTCCCCTCTTCATTCTCTACAAGATCTTAACTATGGGCAAATCTTCTTCTGTTATCTTTGTTTGAGTTTTGGTGTCTGTTCTTTTGTCGTTTCTATGGTTCTTTTTCTCCCCCTAAGGGTCTTGTTTCTACTTGGTTTTTTCGGGGATCTTTAATCCAAATGATTACTTATCAAGAAACTTTCCCAATCATCCCCTGTACTTTGGAGGTGAAATTCGACCAATATTTTAACAGGACCACGATGGCATGGTGTTCTCTATGCAATGAACTTTCTGATGAACATTTGTAGCCATTTTCCTTAGGCTATTCAAGAGAAAATATGGAATATTCATCTGATGATCCTCCAGGAAGTGCATCATCATTCTAATATGATAAAAGTACATTTGTCCAAACCTACTCTCACAAGTGATAAACTTATGAAGCACAAACAATAAGTTTCTCCATTTACCTTTAAGAGCAGATCTTGGAATACCTTTCTTATAGACCATTGTTTCCATGCTCAGATTCTTAAGAAAAACCCTCCAGTCTTCACTACCAATCCCTCTATTTTTAAACCATTTTTCTCCATGCCTTGGCAATGATAAGCCCCAGAAATGGGTAACTATATGGGCTCATTCTGCCTGTTATTTTGACTTAATCTACCATTCTCATTATTCTTTTGCATGTCTTTGAATATATTTATGCTAATAAAGTGAATTGGGTTAGTCACTTTGCCATGTAGTCTAATGAGTGTTTTATGCAAATGTTTTGGACAATTTTGGACAAAGACAAGGAATTTATGAGCAAATGGCAGCCAAACTCGAGGAAAACAGGGAAGAGGACTTGTAGGGGGGTGCCTCCTTAATTAATGACCCCTTTCCTCGAATGCTCCATCAGAAACTCGAAGCACAAAGGCCCACATTGATGATTCCAAGGGGCAGCCAAGCAAGTCAAGTAGGATTGTGTTTTATCTTCAGTCCTAGGAAGCCGAGTTCCTTGATTTTAGGAGGACTATTGGAAGTCCCAATTTGTATAAATAAGAAGATTTTGAGCCTCAGTAGGTTATCTTGTTAGATTTTTGCACTTTTGTACAGCACATTGGTCAGCTTATTTTCAAGTTATTTTTTAGAACAATTTATGTGATGTAACTGCTATTTTTTATAAATAAAGATGACACAGTTTTTGAGCCAGCATTGATCTCTTTCAAAGGGCTGAAGCTCTTGGGTTAGGGCCCAACCCAAGCTACCCAGCACCTCCTTTGTGTACTTATATGTTTTTGCTTCCATTCATGAGTTAATTTATGTTGCATAGATTCATTTTACTTCATTAGATTAGGTTGTTTTTGATGGTTAGCATAGTTTTTTTTGTTTCAAGTTGCTTAAGTAATTTGCTACAGTGACAGAAAAGGATTCAAAAAGGCCAACAACAGGTCTTGATCTCCTTTCTCCCTTCCTGGGACTATGATTTGGGTCAAGGCACTACTGTTGCCACCAAAAACACAGTTTTTTCTCTTCCATGCAACTGCTAGTGTGAGAACTTGATTTGGAAAAGTTGATATTGGTTCAGATTCACTTTGTTAGATCATTTCCTATTATTTTTCCATAGTTCTCATGCATGCTTTTCTATTCATGAGGTATTGTTCAACATTTTCTATTTTTAGGTCAGAAATTAGGTTAAGTTATATAAAACTCTGTTTTTAGTTCTTTCTTTGGTCAGTTTTGATAAGTAAATGTGCAGATATCTTGCAGGACATCTCAGCTCACCATCCATCCATAGACTAGCCAGCACCAGCCCACTTCTCATAGAATTCTCAGCTCACTCACAACCTTTCGCCAATCTGCCCTAATTTCTATGTTTTCTCCCATAATGTTTTCTTTCCATTTGAACAAATCCAACCATGTCCTTCATTCATAATCCTCCTTGACAAGTTCTAGACCCCTCAACACCTTCATCCAACCTTAATTTCCCCTTTCCCATCATTTTTCCACCTTCAAACCTCAAAAAACATCTTTCAGCCTCCTCTTGTAGATCCCCTACAGCCTCCTGTAGAGTTTCCTGTGATTGATTGTTCGAAGTCTAATCGCAATGAAAGTCTTCAAAGGGTA
The DNA here is from genome assembly GCA_031772625.1 of Pinus tabuliformis. Taxonomy (NCBI): domain Eukaryota; kingdom Viridiplantae; phylum Streptophyta; class Pinopsida; order Pinales; family Pinaceae; genus Pinus; species Pinus tabuliformis. Next base: position 506,570,423 of record CM062805.1, read on the forward strand.
CTAGGGGATTCTTAGGACCTCTTCGCACCTTCATCACCCTCTACAAAAGCCAACTCCACCTTCCTTTGCCACCAAACCTCTGCACACGCACAACCAGTCAAATCATAAGCATAATAATCCCACATAAAAATACTCAAAAGTATAAAAATATGATTTCTTCTCATTTCGCTTTATAAGTAGCTTGAATAAATGCAATTTACCTTTTATGTAGTCAATGGCACTCACTCCATTAGTTTCCATCTCTTTTCTTGCAAAAATAGGGTTAGTGGGTAAACTATGGTTTGCTATGGTTTGCATTTCATTTCAGTTTTCCTTCTCTTTCTGCAAGTATAATAGCCCTTGTAGAGTTAGCTTTCTTCCATCACAGTAAAAGCTTCTTTTGAGAACTCATAGAAGTTGGCTTAAGCTTCTAGCGAACTTGCACCAGCTGATCAAGTGACAGCCTGCAGTAAGAGCTAGTACTTGTGCATGCAGCACCATCACTTCCAAGTTTGTCACAAACTAGTAGGTTGATAAAAAGTAGAGAAGGAAGCCCCAGGAGTTGCAGCATTATTGCTGCAATACTGGATCCCACCATTCTTTTTGGCACCATTCCCGGGGAAGTGTCAGAGTATTTTTTGATTACTGCTTTTCTTCTATTTTATACTACAACATTCTGCTAAGTAGTTTATTTCAGCAAAAGTAGGGTAGTTGTTTCATTTCAATTCTGCAAAAGTAGATTAGGTGTTTCCTACTTTCATTTCAATTCTGCAATTTCATTTCAACAATAGTAGATTAGGCATTTTCTATTTTCATTTCAATTATTCAATTTCATTTTAGCAAGCGTAGATTGGGCATTTCCTGCTTTCATTTCAATTCTGCAATTTCATTTCAGCATGCGTAGATTAGGCGTCTCATGCTTTCATTTCAATTCTGCAATTTCATTTCAGCAAGATTCATTTTAGTGAGTTGCAATTTGTTGCTCAATCCATTTAAGTTTTGTAGGTACAAGCAAAAACAAAAAAAAAAAACAAAAATTACCCAAAAAAGAGATTTCCTTTCATGCCTCGTAGGAACAAAGACAATTCAGGAAAATTCCTATCCAATACCCCCACCACATCACTAAGTCACCCTTCTCTCTTCTTTCATGGTAGTGATCCAGAAGAACCTATAGGTGAACCTCCAGAGATATACGAAGATCCTATAACAAAAGAAGAGCAAGAAACCATTCTTCATAAGACCATGGCTGAAGACAAAAACGTTAGAGGAAATGGGGAAAGAATAGAAGGTGTCTTTCCTATCCGAGAGACCAATGGGGACACACAAATGTAAAACATAAGTCCTTCAGCCTTACCTCACTTCCATGGACTGACTACCGAAGATCTTAATACCTTCTTGTTTGAACTTGTTGTTCTTTGTCGAACCTATGACTATGCAGAAGACAAGCAGAAGTTGAAAATTTTTCCTTCTACCCTCAAGGATGCAGCATTGCGTTGGTTCATGGGGTTACCTGGAAACAGTATCACAACTTGGGCTCATATATAGCAATCCTTTAACAACAAATATCGAGACTACTGTAGGTCAAAGGATACCAAGGAAGAAATCTTCCGAATTACCATGGGAAGTGACGAATCTTTAGAAGACTATGAAGAGAGGTTTCCACTCAGTTATAAAAGGGCCAAGTGCACACTTGACCCTGAATCCTAAAGTTGGTCCTGCTTAGAGGAGTCCCTGAAGACCTTCTAGATAACCTCCATTTGATAGCTGGGGGAGACATCTACCAGCTACCTTACGATGACATAAAGGCTGTGTTTAGAAACCATTCTAGGTCAACTAGAAAGAGAGGTAGGGGAAGTCAACCTTTAGCCAGTACACCCTCATCCAGTTCATCTCTGAGAAACAAACTTGAGAATTGGCTGGAAGATTTCAAGAGTGAGATGAGGCAGAACCTTGCCACACAAATGGATACCTTGCATATCAAAAGGAAGCAAGAGGAAGCCGAGAGAGCTTTGGCCATCTTTGTCCTAGATGCACTAGAAAGCATCCTAAGAACGAATGTCCATTGCGTTCTATAGAAGTGTGTTTAGCCTATGAAGAAGACCATCCTACGAATCAGTGCCCTTCCTTGCTCGGAATTAAAGCTGCATATTAGGGGGTCGAAGGAGCCATTGAACCACTCTATTTCATGAACCAAAGGAGGCCACATGGACCCAGACCTTACCAGCAGGGAATGCAAGGGACATCCCAGACCTATTACCACCCCATCAAGCCACTTCCATGCCTTATTGGGGTCCCCCTACTCATCCTTCCTAGTCCACACCCCCTCCTTGGTCGTATCCACCTCAATATCAGGCTCCACCTGTTGCTCATTCGTTTCACTCTTATGCTCAGCCACAACCTCAGTGGAATGCACCTCACCAGGGGTGGAGGCCCCAATACAACTCTCCTCCCGCTCTTTTGCCTCCACCGCCTATTCAACCACAACCATTACCTCTTTCTCCACCAAGACAACCCCAAATACCTGCTCAACCGAACCCGAACCCCAATAACGAACAGGCCCAATAGGTATATAGTGAAGAAACATCATGTCTGACCTATGATATGGAAATTCAGGAGATTAACCTACGATCTGGGAAGGTTCTCCCATATAGACAACCTCCTCCTAAGGAGGATGAGGAAGGAAAACAGGAAAGTGAACCAAAAGCCATTCCACCCTTTCTTGAGAGATTAACTGGAACCACACAACCGACCCCAAAAGAAACTGAACTTCTGGGAGAATTGAAACAGTTATGTGTAAAGATACCATTTCTCCAGGCCATAAAAGATGTACCTATATACAACAAGATGATCAAGGAGAATTGCTTCAGGCACCCAAGTAAGCGTAAGAGAGATGCTCCAACTATCAATGTCATAAGACAACTGTCCGACCTTTTGTTGGGGTAGGTAATCTGCCTGAAATATCTAGACCCCGAGAGTCCTATAGTCGATGTCCACATCAATGGCACCGTAATTACCCATAACCTAATTGATCGAGGGGCTGCCATTAATGTGATGACCAAGGACATTATGCTCAAGCTCAACCTTTAAGGCTCCCTGAGAAAGACCACATCAGTACTGCAGTTAGTAGACCGCTCCACCATGACCCCTGAGGGGATTGTGGAAGATGTAATGGTCTCTATTGATTCCTGGGAGTACCCTGTTCATTTCCTGGTTCTCCAGCCAAAGGCAAAGCTCACTGGGTATCCTCTCATCCTGGGAAGGCCTTGGTTGGCTATTACAAATGCCTACATCAGTTGTTGAGCTGGGAACATAACAATCAAGAACGGGCATATGTCCAAACAGCTAGTCCTATATCCTCCTGCCCAAACTCTGTTAGAACATGAGTTACCTCTCTAGTTAGAGGAGGAAGATGAGGATGAAGTCTATTCCACACCATTGTGTTCAGTAAAGCTACCATGAGGGGCCCACAAACCGAGGATGATCTTATTGAAAACTTGATTCAAATTCCACCCCCCAGTGGGTTCCCATTAGAAGAGTTGGTGGAATAAACCCAAGCCAATCCTTTAGTTGATCTCTGTTTGGCTGATTCAACCTCTCTCTAAGTTAAGAATGTGGAATTCAGCCCTAAAAGAACTTTGAAGATAAACTCGTCCCTATCCACCTCTCAAGAGAAAGAATTGTGTAGCTTATTGAAAGACCACTTGGATGCTTTTGCTTGAAGTTATAAGGAGATGAAGGGAGTCCACCCTTCAATTTGTACTCATCACATTTACATTAAAGAAGATTGTAAACCAATCAAGAAGCCTCAAAGGAGGATTAATCTAGCCCTTAAGGACATTGTCAAAGAAGAACTGCAAAAATTTTTGGATACAGGATTCATCTACCCCATCTCTGACAGCGAATGGGTCTCTCCTTTGGTGCTAGTGCCAAAGAAAAATGGGAAGTGGAGAATCTGTGTAGATTATCGGGAACTAAACAAGCCACCAAGAAGGACCATTTCCCTTTACCTTTCATAGATCAAGTGTTAGATGGCTTGGCAGGGAAGAAGTTCTTCTCCTTCCTAGATGGGTTTAGCGGGTACAACCATATCCAAATCAGCCTGGAAGACCAAGATAAGACCACTTTCACTTGTCCTTGGGGTACTTTTGCATACCAGATCCTTCCTTTTGGGTTGTGCAATGCTCCGGCCACTTTCCAGATAGCAGTACTGAGCATATTTGTTGAACTGGTTCATGACTCAGTGGAAATCTATATGGATGACTTTACCCCTTATGGTTCTAACTTCCAGGAATCTTTGACTAACCTGAGAAGAGTTTTAGCCAAGTGCATCGAAATTAACTTGTCCCTCAGTCCTGAAAAATGCAAATTCTTGATGACTGAAGGGACCGTGATAGGTCATACAATTTCTCAGCAAGGATTATAGGTGGATCCCAAAAGGATTGCCATCATCCAAAGGGTCCCATCCCTTCAATAGGTAAGAGATGTTTGGAGTTTCCTAGGCTTGGCAAGGTATTATAGAAGATTCATTAAGTATTTTAGTAAGCTAGCCTCTCCATTGTTTGGTCTTTTGGGAAAAGATGTTGAGTTCATATGGACTAACTATCAAGAGGCTCTAGATACCTTGAAAGGTAAACTGGTAGCTACCCCAATTTTGAGAGGTCTAAACTAGGCCCTACCTTTCCACATTCATACAGATGCCTCGAACAAAATGATAGGAGTAGCCTTAGGGCAAGTTGATGAGAAGCTACCTTATGCCATATATTTTGTCAGTAAAATCTTGTCCAAGGTAGAATTAAACTACACTGTAACCAAAAAGGAGCTCCTCATTGTAGTCCATTCCCTAAATAAGTTCAGACACTACATCACCAGCTATCAAACATTCGTACACACTGATCATGCTGCAATTAGGTATTTGATGAATAAACCAGAAGTAAATGCCTGTATTATTAGATGGTTACTTTTATTGCAAAAATTTGATTTAACCATTGTTGATAAGCCAGGTAAGGAAAATGTTGTTGTTGATTTTCTGTCTAGATTAGATCTGCCTGTAGGTGAAGAAGGAATGGTGGATGATCAAATGCCAGATGAACACCTATTTGCTATTTTAGTACTCTCTCCATGATTTGCTGATATAGAAAATTACTTGGTTTCAACACAATTTCTGTCACACCTACCCTCAAAAGACAAAAGCAAGATCATGAGGAAAAGTGCTCCATTCACCTGGATAGGGGCCAATATCTTCAAACTTGGCCCAGATCAGATTTTGAGGCGATGTGTCTCACCTGGATTGGGGGCAATATCTTCAAACTTGGCCCAGATCAGATTTTGAGGCGATGTGTCAGGAAGGAGGAGGTTTTTGACATCCTCCTAACCTGTCACCTGTCACGATGGGCCTTGTGGGGGCCATTTTGGAGCAAAGAGGACTGCCTTCAAAATTTTGCAAGCAGGTTACTATTGGCCCACTCTTCATCAAGATGTCAGGAGGTATATCAGCCAGTGTGACCAATGTCAAAGGATAGGAAAACCCACTCCAAAGGATGAGATGCCCCTGCAACCTCAAGTGACCTTTGAGCCATTCGAGAAGTGGGGCATGGACTTTGTGGGTCCTATCAACCCTCCTTCAAAATAGAAATATTACATCATTGTGTGTACTGATTATCTGATAAAATGGGCAGAAACAAAGGCGATCAAGGTAGAAACAAAAAGAAAAAGTAGCTGAGTTTTTGAGGGAGAATATATTCTACAAGTTTGGATATCCAAGAGAATTAGTCACAGATCAAGGGAGTCAGTTCACATCAAATCTGATTGAAGACCTGCTCACACACCATAGAATTAAGCACATAATTTCCATCCCTTATCATCCGCAAGAAAATGGACAGGTGGAAGTCACTGACAGAGCTTTGGAAGGAATTTTGACCAAGGTAGTGAGCAGCAGTAGGAAGGATTGGGCAGATCGATTGGTTGAGGCCACCTGGGCCTATAACACCACTTGGAAAACCACCACAGGATTCACACCCTATGAGATGGTCTATGGGAAGAAGGCTTTGCTGTCAATAGAATTTGAATATAACACCTTAAGGATGGCAGCTCAATTGGACCTAGATCTCAATTGTGCATAAAAGGACATGTTACTTCAGCTCAATGGATTGGATGAACAGAGATTGTAGGCCCTTCTCCACTTAGAGTTAGTCCAACTTCAAAGGAAAATATGACATGACAGACACCTCAAAGAAAAATAATTCTAGGAAGGGGATTGGGCACTACTGTATGATTCAATATATAAGGATTTCAAGGGCAAACTAAGGACAAGATGGCTAGGACCATACACAGTAGAAAAATGCAATGATAATGGTTCAGTTCTGATCCGGACCATTGATGAAGAAGACATCCCCATGCTTGGCAATGGGCATAGGTTAAAGATCTACAGGAAGGCCCTTTCCAAGCAGGAATTCATTGAGAATATGAGTAAAACAGTGTTGGTAGCGGAGCAGGTCTCTTCCTCCACTCCACCCACACTCTAAAAAAAAAAACAAAAACAAAAACAAAAATAAAACAAAAGAAGAATAAAAGATCCCTGGGTGAAAACCTCCTGGAGGCGCCCAGGGTAGGAAGTGAGGGTGAAAACATCTTGGAGGCACCCAAACTATCTCAAAAAAGAAAAAAAGATGATGAAAATAAAAAATAAAAACACAAAAAAAATCTAACTTCTTTTGAATGCATTGTAGATTGCAGGGGGGTCACAGAAGAAAAAGGACATGGCCAGACTGCATACACCCTTGATAGCTCATTTCTCCATCGCCATTGTCTTTCCCCAAGCCTTAGTCTCGCTTGTTCTGAAATTTTGCATCCTACAGGATACTCTGTGCATTCTATAGGAGACTCCTGTAGAAACCACAGAGAGCTCAAAATCAAGTTCAGAAAAGACTTCGAGGGCTATAAATTTGTCCAAAAGGCCTGTGGACCTCCCTACCACCATTCATCCTCATAACTCTCCATTTCATCCTTGCACCACCACCTTTCCACTCGCTTTTTCTTCCCTGCATAGAAAACACGGAAGTTTTGTTTCTTCTATTTTTAAACAACAAAATAAATCATGAATAAAATAGCAACATTCTTCACTTGTTTCCTACCTGATGCACTCCAACTGTTATTCCTTTCCGTCATAACCTTCTTCAGCTATCTCTTCAGTCCCTGCTCAAGCATCAACCATAAATTTTAGAGGGAGAAACAGATACAGGAAATCCTATAGGATTCCTGTAACAGCTGATCCCTTTAAAAAACAAGCTCCAGAGGTAGGTTCAATGTAGACAAGATGTATGCAATGTGTAAGGAGCAGTTCCTGATCAAAAATCACCAGCATAAGGTAGCCACACCACTAGTTTAGAGGCCACGAGCACCAACAACAACAGCCATAAAAAAACAAAGTGCCAAAGTATGAGCATGCAGAGCACGATAGCGACTAACAGGTAAGTGGCTAAACCCATTCCTCTGTTGCATGAATATTATTTAAGAACTGCATGAACCATTGAGATGGTCGCGATTAAACAAAATTGGTGGCTAGCTAACTGGACACCCTTGTTTAGTTCAAACCACCCTCGTTGAGTTCAAACAAGCCTCGTCCAATTCAAACAGCAGTTCAGAAGGTGTAGTCAGCATGTGTGGTCTGTCAACTCGGGAAGAAAAACTCAGAACTGGTAGTCGTGGTGGCGTATAACAGGAATGATGGAAGTGATTGCGGGTAGGTGACCTGAAATATCATAATGGCACTAGAGTAGGGACCAATGGTCTAGATGGGATAACGTACCTTTCTTGTCACCTCACCTCATCACTGCAGATCACGCCATCAACTTAAGTACACTACGGTAGAAGCCTTCACCACCTTTTGTTTTCATTGGCATTGACGAGTTCTCGGCTGCAACAACTCACCTACCACCTTTAGAACATTGAAACAGTCGCTCTCTACCAGTTTCCAAAACCCTCCCACTTATCGGGCTCTACAGGAGCATTATCGGATTCTACAGGAGCCTTTCTACATGAAGGCCAGAAAGCAGCTCTGCAGAGGGAAAATTCAAACTTTTTACCAAATTTGAGCTCGAAAAGAGGTAGGCTCAGAAACCCACTCTGCATGTGATATATCTATACAAGGTGGTGGGATTATAAGAAAAGTACTGGGTTGAAAAAGGAAAGGAAAGTGAACACAAAAGTCTGCCTGTGTTTTTCTGAATTATATACAGTCTCTCCATTTTACTCTCTGCACTAAAAGTCTGTCTTTTCCTTCCCGACATTCTCCTATAAATAAGGGATGCAACCATAGAAAATCAAGCATGTAAAAGAAGTGAACGTGCATTTGGGAAGTCTGTTTATCTTGTGAGAAAGAAAAATCATTGTTTTATATGCTCTCTGTTTTGTCAAAATATTGATTTCCTTAAAAAAGCCCGAGAAGTAAATTCAGGTTGAGAACAAGGTTTGAAGGGAGGGAAAATTTCACATTGTTGTTGTGAAAAAGAGAAACATGAAAAATTCCCTCTCTGGTTCCAAAAAGACAAACCTCAATTGTTCCTTTGATTTTGGTCTTGAATTTTGTTGCCTTCCTCCTCACTTGAGAATTTCCAGCAGTCACTAGACATCATGCTAGGGGGTTTTATGAGAAAGGAGCCTCTGAACTCCACCAAATTGCATGAACACCCGAAAGTGGTAACCCTATTTACTAGGGAAAATGGATGCCTTTCTTTGAGAGAATTCATGGGTATGCTGAGGAAGTGACAGAGGAATTTTTAATGTCCATAAGACCCCATTCAAAAACCCATGCTACAGTTAGTTTCAGGGGTCTAACCATACAAATTACACCAGAATTCATCAACAAAATCATAGGTCTTCCACTTGGGCTCCCCTGGAGCAAAGAAGAAAAACCATTAGGACAGGTTGCTAAAAAAACATTTTTCGAGCCTGATGAACATCCTGTAGAGGATAAGAATGGGGTCAGAAGGACAAGTATACCTCATCCATGGGATGAGGTCAGCTACCATATCATGAAATATATCTCCTGTGAAGGGAGATACAGTATAATCTATGGTTATAATTTCATATTATTACATGAACTAAGATATGGAATGGACCTACCTGCATCTAGAAAACTCAATCTGTCATATTTTTACCTCCAATGTTTGATAGAGTGTGGCACCAAGTTGAATGCAGTTGTTCCAAACCAAATAGATCACCATGGGCTCATTAAGTTGCTAGTAGAGGATGCCCTCCACACATACACCATCCTTATAGCCTGGGAAATTTTCAGGAACATGACTAGAGAAGATGACATAAAAACTCTCACTGATGACCTTAGCCCATCTGGCAGTGAAGAGGAGGAGCAAAAAGAGTAACTTGAAAAATAATTCGATGAGGAAGCACAAAATATTCAAGTAGAAGAAGAAAAAGAGGAAAAACAGAGAGAAGAGGAGAAACATGACACAACCACAGTTGAATCCAAAGCAGAGAAGAGGAAGAGGAAAAAGGCTGAGAACAAGCATCCCAAGACAGCTCAGGAAAAGAATCACATAGGAAAGGCAGAAACTCAACAAGAAAAGAAGAAAACACCACCAGAGATAGTAGAAACAAAAGTTGAAATAGCATACACAGGAAAAACTACATAAGATGAAGAAGAACAACAACAACAAGAAGTGTCCCCTAAGACACTAGCAACGGAAGCAGCAGTTGTTCTTGCTGCACGTAGCACTCCAGCTAAGCAAAAAGGGAAAAGAAAAAGATAGACATCTATGTATTTGAAAGCTCAGAGGAGCACTAGAATCAAGGTGGACAAGCCCTAGCCACATTCGAAAGAACCTATTATCATTGAGGATTCACCTACTGTGACAAAGGAGGAATCTCCCTCCAAAATCTCCATCACCTACAAGAGAGGAAGTCCTAATACCTCCACTTGGAAGGAAAGGATCAAATTAGTGGACTCTAAAGCAGTCCTACAAGAGGAACAAACCTCTCTACAGGAGACACTGGCCAAGCTCAAAGAAACTAAAAAACTGGAAAGGAAGGCAGAGGAACAATCCCAAGAGGAAGGTAAGGCAAAAGAGATACCAGAGCCCGGACCTCAGCCTGACTTAGGCTCCTACTACAACCTTCTAGAAGGTGGGAAGACCATCCCACAAAAATTTGCAGTGCCTTTTTTCTTCGAACTAGAAAAAGAAAGATTCAAGACCCACACCTGGATGTAGATTACAAAATCTAAAGGAGTCGAAGATATAGGGCACATGGAAAACAAGTTGAGAGAGTTGAGCAGAGAATTGAGCATGGTAAGGCACACACAGAGCATCAAAAGAGCTCAACTCTAGGAAGAGAATGAATTGTTGAAAAAGTAGCTACAAGAAAGGGAAACTCAAGGAGGAAATGAGCTGTCAACTCTGAAAGGATAGCAATAGAAAGAGGGACCCCAGGCAGATAGTGAGGTAGCAGAGAAATAACAACAAGAAAAGGAATCCCAGGCAGAAACTGAAATGTTGATTTTGAAAAGGCAGCTGCAAGAAAAGGAAGCCCAGTTAGCCTGCATGGCCAGCTCGGCAATGGAGGCATTGTAGTGCAGACATCTAGCTAAATCATATGCACTATATCTCAAAGATCAGTGGCTCCAATTCCAGATTAAGACACTGGCCTAGAGGGGCACAATACTATAACAAGATTATGGCCAATTTATGCATTTATGTGATCATAGTTCAGCAGAGGATAAAGCAAAGCTAGCAGAATTTTACCTACACAACATGGCACTTCCTGACATGAATTTATGAGATCCAAATGGTGCAGTGGGAGACTTACAGTTAATGGCTATGGCTTCTTGGATGAGCCATGAAGAGAAGAGAGTAGTGGAAATTCAGAAAATGATGACAAAAGAGCTGAGTGAGCCCCTGATGATTAGAACAGAACCAGTAGAACCTTTGGCTCTCATCTATGCTTGCCAACACCTTGCAGCCAATCCTCAAGTTCTCCTTGACTATGTTGACAAGCAAGCACAGGCTATTGCTCATTTCGAGGATATGGAGAGATTTTTTAGCGATGACTGCCTTCATGCCTACATGAGAAGGTGGAATACATTGCCACATACCCTAAGGACTAGGGAGTATCACTCCCCAAATAGAATGAGGAAAGCCATGAGGATGGTGCCCCTATATAAGCACTCAATGGAAAATTTGAAAGCCAATTGGATTGGTCTTAAATTCAGTCCTCCACTACTGCTAGGACTGTTGGAAGGAGTTAAGGAGGAGGAAGAACAGAAACAATGGGAAGAAATGGATAGGAAAGCAGGTTTCCTGTTGAAAATGCAACAATATGATGGAGCTTAGTGAAAAGAAGTCGCCTTCACTAAGTGGGCCCGCAAGCTATTTTTGGCGCAAAGTCTATTTTTAGACTGTCTATTTTTAGACATATGGATCATGGTCTATGAGTTGCAGGATGCTATTTATGGATGACTGTTCATGTTGGTAAAAATAGATGGACCTCTATTTTTAGACATCTGGGTGGAGTCTATTTTTAGACTTCCAGTCAAAAAATAGAACAGTCGAATATTATTAGCTCTTAACAATATTTGGACTATAAACATTACCTTATCCTCTTGTAGCACTTCAGTTCGAGCTACGGATGTGGCACATGCAAGTTCCAGAAGGAAATATGCTTTTCCTATGGGTTAGTTGAGCTATTGCATGATGGACTTCAATTAGAACTCAAGAGATTGAGTTTGGTGGAGTTGATTGAGGAGTTGATGGAGTTGTGTTCAATTTGACTTAGTTGAACTAGTTGTATTTAGTCTAACTACCAAATACACTAGTGATGAGTGATGTGAATTAATTATTAATTAATTCACTAATTATTAACTCATAAATCAACTAAAGAATACATCAGTTAACTCAGTGCATGGATAGTTCAGTGGAGACAAGTGTTAGAGGTGGGTGAAAGGGTGAGACTACTATCAATTGTGACTATAGCTGTGCATGAGATTTGCACAATCATTGATGGAGATTGCCAATGAGGATTGCGCAGTACAAGCCAAGGGAATTCGAACTTGGATCTCATCTATTCTCAACTTGGATTGCGCAGTAGAGGTAGGAAAATAGTGGAGGAGATTTGAACCTGTGACTTGTTCAGATCTGAGCTAGTTTGTGTGTAGCATGTGGAGATAGTACTGAGTACTTGTGAGGAGTATTGTACTATGTATTGTTACATGTTCTCTATCATTATAATATATATATAGTTGGGGGTTTTCAGTTGTACGCTTTCCCCATTACATACTGTGTTGATATGTGTGATTGATGTTTCAATGTGCGCATGCGATTGTTTTTTAATTCCGCAAATTGATGATCAATGGTAGAGGAGGTTATGTATTATGCATGCATTCCGGAAATAGTGTATAATCAGGATAATCTTTATGAATAATTTTTATATTGTTCAAATTCCTACATGGTATCAGAGTGAATTTGATCATCAGATCTATTATTCAGAAAGTGATTACATTTTATTTCTTCAGGCATAGTCTGTAATCGGACCAGGTAGCCTCTGGATTCATCCTTCTTTTGGAAGGTGAGATATCCGGTAAATTCCCATACAGTCAATCTCTATATGAGAAATACTTTGTTCTCACGAATTTTAGCTCAGAAGCGGTTGCGTTTTGAGCTGGTGGAATTCGAATTTGCAGCAGTGTTTTCTTGGTGTCGAAGTTGAAATGTCTTTCAAGAGATTTCGATTGGAGTATGCCCTTGAAGGCAGCTCGAATTATATTGCATGGAAAGATAGGATGGAGGTGGTGTTAGATGACAATGGGTTGAAGGAGTTCATAGATGATGAGGTTCCAAAGCCTACTGATGCTGCTCAAGTTGAGGCTTGGCAAAAGAAGACATCAAAGTGTCAAAGGATTCTATTGGAGGGCGTGAAGGATCACATTGTATCCAGCCTGCATGGAAAGGCTTCTCCATACTTGATGTGGAAAGTGTTGACAGATTTATTCCAAAGCAAGAGTGACTAGAGGAAGCTAGCGCTCAAGGATAAACTCAGCAACATTAAGTGTGAGAAAGGAGATAGTATGCCCAAGTATCTCACGAAGTTCACCCAATGCCGAAATGAGCTGGGAAGTGTGGGGGTGACTGTCGATGATGAGGAGTTGGTGAGCTTGGCTTTCCTTGGTCTTCCAAAGAGTTGGCATTCCTATCAGGACCCTGTCAATGGTCGGGAGAAATTGCCAGGATGGGAGAGACTTTGGTCTGATCTTGTGCAAGAGGAGATCAGGCGGAATACCAAGGACGGATCTTCATTAAAGGCATCTGATGAAGAAAATTGCGCTTTGGCTGCCAAAGAAAAGAAGGGGAAGAACAGGAAAGCTTCTCATTTCAGTGCGAAAGGCAAGAACCAAGACATGTCCAAGGTGAAGTACTTTCATTGTCACCAGCACAGACATTATGCCACAAATTGTCCGCAGAAGAAGAAAAATAAGTAAGCTGCTAGATCTGTAGCGGGAGAGGCCTTAGCCTCGCAGTTTGAGCTGGATTTTTCACAGATCGCATGCTCGGTATCAAGTGTGATGGGATCGGTATGGTTCTTGGACAGTGATGCGTCTTTTCACATGACAGGAGATCGAGATTTGCTTTCTGATCTGGATGAGAAAGATCTTGGAGTGCACATCGAGATGGGCGATGATGGTAGATACAGCGCGACCGATATCGGTACCATTTCCTTTGAGAGGGAGTCTAGTAAATCCTTCGTATTGAAGGAAGTGATGCATGTTCTAGGATTGAAAAAGAATCTTATCTCTGTGGTGATTTTAGAAGATAAGGGATATGATGTTGTCTTCAGCGAGGGAAAGGCTTTCCTGCGCAGTAAGACAACTGGAGAAACCCGGAAGATAGGGGTTCGAGTCAAGAACCTTTATCAATTGCATGTAGATGGCTACGCAGAAATGGCATGCAAGGTAGAAGGATTGGTGAGCCGGGATGATGGCGAGCTGTGGCATCGGAAATTGGGCCACCTTCACCATGGAGCCTTGAAGATACTGCAACATATTTCTACTGGGCTTCCTAAAGGCACTCTTGCACAGTCAGATCAGTGCAAGAGGTGTACTTTGGGAAAATTTGTGAAAGCCACCTTTCATGAGAAGGATAGTCGTGCCACGACGTCCTTGAGAGAATTCACATAGACGTGTGTGGACCTTTCTCAGTAGCTTTGACAGCAAAGCACAAGTACTATGTGATCTTTGTTGATGATTTCTCTCGAAAGTGATGGATCTTCTTCATGTAGAAGAAGAGCGAGACATACTTAAAGTTCTGTGAGTTCAAAGCAATGGTCAAGAAGGAATCGGGGAAGAAGGTGAAGGCTCTTAGGAGTGACAATGGTGGTGAATTCATCTATGGCGAGTTTAAGGACTTCTGCAGTGCAGAAGGGATTCGAAGAGAGCTCATAGCTCCCCATAACCCACAGCAGAACGGGGTTGCTAAGCGGAAGAACAGAACGATCGTGGGTGCTGCACGGGTGATGTTGCATGATCAGGGCCTACCCCTTCACTTGTGGGCAAAGTCATGCAATACTGCAGTATATGTGCAGAACCATTGTCCTCACAAGATACTTGGCATGAGTACACCTGAGGATGCTTATTCTAGTAAGAGGCCTGATATTTCCCATTTGAGGATTTTTTGGTTCTCCTATTTACATGCATGTGAAGAAGGATGCCAGGAAGAAGCTAGAGCCGACCGCAGAGGTTGGGATATTTGTGGGGTACACTAATACGCCCCACAACTATCGTGTGTATTTTCCAGACAGTCGCAAGATTGTTGTGCGACGGGATATCAAATTTCAGGAGGAGAAAGCCATGAAGTGTTCACTTGAGAGGGAGCCACACTTGCAAGCAGATGAGGAGCTATTAGTTCCTAAGGATGAGCTTCAGGATGTGGATCAGCCACAAGATGAAGTTCATGGAGTGGAAGAGATCACTCATGCAGCGCCAACCATCAGAGGGCGAAAGCGCACTGCAGAAGCTAAGCGACTGGCTCAAGATGCAGAGAAGGTTGTAGGACCACCTACAGCACAACGCAGACAGAGGCAGTCACCTGATCGATACACTAGATACATGGCTCTTGTGAAAAAATGTGTTGTGACTGAGCCATCCTCTTTCGAGGAAGTTATGGAGGATCCCACATAGGTAGATGCCATGGTGGAAGAGTATGATTCGATTGTCAGAAACAGTGCATGGGAGATTGTCCCAAGAGCGGAGGGGAAATCAGTGGTGGGTTCAAGATGGATCTACAAAGTGAAGCAGGTAGCTGATGGGAGTGTGGAGAAGTAAAAGGCAAGATTTTTTGCCCGAGGCTTCTCACATATAGAGGGGATCAATTATGAGGAGACCTTTGCACCTGTCGCAAGGCATTCTTCCATACGCATGATTCTTTCTCTCTCAGCGCAGATGGGGTGGCACATCCATCAGATGGATGTAAACACTGCGTTCCAATGGATTCATTGAGGAGGAGGTGTACATAGAGCAGCCCGAAGGTTTCAAGATCTTCAACAGTGAGTCGTATGTGTGCAGCTCAAGAGAGCGTTGTATGGGTTGAAACAAGCACCTCGTGCTTGGTACACATGGATAGACAATTATTTCACCGGACTTGGATTCTCCAAGAGTGAGGTAGATCCTAACCTATACCAGATTGTGGTGGAGGGTAAGTTGTTCATCATTGTACTTTATGTAGATGATTTGATTTTGACGGGAGATGAGCTGTTGATACTTTCATGCAAGGAGGATCTTGCTAGAGAGTCTGAGATGAAGGACTTGGGCTTCCTTCATTATTTCCTGGGATTTGAAATTTGGCAGCGCAGTGATGGACTATTTGTTTCTCAGGGTAAGTATGCCCAGGAGATACTGGGGAAGTTTAACAAACATGTATTGCTTTATCTCAAAGGCACATCAGGATATGGATTGTGGTACAGATAGGAGGATGAGGTGAAGTTATGTGGCTTCATGGATGCAGATTGGGCAGGAAGCCCAACGGACAAAAAGAGCACATCTCGAGGGTTCTTCAATATCGGGTCGACAACAGTTTCTTAGTATAGTAGGAAGCAGAGATCCGTGGCACTCAGTTCAGCAGAGGCTGAGTATATGGCAGCAAGTTTGGCTACATGCAAGGCTATATGGATGAGGAAGATCCTGGTCGGGTTGTTCTAGTCACACTTGGAGCCTACTGTGATTTATTGTGATAACCAGAGTTGCATTAAACTCTTGGCTAATCCAGTATTTCATGATAGATCCAAGCACATCGACATCAAGTACCATCATATCAAAGATTGTGTGCAGCGGAGAATCATGTTACTTTCATACATTCCCACGGAGGATCAGGATGCTGATATCTTGACGAAGGCACTCACTAGGAGCAAATTTGAATACCACAGAGGCAGGATAGGGGTTGCAGATAATCCATATCTTGTTGAGAGGGAGTGTTGAAAATGCAACAAGATGATGGAGCTTAGTGAAAATAAGTCGCCTTCACTAAGTGGGCCTGCAGGCTATTTTTGGCGCAAAGTCTATTTTTAGACTATGTCTATTTTACATATAGATCATGGTCTATGAGTTGCAGGATGCTATTTATGGATGATTGGTCATGTTTGTAAAAATATATGGACCTCTATTTTTAGACATATGGGCGGAGTCTATTTTTAGACTGTCAGTCAAAAAATAGAACAGTTGAATATTATTAGCTCTTAATAATATTTGGACTATAAACATTATCTTATCCTCTTGCAGCACTTCAGTTCGAGCTACGGATGTGGCACATGCAACTGCTAGAAGGAAATACACTTTTCTTATGGGTTAGTTGAGCTATTTCATGATGGAATTCAGTTAGAACTCAAGTGATTGAGTTTGGTGGAGTTGATTGAGGAGTTGATCGAGTTGTGTTCAATTTGACTTAGTTGAACTAGTTGTATTTAGTCTAACTGCCAAATACACTAGTGATGAGTGATTGGAATTATTTATTAATTAATTCACTAATTATTAACTCATAAATAAACTAAAGAATACATCATTTAACTCAGTGCTTGGACAGTTCAGTGGAGACAAGTGTTAGAGGTGGGTGAAAGGGTGAGACTACTATTAGTTGTGACTATAGCTGTGCATGAGATTTGCACAATCATTGATGGAGATTGCCAATGAGGATTGCGCAGTACAAGCCAAGGGAATTCGAACTTGGATATCATCTATTCTCAACATGGATTGCGTAGTAGAGGCAGGCAAACAGTGGAGGAGATTTGAACCCGTGACTTGTTCAGATCTGAGCTAGTTTGTGTGTAGCATGTGGAGATAGTACTGAGTACTTGTGAGGAGTATTGTACTATGTATTTTTACATGTTCTCTATCATTATAATACAGATAGTTGGGGGTTTTTAGTTGTATGCTTTACCCATTACATATTGTGTTGATATGCGTGATTGATGTTTCAATGTGCGCATGCGATTGTTTTTTTAATTCCGCAAATTGATGATCAATGGTAGAGGAGGTTATGTATTATGTTTGCATTCCAAAAATAGTGTATAATCGGGATAATCTATGTGAATAAGTGTTATATTGTTCAAATTTCTACATTTCCATGATAAAGAGGAAGACATCACATCAGAGGCTTGGGATGTTATGGAATCTGTCAGAGCCATTAAAGATGAAGAGTTATATTAGTTGCTCAGAGGATGAGCAACCCATTTAGCAGGGGGGTGATGATGAGCCCCAGAAATGGGTAACTATATGGGCTCATTCTACCTCTTATTTCTACTTAATCCACCATTCTCATTAGTTTGTTCCATGTTTTTGAATATATCTATGCTAATAGAGTGAATTGGGTTAGTCATTTTTCCATGTAGTCTAATGAGTGTTTTATGCATATTTTTTGGACAATTTTGGACAAAGATAAAGAATTTATGAGCAAATGGCAACCAAACTCAAGGAAAACAGGGAAGAGGACTTGTAGGGGGGTGTCTCATTCATTAATGACCTCTTTCTTCGAATCCTCCACCAACAACTCGGAGCACAAAGGCCCACATTGATGATTCCAAGGGGTAGCCGAGCAAGTCAAGTAGGACTGTTGTTTATCTTCAGTTCTAGGAAGCCAAGTTCCTTGATTTTAGGAGGACTGTTGGAAGTCCCCATTTGTATAAATAAGAAGGCTTCGAGCCTCAGTAGGTTAGCTAGTTCTTATTATATTTTCGCACTTTTGTGCAACACATTGGTTAGCTTGTTTTTGAGTTCTCTTTTAGAACAGTTTATGTGATGTAACTGCTATTTTTTGAATAAATAAAGATGACACAATTTTTGAGACAACACTGATCTCTTTCAGAGGACTAAAGCTCTTGGGTTAGAGCCCAACCCAAACTGCTCAACACCTCCTTTGTGTACTTATATGTTTTTTATTCTATTCATGAGTTAATTTATGTTGCATAGATTCATTTTACTTCATTAGATTAAGTTGGTTTTGATGGTTAACATAGTTGTTTTTGTTTCAAGTTTCTTAAGTAAGTTTTTGTAGTTACAAAAAAAGATTCAAAATGGCCAACATCAGGTCTTGATCTCCTTTCTCCCTTCCTGGGACTATGATTTGAGGTCAAGGCACTACTGCTGCCACCAAAAACACAGTTTTTTCTCTTCCATGTAACTCCTAGTGTGATAACTTGATTTGGAAAAGTTGATATTGGTTCAGATTCACTTTCTTAGATCATTTCATATTATTTTTCCATAGTTCTCCTGCATGATTTTCTATTCATGAGGTACTGTTCAACATTTTCTGTTTTTAGGTAAGAAATTAGGTTAAGCTAGACAAAACTCTGTTTTTAGTTCTTTCTTTGGTCAGCTTTGATAAGTAAGTGTGCATATCTCTTGCAGGAAATCTCTGCTCACCATCCCTCCATAGAATAGCTAGCACCAACCCACTTCTCATAGAATTCTTAGCTCACTCACAACCTTTTGCCAATCTGCCCTAATTTTTGCGTTTTCTTCCATAAAGTTGTTTTCTTTCCATTTGAACAAATCCAACCATCTCCTTCATCCATGATCTTCCTTGACAAGTTCTAGACCCTTCAACACCTTAATTCGGCCTTCATTTCCTCTTTCCCATCATTTTTCCACCTTCAAACCTCTGAAAATAGCTTTCGGCCTCCTCTTGTAGATCCTCCCCTAGAACCTCCTGTAGATCCCCTACAACCTCCTGTAGAGTTTCCTGTGATTGATTGTTCGAAGTCTGATCACAATGAAAGTATTCAGAAGGGTACTAGGGGCTTCTTAGGACCTCCTCACACCTTTCTTACCCTCTGCAAGCCAACTCCACCTTTCTTTTCCACCAAACCTCTACAAAGTCACAACCAATCAAATCACAAGCATAATAATCCCACATAAAAATACTCAAAAGTACAAAAATATGATTTCTTCTCATTTTCTTTAGAAGAAGCTTGAATAAATGTAATTCACCTTTTTAGTAGTAAATTTCACTCACTCCATTAGTTTCCATCTCTTTTCTTGCAAAAATAGGGTTAATGGGTAAACTAGGGTTTGATAGGGTTTGCATTTCATTTCAGTTTTCCTTCTCTTTCTACAAGTAGAATAGCCCTTGTAGAGTTAGCTTTCTTCCATCATAGTGAAAGCTTATTCTAAGAACTCATAGAATTTGGCTTAAGCTCCTAGAAAACTTGTGCCAACTAATCAAGTGACAGCCTGCAGTAAGAGATAGTACTTGTGCATACAACATCGTCACTTCCAAGTTTGTTACTAAATAACGGGTTGATAAAAACTAAAGAAGGAAGCCCCAGGAGTTGCAACATTATTGCTGCAATACTAGAGCCCACCAGGCAACTCAGTGGCCTCAGCGATCATAGACTCCGTTAGTGTGAGCTTGATATCCCCAATTTCGGCCTCCATTCCATCGAAGGAGCATGCGAATGTCTTGGTTACCTCTTTGTGTAAACCGCTAAACTTCTCAATGAACTGCAGCCATTGTCTTCTTTGCAACAACTCCCTAGTTTGTGGGTACTCTTCTAGGAATTGCTTCCTTGTTAGCTTTGTCTGAACAATTACCCTTATGCTGAAGGATGCTTTGCCTTGAATATTGGTTACCTTGACAGGAAAATGGAATTGGTGGGCTTTGGAGTGATGGTGAACAAATAGAGGAGTGTAGGAATAGGGAAGAATGGATGGATTATCATGAGGATTATGGAAATGGATTCGATTGTTGGGCGCATTCAAACTTATGATTTGGTAATTAAGTTGACAGATTTGGCACAAGGTCGTGATATGACTCCTAGAGTGGTGGGATATGATATTTCGTTAAATGACCATTACCCTTAGGTTATAAAGATTGCACTTTAGTACTGTATTTTCTTATACATATATGTCATATATCTTTCCCTATTGTTAAATTAAAGCAACACGTACCTTTAATTTTTTGTTGCTAACCTCATTTGTTGTCCTTTGATCTTTTGCAGGTGAATCGTTGTCAACTGTCCTTTAATCCAGATCACCAAACATTCTTGTAGTCTTTAAAATTATTAGGCTGCAGAAATACGTTTGGCTGTGGAAACTTGTCCAAGCTACAGAAAGTTGGACGAGCTACGGAAAGTTGTTGTTTCTGCAGCTTAAGAGAAAGAAAACTTTAGTATATGAGCTTTATTATATGTATTTTTTGGAAAGAAAATTTGAAGGGCCAATAAAATGGTTTTCACTTTAAATTTTCTGTATAAGCATGCCAACAATATTTTGGTTTTCATGTTTATACAATTACTTTTTATTTTTATTTTTAATATATATATATATATATATATATATATATATATATATATATTAAAAAAAAACAAAAAAACAAAAAAACAAAACAAACAAACAAACTGAATGAAAATTTCTAAGGTGGAAAAGAAGAAGAATTCTTCTTGACCATCTTCAGTTCTAAATTATCCTGAAATATTTTGACAAATTCCTCTCTTGTTAATGGTTTATGATAAAGCTTGAGTCAATGTCCATTTACTAATAGAGGAGTTCTTTCTTCATCAATAGTTTTGATTCTAACTGCACCATTATCAAAGATATTCTCAACCTCATAAGGTCCAAGCCAATGGGTTTGGAATTTCCCTTGAATATTTTTGAATTTTGAATCAAAGAGCAATTCCCAATCTCCCAGATGAAACTTCCTCTCTTTAATATACTTATCATGCCATCTTGACCTTTGTTATTGCACTAAGCTGGTCCTCTGAAAGTCTTCTCATTTGATCTCATCGAGCCCATTTAATTGTGTCATCCTTTGCTTCTAGGCTTCTAAGAAGTCAAGGTCTAACCGAATTATTGTATTATAGGTCTGGATCTAGAACTCTATTGGAAGTAAGACTTGCTTCCCATAAACAAGTTCATAGGGATATGTCTTGTAGTGTTCCTCCATGTAGTCCTATAGGCCCATAAGGCTTCTAGAAGTTTTTCCACCCAGTCTTTCATGTGTATATGTATAGTCTCTTTGTAAGGATAGCTTCAATCACTTTATTTGTGGACTCAACTTGTCCATTGGCTTGTAGATGATATGGAGTTGACTTCCGATGTTTTATCTTGTATTGGTCCACAAGCTTCTGCACTAGTCTGGATGTGAATTGTGTCCCTTGATCTATTACAATTTATCTTGGCACACCAAAGCGAGTAAAAATATCCTCAAAAGGAAATGAAACTATAGTATTTTCAATAGCAAAAGGAAGTGCTTTAGCTTCTACCCATTTAGTGACATAATCAGTACATACCAAAATATACTTATTTTGCTTTGAAGGTGGACTGATTGGTCCAACAAAATCTAGTGCCAATTTTTCAAATGGTTCAGTAAGTACCTATGGTTGCAATGACATCTCATTTGAAAGAGTAGGTTTTCCAATTCCTTAACAACTGTTGCATCTCTTAACATATTCCTTGGTGTCCCTGAAAATTGAAGGCCAATAATATCCTAAAAGCAATATTGTGTAAGCGGTTCTTCTGTTAGAAAAATGTCCTCCACATGGCTCATCGTGACAAACTTCTAGTATCTCTGGTATTTTGTCCTCCCGAGCACATCTTCTGATTATGAGGTCTGGTCCCGTATTATACAATTTTTCATTTATCCATGAGTAGAATGTGCTATTGTGGACTATTCTTCTTTTTTCTCTGGGGGTTAAATGAAATGGCATTTTTCCTATGGCAAAATAATTAGCAATATTTTCATACCAAGGTGATTTAGTAGATACTACAAAAAGATATTCATTAGGAAATTTATCTTCAATGGGTTGATCATTGTTTTCATTTTGTATTCTAGATAGAAAATCACCAATTTTGTTTTGTTTTCTTGACCTATCTAGAATGGTTATGTTAAATTCTTGTAAAAGTAGGACCCATCTGGTTATTCTTCCATTAGTGACCGGTTTATTCATTAAGTATCTAATGGTAGAATGGTCCATGTGGACAAAAGTTTCATATCCAGTTATATAATGTCTAAACTTATTAATGGCATGAATCACAGCTAGGAACTCCTTCTCGGTTATAGTATAATTTAACTCTGTAGGGGTTAAATTTTTACTAGTATAATAAATGGCATGAGTGAGATATTTTTTTCCCAAAACGGCTCCTAAAGCTGAATCTGAAGCATCTGTTGAGATATGGAAAGGTATTTCCAGTTATGTCCTTTTAAGATCGGTGCTTCAGAAATTATGTTTTTCAATGTTTCAAAGGCAACTTGACATTCGGTATCCCAACTAAATTCACAATCATTTGTAAGTAGTTTAAAGAGTGGAGATGCAATATTTGTGAAGTTTTCTATAAATCTTCTATAATATCCAATAAAATCAAGAAAACTTCTGATGTCCTTTTGACAACTTCGCACTGATAACTCGGAAATGACTTCTACCTTAGATGAGTCTACCTTAATTCCATCTCTATAAATATGGTGACCTACAACAATTCCTTCATTAAACATCATGAGACATTTTTCATGGCTTAATAAGAGGTTTGTTTCTTGAAATCTTATTAAAACTTTCTCCAGGTTCCCTAGTGCTTCTTTGAACGAATCCCCATAGGTTGTGAAATCATCCATGTATACCTCCACACAATCATGGATAAGGTCAAAGAAAATTCCAAGGACTGCCCTTTGGAATGTTGCAGGAGCATTACAAAACCCAAAGGGAAGTACTTGGTAAGCATAAGTTCCCCATGGACAAGTGAATGTGGTTTTATCCTGATCTTCAAGGGCCACTTGAATCTGGTTGTATCCACTCAACCCATCGAGGAAGGAAAAATATATTTTTCCTACTAGAGTGTCTAAGAACTGATCTATGAAAGGTAGGGGAAAGTGGTCTTTTAATGTTGCTTTATTCAATTCCCTATAATCGATGCATACTCTCCATTTTCCATTTTTTTTAGGGACGATTACCAGGGGTGAAACCAGCTAACTATCAGATATTGGATAAATGAAATTTACATTCAATAATTTCTGCAATTCTTCTTTAACAATTTCTTTTAGATTTGGGTTCATTCTTCGTTGAGGTTGTCTAACTGGTCTTACATTTTATTCAAAGTAGATATGATGTATGCAAGTTTTAGGATCAATTCCTCTCATGTCAGTATATTCCCATGCAAAAGAAGAAGAATGTTTCTGTAAAATTTCTATCAATTGTTTCTTTTGAATGTCTTCCAAGATTTCATTGATATTTAATGTCTTTCCTAGAAATATTTCTATAGAGGAATTCCTAAATTTCTCCATGGACAACAATGATACTTGTTTAGAGGAGAGATATTCATTTCAACTACGCTCATAATCATTATTTTTTAAAAGTTTGTCTTCCTCTTTTACTTTTTAAGTGACAAAAATAGGTTGGATGTCTTATCCATCTTCTATCCATTCTTCATTTTCTGTATCCATTGTTGTTCTTGCAAGGGGGTATAATGTAAATTTCTTTGTATAATTTCCATCTGAGATAAACATATCTCTTGACCTACAGCCGATGAAAGCATCTGCTATGGCTAACCAAGGTATTCATAGAATTAAGGGATGTCCTCCTAGATTGCTCTTGGGTGTTAAGACCATGAAATCAACAGGATATTCCCAAGAATCTAAGGATACGCAAAAATCCTTTAACACACCATCTGGTTTAATAATAGATCTATCTACTAATTGCAACAAATTTGGTGTGTATTGAATATTAGGAAGCCTAAGTGTATCCATCACTTGTTTACTCATTATGTTTATCGTTGCTCCTAGGTCAATCAGTGTGTTTGGTATTTCAGTTCCATTAATGTGAATTTTTACAATGGGGATTCCTAGGTCTATATACTTTTGGATTATCGTTTTTCCCATCATAATGTCTGCAATTTTTCTGACTAACTGAATTTTTTTTATATCTTTTCTTTTTCTGCTTGGTCATTGTGTACTTAATTCCTTAATTGTTTTTTCCAAAATTGGTATTTATTTTATGACTTGCAATAAACGAATCTTAATATAGACATTTCTCAATTCGTCCATCATATTATAATCAGGCAAGATAATTTGTTTCTCTACTCCTTCATCGATTTTTAATCTTTCTGGGAAAGGTGGCTTAACTGATATTAAAGGTTGTTCTATGATAGGAGTATTTATTGGAATTTCTTCTATTTTTCTAGTTTCTTTTTGTGGAAGAGAGGTCTCTCCTTCTTCTCACTGATTCATATATTTTTGAAGATCCGATTTTGTTTTCTAAATGACAACGGGAGGGTTTTTTGGTAATACCCCTCTAGACCTCAACTGAACATAGTTTAGGTCTAGTGGGGTTATTACATAAGTTTGAGGATTCTGACCCTCCATGTTTTATACTGGTTGTCGTAGTACTTTATTATTAGGATATGGAAGTGGTTGAGCGGGTAGTTGATTTTATTTTTGTGGAAATGGTAGGGAAAGTTGCCGATTTTGACTTTGTACTGGGACTTGTGGTAATTGATGTTGAGATTGCAACAAGATGATGGAGCTTAGTGAAAAGAGTCGCCTTCACTAAGTGGGCCCGCAGGCTATTTTTGGCGCAAGTCTATTTTTAGACTATGTCTATTTTTAGACATATGGATCATGTCTATGTTTATGGATGATTGATCAAGTTGGGAAAAATAGATGGACTTCTATTTTTGGTGAAAGTGTGAGTGATCACAGTGTGAGTGATCAAGTCTATTTTTAGACTGGTTGTCAAAAATAGAAAAGTCAAATATTATTATCTCACAATAATATTTGGACTATAAACTTAATCTTATTCTCTTGGAGCACTTCAGTTTGAGCTACGGAAGTGGCACATGCAGCTGTCAGAAGGAAATTCGTTTTTCTTATGAGTCAGTTGAGTTGTTGCATGCATGACTTCAGTTAGAACTCAAGTGAGTTGAGTTTAGTGGACTGGAGGTACAGTTGATGGAGTTGTGTTCAGTTTAACTTAGTTAAACTGGTTGTAGTTAGTCTAACTGCAGATAGACTAATGATGAGTTGTTAAACTAATTATTAACTCATAATACAACTAAAGAATACATCAGTTAACTCAGTTGCATGTCAGTGCATGTTCAGTTCAACATGGACAGGTGGTAGAGAATCAGATTGCTATCAGTTGTGACTATAGTTGTGCACCAGATCTTGCACAATCAAGGGATTGAGTATGCCAATGAGTTTGCTCACGTATTTGGCCAGCATTTTAGCCTTTGCTCACGTCCACAAAGAGTGAGTGACTATTTTGCAGGTGAAAATCGAGTTTGGGAAGCTATTCTCATGAGTTCTTGAGCAGGTATTGAGCAGTGGAGGCAGGCAAGCAGTGGAAGAGATTTGGAGATCAGATCTGAGCTGTATTGTGTGTAACAGAGGTGGAGATACTTGTGAGAAGTATTATGCTGTGCAATGTTACATGACTCAATCATTAATATACAGATAGTGTGGGGTTTTTAGCAAGATGCTTTCCCCGTGATACATACTGTGTTAATGTGTGAATGCTCTTGATGTTTTATTGTTATTGATGCTGCTATATTCTTGATCAACGTAGAGGAGATTATGTATTATACATGTTCCGCTTAAATTGTATGATCAGGATAATCTCTGTTGAATATGTGTTAAATTATTCAAAATTTCTACAATTGATTAGTTTGAGGAATTTGATTGGACAGGGTTAAGAATTGTGGTGGAATATAGGATGGTGAGTATTGTTGATATTGAGCATAGGCTCCATGAGGATTTTGCCATCCTTGATTCCAAGGTTGCGATTGTGGCAGAGCCCAAGATTGCCAAGCTGGATTCCAATTACTTTGTGAAGATTGGGCAAATTTTTGTGGTCTAAATCCTTGTGGTTGATTTGGTTGGGGGTTTTTCCATGGTATTTTAGCTAAAATGTAGAGAGGGTCTACTGGTTCTAAGACTCCTTCATCACTGAATACAGCCTTGAAACCTGGTAAGGATGGATATTCCTTTGTGTCATGATTATCCACACATATGACATAGGTTTATATGAATTTTGAGTCTAAGGGATATTATCTCAGAGCATGTTTCTTCCGACATTTGGGACAAAAGATAGATAATGCAACATTTTTGGAATTTTCCTTGTTCTATATTTTAAGGGTGTCTATTTTTTCACTTAAGCTCCCTAAAATATTTGTGTTAAAGGTATCAAGCAGGTTCCTTATTTCTGCCCTACTAACTGTTCAAGTTGCACACTTGTTTATTCTTGATAAGAGAGGGTCTCTGGGACTCTTTCCAACTCTTGCTTTTCCCCTTGAGATATGTACACACAAATCACAAATATCTGCAAATGGGATTTGGGAGATATCTCCTTTCCCTGTCAGGTTAAGTATATCGATCCATTCATCTTTAATAACTCTGAGTAAAATTTATTTTAAGGTTTCTTCATCCAAATTATCCATTTTTTCTCTTTTAACATTATAAACAAATCTTTCTACTAAGTCTTCAAGATTCTCATCTTCTTTCTGTGTCATCTTGAAGACTTCATCCTTAAGGTTGCTAGGCATACAATAGTCTCTACACTTTCCCAAGAAAGCCTCCTTCATCTGTGCCCATGTTGCTATAGAATGCACTCCCAAACTCATAAACCATTTTAATTCCAAGTCTTTTAATGTGGCAGGGAATAATTTCAACTTTTGAGCATTATGAAGATAGTCATATGATTTGCACAATACTTCAAATTCAAAGAGAAATGTCTCTAAATCCTCGTTTCTTTTCCCATGGAAATTAGGAAGAATCGAGGGTGATATATTTCTCATTGTGAGGGTTGTATCCTCATCAAGGATAGGGAATCCTGAAAGATCTTGATTCCCCTTGCCTATACCCCCTCCTCTACCTCTACCTCTACCTCCAATCCTATCGTCTTCACCATGGACATTATGTACTTCTCCTTCTTTTTCAGCCATGATAGATTCTTCGGAAATAAGATAGTTTTCTTTTAATATTTTTGATTCCTCTATCAATGGTTGTTCAGAATAAGTTTCCAATCCCTGCTCTTCATTGGGAAATTTAGATTCTTCTCCCTCAAGCTGTTCACTAGTGGAGGACAGAAAGATTACTCATGTGGTTGGGGATGTAGGATTTTCTTCAAGTACAGCCTCAGTAGAGGAAGTAGGTGAAGCTTTGGATTGAATTTCTAATCTTGAGACTTCAAGAAGTCTTTGTCGTCCCCTAAATGGAATTTGGGTTTGAGTAGGTGGTGTCGAATCTCGAAATCGTGGTGGAGTGAGTGGATTTGTGGGAATTAAACTTATTCCTCATCCTACAAATCTACCTCTAGAGTCTCTATCCCTATGCATGTCATGTTTTTAAATTAATGATGGTTTTGTTTGTTGTTGTTTTTTCTTATGGCTTCTCATTATACTTCCCCATCAACAATGCCAAAATGTTTGGTCAATTCAATGTCCTTGAATTGGAAATCATAAATTGTCAACCAAGGTGCGCAGACTGATGAAGTATAGGTGCACAATATGTGCTTAGAAGCTATCTTAGTATGTCGTTATGTATTTTTCACAGTCCAATCCGACGGTGGAGGTGATGTTGTTAGTTGAACTAATGTTGTCATTCTTAAGGATAAGTTTCCTAGGAATCAATCGTTGTTCAATCAGTTTGTGGATGATGTGAGGGTGGTTTTACTTATGTTAAGTTGTTTGGAGTTTGATTTTAAACCTCTTGCTACAACTACTAATCTTCTAACTGTAAAATAGAATCTTACTCTAGCATCTATGAAGGAATTACTTTTGAACTCAATTGTTTTAGGAGAAGTCTTCTCACTTGTTCAATTTCTGTTCAAGCACTGTAATCCAAGAAACATTTCTGAATTGAACTCACTCAATTATGCTAGATAATAAGAAAAGAAAATAATTGTGTAATACCAGGTATAAAGCAAAGTAAATAGCAGTCTAATATAGGTATAAAGCAAAGTAGAATTCTTATGTAGGTAGCGATTTGAAATCATTATACAGCATATTCACACAAAACAGAGTAATTGAATAATTGAAAGAAATCAGATTACATTCGATCAAAACATGACACTGATTGCAGGGGCCCTCCACATACCAATTTAGAGCTTTAAACCAGTACAATATTTGCACACATAAACCAAATTCATTCACACGGAAATCATAAATTGTTCAGAAAACATTTCATACAGTGCGCACCCAGAAACTAGTGCTGCCATTGAATTTATAACATGTCTTTTGCATAACTGTATGATAATTCTAAGCCTAATATCTCTTAACCTTGTCTAATATTATATCGTGAAACCATCATTTTTCTATTTCGAAAGAAAAACAATAAGGTTTCAGCTTATCTCAGCTCTGTGCTGCATTAATTTGGCGGTTAACTTGGGGTTTGACCACAATCCCCTGTGCCACCTTTGGAAAATGGTTTCAAGTGAATAGGAAGGTATTCATGAGGGAATCACCTTCTATCCATCTGCACCTTTCATTACTGAATTGGAGCTCTGAAACCTCGCGAACAATGAAGGCATCTACGAAATCCTGGACTAGCTGCGGAAACATGTCAATTCGGTAGCTAATTGCACTTTAATTAAAACAATAGGGTATTGCACTGAATATGAACAAGAAAACATACTAATGCATGCCTTCATCAAAACCCTGGAGTTACGACTTTATTAAGTGGTGCATATATATGAAAAAGAGAGGATTATTGGGCAAAAAGGATGTCATGGTAGGGCAATCTTCAGACTCTACAGTATTAGTGCCACATGCATGTTTTTGTGTCGAATAATTTTGAAGGCCATTCATGCCGTCAATAACATAAATGCGTGGAAGACTCTAATGCAATGAAATTTTTTTAGATTTGTGTTTGATGTTGGTAAATTGAATGTTAGTATGCATTGAGTTCATTTTTTTTTATCACTGTGGCCTAGTGTGTTTAATTGCCTTGAAGTTTTTTATGATCGAATGGAATATCACATATATTATGGTTGGTGCATTATTAGTGTCCATGTTGCAAATATGTTTTGAAGACCATAAACCATGAGTGCTAAGAGAGAGGTATATGTATTTCATATGTGGGTTGGCCCTTTTATATATGGGTTCATTTTTTGATATAATACATAGAGTGGGATGGCATATATTGTGAAGACCGTGTTTCATATGTGATGAACATACCATATATATGTATAGGTACATAGGTATGGTATGACATAAAAGTTTGGAATAGCATGAAAGTTTGGTATGATATGTGAGTATGGTATGTGGAATATAAAATTTGTTGGTTGAACTGGTATATGTGCATTAAGCTCTTTTTCTTAGGCTGTACGTTATATGGTGTGAAAGTGAGTATGGTATATGGTGTATTTATTTTGAAGAACATGTATGGTATGTGATGATATACATATGGTTCAGTGCGTGGCTTGATATATATGTGATTTTATTTGATAATATTTTTGAAGACATAGTTGTATACCAATGAATTTTATTGCAAAGAAATCAGTTTTTGTTGCAAGTATTGTGATTATTTTGGGCCCAATTCAGAACTTTTATGATGTATTCATTCATCTGAAGGATTATATGACTCACACTTTGAGCTTGAAGTTGTCTAATTAATGATCAAGTTGTTTAATTTAGAATTGAAGGATGGTGATGCCATTGCCTTAGCCTTTGAAATAAGAGCCATTATTGTTATAGACATTTTTGTGCCTTACAGCTCTAAGCATGAAATGTCCATAAACCAAGGGCTCCTAATTCCTTAAAAGTGTTGTTATAACTCCTAAAGGAACAAGGTCAACAAATTACAGCTTCTCCCAGAAGTTCTCCACCAGAAACCGCTCAGAATCAGTCAAATCAGGATCATTTCAGCTGCTCCACTAGCTAGCTGTGTTACAAAGCACCCAAATACACTAGCTAGGTGTGTTGCAACGCACTTAAATGCACTACCAAGGTGCGTTGAGTGGGAAATGACAAGTGGCAGAGTCATTCCACGAGGTGGAGAGATAATGGAAGCTTCCAGAATCTTCTCCAATGACACTTGCCTCACTGAATTCGACCAAGGATGAGTAAGAGGCTCTCAGTCTCCAAGTGGAAGCAAGAACTGACAGAGAGAAGACACTAGTCAAATCATAAGCTGACTCATCCTCCTTGCATACATCTATATATGGATCCCTCATCCAAGAGATCCAGAGTCTGGAATATTGTACATTGCAAAGAATTGCTGTTGGTTTTGAGATTGATATCAGAGTATTCGGTGATTTATGCTTTGTTGGAGGTGAAGAGGGGTTTCTCTGCTGGGAGGTTGATGCTGGATCAGGAATCATTGGTTGTAACTCCTCCTGGATCTTCTTTTTATATCAATAAAACTATTTGAGTTTCTCCTACATGCTTGTGTATCATTGATGTTTGTTACATTTGTATGTTTAGCTTAAATCTGATCCTAAGATTTTTATGAGTATGAACCCATGTCTTTGTATAGTTTCTTTCTTCTGTGATCTTGCAGGTACTTGGTGAAGCTGGGCAAGTAAGGGAGCAGGTAGCTAGAAGCTGTCAAAGAGGAGAGAGATTGGATCAAAGGACTAGCGCAAGACACCGGTTGGTTCATCCTATTTCTCTTTGTTTATAGTTCATAAAGAAGAATACAAAAGTAGTTTTCTCTGTTTGTTTCTAAGGTCACTGTCACACCTTAGTGGGATAGGGTCGTTCTGAATAGACACTTTTCCCGTTAACAAAATGGCGACTCTGCTGGGGACGATCGTCTAGTTAGTTTGTTTGTGTTTCTCTGGTTGTTTATTTCATAAACTTAGAAGTAGAAAATCGAACTGCATTTGCCATTGACAAATGCAAAGTAGACATCTGTTGCTTCAATCCATTCACTAGATCTTTTTATGATTTGAACAACTGTTTCACAAATGATCTGATTGCCCTTGTGATAGCTCTTAGACCTCCTTTAAATCTACCCTTTGATTGTGCATTACTGATTGCTTTTACTCGGCCAAAAACCATAGATTAAACTGCAAACCGTGACCCAGAACCCGGATAGAATTCTCGTTTCTGCCCTAGCGCAGGTACTGTGAAGAGTTCCTGCATTTCAGCACAGTTCCAGAGAGGGAAACCTGCGTTGCAATCTAGTTTCTCTGTGTAGCAGGTGCGTTGATCAGCCTGGCCTTGTGCAGCTGAGGTTCTTTGCTCAATTTTTTCAGTTTTGCCTCTGATTTTTGTAGCCTGTGATCAGTGTGTTTGTCTGTTTAAAAACCCCTTTTCTTTGTTGATATTCCGCCTCAGTTGTATAAAATAAACTGTAGATGTTTTTGTGTGTTTGTTACCTCATTTACAGTTTTCCATTGCAAAAGTAGAATAGTCATATTGTCGTCCTTTGATTTAGATCTGTCGCAAGTGTCGATTTTGATCATAGGAGAAATTTTATTTGCTGTTGACAGTCAATTATGCTTTTACTTTTGCCTTTGGCCTGAATTTGTGAATTTCTAGTGTCGAAACAAGTGTTTATTTCAAAATCATAAAGTGTCGTAATCGTCTCTACCTTTTGATTTCGAAAAGAAGCTTGTTTGTGTTTTTCACTTGAAAGCGAATTCATATTTGTACAACAACTTTCTTTTTAGGCATCAATATTAAGAAAGTGAAAAAATAAAACACATGCATGTGCATTTGCATATTGACATTCTTTTTGGCTTGATTTAGGAAAAGTGCATTTACAGTGTGCTCTTTGCTCTTTGCGAAAATATTGTGTCTTTCTTTTCCCTTGTAGCTAGGATTTTCATTGCTGAAAAGAAATAAAAGTTTGTTTATCATCTTTAGATTGCATTTTAGGAATTACATCTACATCTCGTGGTGATCCCAAAAGGAAAACTTCATAAGAAAGATCAACTTAAAATAAATTCAATGAACTTAACAACGCTTTGTAACTTAACGCACAACATTTAGAGGTCTAGGCTAGAGACGTATTCCGGCATCGTAAAGCCTGGTAACTGTTGTCCTCACTGATGGTTGGGTGATTCCTCCACTTTGAGATGATAAGTTCCAGTACGGACTTGTGCTCCCACGTACCGTCGAGTATATATTGGGAGACCCCTATAGGCTTAAAACCTTTTATCCATAGAAAGCCATGTCGGTCGCCCTACTGATCGCAATGCACTGAACACAACATTCGGGAAGATTGACTGTCGTACCGTAAAAAGTATTCTGCAGTTTTGCGATTGGTTTGGTACTCCCTCTACCTAGACCTCCAGAGCAGTCCCTTTCGTTCCTTTTTAGACTCCTTAATGGAAAAGGTCCATCTGAGCACTTGTCACTTCAGGCTCATTAAAAATCGAAGGAGACTAGAGTCATCTTTTGTTTTTTCTCAACTCTTTAAAATTGAAAAAACAAGTTGTGTCAAAGCGTGTTAAAATTTATTTTAAACGGAATATTCATACCCTTTTCCTACGTTGATCTTTGGGTTGAGAAAATGGAGCCTACCAACCAAGGAATTCCCCTTGGTGGAAATCCTAGTCCCTTCTCCTCTTGGGGAAATGTTGGTGCGCCCCATATGGCCACATTGTCGCTTCTAGGACTGACAATTGGCTTTCCAGTATGCCTCTTCTCAACCAATGTCGTTCAGAACACCACTGTTCTTGAACAATCGAATCAGCAATTAGACGAGTCTAGAGTTACCCACCAGCCTTCTACTTCCTCTAATTCTCCCTCTCCTCCTTCCTCTTCGCTTGATGGAACTGGTAAAGCTAAAAGCCAAGTTCCTAAGGAGAAGAAGGGAAAGAAGAAGAAAGAGAAAAAGAAGAAGGAGCCAAAGGCGGATGGGGGAAAACTAGTGTCGTCTAACGAAAATCCACACACAGCACCGACCAGGCCTAAATCGCCATGTGTCATTTGCATAGGAGACCACTTTCACATATATTGTCCTTGCATCCCCCGGATACTAAGGGACTGGTCTCCTCGTTTGCACAATCCGGTGTCATCAACCTCTGGAGATCATGTTGAAAGCACATCGTCAACTAGTGAAAGTGAAGCCCCAGGACAAAGAGGGAAAGCTAGATTTCCTTGTAAATTGTGCAAAGGCGACCATGCCCTCCACCGTTGTCCCTTCGTAGACGAGGCTAAAAGAGTTTTGGATGATCGTCTGGTTTCACCGTTACGACTTCCTCCTGGATATAAAAAACTCTTGCCGAGTCCATCACTAGTTGAGAATCCAGCTGGCCCGCTCAGGTGGTCGGCTGAAGCGCCTATCATTGAAGATAAACCAACTGAATCCATACCAGACGAAAGTCAAAAGGTCGAGGCGGCAGTCGACCTGGTCTTGCCTTCAGAGGTTTTATCTTCAGATGATACAGTCACTGAAGAGAACAAGGATGACACCATCAAAATTCTCTTCATCAACACAGACTTCGACGAACATGGGGGCAGTCTACCCATTCCTTTACCATAGGAAGGAAGTTCGTCAGAGCCATACCCGGCCGTCTACTCGGTCCCACCTCCAAGCAACCTAGTTGTCTCCTTCGACTGGAATCAACTAGGTAGACCCCGCCTACCAGCAAGCATACCATTCCGAATTATCGTTCAAATATATAGAATGGTCATGGCTGGTACCATCATAGATGAGGGGGCTTCTGTGAGTATCCTTTCCTCTATTGCTTGGAAAGTGCTTGGTTCGCCATCGCTTTTGCCTGAGATGAGAAATCTAACAGGCTTTGATAAAGGAACCAGTCGACCTTTAGGGATCCTTCCCGATGTGCCCATAACATTGAGAAGGAAGACAGTTTGCATGAACGTCATGGTAGTTCAAGGACCCTTGGATTATAACCTACTCCTTGGATGAGACTATATTTATTGCATGGGAGCCATCGTCTCCTCACTCTTTAGAGTAATGTGTTTTCTGCATGAAGGAAGAGTGGTCAAGCTCGTGGACCAGCTTTCATTTCCTGGATCACGCATAGCAAATAGTCATATACCGTCCCTAAATGGTCTCTTCACGCAAGAAATGTCTCAATCCCCAGTCCATCCTCCCGATGAGTGCGATTAATTTGGAGGGATATGACTGAAACCCAGGGGGCATGCGTCCTGGTCTGCTTCGGCAGGAAAACTTCGGGTATAGGGTAGGTTTCCGCGGGAGAATATGACTAGTCTATACCCCGTCCGTCGATGGAAGAGGGGTTAGTCTAGAATAAGATTCTCTTGTCAAAGTTATGTGAGTTGGCAGACGGAGTCACTCGCCTTTTTTTATCTCGGTAGACATCGCCGAAGAAGTGTTTTGTTTGCACCGCAAATAGAGCAATCTTTGGGTAACCTGTAAGAGGTAGGCCTCTCCCGATAGAATAAATGTTTTGTCTGCAAATTGAGGGGTAACCTTGAAACCATATTTTATACATGGGGGCATGCAAACCTTTTGGAGTGCAAGCGAAGGGCGACTATTTATTTTTAAAATTTTTAGGTCCTCCCTTTAAACCCGTAGGCTAACCCTTTAAACTCGTAGGATTAGTCGTCACCTAACTTGCATAAAGAAAGGATGTGGGGCAAAAATCTAAAATTTGTCGTTTTTACATGAGACATTCTTATCATATGACTGGATTAATCGAGCAGTTTTAGCGCATAGTTCAAGCTCGTTAAAAAATAAACATAAGACTGAGCAAGTGTTTCAATCCGCGTTTAAGCTCGTTAAAAAATGAACTATTCCCCGGTAAATAACCGCCGTGAATGAATCATTTCAGCCATTAAAGCCTTGGTCGTGTTTGCACCGTCACCTCCACTTTTTCATTGGCCGATCATTCACCTCCATTTGATTGTTTACCCATTTTGAGGAACAGCTACGAAGAGTGATTTCACTAGCCATCCTTGTGACACTGCCGTGATTGGAAAATTCCAACCCTTACCTGGAATCAACTGCTACCCATTTTATCACTCGTTCCTCAAAAGACGAGTCTTATTTAAGCTCTTTTCAACTGACTTGTAAAATATGAAAAGATTGCCGATTTTTGGCCTTCCAGCTCGTTAAAGCGACCGGAAGTGCTATCCCTCCTCTAGATTTTAATCTTTTTGGACCTGAGGGATTATTGCACAAAAAGATCGAGCGCTTGTTTTGTTTGGCTCGTTAAAACTATCGAAAAATCATCCCTTCTGTATTATTTTATACTTTTTCGGACCTAAGGGATTAGATGACGAAAAAGGAATTCCGGAGTTATCTTTACGTACCTTTTCAGACTCTCTAAAAATGAAAAGGACCGAGTTATCTTTGTCATTAGACTCGTTAAAAAGATTAAATAGCGACAAACTTGTCTTTAGGCGAGAACGAGTTTCACTATCGCTAGGCTCGTTAAAACATAGCGATGGGTTTGCCCGAAGGGAAAATTATAGAACAAGCATATGTTATCCTCCTCAAGCTTGACAAAAATAAAGGGGTACTGGTCAGCAATGACTGGGGAAAAATTGGGAAGAAAACTCAAAGAAACTTTGTTGGTAGCAAGTCGCTCTTTAACATGACACTTCCACTCTGTGCCTGAGTCGGGTTGGGTTGTTTCATTCACCGGTCACATCACCATGGTCACGCCATACCATCCACATTTGGGGTAAATGCTACCAATCCATCACATAAGTGTTGCTGACATGTTCAAGAGAAGTCATCGAGAGAAGTCACCTGTGTCCCATCCACTACCATACATTATACTGCATTCCTTCATGACCGCCATCCTGAACCATATATCATCAGATCATTTTCACCTCCATCAAAATCATTTGCTTCGTTCCGTGTCATTGATGTGGGATTCATTAAGGCCCTCCTTTGACGGATCGCTTCTTGTCGACATCAACTCATTATCCAAGAAGTTGATCTAGGAACACCCCATTCAGTACTTTGAAGCTTGCATGCCTCAATGGCAAGTTTCTCACTTCCGGCGACAGGTATACATCAATGACCTTCGACCGAAAGATTTTGCGTGGTGTTCGCCACCAAGTCCTTTATTCACACCACGTGAATTGTACTGTAGTAACTTGAGGGTCATTATCATTATCGGTGATTCCTCTCGTGCTTGTTAACAGTTTACATCATTGACTGGTAATCGAGCGATGTCCTTCCATGTTCGACTTCAAAACATTTCTCACATGGATCGACTTGTACTTCGAGTGAAGATCGGACGAGATTGAAGACCCCCGATCTAGTTTCATCCATCCGGGCTGCGATATATATTCAGGAAAATAAAAACATTGAAATGTACAGCATTGCAGCACAGATAATCATCCTACCAAAAGGATGATGACTCTATCAGAATCATCAGTCTACCATCAGATGATTGTCTGTCCTATGTACATGAAAATGAATTTATAAAGCTGAGCATGGGAATGCCCGCCTCAGCTAGATCATGAAAGCAGTATGAAGATAATGTATTGTATTGTATCTTATTACAGGTCTCCTCCCAACATTGAAAGAACTTCGGATCCTCCTAATAAAGCATTTCACCCAATAAACGGCCTCATACTTTAGGGGGCAACTGTTATAGACATTTTTGTGCCTTACAGCTCTAAGCATGAAATGTCCATAAACCAAGGGCTCCTAAGTCCTTAAAAGTGTTGTTCTAACTCCTAAAGGAACAAGGTCAACAAATTACAGCTTCTCCCAGAAGTTCTCCACCAGAAACCGCTCAGAATCAGTCAAATCAGGATCATTTCAGCTGCTCCACTAGCTAGCTGCGTTGCAAAGCACCCAAATACACTAGCTAGGTGTGTTGCAATGCACTTAAATGCACTACCAGGGTGCGTTGAGTGGGAAATGACAAGTGGCAGAGTCATTCCACGACATGGAGAGATAATGGAAGCTTCCAGAATCTTCTCCAATGACACTTGCCTCACTGAATTCGACCAAGGATGAGTAAGAGGCTCTTAGTCTCCAAGTGGAAGCAAGAACTGACAGAGAGAAGACATTAGTCAAATCATAAGCTGACTCATCCTCCTTGCATACATCTATATATGGATCCCTCATCCAAGAGATCCAGAGTCTGGAGTATTGTACATTGCAAAGAATTGCTGTTGGTTTTGAGATTGATATCAGAGTATTCGGTGATTTATGCTCTGTTGGAGGTGAAGAGGGGTTTCTCTGCTGGGAGGTTGATGCTGGATCAGGAATCATTGGTTGTAACTCCTCCTGGATCTTCTTGTTATATCAATAAAACTATTTGAGTTTCTCCTACATGCTTGTGTATCATTGATGTTTGTTACATTTGTATGTTTAGCTTAAATCTGATCCTAAGCTTTTTATGAGTATGAACCCATGTCTTTGTATAGTTTCCTTCTTCTATGATCTTGCAGGTACTTGGTGAAGTTGGGAAAGTAAGGGAGCAGGTAGCTAGAAGCTGTCAAAGAGGAGAGAGATTGGATCAAAGGACTAGCGCAAGACACCGGTTGGTTCATCCTATTTCTCTTTGTTTATAGTTCATAAAGAAGAATACAAAAGTAGTTTTCTCTGTTTGTTTCTAAGGTCACTGTCACACCTTAGTGGGATAGGGTTGTTCTGAATAGACACTTTTCCCGTTAACAATTATGCATGATATAGAAGCCACTAGTGTTAAAATGGATGTTCCTCTCATGAATTTTGTCAAGATATTGTATCCCACTTATTCTCATTATCTTGAGTCATTACAAAAGCTAGTGGCAAGCTTAAGGAGATTTCCTTTGAATCTCTTGTGGAGAAGTTTGCTGAAAGAGAGAAAGTTTTTGGGCTGAAGAGGACGTGGAAGGAAGAATAATAGAAGCAAGGGGGTCAAACACTACCAAGTATAAAATCTTGATCTTCATTGCATACAATGCAATAGAAATGGACTTGCAATATTGGAGTAACTTGAGACTTATTTAATGCTTCACTTGCTTCATGGAAAGATGCATGGTTGCTTGATTTATGAGAAACTTGCCACGTGACTTTTAGAAGAGATTTCTTTGGAGAATTATTTGACAGTGTTAATAGAGCAGTCTACTTTGTAGATAAGTTAAAACCCAAGCTATCAAGGCTTGGCACCACTAGCCTCAAATTGCCTGGTCTCCCAAACTTTCTTCTACATGAAGTTCTCTACCTCCCAGTGTTGCAGAGAAACTTTTTTATCTTTGGGTCACATCTTCCAGCAAGGACGCTCCATACAGAGGTTTGTTGGCAAGGTTGAGGTCAGAAAAGCATCAGAGAACTCACTAGTCATGACTGAGATATAAGAAGAAAGACTTCTAAATCTACAAGGAGCCTCTACTCGTGCACAAACTTTTGCATACAGTTCTCAATTTGATGAAGGTACACTACCATCCAGTGTCTTATGCCATGCTATATTTGGACATATAAACTATGTCAATCTTTGTTTATTGAAAAGAAATGGTGTTACTGGTTTGCCTACCATTCCTAGAATACTTAAGCAGTGTGATGCTTGTATCTTAGGGAAGCACAACAATCCGTCTTTTCATGATTCTCATTCTAGCGCACATAGAAATCTTGAACTCATTCATTTTGATTTGTGTGGCCCTATGCCTGTTCCTTTTCCAAATGGTAATAAATACATGATGACATTTATTAATGACTACACGAGAATGTGTTGGGAATATCAATTGAAGAACAAATTTGAAGCTTTTGAAACTTTCAAGAACTTTCATGCATGCATTGAAAATGATACACAATTTCATATTGGCTCTATTCATACTGATAATGGAAAATAATATACTTCAAATGAATTTGAAAATTATCCTCGCCATCGTGGGATCAAACATAAAACCACTGTGCCTTATAATCCTCAACAAAATGGTGTAGCTGAAAGAATGAACATGACAATCTTAAATATGGTACGTTTAATGATGTTTTAAAACAATATAAAGTTGATGCAGTTCTACGTGTTGTGTAAATTAAGGATAGGTGTCCATCTCATGCTCTAAAAAACAAGCCTCCCTATGAAATGTGGTATAGTCACATTCCTTTGGTGAGGCATCTTAGGGTGTTTGGATCCACCTATTATGCCTTAATACCTAAGGAACAGAGAAACAAACTAGGTGCAAGGAGTCAAAAATGTATCTTATTGGGATATTCAGACTTTACAGTCAATTCGATTCCCATGTACATCCATGCTATCCATTCCATTATCTAAAAAAATTCCCAAAACTTCTTCAATCCCCGACAGTCTTCACAAATCAGATCTGCATTCCCTTACATGGATCTGCATTTCACCGAACACAAACTTCCGAAAATAATTGTCTGCAACTTCTAAAACTGAACACTTTATTTCCTTTTCAAGGACCACCTCCCTGTGAATTCTCCAACGCCCTACAAACTCTCTCACCAAGGCCTCACCTTGTTTTTCCCTTAAAGCTGGAAAAACGCTTGAATTGAAGTAAATTCTTTGCTTCAGAGAGTTAATTCTTTATGCACCTCGAAAAGAAAGAGAATGTTGAATCGAATAAACAAGCATGTAATCGTCCATGGAATAGAATTTTCTGTTTTCGAGACTTCGAATTCCTTCCTCCAAGCTGCTTATTAACTTTTGGATATTTGTTTAACCTGCATTGTTCTTTTGTTTTTAAATAGCAATGTTTAATTTTTTAATAAATATTTTAATATTATATATGAAATTTATGGTTTACTCTTTAGTATATTGTCAATGTATATTGTTAATGTAAAGTTTTAACCTATAATTCTCATTCATTAACCGTGTACACTTAACCCTTTACCCTTAACCTTATATCAATAACCCTTAGTCTCAAATCATCATCCCTTAATTTTGTACACTTATCTCTTAGTCCCTTAACTTTAGACCTTAGCTCCTCAACCATAGATCCATAACCTTAAACCCTTAGCTTTAATCTTTTATGGCTTATACCTTTATCCATTAAACATTGACTATGTACCCTTAGCTATTAATAACACATATTATTTCAACTTTAAATCCTTAAACATCAACCCTTAACTCCATGCCTCATATTATTAATAATTAAATCCTTAACCCTTATTTTCTAATTTGATTGCTTGTAATGTTAAATATTTATTGTTAATCATTAACCTGTAGTTGTGCCTTATTACTTACCCTCCAAAAGTGTAAAATTTTTTGTTGTGAGTAATTAACCCTTATCCTTGGTTTGATAGCTTTATTTTTTAATCTTTAATCCTTAATTCTATTTCTAAACCTTATCTCTTAGCCCATAACTACAAACCTAAAAAAAAAAAAATGCCTATACATTCCCCTTAACCAACAACCTTTTGAACCTCAATCCTTAGGCATAAACCCCTAACCCTTAATCTCTAACCATTATCCTTTTACTTTAGCTTTTAATCACTAAATCATATTTTTAATCCTTTAACCTTTACTCTTGACCTTAGTCATTATCCCATATGAATCCTTTACCCTTATCCATTAATCCTAAAATCTTACATCTTGGCCCTTAACCCTAGCTCTTAATTGTCCTTATGGCTCAAGACTTATGGATTTATATTTAATAAGTCTTAGTTCTTAATAATTTCAACTCTTACAACACCATTAGAATTATCCACTCTTTTCCTTTAATCCATTAACCTTTAAATCCTACATCTTGGTTCTTAACTCTTCTTATGGCCTTGTATTGAATAGGTCTTAATGCTTAATAATTTCAATTCTTTCAATCTCATTGGAATATATCATGATTGGGATTTTGTCCAACATTAATACTTTTATTTGTGTCTTATTAGTAGAGCCACATGCACAACAATTCTAAGACAAAGGTGGTGGAGGGTTGATGGAGGTTTAATGTCTTGGTTTGATGGTTTGTTTGAGGGTTTATTCCGTGTAATTTCTTTTCAAGAAAATGTTTAAGAGGTAATGCGTATCCCTAAGGGCTTGACAAAAACCCTAAGCTAGCAAATTCAAGGAAAGTCATAACATTATTCTCTTGCATTTTTATCTCTACATAACAAATAACTTCAAACTAAAACATAATGTAAGAAATGATAACATGTCATTTCTAATAAATATTCTACAAATATATTGGAAAACATAGGAATATATTGGAACACAAAGTATGCAAACTTGTCAAATCCTTGTATGGCCTCAAACAAGCACTGTAAGCCTAGTACGAGAATTGGCTAAGCATCTTCTGAAACTAAATTTCAAACACTATGATCTTGATGATGCAACTTTGTTTGTCAAGAAAGTTGGAAAAACAATTGTATATCTTGTGGTGTATGTAGATGATATTTTGATGACAAGGAAAAATGATAATTACATTGCATCAATAAAGTAACCCAACATCTGAAGTTTATAATCCTCTCTCAAAAGAAGTACATTAGAGATTTGTTGAATAAATTTGGCATGGTTGAGTGCAATCCTTTGACTACTCCAATGGAAAAAAATTTAAATCTTACATTCACTAAATGAAAAGAATTTGAGGATTTAACAAAATACAAACAACTCATAGGAAGTCTCAACTATCAACTACTATCAAACCAAACATTTCATTTTCTATTGGAATCCTCTCCTGGTTTATGAAAAAGTCTTGTGAGGGTCATTGGTTTGCTGCACAAAGAGTTATAAAGTACTTGAAAGGAACTAAAGACTTTGGACTCAAGTATACATAGGTGGATGACTTCAACTTGATTGGATACCCTAATTCAAATTTTGATGGAGATAAAGAATCTGAAGTATCTACTTAAGGTTATGTTATGAGTCCTAGATCAAGAGCCATCTCTTGGAGGTCACACAATAGTCAGTTCTAGCAGATTCCACAACTGAGGCTGAATATGTGGCAGCTGCAGAAGAAATGAAGGAAATTGTGTGGCTCACGAAAATTATGGAAGATTCATAGGAGAAACAAGTTCATTCAACTCCTCTTCTGATTTACAACACTTCTATAATAAAGTTGGCCAAGACCCCAAATTTCTATGATCAAACTAAGAAGATCAATACAAAATATCATTTGATTCGACATCATGTTGAGGCCAAGCTTATTCACCTTTGCCATTGTTCCACAAACAAATAGATTGCAGACACCTTCACCAAAACGCTTGGAAGAGAAAAGTTTGAAAGATTTAGAATGACACTTGAACTCACCAACATCCCTTCTGATTAAGGGGGAATGTTGACACCTAATCCTAAGGGATTGGGAAATTAATGTAAATATTGTAAATAAAAAAACGAAGAAGATGAAGAGACATTGGAAGATGAATCCCAATAATCTCCAAGAATATGAAGAAGATGAAGATGATCCCAACAAGATGAAGATGTTCCCAAGAAGATAATCCCAAGAATATGAAGATGAAGAGACAGGTTTCATAGATGAAGTTGTCAAGCAATTGGATTTTAATGCATCTATATCAACATTTATGAATTCCCCATGTTTATTGTTCACTACTCCAAGTGAAACATTAGGTTTTTGCACCTTATTGCTTCTGAGGTGTTTGGTAGGTAGTTTTTCCTCATTTTCAATCTCTTCTACACTTTGCAAAGTATGGCCTTGAATTCTACATTTTTCTCTGTAGTAGTCAACAGGTTCCTTTGTATGCAGTCAATAGGTTCCTCTATATTGAGAGGTTTTAAAGGTGAAGTTGTCAAACTTGATTGTAAAGTGTCAATTTGATCAGAATCATTCGTACGTTGTAAGAAATTATTTAAAGCTTTTGTATCTTCACTTTTCTAGCTATCATCCTGAACTAGACTTTCACTGACAAGCATTTCATTTCCATGCTTGTGTTTCTTATCCCT
Organism: Pinus tabuliformis; assembly: GCA_031772625.1. Lineage (NCBI taxonomy): Eukaryota > Viridiplantae > Streptophyta > Pinopsida > Pinales > Pinaceae > Pinus > Pinus tabuliformis. The sequence continues at coordinate 506,613,554 of CM062805.1, forward strand.
ACCCAAACAAGAAAGGAAATGGATTTTCCCCCTGTTATCCTCTACAATTTCTTGACCCTTCTTATTCTCTCTGATTGTCAATTGTTTTCTTATTCTTTCACTATTGTCAATGACATTGCAAACTACATTATAATCTTTCATTCCTCAACAAGGTTGTCACAATTGTTCGTCTCAAGCCAATTGCTATGACATGGCCTTACATTTTCAATAATCACTGCACTATTATCCAACTCACAAAACTTGTGATTTGTTGTACTCACATTGTTACCAGAATTATCGATATAGCCCACATCCAATGATACAGATCCAGTGCATGAATGCACTGTATCTAACTCAACTTTCAGTGAATTCAAATTGGGAAGATTAAGCTTTTTTTCGCTTCTACCAACATTCAAATTTGTTATGTTAGATTCATTGATATCTCTGCATCAATAGTAGCTTCCTTACTATTTTATTTTGTACAATTTCATGTTGGATAAGTTTTTCTCATTTAAATGGATTCCATTAGAATCCCTTTCTATTTCCAAAACAAAAGGTACGACTTGAAGCAATGATGCACAATCAGTCTTTCCAGAAGAAAGAATTGGCAATGCTACAATAAAAAAAAAAATTGTAAGGGATCATTACAACAGGTAATCTTTCCTCTAACCAGCTCCTCAATGAGGCATGCAAGTCTTTCCATTGTCTGCATTCAAGTGGCCATGGAACTTTTCTTTCTCATTAAAACCAAACATAAAAAACTGATCAATTCCTTTTATGGAAATGTAAGCTATGATATGGATGTTGTCATCTTTACCAAGATGAAAAGAAACCGCAACATCTACTACATAAAAATGCATTCCATCTCTTCAATTGCAACTCGCTGCCCATTAATTTTCACCGTACGATCCTGTCATCCAACAAATACATAATTTCCATCATTAAGATTTCATGAAAGGCCACCAATTCTAAAGTACATTGTGTCTTTACCTTCATAATCTAAAAGGATGCTGTGAAATTGGAAATTTACATTCAATTTGACAAATTTTGAGGCATCATCTAAAGCACCATTCGATCACTGCAAGAAATCTACCCCCAACCCAAAGTTCTCCTTCATTACAAAAGTCATTACCTTCTCTTTCGCTGGGGCTACTAGACTCATGAATGTTAGAATCAGGCATTTCAGTGTCAAGTTTCTCAACATTTGAATCAACATTCCTTATCACATTTATTGCATCTTCGGTTGAAGGTATAAGAAGTTTAGAATTATACAAAAATTCTACACCTCATGAACAACTTAACCCTTCTACTCAAGTTGTTTAAACACTATCTTTATGTAGCTAATAGATATGTTGCATCAATACACTGTTCCTGGTCATCTATTGTTTCAAAGATGTCTTTGATTGAACCCATTTTATTTTTGGGTGAGGTTTGAAATGGTGATGTCTATGCTAGTAAACACGTAGTGCGTGCTAAAAGAAATGAGTGGAAAAGTTGCTTCTTATTGATGTTTTGTTAGTCTTGAACTTTAGAGCAGTTGATAATTTTCCAAAGTGCATGCTGAATAGGTCCTTATTAGGACTGAAATCATCATTGCTTTCATCTTCATCACGTGCAATGACAATCATAGACAACTTGTTATATTGAGTGCAAATGGTTTCTTGAATCACCCTCAGCCACTCTAGGCATTTCAAAATGGTTGTTGTCATTATATCCCAATTTTTAAGAATTGCTACAAAGTCCCTCACCATCAAGAATAGAACACATTCTTGGTGGTGGTGTTTTATTCCATGGTCATCTTTATCAGATGCATTGCAACATAGATGGGGATTAATCTTTTCAACGAATATTACTTTTCCTACTTGGTCAGATGTAGTTGTGATAAGATTGACAATGTCACCCTTAGCAAGAGTGAGTTGGTTACCAACGGTGATGCATCTTTTTCTAACCAAAGATAGGGAAAAATGTTAGGAAGAGATATGTGTCTTTCCACAGAAGGGTATGATGACGCTACCCTTTCCACTACATAATTCATGTCCAATTCATTATCTATCCCATGTGATGAAGACCCCCAAGGACTAAGCCCTTGAAATCCATGTAGCCCTCTTTTAAGGTTAAAAGATTCCAGTGAATGAGGACTCTTGAAAGTTCTACTAATAAGATGTTCCATTTATTTTTTTCTTAGCCCCTGCTCTCTCCCTTGTATCTTTTTGTTCATTCACATAAAGATCAAAAACACTGCCAATAATATTTGCTTGAACCTTTTGATAGCTGCCAAATTTATTTCTAATAGTTGAATCTGCAACATCCCCTTGATATATATGTTTGGCATACATATCTATCAAACAATCCTCCAAAAAGAAATTCCATTCAAGCCCACTTCTAAATATGTGACATTCAACGATGACATTGATCCAACATTCAACGATGGATTGGAATGAGGAATATGTCCACTTCCAAATGCAAAACCTTGTAAACATGTTGAACCACTAACCATTGAATTCATAGATACAGAAGAAGTAGACGGTAAAGTTGCTGAACCTGAGGGATTCCCACTAGATCACATTCCAAAAGGATAAGCACCAATAAAAGGAGCAGAAGGTTGGGTGCCCCCACTCAAACCTAGGATAGAAGTAGAGCCAACAGCTACCATGCTAGGTATAATAGTAGAGATAGAAATAGTACCTCATCCTATAGATGAAGAATGATTATGCACACCAGTCATATCGATAGCCACACTTGTACCACTAACATTGGCCATTAAGAAAAAAGGAGAGTGAACAAGGCTAGTTAGTCTATGAGTCAAAGTACCCACATATGATACACTGTATGGAATAGGAGAAGGAAGAGGTTATGTAGGAGTCCTAGGGGACTCTAAAACATATTCAATTTCTACTTCATCTTCTGATTAGAAGAGTAATTTAGCAAGAACCAGAGCATTTCTACCCTAATTATGGACTAGACTAGGTTCTCCCTGTGAAATAAGAGCCCTTAGTGAAGGATTTGTCTCCGTTGCATTAACTTATACTGGTTCAAAAGAACCAACAAAATTACTCCTACACCTTCTTGGTGAAGGCTCACACACGCAGGTGAAAGCCTGTGAATACTTCTAGATCAATGAATTATTCGATCAACCACCTTTATATGTAAAGAAAATTTAAAGACTCAAATCACCTAAGACAAGCTAGGAGTACAAAGCACTCTAAGAAAGTGCTAAAGATACAACCAAGCAAAAAAATTACAAGTATTTCCACTCTAGGTGATTAGGACCAAGCACCAAAATACAAGAAAGTAAAGAAAAGGACCTCTTGAAGGTACTTTGGGATGATGAGAGCCCAAGCCTACTAGTGAAGGTATCAAAAGTAGTTACGCTAAGCTCCAGACAATAGTCTTTTCTGATATAAGTACCCAAGCTTCGCAAGGGCACCCTCCAAAATTACTATGAAAGTGATACAATGTTTTCCTCAAGTACCACGAGCATCCCCCCGCAGTCACCTGTGTGGCCCCTAGGAAAGGCAATTAAGGTCACCAAATCATGATCAGAAGCTGTGAGGAATAGTCGTGGGCGCACAATCCAATAAATAAGAGAGGGGGTATTTCTCTTTCCTTATCATCACACATCCTCGTGCTTGACACCTATGTTATAGGAGCTTTACCAGACAACTTAATGACACTAGATTTATACTCATTAATAAACTTTTATACTTTTCAGTATAAGTGGCCTTGGAGAGTTTACTCTCCACACACCTATTCCAAGGCCCTAAATGCCCTAGACTAGTTGATGTTGCTATGACAAAAAGAAAAATTCTAGTTCATTTTAATTTAAGTGCTCATTTTAGTTGGTTTTTATTTAATATGGGGGAAGTGAAAGTGAAACTAATGATGTTTTGATGCAAAGAAATCGGTGGAAAACCTAGGCTACATGAGAATGCAACACTTCTTTTTCTTCAATGAAAGATATTTCTATAAGGGTTCTACAAGAAACCTAATAAAGAAAAAACTATTTTTTTTTTTTAATTTAGCACTCAAACATTCAAAACCTAACAAAAATAACTAAATGATGTCCAAAATGTACTAACCTAATGCACACTAGAATGTAAATGCAAGATTCAAAGAGAGACTTAAAGGTAAATAAATGTGATAAAAAAGGTAAAGGCCAATTCAAAAAGAAAAGAGAAACAAATCCCAAAATAAAGAGAACTCCTCAAAGCAATTTTGTTTTAACCTTATAGCAATAATTCACACATTTGCTAAAAACCAAAAAGATTACAAAACCAAGAAACAAAGGAAAATAAAACAACAAAGAAAGGTTTTTATTTTTCTCTTAAAGATATAAAAACGAAACATTTAGAAAGGGAAGAAAATCAAATATATTAAGCCCAAAGGAATGAATAAGACTGAAATCCACCTAGTCACAAATCATCACAAAGATTAAAAGACTAGTGCAAATGAGTGACTTAACACTTCAAGAATATGGCCAAAAATATATAAAATATTCTTAAAATAAAAAAGACTTCAGAGAACTAAAATCTCTCACTCATCCAAGAATCACCAACCACTTTCCAAAACAAGAAAGAGAAAGTAACAAAGCCAAGTTCTAGGTCACAAGGGAAGAAAATCAAAGATTGGGTTATCAACAAGTTCAAGGGAAACAAAGATTTGTTCCAGAGCTACAGAACAACTAGATGCCTCACCAAGAAGATCAGGAACCCAAATTCAGACACAAAAAGCTTCAACAATTGAAAACCCTAGGTTGACATAAACATTTCTCCAACAAGATGAAAGACACCAACAACAACAGTCATCAAGGTGATTCCATACTTCACAAAAATTAAGAAAACGTAAACAAATTTGGTCAAAGCCTCAACAAAACCAAGAAATGAAAAGTTTTCATTTTTCAGATCTTTACACAATTTTTTAGATATATTTTAGCATATATACATGATTTTATGTGAAACAACACACATATATGCTAGTTTCTTTGGAAGAAACTACGTATGTATGCAACTGTCCATAAAAAAAAACAGCGTATAACAAGAAAACTAAGGGGAAACAAAATAGATTTGAAAGATCAGGCTGAATGACCAAATTACTCAAGACTTACGAAGACTGGGAAAAACCAAGACATAACAAATTTAACCCAGATCAAAGAAAAGAAACCCTTCTAGGAAATACTTGATGGTATTCCCCAATGGAGTCACCAATTCTGATGACAAGAAAAGTTCCCTAACTCATGGGTTGAAAGCCTCAACAAACCAAGATAAAACAATCAACAAAAAACACTCAATCAAGCATGTCAAACATTTGAATTATCAAAGTTGGACTTAGAGACATACCCAAGGGTCCTACGTTTGAATATGTTCCCGTAGGGTCCAAACCCTTTGCTTCCTCCAAGATATCCAGACCTACAAATCAATCATAATATATAATTCAACGTGCATGCATTAGAATATGTTATATCATCATATATAACAATTCAAACTATCATTCATAAGATGACAAGATATATTGGGAACAAGACATGAGCTTCTCTATTGATAAAAAATAGTAAGTACATGATAGATACAACCTGATCCATGCCAAAGGCACTGATGAAGCCTTCCTTCGGATCTGTCCAGCCCGAGCCATGAAGATAACCTCTCTAATAGGTGCAAGAAGATGCTAGATAAGGAGACTTAGCATCTCTTCAAAGGAAACCAAGGTTTCCTAGAGACTGGGAGTGTAGGAGGCACGGTAAAAGAATACATGATCTGGGAGAAATTGAGTATAATGTCGATATCTCTTTTTTCTTATCCATTAGGCCTACCCAAGGGGTGTATATATACCACCTCAAATTCATTATTTCAGTTAGGCCACAGGCTCCTATAGGTGGGCTCTTAATAAAACTCATAAACCTGGCCCAAAAAATAGCATTTTATTTTATTTTTTCATATCTAAAATTGTATATATAGGTATAATGTTTTGGGACCTGTGTATGTAAGCATTTTTGTGTGGGCAGTGTCATGTATGGAATTTGAAATATAGTTTTTTAGTATAAATTTAAGTTTGCATGGGTAAAGGGACTACCCAGGTCCATAAAAGAGCATCAAGTCTACAAGAGTGTTGAATGATGCTATAACACCCTTGCTTGGGACAAGGAATTCTAGGCATAGCTACATCGATGGTTGTTATCTACCCTCTGTTATAGGTTTGGGTGACTCCTTAAGAGCCTACAATACTCACACTGCACGCCACAATGCTTTTTGACATGTATTACAACCACTCAGTGACCACGTGCACACATATATGTATGCAAACATTCTTCTGCACAACAAGCAAAAACGTAGTGACAAGTATGGCTCCTAACCCTGTGAGGTTCATATCAAAGATGCATAGAAAAGATGAAATCTTGGATGAAGTGTGGGGTATAAATTCAATTCATCTAGACTTCAAGAGGATGTGTTTTACATAACACATAATACATACCTATTGGTCTAGGTCTAAGTAAAATGGAAGTGCATACCTAATTATTTGGTGGAGGAAATCCTCAACATTATCTCATTGCAACATGAACCATGTCAATGCAAGTTGTCGTCATTGTAATTCATCATACTATAACAAGAAGAAGTTATCATGCTAAATATTGTTGAAATTAAACCAATATTCTTATAGAATATTCTAATTCCTTTAAACATCACATAATATCTTAATCAATTTTGTATTAATAATAACACAATCATGTATTCCGTACAAGAACAAAATTTCAAACTAGAAATCTATCACACATTTACTATCAGAGAATATAAATAAGAAACACTTATCTTGTAAATATTTGGGCAACTGAGTCTGGGATTAGGAATCTTCACCCAACCGTAGACAGTTGCAACTAGTTCTCTCTTGCAATTATCAACCCCGAGCTAGATTCCAGAGACTGAGGGGTCTTTTGCTCAAGGGATGAACCAAAACCTTTAGTTACTCGAGGGACTCTAGAGATCTATCCACCTCCACCCTTCAACTGAGTTGCAAGTAACAAGTGTATAGGGAATTGAGATACTTGTTGTCTCCACCCTCCAACTGAATTGTAATCAATTATTGCGCAGGGAATCTAGAGGCTCACCATCTCGAGGGACTCTAGAGATCTATCCACCTCCACCCTTCAACTGAGTTGCAAGTAACAAGTGTATAGGGAATTGAGATACTTGTTGTCTCCATCCTCCAACTGAATTATAATCAATTATTGCACAAGGAATCCAAAGGCTCACCATCTCCACCCTTCAAACTCAACATCATGGTTCCACCTAGCTTCGGGGATTCTAGAACCACAACCAATCAAATACACAACAAAGAAGCCATCCAAGATACCTCCAAGAAATTCCATAGGAATAATTCCTCCATCCCAACCGTTCAAGATTCGCTGAGAATCACCATATCCACCCTCTAGTTACTGGGGACTTGAGAGGCAATTTCTTCCCCACCTGGGATGATCTCCTTCCTGACTTGTTTCCAACCGAAAATTATCTCCCTACTCTTTTATGTTAATTTTCCTTCCGATCTCCTTCGGGAAGATGCTTGAGCTTTCCTTTTGTTTCTCTTCTTATTTCAGCGTTGCTCTCCTTAACTGTGTTCGTTCTCCTCCTCTCTTCTATCTTTCCCCTTTCCCTATATTTGCAATTATGTTCCCCCCTCGTCCACCATGGTTCTTCCCATGTTGTCCGACAGTCTCTGCAGGACATTCCTAGCCTATGAGGTTGTGCCACGTATCCCCACTCCCTTTTCTGTTGACTGCAATCCAACAAACCTCTTGGCTTTCATGTTGTGGGCATCCTCTCCTCAACGACGTTTCCATCTCATTTTTTTTGTCCTCCTTTGAGTGCATTTTCCTTCAAGGAATCATGGCCCATGTCCTCTTATCCAACCTCCTCTTTAATGGTATGCTCCAATTTAATTAGAATGCATAAATACCATCCTCCTTAGTTGTCATAACAGTTAAAACCCCAAGCAATTACTCTCCTCAGTATCTAGAATCTGTATCCCATAACTCAACCCATATTTCTTTTATAGAAGTATTTATATTGCATACATGGGTGCAAGCAATTGATGTTGTCACAATAATTATAATAAAATGAGACTGTGAAAGATTCTAGCTTACATAACAATATGACAAAAGAAATGTAACCACTCGATATCTAGGGCTTAATAAGAGGTTTTAGGTTTAACATGGGGCTTATATAGGGGTTAACATGAATCTCCCTTTCAAACAATTGTTTTCCTCAACACTTGACCATTTGTGGTGTTCTGCATGAAAAAATTATCTTCCCACGTCGCCTCTTCTGCTTGTAGGTTCTTCCATTTGATAAGGTACTCAATAATTGCTCGATTTTCCAATTTCTTAATCCTTGTTTTTAGGATTGTTTTTGGTTCTAGTATGATTTTCCCTTCTTCGTTATTGTCTTGTAAAAATTTTTGGATTGAGATATTTTTACCAATAACCTTCTTCAAGAAAGAAACATGGAAATTAGATGCACATGTGAAGATGGAGGCAATTCTAATATGTAAGCCATAATTGCAATCATTTACAAAACCTTATAGGGGCCATAATACCTCGATGCCAATTTATTGTTAATTTTTTGTTGGTTGAGGGACATATATTTATATGGTTGTAGTCTCAAAATTCCCAATCCTCAACTTCATATTCTCTTTCACTACAACACTAATCTGCTTGTTGTTTCATCCTATTTTGTGTTGTAACCAAGTTGTCCTTCAACGGTTTAAGGACCTCTAGTTGGTATCATATGTGTTTCTCTACTGCTTGAGCCTTTAGAGTCTTATTGATGTGATAGATGGAGGATGGTATTTATAAATTTCAATAAATGGTGACATTTTTCATGAAGTATCAAAGGATGTGTTGTACAACCATTCTATTTAGGGAAACCATTTAACCCATTATGTATGTTTATTAGATGCAAAACAAAGTAGATATCCTTCTAAACATTTATACACAATCTCAATTTTTCCATTAGATTTTGGATGGTGAGATAAGTTGTGAGCCAATTGAGCACCCAAATAAGAAAATAAACCAGGTCAAAAGTGTCTCGTAAAAAATGGATCTCTATCACTTATAATAATCTTCGATATTCCATGTAGCTTTTGGATTATTTCCATTATACTTGCTTTAAAAGGATGAGGAAGAGAGAAAAATGGGGCATACTTTGTCTTTAGATCTACCACTACCATAATGCTACTCCTTCATTTTGATTTAGATAAACCTATAATAAAATCCATTGATACTTCTTCCCAACACTAGCTTGTATGGCTAATGGTTGTATGAACCTTGGGGTCTCAACTATCTCTTCCTTATTTTGTTGGCATACTACACATTCAACCAAAAAGTTTTTCACATCTTCTTTAAAATCTTCCCAAATAATATTTTTCTTGATCCTATAGTATATCTTCAAGAACCTTGAATGTCCTCCTACAAGAGAAGTGTATAATTCCAAAAGAAACTTTTATTTGAGTTGATAAATTTTACATAAATAAAAGTAAGCTTGACACCACAATAAATCATTCTTCCGCAAAAAATATTAAAAGAAAAATAGTCATATAAATTATTATTTTATAATAAGAAAAATTGATTTATATATTTATATAGAATTTAACAAATCATATATGTATATAAATAATGGATCTAGTTATTAAAGATATATTTTCCTTTATCTTTCAATTCATTCACATTATTTCTCTTTACATAACCTTTATTAATTAATTATGTATAATCAAATTATCAATTCTATAGAATTATTTTTTTTCGATAAAATATTTTAACATATTAAAATTTTTCTCATCCCTTTCCAAGTAGCCCCTTCAAAATATTTGAACATATTGGTTGTTCATTGTGTGTGTGTGTATAATGCATTAATTATTTTATATTTGTACATATCAACATTTATTAAAAACTTTTGCACATTTTCTTTAAAAAAATTCAAAGGATATTTATCTTATTATATAGTATATTCTCAAAAAGTTTGAATATCTTTTTAGAATAAAAGTGTATAATTTAAAAAAAATAAAAAAAAATTGTTTGAGTTGATAATTCTTACATAAGTAAAAGTGAGCTCAATACCACAACAAATCATTTTTCAACATAATTTTTACGTAATCTTTTTCTTTTCTAATAAAACCTAAAATGATTGTAACTTCAATTTTGTTTCACTAGATACTTAGAGGGAAATTCGCAAGCTTGAAACCCAAGTGAGGGCCTAAACACAATATATCTAATATTTTGAGCTCATGGAGGATATGTCGGCTTGGGTTTCTAACCTTGGGAATATCATGGGTAGGAAGAAGCAATACTTAAACTCTATGACTCTTCATTGGCAAATGAAGACCCTATTGGGTCTGGTCTTAAAGGATAAGCAAGTGGGGAAGTATACTCTTTTTAGGAGGGTATGGGGACTGTTTTGGTAGTCGTAAGTTGTAGTGTGTTTAGGAGAGGCTATATCCTCTTCTCCTTGGGTACATGAATGTATATAGGACAACCAACAATCCTCAAATGCCCCACCTATGGTTTCTCACCTATGAAAACTTCACCAGGAATCTTGAATTTCAAAATTCGGTGAGGACATCTGTTCAAAACATAAATTGTTGTCTTAGATGCCTCTCCCCATAAGAACATGGGTAAATCTTGATCATGAATCATTTCCTTAGAAGCTTCCACAATGGACCTATTCTTCCTTTCGACAACCCCATTATGTCGAGGGTTGTAAGGGACTATTAACTCCCACTTAATCCCAATTTCTTTGAAAAAGGCAATGAGTTCCTTGGAAGTATATTCTCCTCCATTATTTGACCTTCTTCTTGCCTGCCAAGTTCTATACCTGAGACTTGAGTTCTTAAAACTTGTTAAATACCTCAACTTTTGTCCTTATGAAGTACACCCATGTTTTCCAAGAGAAATCATTAATAAATGTCACTTCGTACAAGAAACGAACCAAAGAAGTTGTTGTCATTGATCTGCATACCTTTGGTTGAATTAGACCTAAGATTCCCTTGGAGCTATTTCCACTGCTCATAAAATATCCCTTGACATTCTTTCCAAGTGCACAACCTTTGCAAACTCCTTCATGTTCTTCCTGGAGCTTTGGAAGACTTGTAACTTTTGAATAATGTAACTAGTGTCGATCTTCATAATTAAGTTAAGTAATGATACATTGTATTTGTCAAAATAAAATTTTATTGTTAAATAAATTAACTTATTAAAGCACGAGTTTCACGATTGGGCCAATAATCAATAGGTCAAAGCACCCATTGAGTTCTATAGGATTTTGTTGAGTCAAATTCAAAATTAATTATGTAAAACCTTCTTGGCATCAGTCTTAAAGAAAGAATTTTTTGGAGTTGTGTTAACTCCTCCACTATCAAGTTGGCCTATTCAACAATCTACTAGTCAGCCTCCAACAAATTGACAAGTCGGTTACTCCTATTATTCATGTTAGCACAATTACAGGAAGAAACAACCATATATACCTAGGTGAACTCGACCTGAAACAAAGAATATTTTAGTGGTATGGACTATAGACAACAAAGTGAATTACAGACAGAAAGGGCCAAAGTTCTCTACAACTACAGGGGCCACAACTTTTCTATCATTGCAAGACTGAAGTTTGTTTCTATAGCTGTAGGAGCCGAATTTTTTTTATGGCTAAAGAAGGGATGAAAATCTCATTGTTGAAGACCAGTTTTGGAAGAATACTACTTCACTAAAGGGATGATTTGATGGATGGAGAGAGGTTTGGGTCAATATTCTTGGTTGTCTCACTGTGATTTGAATCTACTGAAGGAAGAGTTCTTGACTAGGTTTTCCCCTACCTAGGGGTTTTTCCCTAGCTGTGTGCCTACATATTGTGTCTCCATTTTTTGATTGATTAGCATTAGTCTTGATGATAAGAACGAGATAAATTGGAAGAACTAATAATTAAATATCACGAGATAATTTCACAATAAGAGAAATAAATTAAAGTACAATACTAAGTTACTGCCTTGATGGATTTCTCAACATGGTATCACAGCTTGGTTTGTTGGCGTAAGGGAAATTATAAGGTATCAACAAGGATTGAGCTACTAGAAAGAAAGTCTGAGCAAATAAATTGACATTTTGGGCATATCTACAAAGCATTTACCCTTGTGATTAGGTTGCAAGCTTGAGAAAGACACTGAAGTAGTTTGAAAAATATAGAAACACTGTTCCTGAAGAACGAAAGGCTAGATTAATATCCCATTCAAGGTTAAATCCTTTGGTAGAAGGAGAAAAGTATTGAGTATAGATATAAAGGTTGGAATTCATATCTCTAATCTGAAAATTATATCACCTCAGGAATCCAAAAGTCCTTAGAAGTATGTGTATTTTTTATCAAGGAATAGAGATACATTTGGAAGTTGAACAACTGGTAAGAAAAAGGAACTAGTGCTGAGTTGATTGGAGGCACTGTAAAGGGCCAACTTGAATCTACAATCACTTTATAAGAACCGAGACCTCTGTGGAATAGGACGAGGTTTTGTGCACACAAGTAATGAAAGGCTAAGTATCATATAGTCCTAATTTACAACAAAAAGTCTTCTTATAAAAGGAACCAAGATCAGACTAAATAGAAGCAATCTTTAGATTATTTGAGGAAATTAAAAGTCAACTAAAGGGCCACAATCATCTGCCAATATATATATATATTGAAATCAGACCCTCTCTTCTACAAATTATGGCATTTTGTTGTAGCGGTTGTTCGCTAACAAATCATGGTAAATAAGAACCTACAATTGGTACCATTTGGCATTAATAATAGTTTCTCCTAAAAGGTAGTCCCTAATCCCAACATCTCCTAAAGTGATCATTCTTGAAAGAAACATGGAACTCATATCTTGGAGAACTAAGGTAAGTATTTTTTGAGGTACGTACAATCACTTTTGCCTATACAGGGTATGAATTAATTTGGCTTAAAACTTTGAAACGTTTTTATTGATTTTGCAATCCCTATCTAGTATTTTTAAACCCCAAAATCAATATCTTGAAGGACGACTTAGGGGTTGATCTAGAAATCCTTAGTTCATAACCATGCATTCATACTTGCATATTCTTGGTATTGTTTGTCAAATAAATGTTGCAGGTACATGATGAAAAATTGATCTTATATATAAAAATAAAACCCTTTAAAAGAAGCCTTCTCTTTCTCATAAAAGGATAGTATTTCAATTCATTATTGTTATTGCTCAAATATAATCCTTTTTCCTATGTTTTCCTTGAAAAATATATGCTAAAATATTTTGCAGATAAAAGAAAAGGGATCATGTGAAGATTCAAAGGGAGACTCTCAAAGACTTAAGTCATGAGAGAAGCCTTTTCTACAAAAGGAAACCCCTTTAATAAGGTAACCCTACAAGGTTCGTAATAGGAACAACTCCAGGTATGTTTCAATCCATCAGATTTATGACCAATCCTTTCCATTACAAGGAACATTCATTTTGAAAATTGCTTTATTAACTTTCTTAGGTTTAGGATTTTGAATCACAAATATTCTTGTTAGGGTAATTAATCATTAGATTGAATCTACCCTCATTATATTATCATTTGTTCATTTTTTTGAAACCCTAATCTTTAGGGTTCACTGTAACATCCTAACCGCTTAATGATATGGGTATGTCAATGAAACTATAATCTACTTAGGAGTTGTTAATGAAGTATAGAAATCCTATTCTTTTGAAGATTAGGGTTTTGATATTTTCATGTAAGAAACCCTAGTCTTTTAGGTTTTACTATTATTATCTAAATCATGAACGAAAACCCTAGATATTTAGGGTTTGGTGAATTAGGGTTTATGAGTGAAACCCGTGTAATATCTATAGTGATTTCCTAGGAATGAAACCCTAGGTATATATTTGTCTGATCGAAACCCTAGCATGGAGAAAATTGTTGTATCTAACTTTGATGTATTAATGTTTGTGTCTTGGGTTTACCTAGTAAATATTGATGTGAAATGCATCCTAGATATGTATATGCGAGTATGCTAACCTAATTGTTGATACTCATGTTTTAGTTTGTAAAATATAGGGTCTGTAAAACCTTAGTAGAGATTTATATTCTAGGATATGATAATATTGTTTTCCGATATGATTTAGTTTTGATAAAATCTAGCTTTTTCTATAAACCCTAATAGAAGTTTGTCATGTAAAAGAATATTGTTGAAACATTAGATGCATAGTACTATGATTAGATTGATATTGAATTATTGATATCTAATCCTTTGTGTCTCGAAGATGGAATCTAGGGTTTGCATTAAATCAAGGCAGAGTTTGTCTTATAAAATTAATATTGAGGCCCTAGATATAATGAGTGTTGGATCCCTATAATGCTAGTGATTCCCCCATTACTATTGTAGTTGTATCCCTTATTAATATTGTTGTGCCCCTATTGTCCCCATATTGTTGTTACTGTGCCCCACATAATCCCTCTATTGTTATTTTTGTGCCTGTATATTATTATTGTTAGGTCGGCTTGGTTATATTGTGATCCCTTAGACTCCTATATATAGAAAGGAGGTCTTGTCATTTGAATCATCGAAGAATTGTTCATTTGTGTAATGTAAAGGAGGTTGCCCCCTCAAAGAGGCTGAATTCTAAGGCATTTATCTTTCTTTTCTATCTTTTTGTGAGCTTGTTTCATAACATTTGGTATCAAAGCTTTGGATTCTAGGGTTTTGCTGCCCAAATAGGTCATTGTGGCATTTTCGCTATAACTTTTTTCTACGACGTTTCAGAAGAAAAAAAAAAACCCATTTGAGAAGAAATTGCGCTGAACTGCAGGTCCAGATTTCAGATCTTTTTGCGCTATATTTATGGATATATGATATGAGGAAGTTGGTCTTTTTGCAGACTCCTGAATTACATTCCAAACAGGTGACCTTGGGAAAATCATCATAACTTATGTTTTGAGCATCATATTGAAATTTCATAAGACATTATATAAAGAGGACGAACTTTAGTTTCCTGTTTATATTTTTTAGACCCGAAGGTCAAAACAGTGACATGTGGCACTTCATACAAGTTCGATCTTCTTAAAAGGTATATAATTAGGTCATCTTGGGAGATTGTGCATAACTCTTTCTTGGAGAATCTAAATTTGATCAAACTGGTGGCATTGGAAAAAGGACACAGAGTGCTACTGCAGATCGCAATTTCAGAACTAGAAGATCCGAAATTACAGAGATACATCAGCTTCAATATCGAGTGCCTACAAAGTGAGAAAAGGTGTGTATTTTTTTTAAATAGTTGCATAAGCTTGGTTTGAAAAATTAGTTTGAAGGAATTCAAAGGGAATAGTGAAGCATTATTATCAGTAATTGATGCCCCGAAGAAAGAAAATGGAAACACCTAGTAAACAACCTGAAAGCTCTAGCATGACATATGAAGAACAGGAAGAAATGCTACATGATATATCAAAATTACGAGACCAAGTGCAACAAATGTCACTCTCACAAAAGCTAACAGAAGCTAAGATAAATGGCGTGGAATCTAAGATAAAGGGCGTGGAAGCTAAGATGAATGGCGCGGAGGCTAAGATGAATGGCGTGGAAGCTAAGATGAATGGTGTGGAAACTAAGATGGATAGCATGGAAGCTAAGATGGATGGCATGGAAGCTAAGATGGAAGCTAAGATGGACGACATGGAAGCTAAGATGGATGGTATGAAAAAATTGTTACTAGAAAGGCTTCCTAATGGAAAAAAGGTAGGAGAGGAAACTCATAATGAGGAAAAAAGGAATGTAAATCATGATTTGAAGAATGACAACATGGAAAATTTGAAGAAAGACATTGAAGGATTGAAGGAAGGTTTGAAAAAGTTGCTACAAGAAAGGCTTCTTAATGGCAAAAATATTGTAGAGGAAACTCATGATGAGAAAAAAATAAATGTTAATCATGATTTCATAGATTCTAACATTGGAACAAAGACCCACCATGTTCTAAAGATCGATATGAGGAAGTTTGATGGCAAAAATCCCGTAACATGGATACTACAGATGGAGCAATTTTTCGATCTCCATAATGTGCAAAACACGCAAAAGGTACGCATTGAAACTTTATATTTGGAACCAAACCAGTTTGTATGGTATCAATGGCTTTGCTCTCGTAAACAAATTGTGACTTGGGAAATTTTTATGAAAGAAATGACAGCACATTATGAGGATACGAAAAACAACACTTTTTTTACCCAATTAATAAACCTCAAACAAAAGGGTTCAATGAGGGAGCACATTGAGGACTTCCAAAAATTGAATATAAGGGTAAAAAATATTCCAGAGGAGCATAGGATTGATATGTTCATAGGGACTTTAAAGGATAACATCCAACATGAGGTTTGCCTTTAGGAACTTGACTCATTGGAGAAGGCATTCAGGTTGGAAAGAAAAATGGAAAGCAAAATTATGGCAACAAGGAAGCCTACCACTCACAACTATAAGGATGGAAGTGTTGTTTCCCCCAACCATCCACAACCTACAAGGTTGACACCCCAACAATTGGAAGAAAAAAAAGAAAAAGGGCTTTGTTATAGTTGTGATAGCAAATATACTAAAGGTCATAAGTATGCTGAGAAGAAATTATTTTACATAGATTGTGAAGACGAGGAAGAAAAGGAACAAGAAACACCAAAAGAAAAGGATACACACTAGGTACAAACCCTAGAGAAAGAAGAAATGAATCCAACCATATCTTGTAATGCATTGGCTGGAATTACCACTCCTCAAACTATCAAGATAGAAGAACATATCAATAAGAAAAAGGTAATAGTGTTGATTGATTCGGGAAGTACCCATAATATTATTCATTGTAAGATAGCCAAGGAATTGAATTGCTTCTTATATCCAACACCAGAGTGTCAAGTGATGGTTGCAAGTGGAGGAACCATAAATTGCTCTGGAAAGTGCCATAATATCAAGCTATCCATGGGAGAATATGTATTTAATATCCCAATGCTTTCCATTCCAATGGGAGGTGATGATGTTGTACTAGGAGTCTAATGGCTACAATCCTTGGGTACAATAGCTTTTAATTTTCAAGAACTTTTCATGAAATTTTCTGCAAATGGAAAGGAAGTTGAATTAAGGGGTATTGTAGGGAAACTAGGAAAGATAATCAGCTCTAATGGTATGAAAAAGCTTCTAAAAAAGGAACAATGAGGTGTAATTGCACAATTATATTTGCTAGATGTTTCCACATCAAAATCACCTATGTCTCCAAATCTCCAAAATGTCTTGGACAATCATTCCAAGGTATTTGAGACTCCCAAAGGTATCCCACCTATTCATTATCAAGATCATGTTATTCATTTGATTCCAGGAAGTGTTCCTCCAAACATCAGGCCATACAAATATCCTTATGCCCAAAAGAGTGAAATTGAACATATGGCTGCAGAAATGCTAGAGGCTGGTATAATTCAACCTAGTCAAATTTCTTTCTCTGCTCCAATAGTATTGGTGCACAAGAAGGATGGATCATGGTGCATGTGTCTGGATTATAGGGAGCTCAAAAAGCTCACTATTAAAGATAAATTTCTCATTCCTGTCATTGATGAATTATTAGATGACTTGCATGGATCAATTTACTTCACCAAGTTGGATCTTCGTTCAGGATATCATCAAATCAGAATGAAGATTGAAGACATTATGAAAATAGCATTTAGAACTCATGAGGGTCATTATGAATTTTTGGTCATGCCTTTTGGCCTTACCAATGCACCTTCTACATTTCAAGGTTTGATGAATTCCATTTTCAAAACCTTCCTTAGAAAATTTGTGTTAGTATTTTTTGATGATATACTAATCTATAGCAAGTCTTGGAAGGATCATTTTGAACATGTTGACAGGGTGCTACAACTATTGGAGGAGAAAAAATTATATGAAAAAAGCTCCAAATGTTTCTTTGGAGTACAAGAGGTGGAATATCTGGGTCATATTGTATCTCTTGAAGGTGTTAAGGTAGACCCTAGCAAAATTAAAGCCATTAAGGAATGGAAGTTCCCCTCATCCATAAAGCATCTGCGGGGATTTCTCGAGTTGACAGGGTATTATCGTAATTTTTTTGAGAATTATGGGAGAATAGCAGCACCTCTAACAACATTTTTGAAGAAAGATGCATTTTCATGGACTCCAGAAGCAACAAAGGCCTTCAAACATATTAAAGAGGCAATGTGCCAAGCACCGGTCTTAGCTACACCGGACTTCACAAAAACCTTTATTGCGGAATGTGATACTTCAGGAAATGGAATTGGTGTTGTTTTAATGCAAGATGAAAGACCCATTGCTTTCAAAAGTCATCCAATCAAGGGAAAGTATTTACCCAAAGCTATTTATGAGAAGGAAATGTTGGCAATACTACATGCACTTAAGAAATGGCGACCCTACCTAATGGGAGGATACTTCAAGGTAAAAACGGGTCATGATAGCCTTAAATAATTTCTAGAACAAAGATTATCCTCTAAAGAGCAACAAAAATGGGTTACAAAGATGTTGGGTTATGACTTTGAAATCATCTACAAAAAGGGGAAGCAAAATGTTGTGGCAGATGCACTCTCAATAAAGGATGAGGATGTGGAAGCATTGTTGTGTGCCATTTCTATTATTCGATCAGATTGGATAAATGAAGCAAGGGAGGAATGGAAGAATGACAAAGAAGTGTGGGAACTTATTCGAAAGTTACAACAAGATTCCAGTACATCTGATACATTTAGCTGGAAAAATGATTCGTTATGGTACAAAGATCGCTTATACCTCTACAAGAATTCCCAACTCAAACAAAAGATTCTTATGGAATTGCACACTTCTCCCTTTGGAGGGCACTCAGGATTTTTAAAAACTTACAACAGGGTTAAGAAGGAATTTTTTTGGGTTGGCCTTAAATTGGATATTCAAAAGTTTGTGGTGGAATGTTTGGTTTGCCAACAAAATAAAGTTAAAACAATTAAGACCCGAGGTCTATTACAACCTTTATCCATTCCAAGCCAATGTTGGGAGGAGGTTCCAATGGATTTTATCACAAGTTTACCCAAGTCTGAAGGAAAGAGTGTCATCATGGTGGTAGTTGACAAAAGTACCAAGTATGCACATTTTTGTGCATTATCACATCCATTCACAGCCAGTATAGTTGCTACTGCATTTATGGAAACAATTCAAAAGCTACATGGAAGCCCAAAGATTATTGTAAGTGACAGAGATCCCATTTTCACTGGAAATTTTTGGACATAATTATTTTCTTGTCTTGGTACTTAGTTAGCTCATAGCTCATCTTATCATCCTCAATCTGATGGGAAAAATGAGATATTAAACAAATGTTTGGAAGGATATCTTCGTTGCTTTGTATCTGATAAACAGACATAATGGGTCAAATGGTTACCTCTGGCTGAACGGTGGTATAATGCTTCTTTCCATACTGCAACAAAAATGACCCCATTTATGGCACTTTACGGGTATCAGCCACCATCCATCACATAATATTTAAAAGAAAATTCTAAGGTTCAAGCAGTGGAACATCACATCGAGCATCAACAACAAGTTCTCCAACTCTTAAAGGATAACCTCGTGTTGGCACAGAATAGAATGAAACAACAGGCAGATCAACATCGCAACGAAAAGAAGTTTTGATGTAGGCGACTAGGTATTCCTACGGCTACAACCATATAAACAAATGTCCCTCATGCAATCTAAGAAGGATAATAAATTATCACCAAAGTATTATGGTCCGTACAAGGTGTTGCAAAAGATTAGTACTATGGCATACAAATCGGATCTTCCTACAACTTCTTGAGTACACCCAGGTTTCCATGTTTCATGTTTAAAGAAGGTTATAGGCAACAAGCTCCCAGTTCAAACAATATTGCCAGAACTTGACGAGGAAGGAAAAATTATATTGGAACCGGAAGCAGTTATAAAAACAAGAACTCAACAGTTATGAAATCGATCAATTTCTGAGTATCTCATTAAGTGGAAGAACTTATCCACTGAAGATTCCACATGGGAGGATGAGAATTTCATACAAAAGCATCCAGAACTACTCAAGCGTTGAGGACAACACTTTTTTAAAGGAGAGGGGCATGTTGGGTCCCTATAATACTAGTGATTCCCCCATTACTATTCTAGTTGTATCTCTTATTAATATTGTTGTGCCCCTATTGTCCCCATATTGTTATCACTGTGCCCCACATAATCCCTCTATTGTAATTTTTGTGCCTTTATATTATTATTGTTAGGCCGACTTGGTTATATTGTGATCCCTTAGACTCCTATATATAGAAAGGAGGTTTTGTCATTTGAATCATCCAAGAATTGTTCATTTGTGTAATGTAAAGGAAGTTGCCACCTTGAAGACGCTGAATTCTAAGGCGTTTATCTTTCTTTTCTATCTTTTTGTGAGCTGGTTTCATAACAATGAGACTGATATCTTGATTGAGTTTCTCTAAAGTCTAGGGTTTATAACAAAACTCTAGCTAGGGGTTGATGTCTGGCATGTAAAAAGTTGTGTATCTTGAACCTAACTAGGTTTAGGTATTTGATGTCTAAAAGCATGATGAGTTGGTTGTATTAACATAGTTAACTTCACATTTTTGTATATTTGTTTTTGGTTATACTTTCTATTAAAGTTTTATATGTACATAATCTTCAATACGTTGAAGATGTTCGTAAAATATGACTTGATAATACTGGTGAGCATGATGAATGATGATGATGATCAAGATGATCTTGATGCCATAAAGAAAGAAATAAAGCCTTGAAAGAATGAAGTTTCTCCGATATTATGAAGTTGTTGATTTCCCTAAGTTGAGAAGGAACCTGAATAGAAGAATGGGTATATCTCCCCAATTGAGAGGGATGACATATTATGACAGTGAATACTTTGAAGTAAGCAAAAGTACTACAAATAAATGTTTCATGAAGTTAGAAGATATGAGTATGGTGTTTCTAGAGATGTGAAAGAAGAAGAAAGGTTTTGACAAATTGTATATGGATAACTTAATGATGAAAGTAGCATCAGAATGATTGAGGACCCCGAAGGTTTGTGTTTACTTGTATGTATTTTTGAAAGTTTATTACTAATTGGGGTTGTGTTTGTACAGATAAATCTCTCCAGAAGAAGGTTGAACACTTTGGAAGTGTGCTTGGACAAATGGATATATCTGGTTTAGTTTATAAGGAGAGGTGAAGCATCTAATGGCAAGATGCTTCGGAGGAAATCTAGACGGTGTGCGTGTTGATGTACAGATATCGAAGAGGGAGGGTGGTGGTGTTCATGGAGCTCCGACCTTGGATATGCACCTAGATCCTTGGGTTGTTGGTAGCGCTTAAAATCTTGATGGTACCTAGAGTTTGATAAAGCTTGAGTCCCCTTAGTCCGACTCAAATAGAATACCCTAGTCAGGTATCTAGTCCGTAGCACTGAGTGTGCTAGAACTCTGCGTAGTTGATATCATTTTGAGATCTTTCATGCACCTCTATATATATAATTATCAATACCTCCCTAGTTAAGAGGGAGTGTTGAAGAATGCAACTAATGTCGCTCTTCATAATTATATTTAAGTCATGATGTATTGTATTTGTCAAAATAGTTAAATTTTATTGTTAAATAAATTGACTTATTAAATCATGGGTTTCAAGCTTGGGTCAATAGTCAATAGGTAAAAGCACCCATTGAGTTCTCTAGGAATTTATTGAGTAAAAGTCAAAATTAATTATGTAAACCCCTCTTGGGATCATTGTATTAAAGAAATAATTTTTTTTGAGTCATGTTAACTCGTCCACCATCATGTCGGCCTCTTCAACAATCTATTAGTCGCCCCCCAACAAATTGATAAGTTGGCTACTCCTATTATTTATGTCGGCTCCATTACAGGCAGACACAACTATATTTACCTATGTGAACTCGACCTGAAGCAGAGCATATTTAAGTGGTATGGACTATAGACAACGAAGTTCATTACAAATAGAAAGGGTCAAAGTTCTCTACAATTACAGGGGCCAAAGTTTTCCTATTATTGGAGGTAGCAACAAGTGAGTCGAATTATCCCAGAGAGGCAGCACTGAGGGACTGCGCAATGCTTCAGTCAGGTAGATCGATTTGGTGAGGAGAAAAATATGTTCTCAGTTCTAGAGGTCGGGAAGGAGTCCCAGAGGGAAACTACGCAGAGGCTGACACAATGCTTTAGGAGGCTGAGTTTTAATAGGGAAATTCTAGCTAGAGATTCCTTGTGGGAGAAGGGTAATTCCCTTCAATATTTTACTCTTATTTTGTTGTTGTTTGGATTTCCAGCTGGGCATCCATAGATATACTCATATTTCACTGCCACATAATAAATAAAACCCTCACTGCTGCACCGGTTTTCCCAAGTTGGTTTTTTTCCGGGGACATTGGTCCAAAAATAATTGTGTTATTTTATGTATGTGCGTTAGCATTTCTTCCAGTGTTTATTTATTACGCAGTTTTATTTGTGTAGGTTGCAGTGTGATTGATTCAACATTTGTTGTAGCAAACGGTAAATAAATTGTTAAAAATTAATTTGAAAATTAGGAGAGTTATTTCTAGTTGTTGCAATAGGATTCGGGTTTCCAAATTTTCACACTAGTCTCTTATGGCATGCTAGATTTGGATATTTAAACTATGACAATTTGCGTTTATTGAAAAGAAATGGTGTTACTGATTTTCCTACCATTCCTATGAAACTTAAGAAATGTGATGCTTGTATGTTAGGAAAGCACAACAAACAGTCTTTTCATGATTCTCATTCTAAAGCACATAGAAAGCTTGAACTCATTAATTTTTATTTGTGTGGCCATATGCTTGTTCCTTCTCCAAATGGTAATAAATGCATGATGGCATTTATTGTTGACTACACCAGAATGTGTTGGGCATATCTATTGAAGAACAAATATGAAGCTTTTGAAGCTTTTAAGAAATTTCATGCATGCATTGAAAATGATACACAATTTCATATTGGTTGTATTCTCACTGATAATGGAAAAGAATATACTTCAAATGAATTTGAAAACTATCTTTGCCAGAATGGGATCAAACATCAAACCACTATGTCTTATAATCCTCAACAAAATGGTGTATCTAAAAGAATGAACAAGACAATCTTAAATATGGTATGTTCAATGATGTTTAAAAAAAATATAAAGTTGATGTTTTGGGTTGATGCAGTTCTATGTGTTGATGTAGTTCTATGCTCTAAAAAACATGACTCCCTATGAAATTTGGTTCCACCTGTTATGCCTTAATACCTAAGGAACATAGAAACAAACTCGGTGCAAGGAGTCAAAAATGTATCTTCTTGGGATATTCAGATACCTCCAAAGCATATCATCTCTATGATGAAGTAAATAAGAAGTTTATAATATCTAGAGATGTGATATTTCTTGAATCTTCCAAGACTAACAATGTTGTTGAGCGGTAGCTTGATCACTTGGACAGATTTGGGCATGCAAAATTTTTTCAAGAATTTGATAATGAGATTCCACATCTTGAAGGGGGGATCCCTATACTTGATCAATTTGTGCAATCTCCCTCTAAAGCGCTCTCTCCCCCTCATGGAGCTCCAGCGATTGATCAAGAAGACACTTTGAGAGATGTGATTGAGAGAATTGGGAGGCTAAATCTTGATTCAACCCCATCTCAGTTAATTGAACAACATGAGTCATCTCAAAAAGGTCCTCCAAAATGGCTCACAAAGACACTTGAAAGTGTTCATCCTCATGAGGTTGGAAAGACAGTGACAAGAAGCTCTGCTAGACAGAATGGAGGTGATGTAGACAATTTTGATTTATTTGTTGATATGGATGTTTCCTATGATTGTGAATTAAATTTTTCTATAGATTTCGAACCAAATTCCTTCAAAGAAGTCGATTCATATGATGAATGGAAAGAAGCGATGCAAAAGGAATATGATGTGTTGATAAAGAATGGCACTTGGAAGCTCATTGATCCTCCGTTGGGATACAAACTGATGGGCTACAACTGGGTCTTCAAGAACAAGTATAAAGCAAATGGCTCGCTTGGCAAGCATAAAGTTAGGCTCTTGGAAAAAGGTTTTGCACAGAAAGAAGGGGTCAATTATGAGGATAATTTTTGCCCCCACAGCAAAATGGGCTACCATCCAGACTCTCTTTGCCTTGACAACTTAGAACGGTTGGAAAGTCCATCAAATGGATGTAAAAACCACTTTCTTGAATGGAGACATGAAAGAGAATGTTTTTATGTCCCAACTAGAAAGATTTGTTGTGAAGGGTTAGGAACACAAACTATGCAAACTTGTCAAATCCTTGTATGGCCTCAAACAAGCACCACGAGCCTAGTACGAGAAATTGACTAAGCATTTTTTGAAACTAAATTTCAAACACTATGATCTTGATGATGCAACTTTGTTTGCCAAGAAAGTTGGAAAAACAATTGTATATCTTGTAGTGTATGTAGACGATCTTTGATGATATGTTTTGAAATGATAGATTTGGGATATGTTCACTATTATCTTGGTATTGAAGTAACCCAACATCTGAAACTTATATTCCTCTCAAAAGTACATTAGAGATTTGTTGAATAAATTTGGCATGGTTGAGTACAATCCTTTGACTACTCCAATGGAACAAAATTTAAAGCTTACATCCACTAAATGAAAATAATTTGAAAATGAAACAAAATACAAATAGCTCGTAGGAAGTCTCAACTATCTAACTACTACTAGAACAAACATTTCCTTTTATATTGGAATCCTCTCCAGGTTTATGAAAAAGTGTTGTGAGGGCCATTGGTTTGCTGCACATAGAGT
The DNA here is from genome assembly GCA_031772625.1 of Pinus tabuliformis. Taxonomy (NCBI): domain Eukaryota; kingdom Viridiplantae; phylum Streptophyta; class Pinopsida; order Pinales; family Pinaceae; genus Pinus; species Pinus tabuliformis. The sequence goes on from CM062805.1 coordinate 506,638,362, forward strand.
TCTAAAATACTTGAAAGGAACTAAAGACTTTGGACTCAAGTATACACAGGTGGATGGCTTCAACTTGATTGGATACTCTGATTCAAATTTTGATGGAGATGAAGAATCTGAAGTATCTACTTAAGGTTATGTCATGAGTCTTGGATCAAGAGACGTCTCCTGGAGGTCACACAAATAGTCATCTCTAGCATATTCCACAACTTAGGCTGAATATGTGGTAGTTGCAGAAGCAATGAAGGAAATTGTGTGGCTTAGAAAAATTCTGATAGATTTGTAGGAGAAACAAGTGCATTCAACTCCTCTTCTAATTGTCAACACTTTTGCAATAAAGTTGACCAAGACCCGAAATTTCCATGATCAAACTAAGAACATCAATACAAAATATCATTTGATTCGACGTCATGTTGAGGCCAAGCCTATTCACCTTCGCCATTGTTCCACAAACAAGTAGATTGTAGACACATTCACCAAAATGCTTGGAAGAGAAAAGTTTGAAAGATTCAGAATGATGTTTGAACTCACCAACATCCCTTCTGATTAAGGTGGGAATGTTGACACCTAATCCTAAGGGATTGGGAAATTAGTGTAAATATTGTAAATAACAAAATAAAGAAGATGAAGAGACATTGGAAGATGAATCTCAATAATCTCCCTTTCCGTATATATTCATGATTTCTCTTAATGCAAACAAAATTTCATTCGGAGTTGCAAACCTGACCCAACAAACATGATCACTGTGATGCTTGATAAAATCCTTACTTCCATAGTCATGTTCCTTTTCCGAGAAATCAAGATCACTTTCATCATCAGATGAAATAACCACTGCTTCGAGTAGAACTTCTAGTGAACTTACTTCACGGCCAAATTGTTTGTGCCTCGGTGCACACACATCAATATGCACCTTCTTCATGGTTTGCCATGGAGAAACAGTCAGGTCTTTAAAATTATCGAACGGATCCTTTCTCTTGACAGGTTTCATAAATGAAGTTGTCAAGCAATTGGATTTTAATGCAGCTATATCCCCGTGTTTATTGTTTCTGAGGTGTTTGGTAGGTAGTTTGTCCTCACATATGCCATTTCCAATCTCTTCTACACTTTGCAAAGTCTGGCCTTGAATTCTACATTTGTCTCTATAGCACTCAAGAGGTTCCTTTGTATGCAGTCAATAGGTTCCTCTATATTGAGAGGTTTTAAAGGTGAACTTTTCAAACTTGATTGTAAAGTGTCAATTTGATCAGAATCATTCGTATGTTGTAAGAAATTATTTAAAGCTTTTGTATCTTCACTTTTCTGGCTATCATCCCGAACTAGACTTTCACTGACAAGCATTTCATTTCCATGCTTGTCTTGCTTATCCCTGCCCCAACAAGAAAGGAAATGGCTTTCCCCCCCTGTTATCCTCTACAATTTCTTGACCCTTCTGATTCTCTCTGATTGTCAATTTTTTGCTTATTCTTTCGCTGTTGTCAATGACATTGCAAACTACATTATAATGTGTACATTATCCTCAAGAAGGTTGTCACAATTGTCTGCCTCAAGCCAACTGCTATGACATGGCCTTACATTTTCAATAATCACTGCATTATTATCCAACTCACAAAATTTGTGATCTGTTGTACTCACATTGTTACCAGCATTATCGATATAGCCCACAGCCAATGATACAGAGCCTGTGCATGAATGCACTGTTTCTAACTCAACTTTCAGTGAATTCAAATTGGGAAGATTAGGCTTTTGTTCCCTTCTACCAACATTCAAATTTGTTATGTTAGATTCATTGAGATCTCTGCATCAATAGTAATTTCCTTACTAATTTCTTTTGTACAATTTCATGTTGGATATATTTTTCGCATTTAAATGGATTCCATCAGAATCCCTTTCTGTTTCCAAAACAGAAGGTTCGACTTGAAGCAATGATGCATAATCATGGCAATGCTACAATTAAAAAAAAAAACTGTAAGGGATCATTACAGCAGGTAATTTTTCCTCTAACCAGCTCCTCAATTAGGCATGCAAGTCTTTCCATTGTCCGCATTCAAGTGGCCATGGAACTTTTCTTTCTCATTAAAACCAGACATAAAAAACCGATCGGTTCCTTTTATGGCAATGTAAGGTATGATATGGATGATGTCCTCTTTACCAAGATGAAAAGAAACTGCAACATCTACTACATCAAAATGTATTCCATCTCTTCAATTGCAACTCGTTGTCCATCAATTTTCACGGTAGGGTCCTGTCGTTCAACAAATACATAATTGCCATCATTAAGATTTCTTGCAAAGCCACTAGTTCTAAAGTACATTGTGCCTTTGCCTTCATAATCTGAAAGGATGCTGTGAAATCGGCAATTTGCATTCAATTTGGCAAATTTTGAAGCATCATCTGAAGCACCATTCGAATATTTCACTGCAAGCAATCAACCCCCAACCCAAATTTCTACTGAAGTCATTACCTTGTCATTCGCTGGGGCTACTGGACTCATGAATGTTAGAATCAGCAATTTCAGTATCGGGTTCCTCAACATTTGAATCATAACGATTAGCATTTTATCATGACCTTGTATGAACAAGCTTAGATGGATAAAAAAAGAAATTTCAGAGCTACGGTATTTATAGAACAGATTTAGCATACCTATGATATTTTAAAACAGACTCAGTAAAATTGTTTTATGCTATTTGCTCAATACTATGTATTTTTTCCTTATGGATTTTGGAATGTACACCTAAAGTTTCTTTACAAAACATGCCATGATATCAGGTTCATTTCCTATTATATTTACATATTCCTGCTGAATAGAAGAACCTGCCATAGCATTTCTTTTGTTCTACCCTTCTTTTATCTGGACTCTGGAATAGACATCTGCTCAGTCACCATAAACCATTCTAATCTCTGATAAATAGCCTAGTTCTTTCGGTTTTGGTTTATCAATAATATAACCATATCCTTGAGCAAAAGAAGCAAGATTTACTAGTAGGCTTTGGTAATCATATAGTCATATAATTGCTTATTTACACATTTGAGTCAACTAAGTTAAAAGTGTGTCAGACCTTTGATTTTCTTGGAAGGTAAAATCATAACTTTATTTCAAGAGGATATAGTAGTTGCCACCCCCAAAAGGGCATGACTACCCATATAAAGAGCAAAAGGCTACTAGTAAAGGATAGCAAAACTTGTCCTCCATAGACTACCCTATGATCAAATGGCAACATACATATTCAAACGATCAAATGGCAACCTACATATTCAAATAAGGGACTGTGCCCTTAAAACCTAGAACAGATTTTGAAGCCTTTACAGAAACCTCCCAATAGTTCTGAAATAAATGCATAAATAGACCCTGTCTTGATAGTAACAAGTGTCGACTTCAAGTCTTCCACATTATCATCAGAAATGATAACAATCATATCCTGAAAAAACAGAGCAGCCAGTGTAAAAAGTAAAACTAGAGATCATCAGGGGCATTGACCTCCTTGTCTTCCTCTACTAGCAGAGAGCCAATGGAACCAGCAACAGCCTGTTTAGAGAGAGTCTGCTTCAGCATTGACCTCCTAATGTGGTTGCCTTTAAGAATTAACGTGTAGTGAGGACAGTCCGTTCAAGCAAAGGCCTCAGTGATGAGTTTTGCAACCTGTATTTCCGAATTCGAATTGGGAAGGTGCATTAACTCCCGGCGGCAAGACCGCGATCGACTCCGTAATTCCGGTCAGACGTCGACTTTAATGCTTGCTGGGCGGAGCTCGTGGAGGGTGGCGAAGGGCGGAGGAATTGCCCGCGGCCAACTTTAATGCGGAGGGTGGCGGAGCTGGGCGAAGCTGCTCGTGGAAGGTGGCAAAGGGCGGAGGAATTGCCGCCGGCCGGAGCTAGAGGTTCAAAGGAACCAGGCAATTCCTCCGCTTGATAGACTACTCCATTTGTTAAACATTCTGAGCACATCCTTCAAAACAACTAACTGCAAATAAACACTCACGAGCTTGGTACCGACAAAGATGTCTTGTTCCAGTCCAATTATGAAAAGGCATGGAGTTGGCTGAGTAAATTGATGTTTGTGCAGGCCTACAAGAGAAAAGCATGTGGAAACCAAAATAGGTAAACCAGCTTCAAATGGAGGACTTACCGTCTTGATAAAAATACTCATTGAGTATAAAGGTGAGGAGGAAATAGGGAGAGCACATAGGTTAAGGGGAAGTCCTTCCTCACCATTTCTCTCCTCTCTAATTCTATTTTTTCATTTAGTTCTTTTTTTTTCCTCACATTTGTTTTATTCAATCTTTACATTTGTCTATGTTTTACATGGTTTCATAAATTGGCAAATTACCATTGCATGTACTAAACATTACACTTATTTATTCATTCATATTTATTTTCAATCAATTAATGAGAATATGGATTTAAGTAATGAAGAATTATACAAATTATATAAATTAAAAATTATGTTTTATTCTCTAATACAAATAGATAAATCAATACAAATATAATCAACATTTTTTTCAATCTTTGTCCGCAGTTATACTCACTTCACAACAATAATCATCAAGACATTAAACCTCAGCCCACAGTTATACTCACAACAATAATCAAGGCATTAAACCTCAGTGCATAGTTATACTCAATACAACAATAATAGTCCACCGTTATACTCACTTTACAACAATAATTCACAACAATAATCATCAACACATAAACCTCAGTCCACAGTTATACTCACAACAATAATTTACAACAATAATCATCAAGACATTAAACCTCAGTCCATAATTATACTCAATACAACAATAATAGTCCATGGTTATACTCACTTTACAACAGAAATAATCCAAATATCAAGGCTCAACATGTCACTAGCAAAAATGCAATTACACTCACTTTACAACAATAATTCACAAGAATAATCATCAAGACATTAAACCTCAGTCCACAGTTATACTCACAACAATAATCATCAAGACATTAAACCTCAGTCCATAGTAATACTCAATATAACAATAATAGTTCACAGTTATACTCACTTTACAACAATAATAATCAAAATATCAAAGCTCAACATGTCACTAGAAAAAATTTGAACTTGGATGGAGAGAGAGAATAATAATAGTTCTTCACCACCACTAGAGATAATCCCAATTAACTTCTTTTCAAGGAATATATTTTAATATATTGAAATTTTGCTCATCTCTCTCTAAGTAGTCCCTTGTAATCAAATTTTCAATACTTTTTTTAAATACTTTTGCATTTATCTCGAACATCCCTCGATGTTGCTCGTTGCATTCGTTCATTAGTTGTTCATAATGCAAAGACTTTTTGCTCTTCATGATGCGGACTATTAAGGCACAAATTTCGTGATATCTGTTCATATCAACATTCTCAATGACCTTTTTCTTCTCTTTTTTATCTTCGGTTGGGAGTAGGATCTTAATCTTCTCTTTTCTATTTGTAAAACTGTAATTGATTGCAAAAGTATCGCTGCGAGATATTTCTTTTGTATCAGGCTCCTTGAGCAAAATTTTATACTTGGCAAATACAATAGAATGTAGCAGCCTCACAAGATCCTCATCTCTCAAATTCAGTCCAGCTTTGATGTCTAAATAACTCAACTTTTGGGAGCTGTTAAACAATAACAATAAAATTGCATAGTAAGGTGTTACTACCATTTCTATTTGCTCAGCTTGAAACTTGCCAATGACATTACAGGTCCCTGTGGAATATAGCCATGTAAGCTGTCGATGTTGAGTGTATGTAGAATAAAACTCTTTGAATGTGTTCACACATTTAATCATTTCCAAGGGCAACCTAGGTTCAGAAGATTTGAAAGGGGGCCAAAATGTGAAATTCAATACTCTGACATCCAAGTTTATTCCAGGATGGATATTTGGATTATTAGTCAGGTATGCCTTAAACCTAGCTTGGTTCACCTGTGCTTGTAACATATCTTTAACCATACTCTCCATCTTTGATGTCAATTGATTACCAATTTTCTGCTTTAGTTTTAACAACATGCTCAGCTCATGAGCATTGTCTGTACTTTTATCATACAGTAGTCGACCAGCTAACTTTGTTCTATAGAATTCCCCAAAGAGATCTTTATCATTCACATATTTCAGAAATTTAGTGACATTCTCTAGAATACCCTCAATCTCATCGGATCTTAATCTTTTACTACTTCCACCCTTTCTAAGTACCATGTCACAGAGCATGGCCAGGAATTCTTCACTGGTGTTTCCTGCCACTCTTTTATTACAGATTTCTACAAATGTTTCATTTAAAGCTCTATGCAAAAGAGCATTGTGACGAAAGACATGGATAATGTCCTCCACAAACTTGTCACGCAATTCCAAAACTGTATTTACAAATGCAACTTCTTCTTGCATGCCACCTGTATCCCTTCTCCCTGCCTTATCAGTTATAGCATCCAGATCCCTCATAACTAGTGGAGTGCAGTCTCTAATTACATGCTCTTTGAAAGCATTTACCATTGTTTCCAGACCTTCAGGTACTCTACAAAACAGACTATAAAGCTTTGAAAGATCATGTTTGTTGTCACTCCTAAGAAGGGCACAACAACAAGGACCCAGATTTTCAAGAAGTTGGGTCTTGTAACCTTAAAGGAGTTCATTTGGTACCATCTCCAACAACTTCTCCTTACTCCTGTGCAAATAATGGGCAGCTATTTCCTCCTCACGTTGCATACATTCCCCAGCCTTCAACAGATAATCCATGCATGAATTCTGCCCTAAACTCCATGAACCAGCTCTTTGAACATAGAAATCTGCAGTATCTTCCAACAAGGGCACTTCAATTTCATTCGCATATACATCCATTCCAATATCTGCAAAAATACCCAAAACTCCTTCCAATAAAGTGCGATCGACCTGCAATCCCCGGCGGTCTTCACGAATCAGAGTAATCACTGCATCCCTTACATGGATGCGCATTTCACCGAACACAAACTTCCGAAAATACTTCTCTGCAACTTCTGAAACTGAACGCTTTATTTCCTCTCTTGTCAAAAGCATCCTTTCCGAAAAACTGAACATGGTTGATAGGATTGGGACCATCTCCTTGTGAATTCTCCAACGTCTGACAAACTCTCTCACCATGGCCTCGCCTTGCTTTTCCCTTAAAGCTGGCAAAACCCTTGAATTGAAGTAAATTAGAAGTGACTGCTTGTATCTCTTATATATTTGCTTCAAATTGTTGATTCGTTTTGCCCAACCACTTCGGCAAGCATGATTATACTGAGTCGTCTACGGACCAGAATTTTCTCTTTCCCAGACTTCCTTCCTCCAGGGTGCTTATTAACTTCTGCATAATGTTATTTAAAACATCCCACGTTTGTTCGACGCTCCACTTCTTCGAATCCATAGAAAAATTTTCCATATCAGCTCTCGTCCATTTCTTCGACCCCATAGCTCGTAAAACTGCTGTGTTTTCGTTGCCAAAACAAAATAAAATTTCGTATTATTTGTTTACCCAAAATATTCCAACAGATATGGAGATTTCATGTTTCACTCAACAATGGTATTTATAGAGTGGGTAGGGAGACGGGACCGTTTGTTTGGTTGATTGCAATGATCGGTTTGGAATTCTTTGGGTAAATATTTGAATATTAGGTGTGAAATTTATTATTTATCATTTTTATTTTATAAAGAAGGGGGTAAATGTTTGAATATTAGGTGTGAAATTTATTATTTATCATTTTTATTTAAAGAATGGGGTAAATGTTTGTGAAATTTATTATTTATCATTTTTATAAAGAATGGGGTAAATGTTTGAATATTAGGTGTGAAATTTATTATTTATCATTTTATTTTATTTTATAAAGAATGGGGTAAATGTTTGAATATTGGGTGTGAAATTTATTATTTATCAATTTTATTTTATAAAAAATGTGTATATGTATTTTTTAATGTGAAATTTTTCACTTTTAATTTTTAATAATAAATTTAATTCATTATTTTTTTAGTTATTTTTAATAACAAATTCAATTAATTATTATTAGTTTTTAGTGTTACTCTACAATCCATAACTTTAGATTTCAGATCTTTATTCTTAAGTTTTTAATTATTACTTTTTAATCTTAAATATTTAGTCATTGAAAATTGTTTTAAAGATTTTTTTAGGTACTTCTTTGTGTTTATTTTGGGTCTTTACTCATCATTTCTCAGCAATCATATGGGGGTGGTATTTTGGTAAATTTTATAACAATACTCTTTTGTATTTATCTCTTGGTCTTTACCTACCCTCTACACCCAGTATGGAGTAGATCTCACATAAAAATGTAAATGTAAACATGTTTTTAACATTTAACATTTATAATCTAATGCCAACCCTATAATTCTAATTATTATTATGTATAAACATAATATAAATTTAAAATATGATTGAGAGATGGAGAGCGCAGGCGTTTTTTCTCTTGCCCTAGGGTTTCAGTTCCCAAATGTTGCAGGTGCTCGCTGGTTCACGCCATCCTGGAGGTGCGGCCATGGATCTAAACGCAGGGAGGTATATGCGGGGAAAAGAAATGGGTCTCTGCTCTTTTGCAGCCATGAGAAAGATGGGATGGTACCCGCGGCTCAGGACCGACTTCCCGCGGAGGTTATCACTTGGGCCCCCTGTAGACATGCCAGGAGTAAGTACAGTGCGAGACGCTGCCCATTAAACTGTGTGCCATGGCAGAAAGGGTGGGCGATGTGGAGAAAAAGGGTTGGGTTCCTCGGCACATTGGCCCCTCAGCTTGAGATTGTTTTGGCCGCCATTGCTATTTGGCCGTCCAACTGCGCGATGGCAAGATGGATAAATCTCGCCTTTACCACTTTAGGCCGCCGGCTCTTTTTACTCCACGTCTTTGCCTGCAGACTCCTACCCCTGGCAACTACCGCTCTCTTCCACATGCAGCAGCAGTATTGCGAGGATCTGGAGCTGGCTCTTCAGGCCCGCAATCTCAATGTTTGAACCTCGATTTCCTCATTCAGGCAACCCAGATCTTATTCATCTCCAACAAGCGAGTTTTCATATTCAAATAATTCTTCTGACAGGCAAAACCCTGCTCCTTAGGGTCCAGCCGTCTTTCACAGTGCGCCATCTCTCAAAGATTCTCGAACAGAGGTTGGGGATCCCTTCCTCCGTTCTGCGGCTCCTCTTTGTTGGTAAGCAGCTTGATAACAATCTGCCTCTTTCCTTTTATAATATTGAAAGAAATGCCACAGTGATCCTATCACTTCAACTAAGGGGAGGTGCAGTCGGGCAATCCTCTGCCTCCAAAGGTTTTTCCTACAAAGATGCAATACATGCACAGCCTGCCATGAAGTCTGCCCAATCTGCCGAGGCTCCCAAACCTTTCTTGGTGGACAAAATGGAGGAAACCCCTGCCATTGAAATCACTCATCCATCTTTGGATGATCAATACCAGACATTTGCAGAAACAACCCTCATTTGCAGATTTAATGGACTATGGCCCCGCACTGCTGATCTATACCAGTGGATCCATTCTAATTGGACCAACAACTGCAAAGTCTTCTTCTGCTCGAAAGGCTTCTTTATTGTAGCCTTTGCCCTCAACGAATATTACCAGAAAGCCTTAACGGGGGGCCCCTGGTTCTGGGGATCAGCTGGACTTTTCCTCTCCCCCTGGTTCCCAGACTTTGACCCCTCCACTGCGGTCATCTCCAAGCTTCCTATCTGGGTCAAGCTTCCAAATCTCCCTGCGCATCTATGGCATTTTGCTGTCTTTCAAGGAATCAAAGACACCCTAGGCCACTTCCTGGCAACAGATACCTCAAGGGGGGAGAAAGGAATATACACCTATGGCAGAATTTGTGCAGAAATAGACATTAGTAAAGGCCTGCCAGATCAGATCATCCTCAAAATCGGGGACTTCCATTGGATGCAAACTTTGGATTATGAGAATACAGCCTTCAGGTGTCACCATTGCCATCAGACAGGGCATCTCTAGAACACATGTGCAACGTTCCTCGACAAAAAGAAGAATATCACTCGCAAATCCAAATCCAAGAGTTGGAAACCTTGTGACAGACCCCCTATGGATGACATAGAATCCTCTAGCTCTGATGAGGATTGAAGTGGACGAGGAGAATTTGGATCAACTGAAGGACTCGCCCTCAGCCTGCGCCATGGATCCTTCTGCGCCTCTGTTCTTGCAGAAACATTCTCATGGGTCTTCGCCTTCTGATTCAGACAAGGAGTCTCCTCCTTTAGCTCAGATCAGTCTGCAAGTAGTTCCGGTCCAGCCAGATCAAAATGGTTGGGTCAAAGTCAGTAAAAAGAAAGGAAAAAAATGTAGATTGGAAGATTCTGCCCATGCTGGGTAGACTCCCTAGACCAGCTCATTCGTTCTGTTCTCTCTGTTATCTTTTGCTTGTGCCGTGGTTGTTTTTGGGACCGAGGTTCATTTCATATCATTTCCGGCTCCCTTGCTCCTTAGCTTCGCTTCTTTGAAAGCTCTGATTGTACCATATGTCTTTTCTTAATAGATTTAGTCTTAATTCAGAAAAAAAATAAAAAAATATAAAATTTAAATTTAAATTTAAAATATAAAAAGGTTTAGGAACTGGCAAGGGATTGCCCTTTGGGGAGGCGCAAAAAGAGGTTTCAAAAACCTATCGAGCAGTGGGAGCGGAGCATGAGGGAAGAATCAAAATTGGCAGAGAAGGACATTTCAGAGGCCAAGCCCATGGAAGGGGTTCAATCCTAGGAGGATGAAGCCTTGCCTCAGGCTGAAGGGGACCCGATCAAAGCAGCCGAAGATCAGAGCGGTGCCGGAAAGACTCCTGTGGGGAATTCTGAGGCCATTGCTAATGTACCATCCGGTAAGCAATCAGACCCTTTAACCTATGTTGTTTTTCCTGAATCAAATATTGTCCACTCTTCTATGGAGTCTCCTTTGGCTACTAAATGCAAAGATGTCTATGCAAACATTGAACAATTAACTGCTGCTATTCCCTCCATCGATCTGAAGTGTGAAGTCGTTTCTTTAGAAAACCCGGTCTCAGGTGGTTCCACCCCTGCTCGCACCTATAATCTTAGATCCCTTAGCAAAAATTCTGATCCCGCCCCTGATTTAGGGGATCCAGTGGGTGGTTTGGGTCCTTCTTCGTCTAGAATCTCTCATAAAAAGGGTAGAGGAAGAAAGTCAGATCTGTCCAAAGCCCAAGTCAAAGCAAAACTTGATGTGGCTGACGGCAAGCAAATGGTGATTCCTGGGGCGCTTAGAGTAGCAAAACCCCCTGAGGCGGTTATAAAATGATCTATTTATCATGGAATTGCAAGGGTTTAACCAGTAAACCCAAAAAACTGGCATTGAAGGAACTAATCTCTCGCTATAACCCGGATCTGGTCTTTCTTCAAGAAACTCTGGGAAGGGGTGTAGATATTGAACCAGTCCTCAGTTCTTTCCTCCCGGGGTGGTCCTTTGTAGCCCTTGATGCAGAAGGCCACTCGGGTGGCCTTGCCATCGGTTGCAGGGATGGCAGATTGAAAATTTTGAGCCATTGGGGTTTGCCCAATGTGCTGGGCATGGAGGTTTTTTACCCTGAGTTCGATTTATCTTTCTTGATAGTAAATGTTTATGGGCCCTATCAGGCAAGGGTTGCTTTCTGGAACGCGCTCATGTCCAAAGACTTTTTGAAGGGGAAAAATCTGATAATAGGAGGTGATTTAAATTTCTCCTTAGGGTCTACGGAGACTTGGGGACCCTCGGCCAGAATCGATCCCCTATCATATTTTTTTGCACAATTGCTCCTATCCCACAAGCTGATAGATGTAAACATTATAAAGGCCAAGCCTACTTGGAGGAATAGGAGAACTAGGGAGGAGAGGATAGCAAAAAGGCTGGACCGCTTCCTCATCAGTGACTTGATGGCTTCTAATATTCCAATGTTCAGGCAATGGGTGGGTGAAGGGGGGAATTCTGATCACTTCCCCATCCTCTTAGAACTTTCCAAACCCCCCCCAAAACCTGCAGCTCCTTTCAAATTCAATGCTTCTTGGCTGCAAGAAGAATCTTTTAACCAGCTGTTCAGGAATACTTGGAGATATACGGGCAGAGACTTTTATGGAAATAAAGGAGCCCTCTTCATGGAAAACCTTAAAAGACTAAAGAAAGCAACTGTAGAATGGGCATCTGAAAGAAGGAAAAAGAAAAATGAGGTCCTGAATAAAATAGATGATGAGCTCCGAACTCTAGAAGATCCTGAGGCGAATGCATATGCTACGCAGGAGTCAAAAGAAAGGATTTTGACTCTTGAGAAATCGAGAGCAAAAATCTTATTGGACAAAGAGGAAGAATGGAGACTTAAGAGCAGGGCAATCTGGTTGAGAGCAGCAGACGAGAACACAAAATTTTTCCACAACTATGCAAAAGGCCGAAAAACTGCAAATACAATCTGGAAGCTAAAGGACCCTGAAGGCAGAGAAGCCTTGTCCTTTGAGGCTTTGTCAAATATGGGGAAGAATCATTTTCAATCTTTGTTCTCAGACCCAGGAGGGGTTTCTTTAGCTGAAATTATTAGAACAGCTCAAACTTTTCCTCGCTTTGTGGAGGGAGAGGAGACTGAAGATCTCTTTCGAGAGGTGACAAAAGAGGAAGTAGAAAGTATTGTAAAGTCTATGGCAAAAGACAAAAGTCCGGGGCCGGATGGCTGGACAGTGGAACTTTTCACTCACTTTTTCGAGCTGATCGGGGAAGAACTAACGGAAGTGGTGGAGGAATCAAGGAGAAAAGGCGAGGTCTATACCCCTTTCAATGCAACTTTCATTGCTCTCATTCCTAAAAAGGAGGCCCCGGAAACTTTCGAGGACTTCAGGCCAATTTCTCTGTGCAACTGCATATACAAAATTATTGCAAAAACCATTGCGGTTCGCCTGAAACCGATCCTCTTAAATTGCATCTCATCGGAACAATTTGGCTTTTTGGACGGTCGTCAAATCCACGAAGCTAAACCATTCATAGCATCAGAAATTCAAAATTAAAAGGGGTTGTGCTAAAAATTGACCTGTCAAAAGCTTATGACAGAATCAGCTGGACTTATCTCAGGATGCTGCTGACTCACCTGGGTTTCAAGGTGGAATTCATAAGCTGGATCATGGGGTGTATCTCAAATGCAAGTTTCGCAGTGTTAATAAATGGGGCTGCCTCCCAATTCTTCAGAGGTCAAAGGGGGTTGAGGCAAGGATGTCCCCTTTCTCCCCTGCTTTTTCTCCTAGCTGCTGAGGGTCTCAGCAGACTGATATCCAATGCCAAAAGATCAGGTTTGGTAAAAGGTTTGGAAGTTGTTGTAAATTTATTCATCACCCATCTCCTTTTTGTAGATGATATTTTATTATTTACAAATGGGAGTTTAAATGAAATTAAAGAACTTAAAAGTATTCTTGATCTGTTCTTGAAAGCAACAGGCCTTCAAATAAACTCCAGAAAGTCCTAGATAATTTTGGAGGGTTTCAACAGACAGGAGGACTCCTGATTTCATCTCACTTACTCTTCGAGGCCTGTAAGATGGAGAATCCTTTCAAATATCTTGGCTTTTGGTTAAAACCTCAATCGTATAGAAAGCAGGACTGGAACTGGCTGGTGGCAAAAATTGAGCAAAGAATCTCCCATTGGAGCTTCAAGTGGTTATCTCGAGCAGGCAGGTTGACCCTGGTGAATTCAGTCCTTGGGTCATGTCCTCTCCTCCTAGTTTTTGTAGGTATTGGTGTCCCTTTTATAGTATTTGTTGTTCTTCATTAGAATTTATTTTCTTGATATTTAGTGTTTTCTTAAGTATTTTATCATCCTATTTGTCCTAATACTTTTCTATATATAAATATATATATAATATAATTATATATAAATAATATATATATATTATATTATTTTGACTCGTGTATAATATTTTTGTTTTATTTTATTTATTTTCCATTAATTATTTTTAATTTAGCTTATTTTATTTCTATTAATTATTTGTATTTATTAAATGATCTTGTTTCGATTAGGATCTTGACTCTTTTTTATAATTTTTGACTTCCCACTTTGTTTGGAATATGATTTTGATTTTTTTGTTCTTGTTAATTTTTAATATTTGATTTTAATAAAATTAATTTAAATATTATTTTTCAAAAACTAGCCATTTAATATATTGGTTTCTTATTAATATTTGTTTTAATAAATTAATAAACTAATATCATAATTTAAATGTTATTTTTCAAAAACTACTCGCTTAATATAGTGTTACTTAATAATATTTGTTTTTAACATATTAATATCATAATTTAAATATTATTGTTCAAATATAGTTGTTACTTGAAATTTTGGTCTCTACATTGCTCTCTATTTAAGCTTTTGCCTTGGTTTGCTTCTTCATCTGATGTTGGTCTTGATGATGAACCACACTTGTTGGTTCGAAACGTGTCATCCAAAAATTTCTCTTATGTGATTTGTGCTGAAAAACTTTGCTTAATTCATTATGGATCACAAGCCTCAATACATAAATATTCTTCTTATTATTAAGTTTAATATTCATATGAATATATTATAATATTAATATTATTAAATTTAATAACTACGGATTAATACAATATTAAAATTGTTATATTATAATATATCATGTTATATATTAACTCTAGTTATATATGGGAGGGAAGAACAAAGACATAGAGTGACACAGGAAAGATGGAGATAAACTAAAGGAGAGGGGAGAGGAGGAATGAAGAGAGAGAGGGAGAGGAATGAGAGAGGTAGAGAAGGGTAAGAGAGGGAAAGGGAGACACAAAGACGGAGGGAGGAGAGAGAGAAGGAGATAGGGAGGGAGATAGTGAGAGGATTGGAGCGCGTAGAGAGAGAGAGAGAGAGAGAGAGAGAGAGAGAGAGAGAGAGAGAGAGAGAGAGAGAGAGAGAGAGATGGGAGAAGAGAGAGGGAGGTAGGAGAGAAAGGGAGAGAGAGGAAGGACCAAATTACTCAATACTTAATGAAAACTGGAAAAAGCCAAGAAATAACAAATTTAACCCAGATCAAAGAAAAGTAAGCCTTCTAGGAAATACTTGATGGTATTCCTCAACGGAGTCACGAATTCTAATGATGAGAAAAGTTCCCTACATCATGGGTTGAAAGCCTCAACGAACCAAGATAAAACAATCAACAAAAAACACTCAATCAAGCATGTCAAACATTCGAATTATCAAAGTTGGACTTAGAGACATACCCGAGGGTCCTACGTTTGAAGATGTTCCCATAGGGTCCAAACCCTCTGCTTCCTCCAAGATATCCAGACCTGAAAAATCAATCATAAGTTATAATTCAACGTGCATGCATAAGAATATGTTATATCATCATATATAACAATTCAAACTATCATTCATAAGATGACAAGATATATTGGGAACATGACATGAGCTTCTTTATTGATAAAAAACAGTAAGTACATGATAGATACAACCTGATCCATGCCAAAGGCACTGAAGAAGCCTTCCTTTGGATCCGTCCAGACTGATCCACGAAGACAACCTCTCTAATAGGTGCAAGAAGATGCTAGATAAGGAGACTTAGCATCTTTACAAAGGAAACCAAGGTTTCCTAGAGACTGGGAGTGTAGGAGGCACGATAAAAGCATACTTGATTTGGGGGAAATTGAGTATAATGTCGATATATCTTTTTTCTTATCCATTAGGCCTACCCAAGGGGTGTATATATACCACCTCAAATTGGTTATTTCAGTTAGGCCACAGGCTCCTATAGGTGGGCTTTGGGTAAAACTCATAAACCTGGCCCAAAAAATAACATTTTATTTTATTTTTTCATTTCTAAAAATGTATACGCAGGCATAATGTTCTGGGACCTACGTATGTAAGCGTTTTTGTGTGGGAAGAGTCATGTATGGAATTTGAAATATTGTTTTTTAGTATAAAGTTAACTTTGCATGGGCAAAGGGACTTCCCAGGGCCATAAAGAGCATCAAGTCTACAAGAGTGTTGAATGATGTTATAACACCCTTGCTTGGGACAAGGAATTCTAGGCATAGCTACATCGATGGTTGTTATCTACCCTCTGTTATAAGTTTGGGTGACTCCTTAAGAGCCTACAATACTAACACTACATGCCACAATGCTTTTAGACACGTATTACAACCACTCAGAGACCACGTGCACACATATATGTATGCAAACATTCTTCTGCACAACAAGCAAAAAGCGTAGCGACAAGTATGGCTCCTAACACTATGAGGTTCATATCAAAGATGCATAGAAAAGATGAAATCTTGTATGAAGTGTGGGGTACAAATTCAATTCATCCAGACTTCAAGAGGTTGTGTTTTACATAACACATTATACATACCTATTAGCCTGGGTCTAAGTAAAATGGAAGTACATACCCCATTATTTGGTGGAGGAAATCCTCAACATTATCTCATTGCAACATGAACCATGTCAATGCAAGTTTTCATCAATGTAATTCATCATACTATAACAAGAAGAAGTTATCATGCTAAATATTGTTGAAATTAAACCAAGATTCATATAGATTATTCCAATTCCTTTAAACATCACATAATATGTTAATCAATTGTGTATTAAAAATAACACAATCATGTATTTTGTACAACAACACAATTTAAAAATAGAAATGTATCACACATTTATTATGAGAGAATATACATAAGAAACACTTATCTTGTAAATATTTGGGCAACTAAGTCTGGGACTAGGAATCTTCACCCAAACGTAGATAGTTGCAACTATTTCTCTCTTGCAGTTATCA
Source organism: Pinus tabuliformis (assembly GCA_031772625.1). Classification (NCBI taxonomy): domain Eukaryota; kingdom Viridiplantae; phylum Streptophyta; class Pinopsida; order Pinales; family Pinaceae; genus Pinus; species Pinus tabuliformis. Next base: position 506,655,107 of record CM062805.1, read on the forward strand.
CCCCTGAGCTAGATTCCAAAGACTGAGGGGTCTTTTTCTCAAGGGATGAACCAAAACCTTTAGTTACTCGAGGGACTCTAGAGATCTATCCACCTCCACGCTTCAACTGAGTTGCAAGTAACATGCATACAAGGAATTGAGATACTTGTTGTCTCCACCCTCCAACTGAATTGCAATCAATTATTACGCAGGGAATCCAGAGGCTCACCATCTCCACCCTTCAAACTCAACATCATGGTTCCACCTAGCTTCGGGGATTCTAGAACCACAACCAATCAAATACACAACAAAGAAGTCATCCAAGATACCTCTAGGAATTTCCCTAGGAATAATTCCTCCATCCCAACTGTTCAAGATTTATTGAGAATCACCATATCCACCCTCTAGTTACTGGGGACTTGAGAGAAAATTACTTCCCCACCTGGAATGATCTCCTTCCTAACTTTTTTCCAACCGAAAATTATCTCCCTACTCTTTTGTGTTATTTTTCCTTCCAATCTCCTCCAAGAAGATGCTTGAGCTTTCCTTTTGTTTCTCTTCTGAGTTCAATGTTGCTCTCCTCGACTGTGTTTGTTCTCCTCCTCTCTTCTATTTTTCCCCTTTCCCTATTGTTGCAATTATGTTCCCCCTCTCGTCCACCATGGTTCTTCCCATGTTGTCTGATAGTCTCTACAAGACCTTCCTAGCCTGTGGGGTTGTGCCACGTATCCCCACTCCCTTTTCTATTGACTGCGGTCCAACATACCTCTTGGCTTGCATGCTCTGGGCATCCTCTCCTCAATGACGTTGCCATCTCATTTTTTTTGTCCTCCTTTGAGTGCATTTTCCTTCAAGAAATCATGGCCCATGTCCTCTTTTCCAACCTCCTCTTTAATGGTATGCTCCAATTTAATTAGAATGCATGAATACCATCCTCTTTAGTTGTCATAACAATTAAAACCCCAAGAAATTACTCTCCTCAGTCTCTGGAATTTGTGTCCCATAGCTCAACCCATATTTCTTTCATAAAAGTATTTATATTGCATACATAGGTGCAAGCAATTGATGTTGTCACAATAATTATAATAAAATGAGACCATGAAAGGTTCGAGCTTACATAACAATATGACAATAGAAATGTAACCACTCGATATCTAGG